>OY744537.1:78555025-78722525 GCA_963556195.1 Sepiola atlantica | reverse complement strand
TTAATGTTATTTATTGTTTAAATTTACCACCCAGATACTTTTAAATAAAATTTTCCGATATAGTTATATTTATATTCCCATTTTGTATGTTTTAACTATGCTTGTATTCTTTCTTATTCAAATTATAACATCCCCCTCCTATTATTAGGTTTCAAACCCTAACCCTAACCCTAACCTCCTATTATTAAGTTTCAAATATTTTGATTTTGTCTAAACTCATACTAAGCATATCACTTTAGTACTATCCACTCTTTATCTATATACGTCATTATACTATATTGCGTTTTAATTCACTATTTATATATGTGCATGCTACTATTGTTTCCAGTTCAAATATCTTTCATAGTGATCTATTA
Source organism: Sepiola atlantica (assembly GCA_963556195.1). Taxonomy (NCBI): domain Eukaryota; kingdom Metazoa; phylum Mollusca; class Cephalopoda; order Sepiida; family Sepiolidae; genus Sepiola; species Sepiola atlantica. Next base: position 78,722,169 of record OY744537.1, on the reverse strand, counting down.
GTTGTATTTTTAATATTTATTTTCATTGTAATGTATTATTACTATTATGTCTACATTCAATGTTATGACTTATTTATTTGTTTATTATTAATTTCCCATTATTTCTTATAATATATTGTCCGACTTACTTATTTTCCCTATTATCCTGTTAATACTTTATGGCTTATTTATAGATATTTAACCCACATCAGTTGCGCTAATCTTTATGCTTTTCCAACAGCAGTTTCTTTATACATAATGCTAAAGAAGTAGTGGGCTTATTGAATCCTACCCGGCAAGCTTTTCTAATGGTTGGCATATGGTTATTACACCTATATTTAAATGGTTCAACAGTTGAAGATATATATGCTGACGATTTATTTAATTCAACGAAGTCACACTTATAGTATACCCGTAACTATTAATCTGTTCATTCTTCCACTGTTATATTTACTATGCTAAGCCTTTAGCCTATGATCTAATTTCTATTATTTATAATATTTCCTCTGTATGTCAGTATTTCAACGGATTACGTAATGCATAAATTGTATCTTTTCGTTTATTCGGCAAATATTTACTGGCATTGACTAATATTGAAAAATCCATGGTGAACTTAGAATTTTTTCTTTAAGTTCCTTTATATATAATGCTAAAGGAGTAGTGGGATTATTAAATCCTATCCTGCAAGTTTTTCTAATAGCTGACATATGGTTATTATACCTATATTTAAATGGTTCTTCAGTTGAAGATATATATGCTGATGATTTATTTAATTCAACAAAGTCACACTTATACACTATACTTTCGGTCATACACTCACCATTTAATAGGCATTTGACATTCCGCATACAGTGACCTTTTCTTGCTTTTTTCAAGTTTTTCGAGTTCTCTATACTATAGTTTAATTTATTAATTTTAGCTTTATTTGATGAAATTATTCGTCTTGTCCCCTTTGTCTTCTTCTTCTTCTTCTTCTTCTTCTTCTTCTTCTTCTTCTTCTTCTTCTTCTTCTTCTTCTTCTTTAATCATCTCTTTTTGGTCCCCCGATTTATAAAATCGGGAGACCTATGTTTTAAGGTATTTCCGTCTGTCCGTCCGTCCGTCCGTCCGTCCGTCCGTCTTTAGCAAGAAATTTAAATTCAAGCAATCTTGCTTAATTTAATGCAAATCTGAAATATTTGGATTTTCAAATGGGAGATTGTAGCCATATAATACCTCTAAAGAGTCTTTAAAATTTTCCAAATGGAATTGGAATTTTGGGAATATTTATTATAAATTGATGTCTAATACCTATTGTGAAAATTTCACAAAAATCAGAGGTATCTGAATTTTCACGAATGGCTTCTACTCCTCTTTGTTCCTTTTGCATAAAAAATGAATTAAATTAAATATAGCTTACATAACCAACCATTACGCCTAGCAGCTGTGCTCCAACATCCATAGTGATCGGTTAATCAGTTTTAAAATGAATCATATACATAAAAATATATAAACATATATACATACCGAACTTTATATAAATAGAAAGATGTTTTAGACCCGCTTCCGATTGAGAAAGAACGAACATTGGATAGACAGACAATGCATAGATTGATGATATTATTATTATTATTATTATTATTATTATTATTATTATTATTATTATTATTATTATTATTATTATTATTATTATTATTGATACGTCTGTTATCTGGGATCGTATCTTTTTTCAATTAGCAATTAATTTTGCCATCATATGCCCTTTTCCTTATCAGCATTTCGTTTCTAATACCAGCGGTAGGGGGAGCTATTAGATAAGACCCACCACTGCAAATGACAAAAGTCATATTTTAAATTAGTTTAATTTACTTGACCTTTGACTTTCTATCTCGTATTCGACGGCTCATTAATACCAAATAAATGCAAGATTAAAAAAAAGAAAGAAAAATAATAATACGGACGTCACGATATTGTTACTGATTTCGAATGTATTTATTAACATTTGATCTGAAACACGAAGAAAATGAATCGCCTAAAGATATAAGAACGGACAGAAATGAAATATGAAGAGAAAGGAATGTAAAAGTAAAAAAAAAACAAAAAACAAAGAAGAAAAGACAGAAATGTTTAAATAAAAACAAATGTGTTTTTAAAAAGATGAAAGTCTGGCTGACGAGAAACAAATGTTTGCTTTGGTTTGTTTTACGGCATATCAACCTCAGTGGGTTATTTAATACTGACCAAAAGTAAAAAATACATCAATCATTCTGTATATGTATAAGTTGGATTATTCAGGCTACTCTCCTTTTTTCTCGGCCTTTGGCCAAGAAGAGAATGTAGTATCTGTTCCGATGGATACTGCACCCCATAAACTGGTATTGTCTTGGCCTTCGGGGCTTGATTTACGCCCGTCTATGGGTCTGTCCTGTGTAGTTCTAGGAGGTCCACCCTCCCAGGCTTTTCCTCCCCAAAGAGGGGAGGAATCAGTTTCTTGCTTACTACCTGAGGCGCCCCTACCGGGGAATGCCAACGGGGCTGCCCAGGCAATTTTTAATGGCCAGAGTGCTCACCTTCTCGGGCGCTGGCTTTTCAAATCCCACTTTCCGACCTTGTGTCACATGTTCCTATTGTGGATAGGAGTTGAATAACTCCTTTTTTATTTTGGGTGTTATTTTCACAACGTTTCGGCCGATGTAACCTCCGCTCTTCTTTCGGTGCATCTTTTCGAACTGTATGTCGAATTCGAGCACCTATACGGAATTTCGAACTGAATCCTTTATATACCCCACGAGGGTAGGTTGTTCTCGTTCCGTCAGTTATGGCCAGGTGGAATTGTTAATTATGACGTTATTCTTAGTTATTTTCGCCTGTAGTAAGGGTTTAAGTATCAACCTTCAGAAGACTTTCACTGAAAACTGACTGTTAATCTACGTCATTAACCGTTCCGCCACGGGTCCAGTTAAACATTCTGCATAGGTTTCCGGGGTCGACATAAAGAGATCCACAAGTTCGAAAAGATACATGTTACGAGTTTTTCATTGGCTTGATTCTGTTGGCATCGATTTAAATAAAAAAAAATAGCAACTTGAGTTCAATTAATTGGATACAAGAAATCGTTTACGATGAGTCTTGTTTCAGCATAAAATAAACTGCCAAATCAGAAGAGTACCCGACTCAAAGTCAGCAGTAAACGGTGTTCGGTCAGATTTTAGTTCCTGATATTAAAGACTTCCTGTTTTGGGTCGCTTACTCTTCTTGTTTGCCAAGTTTTGTACTAATTTTTATTTATTAATTTATTTATTAAATTGTTAGGTGAAATTACAGAATAGTTAACAAAACCCCATCCCCTATGTTAAGAATGGCTTTCTAAAGAATCTTCTGCAGTTTACGGACCGTGCTGAAATAATAACGTTATCATTTAGAAAACCATTCTTAACATGGGGAGGGGGCCGTTTTTAACTATTCTTTACTTTCACATAACAATTTAATGTGGGGAGACTTTTTGTCACTCAGACTCCAGGGAACACTACTTGTTATTGTTATTGACAGTAAGCAATCACTGGTAATGCCTTGTGTTAAAATTCCTAGCGAATGATAATAATAATAATAATAATAATAATAATAATAATAATAATAATAATTAATCCGTATAGAAAACACTATTCAATATAGGTGTGAAAGACCTCAATATTGGAAGGATAAACACTGTTGGCTGCTGCTGATCTGGGTTCACACGTCCTACTCAATAGAACACACCAAGAGTCACATGACGCAACGAACACAAAAGAAGCGGGAAAATGCCAAGAAGAATGATTAAATAATCAGTCACACGGTGAGCAGGTTAAAAATGTAATCATTTCGCTTCCATGGCACAAAACACAGTGAACACATACAGTAAATAAAATAATAACATGATCTGATTCAAATATTGCGTGCGTGTAGACATCTCGAGGAAACATACGACGTTTTCCCTCCCCCTTCCCCCTCCTCCCCTTCTCCTCTCTAGAAAGTATCTCGCGTCATCACCAATTACACATTTCTTTTTTTTTTTCATAAGTGCAAATGTATACGAGTAAATTGGTCTCCTAAGAAGATCAGATTTCAATTAACATTCTTCTTGTAATAGTTGTGACATAGAGGCTGACAGAAAACAACGGCACATTTTTTCTTTGGCTTTCATAATCTATTTTGTAGTTTTTTTTTTACAGTAACAGTAATATCATAGTCTCGCCACAGTCCACCCCGTAGAGGAAAAGAAGATCTCTAAAACACGTCTGCTCAGTTCCGCAGAAAAAACCCAAGAGTAACTCTTTAGCTTTCTACATATATATACCACGTATCACTCTTTCCTGACTTTCTATTCACTACGTTTCGTCCTTGACACGTTTGCTAACATTATATTACACCAAAAGAACATGATAGTGTAGCCGACGGGAACTTCAGGGGAAGTGAAAAAGATCTATTTTATCATTTCAGGAATTAATACTAAAATGATATGATCTTGTGTCTTAATTCTGGGAAATACTATAACTACAACATATTGACTCAGTTTGCATGTGAATTGATCACTGCAAAAAATTCAAGTATGTCAGATTTGCACTGAATTTTATCTATAGCACCAGAAACAAATTAAGCGAATACATTTCGCGTACAACAAAATCGTAGGATAAATTTCAGAGGAAACATTTTTTTAATCAATGAAACAGGCGGGTGGGGAAAAAAAGAAAATTGCTAAAATTTTCCTTAAGGCTTTATCGTCTGACCCTCCAAGAGGAAACGTCAGAATGATAAATTAAAAACTAAGAAAATCGAATGAGATATGAGGGGAAAAATTGTTTCAGTTGGAGAAAACGATTGAGAGAGGGGAAAAAAGTAACTCTCAACGTTATGGTGGCTTTGAATTATTAAAGATTTCCAACTGATGCTTCAAAATCTTTTGTCTACACAGGCTAGGTCGATAATTGTTAATAACAAACGCCTCAATAATATTGAGATGGTAGTTCGACCTGGCACTGTATAAAACAGAAAACCACCCATCGGAATAGTTGTCATATATATATATATAGAATAAATATGAAACTAAAAGTAAGCTTTTAGTAAATAGAACCTATAGTGAAATGGTTTAAGCTCAATATACGAGATAGAGCAATTATAGCCATTTTCTTAATAATATTTTTTCAAATGTTGAATTCTGGCTTTCATACTGCCAACTTATCTATCTGTATAATTCCTCTGATGATAAGATCTCGATCTTTGAAAAGCCTCGGCTTAAGGAAAGAATAATAAACATAATTTTATTACAGAATATACCTTGTATTGAATAATCGAAGTTTGAAATAAATCTGGACATTCGTACATGTTTATCACTCTTCGTTCATCTATCTTTATATATATATATATATATATATATATATATATATATATATATATATATATATATATATATATATATATATACTAGCGGGATCCGTTGCCCGGCGCTGCCCGGTAATAATATAAAAGAATGAATAAAACAGCGGACTGAACGGAAATAGGTCACATCTGAAACAAAAATAGAAATTGTTTCAGTTTCCGAAAGATGTCTAGAATATTTGTTTGTTCGAGTTTTAATTTCGGCGTTTTGTATTACCCTAACTGTAAACTAAGCATAACAAATGGATTAGTTTGGCCGAAGTCGGTTATCTCACGGTACCAGTTCAAATTCGGATTGTTTTGTTTTGAATGTTTCGCTTTTTCTCGTGTTCAAAAAATGTAGAAGTACTTTTTTTCTTGAATATTGTTCGATAAGCACACATTTTGAGCCACTGTATGTTGAAGAAAATGTAAATGAAAATGTATTTCTGCCTGATCCGAAATAAATGTTTTTTTTTAAGTTAATGTGCTTAACGCTTCATCTATTCTGTCCATCTAGACTGATGCGATTTTCATTTCTGTCTAAATCCAGTGACCGTATTTATTGAGCTGGATTTCCGTCACATTAGTAACCGACCTTGTGTCTAACTCTTCCCCTATGATAGAGGTGGCAAAATGGCCTCCGGTCGTAACCACGCTTCCAATGAGCACGCATTTGAAATATCTAAAATCTTATTCGCACCTATTTGCTAAATGTTTATATGGCACCTCTCATACAGTTCCCGGCTAAATATTTAACAGCTTGTGGACATTTTTTAATATTGCTGGCGCCTTGACCTTGTCCATGCATATATCTTTTCATAAATAATTCATATTTTTATTTTATCGTTTTTTGTTTGTTTTAGTTTCAACTTCTTTAAACCTAGTGATTTGAAATAAATTGAATCAATTTTCAATTTATGGAAAATTTGAATACTCATGACTTCTAAACTATCTCTCAAATAGCTATTTTCACTAGTCGTGCTGGTTTTGTGAGATAAAATTACTGAGTTGTATTCGGAACTATATGTTGTAAAATAATTATATTTTTTTTCGTGAATAAGTTTCTAAAGTTTCATTAACATTTGATAATTTTCCACGTATCTCCGGTTAATATAAAAAATTGTCTTAATAATGACACAAACATTTTTCGCGGTCTTTGAGCTCAAATCAAAGTGTAGCTTTAGAAATAAAATTAAATTCATCAACATTTTAGGGATAATTTAAGTAGTATGCCCCTTTAAGTAAATGCGGTATTGTGGTGACTGCAACGATTCTTTTCAAAGAGTATGATAGACAAATAGAGTAGAAAAAGGGATGACCAACGACACCCATATCATCCCACACTTTTGATGGCCTTGTTCCTAATTTGTCAAAATGTATGTTTTATATTTTTTTGCAAATAAATAATCCAAAATGTAGTATTCCAATGAAATTATTAAAATCATATATATATATATATATATATATATATATATATATATATATATATATATATATATATGTGTGTGTGTGTGTGTGTGAATGAAAGAAGGAGAAACTAAATTATAAGTAAAGTCATCAACGTTTTGTTTTCATAAAGAAAAGACTTCCTCAGGATGGTTTAAGAGAATAAAAAAGTTATAAACACAAGTATATTACTTGGAAATAGTCTGTATGTATAGAATGTAAAAAATATTTATGTTCATATTCTGGGAGAAACATGGTCGACTAAAATAAAAATGTGTAATACGAATGTGAATATATATATATATATATATATATATATATATTGTTGAATATAAGAGACAACTTATGTCTGGCTATCCTTTGGCTGACGAATTTGCCATAGTTTGATTTGTGTCCTAAGTACTTTCAGACCCACCCGGGTCGATCTTCAGGGGAATGAGGATAATCAGGTACAGACCATGTACTTATCACATAATTCCTGCCATCTATAATCCTAACACATGGTCTGAACCTGATAATTGTGGCTTTGTAGAGATATACGATACTGTTAAGCGTGAAAGGTTTTCAAGCCCGGTAGAGGGAGTCAACCTTCGTTGAAGCCGACTTAGATCTTCTATGTATCAATTCTAATTCATGTTACTTGTGAATGTTAGGCGTGAGAAGTTTTCAAGCCCGGTAGAGGAAGTCAACCTTCTTTGAAGCCGACTTAGATCTTCTATGTATCCATTCTAATTCATGTTACTTGTGAATGTTAGGCGTGAGAAGTTTTCAAGCACAATAGAGGGAGTCAACCTTCGTTGAAGCCGACTTAGATCTTCTATGTACCCATGCTAATTCATGTTACTTGTGAATGTTAGGCGTGATCAGTTTTCAAGCCCGGTAGAGGGAGTCAACCTTCTTTGAAGCAGACTTAGATCTTCTATGTACCCATTCTAATTCATGTTACTTGTGAATGTTAGGCGTGAGAAGTTTTCAAGCCCGGTAGAGGGAGTCAACCTTCGTTGAAGCCGACTTAGATCTTCTATGTACCCATTCTAATTCATGTTACTTGTGAATGTTAGGCGTGAGAAGTTTTCAAGCCCGGTAGAGGGAGTCAACCTTCTTTGAAGCCGACTTAGATCTTCTATGTACCCATTCTAATTCATGTTACTTGTGAATGTTAGGCGTGAGAAGTTTTCAAGCCCGGTAGAGGGAGTCAACCCTCGTTGAAGCCGACTTAGATCTTCTATGTACCCATTCTAATTCATGTTACTTGTGAATGTTAGGCGTGAGAAGTTTTCAAGCCCGGTAGAGGGAGTCAACCTTCTTCGAAGCCGACTTAGATCTTCTATGTACCCATTCTAATTCATGTTACTTGTGAATGTAAGCCGTGAGCAGTTTTCAAGCCCGGTAGAGGGAGTCAACCTTCGTTGAAGCCGACTTAGATCTTCTATGGACCCATTCTAATTCATGTTACTTGTGAATGTAAGGCGTGAGAAGTTTTCAAGCATGGTAGAGGGAGTCAACCTTCTTTGAAGCTGACTTAGATCTTCTATGTACCCATTCTAATTCATGTTACTTGTGAATGTTAGGCGTGAGAAGTTTTCAAGCCCGGTAGAGGGAGTCAACCTTCGTTGAAGCCGACTAAGATCTTCTATGTACCCATTCTAATTCATGTTACTTGTGAATGTTAGGCGTGAGAAGTTTTCAAGCCCGGTAGAGGGAGTCAACCTTCGTTGAAGCCGACTTAAATCCTCTATGTACCCATTCTAATTCATGTTACTTGTGAATGTTAGGCGTGAGAAGTTTTCAAGCCCGGTAGAGGGAGTCAACCTTCGTTGACGTCGACTTAGATCTTCTATGTATCCATTCTAATTCATGTTACTTGTGAATGTTAGGCGTGAGAAGTTTTCAAGCCCGGTAGAGGGAGTCAGCCTTCTTTGAAGCCGACTTAGATCTTCTATGTATCCATTCTAATTCATGTTACTTGTGAATGTTAGGTGTAAGAAGTTTTCAAGCCCGGTAGAGGGTGTCAACCTTCTTTGAAGCCGACTTAGATCTTCTATGGACCCATTCTAATTCATGTTACTTGTGAATGTTAGGCGTGAGAAGTTTTCAAGCCCGTTAGAGGGAGTAAACCTTCTTTCAAGCCGACTTAGATCTTCTATGGACCCATTCTAATTCATGTTACTTGTGAATGTTAGGCGTGAGAAGTTTTCAAGCTCGGTAGAGGGAGTCAACCGTCTTTGAAGCCGACTTAGATCTTCTATGTACCGATTCAAATTCATGTTACTTGTGAATGTTAGGCGTGAGAAGTTTTCAAGCTCGGTAGAGGGAGTCAACCTTCTTTGAAGCCGACTTAGATCTTCTATGTATCCATTCTAATTCATGTTACTTGTGAATGTTAGGCGTGAGAAGTTTTCAAGCCCGGTAGAGGGAGTCAACCTTCGTTGAAGCCGACTTAGATCTTCTATGTACCCATTCTAATTCATGTTACTTGTGAATGTTAGGCGTGAGAAGTTTTCAAGCCCGGTAGAGGGAGTCAACCTTCGTTGAAGCCGACTTAGATCTTCTATGTACCCATTCTAATTCATGTTACTTGTGAATGTTAGGCGTGAGAAGTTTTCAAGCCCGGTAGAGGGAGTCAACCTTCGTTGAAGCCGACTTAGATCCTCTATGTACCCATTCTAATTCATGTTACTTGTGAATGTTAGGCGTGAGAAGTTTTCAAGCCCGGTAGAGGGAGTCAACCTTCGTTGAAGCCGACTTAGATCTACTATGTATCCATTCTAATTCATGTTACTTGTGAATGTTAGGCGTGAGAAGTTTTCAAGCCCGGTAGAGGGAGTCAACCTTCGTTGAAGCCGACTTAGATATTCTATGTACCCATTCTAATTCATGTTACTTGTGAATGTTAGGCGTGAGAAGTTTTCAAGCCCGGTAGAGGGAGTCAACCTTCGTTGAAGTCGACTTAGATCTTCTATGTATCCATTCTAATTCATGTTACTTGTGAATGTTAGGCGTGAGAAGTTTTCAAGCCCGGTAGAGGGAGTCAACCTTCTTTGAAGCTGACTTAGATCTTCTATGTATCCATTCTAATTCATGTTACTTGTGAATGTTAGGCGTAAGAAGTTTTCAAGCCCGGTAGAGGGAGTCAACATTCTTTGAAGCCGACTTAGATTTTCTATGTACCCATTCTAATTCATGTTACTTGTGAATGTTAGGCGTGAGAAGTTTTCAAGCCCGTTAGAGGGAGTCAACCTTCGTTGAAGCCGACTTAGATCTTCTATGTATCCATTCTAATTCATGTTACTTGTGAATGTTAGGCGTGAGAAGTTTTCAAGCCCGGTAGAGGGAGTCAACCTTCTTTGAAGCCGACTTAGATCTTCTATGTATCCATTTTTATTAATGTTACTTGTGAATGTTAGGCGTAAGAAGTTTTCAAGCCCGGTAGAGGGAGTCAACCTTCTTTGAAGCCGACTTAGATCTTCTATGTACCCATTCTAATTCATGTTACTTGTGAATGTTAGGCGTGAGAAGTTTTCAAGCCCGTTAGAGGAAGTCAACCTTCTTTGAAGCCGACTTAGATCTTCTATGGACCCATTCTAATTCATGTTACTTGTGAATGTTAGGCGTGAGAAGTTTTCAAGCCCGGTAGAGGGAGTCAACCGTCTTTGAAGCCGACTTAGATCTTCTATGTACCCATTCTAATTCATGTTACTTGTGAATGTTAGGCGTGAGAAGTTTTCAAGCCCGGTAGAGGGAGTCAACCTTCTTTGAAGCCGACTTAGATCTTCTATGTATCCATTCTAATTCATGTTACTTGTGAATGTTAGGCGTGAGAAGTTTTCAAGCCCGGTAGAGGGAGTCAACCTTCGTTGAAGCCGACTTAGATCTTCTATGTATCCATTCTAATTCATGTTACTTGTGAATGTTAGGCGTGAGAAGTTTTCAAGCCCGGTAGAGGGAGTCAACCTTCGTTGAAGCCGACTTAGATCTTCTATGTATCCATTCTAATTCATGTTACTTGTGAATGTTAGGCGTGAGAAGTTTTCAAGCCCGGTAGAGGGAGTCAACCTTCGTTGAAGCCGACTTAGATCTTCTATGTACCCATTCTAATTCATGTTACTTGTAGATGTTAGGCGTGAGAAGTTTTCAAGCCCGGTAGAGGGAGTCAACCTTCTTCGAAGCCGACTTAGATCTTCTATGTACCCATTCTAATTCATGTTTCTTGTGAATGTTAGGCGTGAGAAGTTTTCAAGCCCGGTAGAGGGAGTCAACCTTCTTTGAAGCCGACTTAGATCTACTATGTATCTATTCTAATTCATGTTACTTGTGAATGTTAGGCTTAGAAGTTTGAATGTTGGACTTTCGAGTAGGGCAATACCAAGTAGGGCAATCGGTGGTTCGGAAGGTTTCTTATAATTGTTAAAGGAAAGAGGCGTTGTTTTAGTGGCATTATATGTAACCATCTATATTTGGCCCTATTCGACTATAGACTGGAGGTCATTTTCTAATGGTTCAGCCATTTCTTTGTATCTGTATCCGTTCGATGTACCTTACTAAGAAGGCACATTCTCCATACACGAAAATTCATACGGAGCCCTATCTACATACTCCATGTTTTAAAATAACATTCATTTACTTTCAGTTTTGTGTTTAACTATGCGTGTTAGAGTGTGACATAGTGGTAGGCAGTGAACCACAAAGACGAGCAAGAACAGACAAGAATCAATGAGGAAAAATTAATACGCGTGCACGTGGCACGAACTTTTATTGCGAACTAAATATAAAACAGTTGAATCTCTTTTGGCGCCTAATTTGGCACTATTTACATGTCACGTGGCAGTAAGCAATAAACTTACTCCTCCCCAAAGAGGGGAGGGAAAGCCTGGGAGGGTAGAGCGCCTAGAACTGCACAGGACTGTCCCATAGACCGGTGTAAATCAAGCCCCGAAGGCCAAGACAATACCAGTCTATGGGGTGCAGTATCCATCGTAACAGATACTACACTTTGATCTTGGCCAAAATGCCATATATATATATATATATATATATATATATATATATATATATATATATATATATATATATATATATATATATATATAAGAATGATGGCTGCCAGCATTTTAAACATTTTAAACTTCATTGTTTAATATTTTCCCCAAAAGTTTCTGTTGACATTTTTCGTATTTGCGCTGAAAATATAAGAGTTACAGTGCGACTGACCGATGCGAGAAATACCTCTCGTCTCGTCAGTGAATATTCATACACTTCTCTCTCTCTCCGTGTTTCTAGCATGTTTGCAATCTTCTAATTAAAAATAAAAAAATGATAATAATAAAAAAATTAAAAATATTGGTAGCCTACTTCTTTTTAATATACACTTTCTGTCGTTGAACTTACAACATTCTCTGCTCTTCTCTCTCTCTCTCTATCTCTCTAATTTTATACTTATTTATAAATATACATATATATATATATATATATATATATATATATATATATATATATATATATATATATATGAGAAAAACGAAACAATGTTTCAGACAATATGTAAAAATAAAAACCATTTAACTAAACTTGACCGCAACTTACAGAACCTTATAACCCACAGCGAATGGAAACATCTAGGTCGACCCGATATGGTACAAAACCACAGCAACATCCATTTATCTTCTACTGAGTTTGAAGCACTCAGTTTCGGTCTCAAATTCGCTACCGGGATTCAAAACAACTATATTACACAAAGCACACTCCTCAACTATAGGAATTCCGATAATGACCTAACCAAAGGATTTCTACAAGGTATCTCTTTCGCTGCCTCTACCACACCTCAGGAAAGAACCCTTCCCAAAAGATACATCACAGCATTACGTTATTTAGCCGCCATACCAAACATTGTTATATCCCCAGCTGATAAAACAGGTGGCGTTGTTATCCTCAATAGAAGTGATTACCACGACAAAATCATGGATATACTCAATGATGGGTCAACATACGAATCCACCGATCTCAAAATCATCAACAAAAACAACGAAACATTTATCAAATTTTTCAAAATCTCTACTAATCAAGCCAAAGAATGGACTTCCTTTATTTCATACCACTCTACCATACCAACACTTTACGGTCTTCCTAAAACCCACAAACATAATATGTCCCTACGCCCTATCATTTCCAGTATAGGAAGTGTCTCCCACAATATCGCTAAATCATTGGCAAAAATTCTATCACCACTACTAGGTACTATCAGTAACGCACACATAACGAATTCAGGTCATCTCCTCAAAATATTACAAGATATTACTTTACATAATCATACTATGAACAGCCTTGATATTACTTCCTTATACACAAATATACCCGTAAAAAAATGCATCAACCTACTTTCCAAACACTTAAACAAAATAAATTTCTCTTGTTCTCTCCCAATCAAAAGCATTATAGATATCATTAGGAACATAATTTCTCTTACTTTCTTTAAATACAACAATGACTATTATAGACAGAAATTCGGCTTACCTATGGGGGAACACCCTTAGTCCCGTATTAGCTTGCCTGTTTTTAGAATTCCTCGAAATCGGTCCTTTTTCTTACCGTATCCCTAAAAATGCTACCTATTTCAGATATATTGACGATATTTTAATCTTTCTACCTGATAGTCATAAAATAGAAACATTAGCACCAGCACTCAACAAAGTTGAACCTTCCATTAAGTTCACTTTCGAAAGTGAACAAAACAATTCTTTAGCTTTCCTTGACATTCTCATCCTAAAAAACAATAACAGTCTTTCATTTCAAGTCCATCGCAAACCAATCAACAAAAATGATTACTTACATTATTATTCACATACTATATAAAAATAGCATGATAATCTGTTTTTATCACAGGGCTCTGCGTATTTGCAGCCCTGAACATCTCTCTCAGGAATATAATAAAATAGAATCCTCTCTCACTACTTTAAAATATCCCAAACATGTCATTCTTTCCGCTAAAAAGAAAGCGTTTCAAATACATCTAAAAAGATAAAAAATACTAATACATCTCCTAATACTACACAACCCATATTAAGGAATGTTTTCCTTCCTACTAACTCTCGTAACACACATCTCTTTTCTTCGCTTTCCCAACATAGTTTTAGAATTATACAAGCTACCTCACTCACCATCAAAAACATTTTACAAATGCATAAAAACAAAAATAAAGTCCTTTCATCTCCCACTACAGCTGGAATTTATACTATTCCTTGCGTCGACTGTGGAAACATATAATTCGGCGTGACACAACGTCCGTTAAAGAAACGAATATATGAACATAATCGTGCCATAAAAAACGGTGATACCTCAAATGCACTATGCACTCATATGATCTCTTCCGGCCACCACTTCAATACCCATAAGGAAATTTCTATCAAACATATTTATGATACTAAACTTCGACGTCTCACAGAATCCTGTCTGATCCTATGTCATAAGAACACCATTGCCCAAGACAAGGTTTCTATAACATTTCCATTCCTTCTGCTAGATCGATTCTATACGAGATGAATTTAAATGAATATGACTCTGACTAACTTTTAACTCTTGTTTCTCTTCTTCCCCCTTCTCCTCCTCCCCTGCTTCCTCCTCCTCCCTTGTTTCGAACCCCGACGTTAACTGCTTCAAATTACTACTAATCCTAGTAGACTTTTGACGTTCTCAATCCGAATTGGATTTCAATCAGCAGGCGATATCCAAGCACTGATTTTTTCTCTCTCTCTTTTTCTTCTTTAGTAGCTTTCGACAGTCAAATGTCGATTTACCCTTTCTTACGTTTGCTCTTGCTTCTTCTTCTTCTTCTTCTTCTTCTTCTTCTTCTTCTTCTTCTTCTTCTTCTTCTTCTTCTTCTTCTTCTTCTTCAACTGACGTTCTAAAGACACTGGTTGATTGGTCTCTCTTTCTTCTTCTTCCTCTTCTCATCTTTTTCTTTCTCTTTTCATAACATTCCTCGCATCCCTATTCCCCCTTTTTGTTGTTCTCTGCACGTGACATTTTCTTCCAATCGCATTCTTTGTATAAATTTGAAAACTTTTCCGTTTTGAAATAAAGTTTACTAACCGAACGAAAATGGTCGTATCTTGACGGCCGAAATATCTCAATAGAACTTTACAACATGAGTTTTTGAGTTTATTTTTGTTAGTTGTTGAATTGCTTATTCTTTATTCCATTTTTATTTTTACACACACATATATATATATATATATATATATATATATATATATATATATATATATATAATTTTTACTTCGATACGATACTCATGAAAAAACAAACGATATTCAATATTACTATTGTTATCATGCAAAAAAGTTCTATAATAATAGCAATAGCCCTGATAAATAGTCAAATATAACAACTTTTGAATAATTTCATTGTACCCAATTTCATTCACAAAACTTGGGTTGACCAGTGGTACATGGTTTTTATGCGTTTGCCAAGGGTGCCGTGAGACTTAAATCTGATAAAACAAGCAGACTTTCAACCCGAGAACACTTGATTAAAATGTGAAGATTTCTGATTAAAAATAATTGTATATTTAACAGCTTGGCCGCATATATATATATATATATATATATATATATATATATATATATATATATATATATATATATATATATATATATATAGATATATAGATAGTAAATTAGTAAATTTCGCATACAACAAAAACGTAGGATATATTTCAGAGGAACCATTTTTTAATCAATGAAACGGGCGGGTGGAAAAAAAGAAAGAAAATTGCTAAAATTTTCTTTAAGGCCTTATCGTCTGACCCTCTAAGACGAAACGTTTAATTCATTAAAAAATGTTTCCTCTGAAATATATATATATATATATATATATATATATATATATATATATATATAGTTAAGTAAGAATGAAAATTGGCAAATGTAAATTACATAGTTTACAAAATTATGATTATATTTTCTGAAAATGCAACAAAGCAGAGTATTAACCCATAAGTGTGTTTTAAATCTAGATTTTTCAAAGAAAAAATGTTCAACGGAAGGTGAAACTTGTAAAGTATGTAACTTTACATTTGTCTATTTTCGCTCTTAACTATAATAATGCTCTATCCCCAATATTGAGCATAGTATTATCTGATTAGGATTTACTTCATAACATTGAAAACATATTTATAAAATAATTATTTTATGATATTTGAACTAATATATATTGAGCATATTATTATCTTATTATGAAATAATTTTCTTCTCATCAGTAGGTGAAGGCAGTTATTTAGTAATAAAAACTTTGGCTTCAATTATTATTTTGAAAAAGTTTGTAAAGTTAGAAATATTCTTGTAAGTAACCCGAAATCCTTTTCATTGGAAAATATAACTGTTATATCAAAAGTCTGATAGAATCATAGATTATGTTATGATTCAAAAAGTAAATAAGGAATTCAAATAAGAAATATAATTAGACAGGAAGTAAAAAGAATTTTGTTATGCGTCAGCAATTTCTTGCTCTCTCTCTCTTTCTCTTTCTCTCTCTCTTTCTCTCTCTCTCTCTCTTTATATATATATATATATATATATATATATATATATATATATATATGTGTGTGTGTGTGTTTGCCACTTATTTACAGAAGAAGGTCATCCCTACAAAGATTGCAATGACCAATTGTGGTCGTGCATATTGTTCAGCAGGCTCTGTTTATTTTTACAGGTCTTCATCGCCGTGGGTCTTGTAGGAATATCTGTACATGTAGATGGCCATTCTCTGCGTTTGTACGACATGCAGAGCATGCTCTCCTTCTACAAAGTCTGGTTTCAGTGACAAGCCGAAGCAGGATAACTGAGAGACGATGTAGAGCGCAGGTTTTATATCGGAGTTTCCGTCTCCTAAATGAATGATCTAACTAAATCTACGGGCCCATCTCGCCAAACAAGGGGGAGCATCGTGCCTGCGTACTATACCAGGTATTTCTTCGTCTTCGCTAATAATAATAATAATAATAATAATATATATATATATATATATATATATATATATATATATATATATATATATATATATATATATATATATATATATATATAGCCAGAAATCATTTAGCTACATGCCTTATAATTTCCTGCTGGTATGAAACATGGACGCCTCTGTGTAACTTACTACTGCTACTACTACGACTCTCTACGCACGTATTGTGCACTGTAGAATAAATACTGAAAATATATACACAATATATATATATATATACATATTTATATATATATACATATACATACATACATACATACATACATACATATCTATTAATTAATTTTAATCTTAATTTAATTACATATATATATATATATATATATATATATATATATATATATATATATAGTAAGCTATATTTATGGCAATTAAGCTACATAGAGGCTCCCGCGTTTCATCCGCGGGGGAATCTTCAGGCTAAAATGCATGGAGTTATTTTTCCCGGGAGTTTTTCTATACACGGCTAGCTAGTTAACCAATCACATTTTTTGTTGTTCTCTCAGCCAATCGTTGGGCTTCCCATCAACAAAGATCTGGTTAGTGTTACTTCCTATATCCTGTTCTATTGTTATGTTTTCTATAGATTGGCCTATATCCTGTTTATTTGTTTTGCCAATATAACGGGTGAATTAATTTCAACACGTGGTTCCTTGTATTTCTATTTTAGGTTTTAATTTTTAAATTGTTAGGTTTTTGTTTAGTTTTTTTTTTACTTATTTATTTATTTATTTATTCATGTATCGTTAGCATAAGGTAAATTTAATTCTGTGTAGGCAGCTGTTTGCTATCTCACTTCTACAGTTTAATAGATTTTGGGGGTCTTTAAAGTTTAGGATTCCAAATTTTTAATTCAGGCATAATCTACACGGGTCGTCTAAATTTCTACATGTACTTGTATTATTTTCCATTCGATTATTGGTGAGCGTCCATTGTCTTTGAGCTCCCAATAGTGGTTTGCTAGTGCTGTTTTAATTCGACGTTCTCTGTTTTTAAATGTGCTTTTGTGGTCATAATATCTGGTTTTAAAATCTAGGGAGGTCATACCCACGTAGTATTTCCTGTTATTCGGTATTTCCTTGGCAAATATTGTTGCTTGGTATACAATACTTTTGGTTAGGTATTTATTTTGTAAATTTATGCAGTTACACCTTTTCTCTTCATTGCTAACTTTTTAATTTCTATTCGGGTGATTATTATTAGTGTTTTGTTTATTTCTTTTGTAGTGTTTATATTTTTGTTCTTTCTTGGTGTTATTTTTGCTATATTTGTCACTTTTTTATGGAATTTGTTATTTTTTTCTTCCTCTCTGCTTTTCTCTTTCAGTATTTTGTTATTGTGTGCCTTAATTATCATTTCTAAGTTTTCGCAGCAGCTGTAGGATACATGCATATATATATATATATATATATATATATATATACATTTTATTTAACTACACATACACACACACACATATATATATATATGTATATGGGGAGAAATTGAATGCCTACTAGACACTGTTCTTGAGTGTCTAAGGTCTCTCTGGACAAGGGGTTTTTCAGGACTAATGTACATGACGATACTTCCCCCTACAAGTAAACCCGAACCAAATATTTAAAATAACAAATGTATAGTTACACCACACTAGCTTATACGAGAAATGGTGCACCTTCTCCAAGTGATATCTCTTCTAGTAACAGCACTAAGCTGGATATTCCACCAGAGTAGATAAATTATTTTCCTGAAATCCGGCAACATAAATAGATCACAAGAAAGATATACTATGACATAGTATATATATATATATATATATATATATATATATATATATATATATATATATATATATATATATATATATGTATACACACACACACATACACACATATATATATGTATACACACACACACACACATATATATATATATATATATATATATATATATATGTATATGTATACATACACATACACACATACATATATATATATATATGTACACACACACACACACACACACACACACACACACACACACACATATATATATATATATATATATATATATATATATATATATATATTATTAAAAATAACCGACAACCTATGTCTGGATATTTTTGTATGAATCCCTTCCATTTTCCGGATTAAAGTCCTAATCTCGGATGAGAATTGGCTGATAAATCTGCCGTAATTTTCTTTTAGGTCCAAAGTACTTTCTGACCCATCTGGGTCCATCACTCAGTGGAATAATGTCAATCAGGTAAAAACCTGGAGTATTTAAATTTTCCCGCCAAAATTAACTATAAACTCACTCCAGGTCTTTACCTGATTGACATTATTCCACTGAAGATGGACCCAGATGGGTCAGAAAGTACGTTGGACCTAAAAGAAAATTACGGTAGATTCATCAGCCAATTCTCATCCGAGATTAGGGCTTCAATCCGGAAAATGGAAGGGATTCATACAAAAATACCCAGACATGAGTTGTCGGTTATTTTTAATAATACGTGCCTTAGAGAAAAAATGCTGCCTCGATACACACACACACACACACACACACACACACACACACACACACACACACACACACACACATATATATATATATATATCAAGAAATCACCAAGTTATATATGATTTCCTGCTGGTATGAAACATGGACGCCTTTATGTAACTTACTACTGCTGCTACTACTACTACTACTACTACTACTACTCTCTACTCACGCATTGAGCACTGCTGAAGTAAATACTGAAAATATATACATAACATATCATCTGATGATATATGTGTATATACATGAAATAATAAAAAAATTCATATATATATATATATATATATATATATATATATATATATCATCCAGATACCACTCAACGTATGTTTCGATAGGAATTGACGACCGGCTCGAATGTTAATGGAAAGGAAACGAATGTAATCCTCTGCACAAAAGAAACTCACTAATGTTTCTGCAGAACGAATCAATGGCCGATGTAAAAAGGCGAGAATAAATACAGCATCTATCGGTTAAGTACATGAATAAATAATCCCTTTTTTTGACGCCTTAAATAGACTCATCCGCCATTAGACTTTGCACGTCAAAAAAAAAAGAAAAGAAGAAAGGCAACGTCCACCGCATTTCAGATGCACTTTAGAGGCATTCGGAGCCAACGAAGGATGCGCAGATGCGGACTTGCACCTTTTATGAGGGGGTTTCTCGTATCGGTCGGTCGCACTGTCACGCGTCCCTTTTTTAAAACGTATTTTCAGCGTAAAACGCGTAAACTGAATAAGCGTATCTTATTTCATATGCTTTCCACGTGAAAGTTTGAAATATCATTTTCGTTGTTCTGTCACGCGTAAGTTTGAAACAGCCTACCATTTTGAAATTCAAATATTTAAGCTTTGCATTCAATTTGATCCATAGTCGTTAGACACCGATTAAGCAAGACTCCCTGAATTTCAATTTCTTCTTAAGACTCCTTAAGCTTTTAAGTCATGAGGCTGCACGACAAAATATAATTCTTGATTGAACTTTTTAAGGTAACAGTTAAATGTCAAAATCAAGCTCAAGATCAAGTAAAATCAGAGCCTTCATTGGATACAATATGTGCCAAGTAGCGAGTCTCTACACTGAACAGGATGAACAGAACCGAAGTTATTTCTCGGCCTTTTGACCAGGAACAAAGTGTAGTACCTGTTCCGATGGATACTACACCCCATAAACTGATATCGTCTTGGCCTTCGGGACTTGATTTACGCCGGTTTATGGGTCTGTCCTGTGCAGTTCTAGGAGGTCCACCCTCCCAGGCTTAGCCTCCCCACTTTAGGGAGGAGTAAGTTTATAGCTTACTGTCTTACTGCGCACCTACCGGGGAATGCCGACGGGGCTGCCCAGGTATTTTTTGTAGGCCAGAGTGCTCACCTTCTCGGGCGCTGGCTTTTCAAATCCCACTTTTCCGACCTTGTGTCACATCTTACTTTGACTTTTTACCTTGATATCCGAAAGTTTAATCAATCGCAAGTTGGACCATGTCCTATATTTTGACCAAGTTCGGTGATGATTGGTTATGCGCTGTGGACGTTACGCTGTACACAAGAAAACAAATACACTCAAAAATTCGACCGAAAACATAACCTCTTAGCGGAGATATTTAAGAAAATAGAACAAAACAAAATTGGGTGAATTTTCACTGAATGTTTAAAATAATTATTCGGAATGTTATAGATCAAGCGCCACATTTAAAAAAAATCATAACAGATTTTCTATCGTTTGCATGATTCGGACAACTCTCCCCATCTTGGTTGTCATGTTCATAGATCGATGTGCACGTGCGCTAAGTATTGTGTTCATACGCGTTCATGCGTATAGTTTATAGTTTTATAATACGTTAAATTCGCTTTGGCGCAGTTTAGATTAGAATGTAATGATTATTTCTCTCATATTTCTTTCCCTTTTTAATTTTCATTTCTTTCTTTTTTTTCTTTTTCTATATTTTGTTATTTTTTTCACCTCCATTTTCTTGTTTCCTTTCATTTTTTTCATCGTTTCGTTTTCGTCTTCCATTGTTGTTATTCTATCTTTCTCTCTTTTTTTCTTTTCATTTCTTGTAATCATTGTTCTTTCGCATTCTTTTATTCTGAGTTTCTTTCGCGTTTATCGCTTCCTTATTTTCATTTCTTTATTTCAATGTTTATTTTGTCTGTCTGTCTGTCTGTCTGCCTGTCTGTCTATCTATCTATCTATCCTTTATTTTTCTTTGTTTGTTCTTTACCTATTCATCCTAATATATGTGGATCTATTTTTTTTATTGTTTACCTTCTACCTAGAATAGCCGTTACTTCTTTCATTTCTTCTTCTTCTTCTTCTTCTTCTTCTTCTTCTTCTTCTTCTTCTTCTTCTTCTTCTTTCATTCTTTTATTATCTTGTTTTTTTTTAAACAAAAAATTTCATCTTTGTTTTTCTTGTTTTCTTTCTTTCTTTTTTCCATTTTTGTTTCATTCTTGCTTTAGTTTTTTCTTTCTCTTCTTCCCTTCTTTGTTTTATTGCGTCTTTCGTTCTTTTCTTTCTTTTCCTTTCTTTTTCCTGTGATGAAAAGAAAACTCACTTGGCCGTGACGGGATAATGGATACGCTTATAGAAAACCACCCGAATCTTCGCGAATCTGTTGTGATTCCACTAATGTCATGATCTCTCCTCGAATCATTGTCCCCGTATCCATTGTAACATCGGCGTTTGAGGTAGAACGGTTATCACAACGGGTAATAAATCGCTACATTACAGGAGGGCGGTGCATTTCTGTGAGCGTGCGTATCGATAATGATTAAATATCAGTATCGATTTGCTAGATTTGCTGCTTTCAAAGAAAGTCGGACTTTTTATGCATTCGATTCGCATCAATTTATTATTCGTATTCCTCGATCCGTATACAAACACGTGTGTGCACGTTTCATCTCTCTTCGCCACCACTCCCCAATAAAGACGAACACAGATACATACGTGCTCATACACACACACGGACGCAAACGCATACACAGATACACACGCATACAAAGTAACGCACACATAAACAACACACCCATACAGACAAGCAAGCACGGCCAAACGTACACTTGCATGCTAGCACACGCATGCATACACGTACACGCAAGCAGATACACACAACAAAAATACACATATACACACACGTGGACACACACAAGCCAGACACACACATGAAAAGACAAAGAGAGAGTTTGAATTACCTACTGGAGAGTTTGAATTACCTCCTAGACACCATCATCGAGTGTCTTCAGTCACTCAGTACAAGGGTTTGTAAAGATAATCTGACATGAGAATACTTTCCCTTACAAGTAAACTCTGACCAAATATTCAAAATAATATCATAATCGAAGCCCAAATAACATCCCCTCGACACGGCTATAAACTAGCTCATACGAGGAGTGGTGCGCCTTCTGAAAGTAATGTTACTTCAAATAAAATCACTCAGCTGGTTACTCCACTAGACTAGATGAATTCTTGTCCTGGAATCCGGTAAGACCAAGAGACTAAAAGAAAGATATACTATAACATAGTTAATTGGTCAATTGGGGAGTGAAACATTAATTTGTTTAACTTTTTTACTAACTCAACGTTTGACATGTAAAGGAAAACTTTAATGGAACATTCGAATATCTTTGTATCTAATATAGAGATAAAGTGTTAGGAAGGGGCTCCCTTGATTTCTGAGAACTTCGACCGAAGTAAAATGAAACACAAACTTACGCGTAGCAAAATTTCTTGTCTAAGAACTGCTCGTCTGTGGAACAATACCCATCTGGCTACAACATTGTAGTTTTCAAGTTCAATGTAAACAAATTCTTGTTGAGCCGTCTGTAGTGTCTTGCATTTGGAGACAACGACGTGTATCATAGTTACCTCACTTACATTGTATAATTATCTCCCTTTGTATATTTCTCTTGCATATATAAACGAATGCTGACGAAGATCGCTCTCTTTAGAAGAATGTCTCGGAAGCGTAAACATCAAACCATGTCTCTCTTTCTTATTCATTCTACGTTCTCGCTTCGCATTGTATGTATAAGGGTCTATTATGTCGCTAGCCGAATATTAATAGATTCACATAACAATTGACAAGCGAGAACATTATACCGTCCTCTTTAATAATAAAATTCTTCTCAATTTCAACCATCATGGTGTTGTCTCACCGTCCATCAGACAAACTCATTCAACTTTTATCCTCGAGTGGCCTTTGGGCCTTGGTTAGTGGTGACACCTTAGTAAAAAAATACATAAATACAATAGCACACACGGACAAACAAATACACACAGACACAGAGAATATAAACAAGCACTCACACACACAGGCAAATATACACTCTAACTCAAACTCGTAAACGCAAAACCCCAACCAAACACATGCACCCATACACAAGCATATACGTTTTTTTAATTTTAATTTTTTATTTATTTATCTCCCTCCCACGATTAAACACAAGATTAGGAGAAGTGGATTTTAAAAAGCCAGCGCTCTAGATGAAGAGCACTCTAGCCTACAACAAATTCCTGGGCCGCCCCCGCCAGCCTTCCCCGGAACCTCTTAAATACGAATAAACAACAGAAACAGATAAATATGCAACGTCCGTAATCATAATTAAGTTGTAATTAAGTAATATTACGTTGCAATTAAGGCCCAAACAACCATATAGTCCGACTGTAAACAGGGTAATTCCTCCATGAAGGACAATCTGAAAAAATACCTCGGATGATACAACGGTGTCCACTGTCGACTATTCCATTTTTCGAAATGTTTTATTTTCCTTGATGGGCTGACGATTTGAGATAGGTTGTAACGGTCTTTCCTAAACAGAAAAAGCTTACCCATCTAATTGAAACTATCGTATATCTCTGGAATATGTAATGCAGTGTTTTTAAAGAAATAATTTGTATCTTAGCTCTCGAATTCTTACGATCGAGCACTTTATTGATTTCTTTTCAGCATACCTCAGAACAGTATATATATATATATATATATATATATATATATATATATATATATATATATATATATATATACAGGGTGGGCAAAAATAAGGGTCCTATTTTTAAAAATTCATAACTTTTTTATTTATTGATTTTTTAATTTTTTTTTAGAATAAGTAAAGGACCCCTTCCGAAGTAAGCATGAGCCGTATTAGCCCTAAAGAACGTACCCTCATTTAGAAAACATTATTTTTGCTTAAAAAACTCAAAACAGTGTAAAAAACAATACTTTAGTTTTTGTAAGTTTTAAGAAGTGTTTTTCGGCTAAAATTTGTTTTGTTTATTTGAAAAAATCTCGGAAGGGTCAGTCTACACACACATAAAGTTTGGTGAGTTTAACTTTTATTTTGTGGAAGTTATTCAAATTCAAGTTATTCAAATTTAAAGATAGGACCCTTATTTTGGCCCACCCTGTATATATATATTATAATATAAAATGAAGTAATACAATAAGGTGTCAATCAAATTTTATTAGAATTCAAAGTTCAAGCAAAGTATCTTAAAGTCCTTAGCTCATGAGTTTTCAAAGATAATTCTTCTCTTCAGAGGACTATTACCGCAGTTATACTACTACAGGTAATAAAATTAAACTTCAAAAATATATAAAAATATATACAAAAATGCATAAAAATATATAACATCAAATATATCAACCTAAAAACATACTTTTTTGTTAAATCTATATAATCCATCCAAGTCATACACTTTGAAAAACATTATCAGGAAAGACATCCAGAGAGTTGACTGAAGATTAATCCAGGTGATGAAGTACCAGTCCTAATACGAGAAACTGAAAGAGCTGACAAAGTTATCCAGTCGTGAAATGCGTCAACAATCGATGTAGTGAAAAGTATCCAATGTTTATGTTAATTATTACAACGATAAATAAATCCAATCAAATAATATAGAAAGTTCAATAAACTCACTTAAAATTCCAAAGTCTTGATCTGGGCAACCCAAATCAAATTAAAGTTCATTTGTTAATTAGAGAGTCCGTTAAATCCGAATTGAACAAAAATAAGATTGAATTGAGTCAGTAAACCCGGTCATATCTTCCAACCCGAGCGAAAAAATAATTAAACTTCGTTCTTCCGCGATTCAGCCAAATATGACAACTTTTTGCCGAATGGAAGGCGAATATTAAAGGTGCCTACTTCTCTGAGCGACGTTAATAGCGCGGGAGTTATGTGTGTTTATCCTGTATCAGCCCGCTTGTCAAATTTAACGAAGAAAGCAAAATAGAAACCCGCCAGCATAACCCAACCCAACCAGATCGGATGTTACATGTCTGGGTCATTGGGAAAAGTCTATGTCAAAAGAGAAGGGGGTTAAAAGAAAAGGGGGTTGGCATATTTAGGTCAAAACGAGTAATCACGTATACATGCCCAAATATTTACTTTAAAATCTAGCTTACAATAAAAACCGATTTCACAAATCTCGCCCTAGACCACCAGTGACCCGTTGGGTCAGTTTGTTATATTAGCTATGGAATTCATGTATGAGTGTGACACTTGTGGCATAAAGAAAATAGTTTTTTTTTACATAACAGAAGCATTTCTATGAAAGTATATTAAAATGAAAAAAGAATATAGATAGATTTCTATGAGTCGTTCTGTTTATTATAATTGTTTTTTTTTTTAAAATTACAGTTACTGAATTATAAGTGGTTGGCCATACTTATAGGTAAATATGCACTGAACAGGTACCATAATACTTATTATAGTTAAATTCAAATTTTGATATATCATCTTTTAAATGAAATCGTTAGTTGAAAGTACTTGTAGCGGTGGCCAGGGCGATTTGAGAAAGGAACTGGGTACAACAGGCTTTCTCGCGTACGTAACGAAAACAGAGGGAGTAGGAGTGGTGAAATCTATGAGAGGGAAAGTGGGAGGTGGTTTCGTTCACCGACCGCTAGTATGGCTGATATTAATAATGAGTGTTGTTTTTTTGTTTGTTTGTTTTTGTTTTTTAAAAGGGAGGAGTTTTTTTGAAACTGCGACAGACTTTACGAAGTTGAATGTTTTTAGCCGTGAAGAAAACAAAAAACTATTTGATGAAATTAAATGTAATTGTTTATATTAAAAGCGATATAAAAATTTCCAGAATGAAAAATTTCATGCGTTCGTTAATCATAATAGAGTATAACGGAATTGGAATAACAGATTGAAGACGATGCTATTTACGCATGCGCAACCGGATGTTGAAAACCGGAAAGCTGAAAGCTGATTGCAAACATACAAGACCAATAGAGTTTTAGTATTATATAGATTTGATCATTTGAAATCAAAAATGACCTAGTTATTAGATTCTAATAACTTAATAGTTTAATTTAAGATTTAATTTTATCAGATTAGAAATTATTAAAGTGTTTAATAGTTTAATTTAAGATTTAATTTTATCAGATTAGGAATTCTAATTTAAGGTTTAATTTTTCCCAATTAAGAAGTTTAATCTAATTTAAGGTTTTATTTTTCCTAATTAAGATTTAATTTTTCCCAATCACGAAGCTATCAAAATAATTAGAACTCAACAACTTAATAGTTTAACCTAAGATTCAATTCTATCAGATTAGGAAGTTCAATTCAAGGTTCAAGACTGCCCAATCACGGAGTTTAATCTACTTTAGGGTTTAATTTTTCCTGACCATATATATATATATATATATATATATATATATATATATATATATATATATATATATATATATATATATATATATATGAAAGGGTGGCGTATGTAGGTAAAAATAATTTAATATTTACTTAAATAAATAAATAATAAATATATATATATATATACCAATATTAGTAAATTATGTTTACCTACATACGTCGACGTTTCAAGCTGTTGCTATCAGCAGTGTAGGATATATATATATATATATATATATATATATATATAGTTTCACTGTATCATCAGTGTACATATACAGGTAGTGTTTCAAGCTGAGATTTGAAGGTGTTCGTTTTGTCGGCAGTTCAAGTTTCAATCCACTGCGCTATCGGCACAAACGAGTAAGTAGGAACTTTACTGTTTATATGAACTATATGAGCTATAGAAGAGTGCTCTATTTGTTTTTTGACAGGTTATTTCACTTACCACAGTGCTTGCTACACGAAGGGGTGGAGGCATATATAATCTTCCACATATCTACTGTTTCGATGTACCGCAGCTCTTTAGTGTAGCTAGAAAGGCAAGTGTTTACAGCTGAGATTGAAAACGATCGTTTTGTCGACATTCCGAGCCTCTATCCACACACACACACACACACACACACATACACACACACACATACACACACACACACATATATATATACTATTTTTTATATAAATATGTTATTTTTACCTACAACCTACGCACTCTTCAGTGTAGGAGATAGTAATTACTGCCTGTCAAAAGATTCGAACCCTGTCACAAATGACCTTTGACATTGCAGCCTGGTATTCAACCCCTAGCCACCATGAATTGGGAAAGAAGAAAATTAAATGTTATTATATGTCGAGTTGGCGGACATACACAGTAAGCTAGTCTTAACAGTGTTCGACGGCGGAAGCCGGAACTTACATATATATTCTCTCTCAGTGAAGAAACAACTGTAATGGAATCAATTTATATATTGTATACAAATGTTTTCGTGTGTTGAATGGATTACCAACCAAACGACACGACTACATAATCATAAGCAACTTGAGAAAAGGCTCCCCTTCTGGCAAGGATGGAGCGTCTCTCCAAATAAGAAGCTCCATTTGACACAAGATGTTGTGAGAGACGTAGAAGAGAAGTCCCCCACCCCCTTGAGATATAACCATGGTGGTACACACACAAACAAGTGAACACACACATGCACACATAAAAAACACATACATTCACACCACTAGTACATACAGACAGGACAAAAGACAAATACCCATATAAACATACACGTAGATACATACGCAAGCAGACAAGCACACACACACACTCACATGCACACAAACAAACAGCAAAAACTCACGCACGCACACACGTACAGATACACATGCATTACAAACGCATTAGAATAGATTGGGCTTTGCTTCAAGAGAAGTCTAAAGTCAGTTAGTTTTTTTTTGTCGGTAAACAAACACAAAGGCACCCACAAGCGGGCATGAAAAAAACGTGCAGGTAATACAGGTAGACAGAATTCAAACAAATACTTTTATTGAATTGTTAGACTCATTTAAAAGCGGAAAGACCATGGTGTTGAATACTAAAATGGCCACTTCTCGAAAGATGTTTTCTTGACAAACGAACATATACTACACTACCCAGCCACCCCATATATATATATATATATATATATATATATATATATATATATATATATATATATATATATATATATATATATATATATATATACGATGTTGTTTTTGTAATTATTACTGCTAATATAAAAAATAATAATTGCAAAAAATCGTTTTTATACTTCTTATACCACCAATCATCCTTTAAATACTTCTATAGAAGCATATGTGGAATAAAAAACAAATTTACATACACACACATACATTATATATATATATATATATATATATATATATATATATATATATATATATATATATATATATATACGATGTTGTTTTTGTAATTATTACTGCTATTATAAAAAATAATAATTACAAAAAATCGTTTTTATACTTCTTATACCACCAATCATCCTTTAAATACTTCTATAGAAGCATATGTGGAATAAAAACAAATTTACATACACACACACAAACACACACATATATATATATATATATATATATATATATATATATATATATATATATATATATATATATGAGAGAGATGGAGGGAGGGAGGGAGGGAGAGAGTAAATATATTTCTTGTAATCTTTTTACTTTACGAAGCAAAAGAATCGATTACACGAATTGCTTCTGATTGAAGTTTTGCACAAAAAGGTTTCCTTCTTCCCGGTTAGTTGTATAATCATATAAGTATCACATAAATTTAAAGAATATTCCTGGTTTCTTTTTGTTGTTGTTGTTGTTGTTGTTGCAAATAAATAATCGTCTGTTTGCTTTCAGTTGCATCTTTGCCTGAATTGGCGCTATATTTTCTTTTGGAAAACCTCGTTTCTTTCACTTATCACACAAAATCAACAAAGAACCATTTTTTTGTTAACAGAAATTTACTCATCACGAAAAAGCAACCACAACAAAACTAAAATTATAAATAGACATTCGTTCCATGTTTTATACGTTTCAACCATTAAAAAAAATCAGGCTTACCTGTTTAGTTCTTTCTTTCTTCTGTTGTAGCGCAAAATAATTATCTTTTCTCTCGAATCTCTCTTTTTCTTACCTTTCACAATTTCCGCCATCTTGTCACTATGCATCTTTTTCATAAAAAACATAATCTCATTACTATATCTCTTCTTTCTTTAGAAAGGCTTCACTGGCCTTTTGAATTCGCGGAAAATGTAAAGTATTCTTTGGTTGGTCTGTTGATAAAACTGTATCAGCGTGAGTATTGTTAAGTAGAACCAGGTACCTTCGGCGTTGCTCGGGAATGAATACAGGTAGATAAATTTAGATGCTGGTGTGTAAAAATGATGTTAAAAACGGTATTTTCAACATAAGGTTAAAGTAGCGGAAAATCCAACTAGTAGTGACAAGTGTAGAATTAGAACTACGTGTCAGGATATTACGTCAGACAGGAAGTCGACACGTAATGAATAAGCTGAGAAAATCTTCCTCTTCTTTTCTGAACCACGAGACAGAACTGCCAGTGTTTATGAAAAAAATAAACGACCTCATGAGAGATAATTTGTGGGTATTACGTATGTACTAATGTACACCTTCCATTATAAATGATAAACCAATTATGCTTCGCCAGTGTTCGACCTCGCCATCATCCATCTTTTTATATCTATTATTAAAACATTCATATCAAATCATAGAATTACGTCAATAATTTAATTTTCCATAAATAAATTATTATGATCATTTCTGATGACCTAAAACTCTCACCGTTGACTTTTTATTATAAAGCTGACGATTTCTTTCCAAGTCCATCTCAGACGGTAGAGTAAGTCTGAGGTGGTAGTATAACTTGCTATTGGCTTTCTCGCTTCTTCCTCACACCGTGAAAGTGGTTTCGCCTGGCGGCTGGAAAAAGGAACGTGTTTTAAACGCTAACTTTCGAAGAGTTGCGCCTAGACGACATTTCCAACGCTGCTGCAAAGAAGGTGGGCCCCTCTACCGTGCGAGAAAACGTCTCACGGCTACCAGCATCCTATATCTCAACAAAGCCACCATTGCATGGAATGTTGTTGTCGCATCTTGGATGGTGCACCAACCACTAATCTCTCCCCCTTAGACAGGATCCAAAATAGAGCCTCTAATCTAATGCAGAAATTTAAATGTAATGTGAACAAACATTTCGCTGCACAACTCCCCACTGAGGATGCCTCTCTAGATATTGTTCCTAATTATTTGTAGATCTTTACGTCTCAGTGGCAATGCACTTGTTTTGTGTGAATAAAAGTTTTTAAAAATTGATACAATTGGTACGTAACAAAAAAAAACGAGTAAAAAATTTGAACCGGTCATTTTTCTCTTTGGTCACGATGCAGCTCGGACGTTGAAACCCGGGGTCTCTCAATTCTGCCTTAGTCCGAATGCAGACCGACGACAAAGAGGGAAGCGGAGCGAAGATTCGCAATATTGGAAACTAAAATGCTCCGTTCGATCTCGGGAGTAACACTGTTCAAACACATCTGTAATGACGACATCCGAAAGCGCTACGGTATCGCGCTGATCGAAAGAATTGGTTTGGTTCAGATGGTTCGGACATGTGGTGAGAGCCGACGACAACACGGTCGCTAAACTCGCTTCTAAGTTTGAAATTGACGTGAAGCGACCGGAAGGTAAACCGATGATCAGGTCGACAGACGCCTTGCACATTGATATCCGTAAAACCGGCCTTTACTCGGACCAAGCGTGTGCTCGTGCCAAGTGGAGACGAACATCCATTATTGTGGACACCGCAATAGAGCGGGGGAAAAGAAGATAGGTTACCCAACCCACTTTCCTGTGCCGCAAGCAAGAAAATTCACAAGCAGGTTTTCAAAGTAGTTCATCCCAAAAAAACATAACTGACACAGCCTTCTGCTCAATTTTTGTTGAATACAAACTGTTTATATTTTCTGCAAATAAATAATTCAAAGTGCAGTATCTGGTTCAGATGCTGCACGTCATCGTTTCTGTCCTCGGTCAGTGAAGGAGAAATACTTCTAGACTGAAACAATTTTAATTTCTGGTCACAATCCAGAGTGCCCCTTTTTGGGGAGCTGTATTTTCCCTACATTAAAAACCGACACTGTGTCTTACTCTGCCCTCGTGGGGAGGCAAGTAAATAAGAAGACAAACAGATATCAGCAAATCGTTAAAAAGGTCGAAAATTTGGAAACATAAAACAACATTGAACGTCGGGGAATATAGTCAACAGAAACTTAAAATTTTGAACACACGTGAACGATATTACGAAATTTGCCGTTCGATCTCTATTTCCTCCCCTCCCCCCCCAAAAAAAAATAAATCATCCAAAGGTCTGTTATTCTACAAGAAAGAACATTCCTTCGTTTCCCGTCTCCATCAATAGAGAGAAGCGAAGTACTTTGCAACCTGAACGATAACGAGATGTGAAGCGAATTACTCGAAACGAGTCAGTTTCAATTAATTTGAGCCCGGTTCAATCGCCCTTCGGATCGTCGGAACATGCGTTGTTCATCTCGACTAATTGCAAAGTCAAGTCAAGTGATTATCGATATTTGATAGGAGTCATTAAGCGGATTACAGGAGGCTAGTCTGTAGGAGGCGTGAGATTGCATCGCTCTCTATTTATTTTAACCGATAACCATTATTAAACTTAAGCTCGTAGCGTTTGTTTCCCTAACGCCTTTACCCCCTATACACTTTAATGATACAAAATACATGTTCAAATATTCCTTACTCCTTGGATTGAGTTAGGTTTGACAAAAATCCATTTAAAATCTTCTAATTAGCCGTAATTTGTAACTAGCTGAACAAGTCACCCATCTCTCCCTTAGGTATCTATGTATTACTCTCGCCCACTCTATGTTGATTAGAACGACTGTTTAATATTTTTTTTTAATGTTCTTGTGAAGATGATAGTTTTTTTTAACATAGTGTTTCGTACATACCGTAAACATGTCAGTAAATTAGATGACAAAATAATAAGCCTCTATACTTTTACATATCCGTAATTGATGATATAAAAGTAAAGATACTTATTATTTTCAGTTATGCAAGAAGAATGTCATAACAGATATGACGTCACGGTTTATAAAGTTGCGACTGAAATCTAAGTGGAATAGCTAGTTGTAACAGTTGTGCCTCAATGGGTTACATGTAGTCTAGAATATATATATATATATATATATATATATATATATATATATATATATATATATATATATATATATATATATATATATATGTATATACAGGATGGGCAAAAATAAGGGCCCTATTTTAAAAAATTCATAACTTTTTTATTTATTGATTTAAAAAATTTTTTTTTTTAGAATAAGTAAAGGACCCCTTCCGAAGCAAGCATGGGCCGTATTAGCCCTAAGGAACGTACCCTCATTTAGAAAACATTATTTTTGCTTAAAAAACTCAAAACAGTGTAAAAAACAATACTTTAGTTTTTGTAAGTTTTAAGAAGTGTTTTTCGGCTAAAATTTGTTTTGTTTATTTAAAAAAATCTCGGAAGGGTCAGTCTACACACACATAAAGTTTGGTGAGTTTAACTTTTATTTTGTAGAAGTTATTCAAATTCAAGTTATTCAAATTTAAAGATAGGACACTTATTTTGGCCCATATATATATAGTGTGTGTCAGGTTGTATATGAAAAGAAATCAAATAAAGTGCTCGATCATATAAGGGAGCTAATATAATTTATTTAGATACTGTATATTACATATTTCATCCAAAAGGGCAGATTTAGACATCTTTAGTAAATCTCCGTTCCCAGTGGAATCATCGGCAAGCTGAAACGATTGTAGTCACGCCCCGATAGGGAATGGCGTCAACCCCATTCCCTATCGGGCCGTGACTACAATCGTTTCAGCTTGCCGATGATTCCACTGGGAACGGAGATATACTAAAGATGTCTAAATCTGCCCTTTTGGATGAAACCGCGGTACATTGCTGAAATATGTAATATACAGTATCTAAATAAATTATATATATATATATATATATATATATATATGGTAAAATGAAAAAGGAAAACCAAAAAACTGGATGTTTTTTTATGTGTACATCAACGTTTCGTCTTTATTTATAAGACTTCATCAGGATGATGATATAGGGAAAAGATATCATGCAAGCACGGATACATGTAGGGTAGACATGTTGGGAAGAAAAATAAAATAAAATGAAAAATAATAGCAGCGTCTAAGCTGGACGTCCGTACTTGTTAGAGAATGAAAAATGAGTGGGAGAAAAAAGGGGAAGGGTGGAGGGAGCAAGGACTACTGTGGCTGGCGATGAGAGAAAGAGGTGGGGGATGAGCAGGGGTAAAATGGATGGCAGAGAGAGATTGGGGGAAAAGGGGGAGGGGGTGTCTGACCAGATGGCTGCGGTCGAGACCGAAGGGGAAGAGTGAGTTGGAACGTTTGTGTGTGTGGGGTGTGTGCAGGGAAATGGGGATGGGCAGAGAGGGAGGGGGGGGGGCTGTGATCTCGGTGGATGGGCGAAAGCCATAGTCCCAGAGAGCGTTTGAAGAAAATGAGGGAATTTAAGAAGAGGCATGGGAGAAAACGGATGAGAGGGGGAAGAGGGAGGATTTGTCGTGATAGGGTGTGAAATATTTGAAATATTTGGAGAATGATAGCAATGAGTGGGGGATTTCTCCCATGCCTCTTCTTAAATTCCCTCATTTTCTTCAAACGCTCTCTGGGACTATGGCTTTCGCCCATCCACCGAGATCACAGCCCCCCCCCTCCCTCTCTGCCCATCCCCATTTCCCTGCACACACCCCACACACACAAACGTTCCAACTCACTCTTCCCCTTCGGTCTCGACCGCAGCCATCTGGTCAGACACCCCCTCCCCCTTTTCCCCCAATCTCTCTCTGCCATCCATTTTACCCCTGCTCATCCCCCACCTCTTTCTCTCATCGCCAGCCACAGTAGTCCTTGCTCCCTCCACCCTTCCCCTTTTTTCTCCCACTCATTTTTCATTCTCTAACAAGTACGGACGTCCAGCTTAGACGCTGCTATTATTTTTCATTTTATTTTATTTTTCTTCCCAACATGTCTACCCTACATGTATCCGTGCTTGCATGATATCTTTTCCCTATATCATCATCCTGATGAAGTCTTATAAATAAAGACGAAACGTTGATGTACACATAAAAAAACATCCAGTTTTTTGGTTTTCCTTTTTCATTTTACCATCACGTCGGATTACCTTCATCCTTCTCTTCCCATATATATATATATATATATATATATATATATATATATATATATATATATATATATATATCGGCTTACGAAACTATATTTGCGTAAACCGATTTAAATGTTTATGGAGTAAATATTTATAAAGCTCTACCTAGTATTGAGCACTTTAAAATTATTGGTTAATAAATTTGAATATGTGTCATATATAATATATATAAAATATAATTAGTAACAAACATGTGTTTTGCCGTTTTACGACTTACATATATATATATATATATATATATATATATATATATATATATATATATATATATATATATATATATATAGAGAGAGAGAGAGAGAGAGAGAGAGAGAGAGAGAGACAGACAGAGACAGAGACATGAAAGATGAGAATAAAGGTTGTAAAGATACAATATTTATTAAAACATCAGAAGTTCAAAACAAGGAGTTTCATATCCTGAATCCATGGATTTTCAAAGACAAACACTTTTCATCAGAGGATAAAAAACCAACAATGTAATTGTAAATATTATCGGCAACATTTAACTTTGAAAAATTTATATACGAAATAGAAACCCCAAAATATATATAAGTTTTTGTTGAGATGCAAACGTAGAGTTAGGGTAGTCACTGTCAAAAACACGTCAAAAACAAAACAGCTGTTATATTGGAAATAAATGTTTGAAAACGAATACTCAAAGTGTTTAATGTTTTTGTTAAGAAGCTGATTATTTGACTGTTGTTAGTAGAGTTTAATTCATCCTGTGCAAGCAGTAGTCCGAGAGTGGGATCATCCGTTTCACAGGATCCAGAGTGAAGTTTATCAGTCAGGGTTCGATGTATATCAAAGTGTGCATTACGAAAACCTCTAGCTCCCTGGTTGATCAGTGTTTCGATAGGTTACAAAAATGGATATAAAATCGATATTTTCAAGCCGGTGTCGAGTGAAAGTATTGCTTGTAGGCGATGGTGAAACTGGCTATTTTTGTCTTCTGGGAGAGGAAGATTAGCTATTGGTAGTGGTGGTGGTGGGGGGGTTGGGCAAAAAATGTGACAGGGTGTAGGTAATCAAAGAGAGGTGGACTGGTATGCATACATACATACATACATACATACATACATACATACATACACATATAAATACATACACATACATATATATATACGCATATAAAATATACGCATATAAATAACTGTATAAACATATCTTCTTACATTTTCCTTTTAAGTAGCTAAAGGAAGGAGGGTTAGGGTATGTGTGAAGATGGCTTAGGTGGCCAGCGTCAAGCTGTAAGGCATTAATGGGTGGGGAGAGTAGTTGTTTAAATTTGGCCGAGATGAATAAGTTTAGATAGGGGGTGGGGGTAGATTAGAATGAAATGAAGGGAATTTGCGGTCAGCGTTGTAGAGGTCAAGGGCTAAAATTATTATTTTAAAAATTATCTTGAAAAAAAAAAGGGTTTACTTTAAAAAAAAATATTTAAAGAAATGTATTAAAAAAATTATTTAAAAAAATAGTTAGCATTTGGGGTCTGTTTATTCTTGTTCATAATTTAGGTAGGTTTACTAAATGTAATTTCTGCGCAGTAATAAAGTCAGATTCTGATCGCATTAATAGTGGATTTATGTATCAAAAATGTAAAAGATAGTTAAATGTTTTTGGAATGATTGATATGTGAACATTGATATATACATCACACACACATGCACGTGGACACATACATATGTCATTTCGGACATTCTCTGATACAGACAGGTACGTACATACACACATTCGTACATACACACAGATACACACATACACAACATATATACATATATATACACATACATACATTATATATATATATGCATATACACATATATATATCCCCACTTACACACATAGATACAGGACAATATCCACGCATGTATATATATATGTACAAATATGCTCCCTCTATCGGACGTATATCCAAGTAAAAGTTTGGAGGTGATAGATCCGAATTAATATCAATTCGGGAAGGGGGTTAAATGGATTATTTAATAGTTTAAGATAGGGTAAGAGTAAAGTTAAAGGTTAAATAATTTGGAGTAAAAGTTTCTACAAATCTCGTTTTTTATAATTGCATGGGAGCAAGGGATATGTTTTGGACTATACATCACGGGAGGACTATAGTATCAGAATGGGTCGAATTATGGGCTTTATAGTGGGGGTGTCTATTCGGGTTATAAATTGGGCGTATTTAAATGTTCTTTTATGGCGACAGTATGAAATTATCTAATTTCTTCAGTTAACGATATTCTTCTCTCTTGTAGCGGTGATTATCATTAGTGCTTCAGAAATGCAAAGAGAGCAATGTTTTGCTCCTGGGGTGTAAGATCTTAATTTTTTTTAGAATCGACCATTTTAGAAAAATGAGATATTATTTGATTAAAATATTTGACTATGTTTGTTAAGGAGGTTTTGTTATTGGTGTTGTTGTTGAATGAATACATGTGGGAGGAGATACGGCTTTTTATTGATTAGGAGATAGAGCCTATGCGATAATTTAATTATCTTTAATTTAATTCGACATTTTAATATTATATATATATATATATATATATATATATATATATATATATATATATATATGTATTGTTTCAATTGTTAAATAATGAGAGCGTAAGTTTTATTTATTAATTGTGTTTCAGAAGGTCAGAAGACATCAATCTGTTTTTAGCTGTTACTGTTTAAGAGGACGAAACATAATCAACCGTGTATATATATATATATATATATATATATATATATATATATATATATATATATATATATATATATATATATAATTATTAATATTATTATTATAAATATTATTAAATTCTTATCTACAGTGTTTCACCCTTTTGACCGGAAACCATCAGTGTGGTGGATGATTGCTCTGCCGGTACCACGATTCGAAATCCTCAGACCGACGAAACCAACATTTTAGTTCTTTTAGAACGAGGCGGCCACCAGACCAACCATGTCGAAGGAAGAGAATTAAGATCTATTTATGTCTAAATTAGGGGACACATATAGAAGGCTTTCAGCAACAGTGTTAACCGATACGTTGGCCGGAACTTAGCATTACGTATTTAAATTTTACAGAATAATTTTATAATTCTCTTAAAGCGCCCTTCTTAATATGAAAAGGGATAAACAATATTACGATAAATATTATTAAATTCTGATCCACAGACACATGCGTTTTATCGTTTTTACCGGGAACCATTAGCGTTACGCATTTAACTTTGGCAGATGTCTAAACTGCTCTCTGTGGATTACTAGGTGCCTATATATGTATTGTCTCACCACTTGTGAGTTGAGCTCGCTACTAGAAAGAAATAAAGGCTTCCGCATAGCGTAAAATTATTGTTCTTAATTAGAATAGAGTTTTCCACAACCGTAATATATAAACAACTGTAACTTTTGCTTGTTTCGGTGTGCGAGGTTCTACATGGGTAAGAACTACTACATTGGTGGTTAGGTATTGAAACTCAGCGTGAAGCGGTTGCAATTTCTAACCACAATGAGCAGCTGTGATAAGGCGAAATAGCTGCATGCGGATGACCATATATATATATATATATATATATATATATATATATATATATATATATATATATATATTAGTAGTAGTATGTTTTTAAAAGGCAGTGGGCAATGCAAATTCCGGGTAAGATGTAAGTTGGAAGCAACAAAAATAATAAATCGAATACGAAATATGACTTACTATTTATTTTTTCTTAAAATCTTACATAACAGCAAGAGTGTTGTTAGCTGCTTGTGTGATGTCCGGATGATTATAAAATCATTTATTTAATATTTCGGGAAAAGAAACTCCTCTTTGTCAAAAATAATTAATACCAGAAGGAATCTCTCCGATCGTGCAGAGAATCTGACAAAATATTTTTGTTCCTTCCAACTTACATCTTACCCAGAATTTGCATTGCCCACATCCTTTTAAAAACATACTACTACTATACCCAACAATGCTTCAAGCAAACTACCATTATATATATATATATATATATATATATATATATATATATATGGTAATTTATTTATATTAATACAATATGTGTTATAAATATTAAACGATAACATATATCAGTCATGAGACTGTATACCTCTGCCTGACAACGTAAGGATGGGCAAAAGTCTTACGTGGGCCTTACTTATTACTATTTATGCCATGGAAACATTGATAACTCAAACTGTATTTATCTGATGAGGCTGAAATTTTCCATGGTGGTTACTGTTATCAAAGAGCATCAGATCCATACATCCAAATATGGAAGTTTAAATTCGGTTAAGATTTCGATCATAACCGAATGTTTGAAAGGCAATGCACACTGCCAACGTCAGAACCATATAAGACTAGAAACTTTATTGGTTACAATATGGGCCGAGTAGCGATTCTCTACGATGTGAGACTTCATTGGACACACTATGGGCCGAGTAGCGAGTCTCTACGATGTGAGACTTCATTGGCTACAATATGGGCCGAGTAGCGAGTCTCTACGATGTGACACTTCATTGGCTACAATATGGGCTGAGTAGCGAGTCTCTACGATGTGAGACTTCATTGGCTACAATATGGGCCGAGTAGCTAGTCTCTACGATGTGAGACTTCATTAGCTACAATATGGGCCGAGTAGCTAGTCTCTACGATGTGAGACTTCATTGGCTACAATATGGGCCGAGTAGCGAGTCTCTACGATGTTAGACTTCATTGGCTACAATATGGGCCGAGTAGCTAGTCTCTACGATGTTAGA
Source organism: Sepiola atlantica (assembly GCA_963556195.1). Lineage (NCBI taxonomy): Eukaryota > Metazoa > Mollusca > Cephalopoda > Sepiida > Sepiolidae > Sepiola > Sepiola atlantica. Next base: position 78,682,551 of record OY744537.1, on the reverse strand, counting down.
CTTCATTGGCTACAATATGGGCCGAGTAGCGAGTTACTACGATGTGAGACTTCATTGGCTACAATATTGGCCGAGTAGCTAGTCTCTACGATGTGAGATTTCATTGGCTACAATATGGGCCGAGTAGCTAGTCTCTACGATGTTAGACTTCATTGGCTACAATATGGGCTGAGTAGCTAGTCTCTACGATGTGAGACTTCATTGGCTACAATATGGGCCGAGTATCTAGTCTCTACGATGTGAGATTTCATTGGCTACAATATGGGCCGAGTAGCGAGTCTCTACGATGTGAGACTTCATTGGCTACAATATGGGCCGAGTAGCTAGTCTCTACGATGTGAGACTTCATTGGCTACAATATGGGCCGAGTAGCTAGTCTCTACGATGTGAGACTTCATTGGCTACAATATGGGCCGAGTAGCGAGTCTCTACGACGTTAGACTTCATTGGCTACAATATGGGCCGAGTAGCTAGTCTCTACGATGTTAGACTTCATTGGCTACAATATGGGCTGAGTAGCTAGTCTCTACGATGTGAGACTTCATTGGCTACAATATGGGCCGAGTAGCGAGTCTCTACGATGTGAGACTTCATTGGTTACAATATGGGCCAAGTAGTGAGTCTCTACGACGAATAGAACCACAGTTATTGCAAAAAGTGTGACTTTCACCTTATTCATGACATTTACCTTGTCCTTAGATATCCCATTAAAAAATTTTTTTTGTTCACCTAAACAAAGCGCATTGCCACTGAGGCGTAAGGGGCTACTGTGAATTAGGGGTCATACTTACAGGGTCATCCTAAGTGGGGAGTTGAGCAGCAAGATGTCTGTTCTCATTACCCTTAAATTTCTGCATGCGAGTACAGTCAGGAAAACAGGCAACAGGGGGGAACTTCTAAAGGGTAGCAGTTCGAGGGATAAACACGGTAAGTTCAACCGTGGGACTAAGGCGCATATGCGTGCGGTCATAATTACGAATGAAGCGACCCCTTCCGACTCTTTCGAAGGTGCGCATGTCAGTCAATTATTTAGATGTCAACTTAAATCACACATGGTCGGAAAAAAACTCCCCGTATCCCCATAGATAGATAGAAAAGTAGAAAGATAGAAAAGAAGAAAGAGAGAGAGAGAGAGAGAGAGACAGAGAGGCGCGGTTAATTGAAAAAGAAAGGGAGAGAGATAGAGACTTATCTTTATAGATAAATAAAGAGAAATAGTGACAGAGAGAGGGCCGATAAGGAGTAAAACTTATCTCCTATATAAAGGAGACTTTTGATGAAATGAAAAAAAAACTTATGGTGATGATGCGCCATCATATGACCTTGTAAAACGCTGGCATCGTGAATTCAAACATGGCCGGAAGTCTGTGGAAACAGCTCCCAGACCTGATCGTCCCTCTTCTATACTTTATGTATACACACCTCTTCCAACTGAAAGCTCGATGACTGTCAACTCGGACGTTTGTCTTTCATTTCACGCCACAATGTATAATTTTTCAAACCGAGAACTTTATGTCCTTTCTGAAGAATTCAAGGAAGGCAGATACAATATTGATATACTAATGTTGCTTGGTCCCCCTATGGATAAAACGTAAAACATTGCACTATAGATTGACGGTTTTGAGAATGTTTTGCGAGATAAATAAAATCTTGGCTTTTGGAATGTAATAAAATCGGGTTTTTATATATATATATATATATATATATATATATATATATATTCATACAAGATCCAAATACAGTTTGTTGATCACTTTAACTGCTCGTGTAAAATTAGCCGCCGACTCGCTATTTACAAAGTTAAATACCTCTTTAGCTAATTCCCTATGGCCGAGGGGTTAACGCTCTTGACTGCAAATCAGTGGCGATTTGTGATCGGAGTTCGCGCCCGCCGACCGTTGAGAATTAACTTCTCAGATTACGTTAGCATGAAACATCGATGTCTGTAGGTAATAAATAATTAATATTTATTTATAAATATATATATATATATATATATATATATATATATATATATATATATATATATATATTGAGAGAGAGGGAGATACACACCCTTATTTCTATAGATAAGAAAGAGAGAAAGAATGGTAGAGAGGGGGGAAAGTTAGAGAGAGAAAGAGAAACACTTATCCCGGTAGATGAATAGAAAAAGAAATAATGAAAGAATGAGAGAGAATAAAGTAGTGAAGGAAATATAATGAGGGAGAGAGGGAGAAAGAGAAAGAGAGAGAGAGACTTATACAAACTCAGAAAACGACTATCAATTCACGTTAATGCAGAATATAATCTGAAATTTTATCCCGACCAAATTTTATCTCGGACAGTTTTGCGTTTCTTTCTCACGTGGTGAAACTTGAATGCTTCAGTCGAAGTGCTTCTCTCTTCTGATTGGTTGCTTTGTGTGTGTGTGAATGTTCGTAGAATTGATACGACATTTTTAATGGCAAACACGAATAACAAGTTGGACAAATACGAAAGAAAATAAAGAAAGGAAAGAAAAAAAAGGAATGAACATACAAAGAAAATTATTGAGTACACGGAAAGGAACCCGCCATCGCCCCAAAAAATGATTCCAGATTTTAAAGTTTAGGATACTTTTTGATCATATATTACTTTATTTAGCCTGTATATTTGAAAACTATTGGTAAATGGCTAACTTCTGATGGCGAATACATAAACGCATATTGTTTTGTATATATCTTACAAAAGCTACAGCAAAGAATGTGGGCTCCCTCTACAGTGCTAGTAAACTCCTCACACCTGACATTATCCTGTATCTCTACAAAGCCACCATCCACCCATGCATGGAGTATTGTTGTCACATCTGGGCTGGTGCATCATCCACTAGTCTCTCCTTCCTAAACAAGGTACCCAAAAAAGAGTCGCCAACTTAATAGGTTCCTCACTATCAACCAAGCTCTAGCCTCTGTCCCATCGCCGCAATGTTGCATCTTTGTGCTTGTTTTACAAATACTCTGATTAACTGGCTGCTCTAGTGCCCCCTTGACGTAAATACACTAGGCCAACTCGACAATCAGCTAAATTCCATCCATTCATTGCGGAGGTCCCCAGATGCCGGAGAGCCTTCTACTACTTCAATAGCTTCTTTCCTCATGCTGCCGGCCTCTGGAACTCCCTCCATGCTCCCTATTTCCCCCGACTGTATTGACATGCAGGGTTTTACTACTAACGTAAACAGACATCTCGCTGTACAGCTCCCAACTAAGGATGACACTTAGAACCTACACCCTAATTCTCAGTAACCCCTTACGTCTACAGTGGCGGCCTGCCTTGTTTGGGGTGAAATATGTTTAAAAAAATCAACGTTTGTTTCCCTTTTCATAAAAAAGGGTTTCTTTTGGGATGAAAAAAGGTTGGTCATTTAAAAGCACGTATTAATATTGTTATTTATTGATTCAACTTTTTTAATTTGAGGTTTAAATTTTAGGAGGACCTTGCTTCCACACCAGTCAGAAACAGAATCCGGTAGAACTTCATCCGGTAGAACTTCATCCGGTAGAACTTCATCTGGTAGAACTTCATCCGTTAGTTTCAAACGTGTACGTCATGTTAGAAATATGTTCATTTGTTAAAAAAAAGAATACGCCAGAAAAAAAAAACGGTTGACACTCATATATTATTTTTAATAAAAAGGAAATGAAAATAGAAAAGAAAAAGAAAAAGAAAAGTGAATGGAAAGAAAGAAAGGAAAAACAATGAGAAGAAAAAAGAAAAAGAGAAAGAACATAGGAGAGAAAAGCAAGTAAATGAAAAAATAAGAAAAAGGAAAAAGATAGATGAGAAAAAAGAAAGCAAACGAACTGAAAGAAAAAGAAAGGTAGTAAAAATAAAACGAAAGAAAAATAAGAAAAACGAAAAGAAAAAGGAAAGAAGAAAGTAATAAATAAAGTACGAAAAAAGAAAGAATAAAAGAAGGAAAGAAGGAAAGAAGAATGGAAATAAGAATAAATAAAGAAAGAACGAAAGAAAATAAATACGAATGACAAATGAAAAAAGAATGAAAAACAAAGAAAAGGGAATAAATGGAAGAGAACAAAGAGAGAAAAGAAATCAAAATCAAAAAGAAAGATAAATAAAAAGAAAGAAGGAAAAATAGCTGAAAGAAAAGGCAATGAAAGAAAATGAAAGAAAGAATAACAAAAGAAAAGAAGAAAGTTTTAAAAGAAAGTAAACAGAAAAAAGAAAGGAAAAAGAAAAGAATAAAAAGAAAAATAGGAAAGGAAGATAAAGAAAAAAAAGGACGTCAGAAAATGAAATAGAATAGCGAAAGAAAAACAAAAAAATAACAAAGAAGAAGAAAAGAAGAAAAAATGAAAAAAAAATAACGAAATAAAAAAAGAAGAAAAAGAAAAAAAAGAAAGAAAAAAAAAAGAATTAGGGAAGAGCGAAATTTCGTGACTGACAAGTCACGCTAAACGTTGACGTCCATTTCACGCCAATTCCAACCAGGTGCGCGTGCGTGTTGCGAGATACTTATTAAATTATTGCAACCAATTTGCCGGCGCTGTTCGTCGTGCAACACTTTACGACTCATCCCCCACTCTCTTCTCTCCTTTTACTTTCATTTCATTATTCCCTATCTGCAGTACCCACGCAGAACACGCTCCACCATCCGCAGACTATTAACGCGCGGGCACACACGCATAAACATCGATGCACTTCCTGGACAAAGGAATTCGGTTCAACGCATCAATGTTAAAGTTATTTACACGTATGCATTCGCATTAAAAATTGAAGTGTCGCTCGAAATGCTCTTATTAAAAACGCGTACACAATTAGATGCAGTTAGAGAGATAGATTAATAGAGAGATAGGGGAAGAGAGAGAGAGAGAGAGAGAGAGAGAGGGAAGAAAGGGAAAGAGAGAGCATCGAATAATAAAGGGATACAGATAGAAATAAATTAAGATAAGGACACCATTAAAGGTGAAAGTAGAAAGAGAGAGAACGGGCATAGATATACAGATGAACGGTGATCAATGAAGATAGATAGATAGATAGATAGATAGATAGATAGATAGATAGATAGATAGATAGATAGATAGATATAGAGAGACGGGTTATACAATAACAGGGACATATAGGGATAGCGATAGAAAAGGGATAGAGATAAATGGACTATGAAAGCTGCATTGAGAGAGAAAGAAAGAGAGAGACAGAAAGAGAGAGAAGAGATATAGAGAGAGACAAGAAACCAGAGAGAGAGAGAGAGAGAGAGAGAGAGAGAGAGATAAATAGAAAACCTGAGAAAATGATAAAGAGACAAATTCAAAGAGAAAGGAAAATGGCCTAAAAGAATTATTTTATATATATATATATATATATATATATATATATATATATATATATATATATATATATATATATATATAAATATATATATATGTATATATAATTATTAATATTTATTTATCTACATAAGTATACGCGTCATCCTTCCGGTAGTATTAACACACCATGACGTCACTTGCTTTATGATGCATCATTCCTTCCCTTAAAAAAGTAGAATGCTTAGAAGTTAAGCCGCCGATAAAAGTGTTAAAATTATCATCGTTTATTAGCTATTTAATTGGCCGAGTGGTTAAAGACGTCGGATTTGAGTTGAAAAATAATTGTAGTCCGGGGTTTCGAATCGCATGACCGGTAGTGAATAGTCATATCTCTATTCTGATGAGTCCCGGTCTAAGGACGAAACGTATACGTACATATATAATAAACAATAACATATATATATATATATATATATATATATATATATATATATATATATATATATATATATATATATATATATATATATATATATATATATATATATATATATATATATATATAATTTTCCCGTACAATCAGATTTTACACCGTATCCCATAGACTTTATGAAAGCCACCGACACAAATTTCGTTCTTCTTCAGGCTCGTCAATCGGACACATCTGGACTTAGGATTCGGAATCCGAGTACTCTGCCTCTTGAAACACCACGCCACACACAAGAAGGTCTTACAACTATCACCGTGAACAACACTGTTTCATCCACAGGAGGTGATAATGGCTGAGAGTATGGTATCATGAAGAATTAATGATTGAAAGGATGATATCATAACAACAGAATGGATAGAACACTATACCCCAACGGAGGCGATAATCATAGAAGTAAGGTATTATGAGGAACGAACATATACTATGCTTCTCCCAAAGAGGAGGTAATACCTAGGAAGATCGGCCCATGATAAAAATATCGATGTAACGTTCTGAGTTCACAATAATAGCACTTCTATTATGGTCAGTTTGGGTCTGACATTCACAGGTAACATTAATTTTAAAAAATACATTAAATATACTGCTAACGCTGCTGCAAGGACAGTGAGCTCCCTCTATCGTGCTAGACAGCTTGTCAGTATCCCATATCTCTACAAAGCTACTATCCGCCCATGCATGGAGTATTGTTGCCACATCTGGGCTGGTGCACCAACCACTTGTCTCTCCCTCTTAGACAGGGTCTAGAAAAGAGCTTCTAATTTAATAGGTCAATGGAATGTGCTGCTTTGGTGACCCCTTCGACGTAAATACACCCGAGCAACCCGACCATCAGCTAAATCTGATCCTTCATTGTGGAGATTCTAAGAAGCCGTTGAGCTTTCTACTCTAATAGCTTATTTTCTCGAACTGCTAGTCTTTGAAATTCCCTCCCTGCACCCTGTTTCCCTGACTGTACCAACATGCAGAAATTAAAATGTACTGTGAACAAACATCTTGCTACACCACTCCTGACTTAGTGTACAACTATAAATCTGGCCGCTTACGTGTCAGTGGCAATGTGCCTGGTTTGGATTAATCAAAGAAAAGAATAAACCCAAAAACCTCCATGCCACTACAGGAAGATGTGACACAAATTCGGAAGGTGGAATTTTGGTCCAGTACAAAAGAAGTAGTGCACTATTGCCCCGCAAAAATGCCTGAGCAGCCCCGTAGGCATTCCCCGCCGAGGGGAGCATCAGGCGGTTATCGATAAACTAACCTCTTTCCCAAAGTCCCGAGAAGGTGGATCGCCTAGGACTGAATAGAACAGATACGTCAGCCGACAGAGAAAGCAACTGGTGTCGCAGCTTGTTGTTCTTCTTCTTGTTAAGCGAGTCGGCATTTCTGCACAAAGTTCACGAAGATCGCACTACAGGATTTTATGGCCTGCACTAAGTCCTCCTCGTTGGCTCCATCTATTCGTTAATCGGCAGATTACAGGGTTTACCCCCCGACACCGATTGCAGCAAGGCCCCGCAGTTACATACGAAGGCGGAGAAGGTTTTACCTAGAACACACGAAAGAATGGCGCATAATCAACATTGCCACTTTCACTCCATTGATTTGCGGTCCTGCCTTGACAAGTCTTCGCTTGCCATACGACTGGTATAAAGTGCAAAAAAGAATTTTGCACTGAGTTAAGTAGACGTCTCTGAGCAGAGCAATTCTGTCTTCTGGCTGTGTAACAGTACTTGTGTGGCGTATATCACATTGTTGGGGTACATACCGTTCGCAGGGTCCCCACCAGCCTGATGGTCTTTCATATATTTAAAAAAAAAAAATTTCTCACCTATTCCTGCGATCTTCCGAGTATCGGTCGTTGTTTGTGTAGTAGGGGGCCAAGGTTGTTGTATAGTCCATCTCGAGCGCTTTCGATATTTGCAGTCGTCACCAGGAGATATTAACCCAACCCTAGTCAACAACAACAATTTTCCAACTGAAACCGTAGACCAGGGGCGGGCAACCTTTTCAGAGTGAGGGCCAGATGAGACTTTTGGAAGGAAATCGCGAGCCGGAATGAAAAACGAAATCTCAGAATTACTATATTTTGTTTACATGAATAAATTGTACAAACATTGCATTGAACACTCTACAAATCAATGAGACTGCTGGTGCTGTTTGCCACGAAGAAGTATTTCCATGTCTGGCTTGATGGTTGAGGTAGACAACAGATAACTGATATTTATACATTTTTATCCCACTGTAAATCTTAATTGAAACCTACTTTTACGTCTATGTCACAAAATGATATGAGTTTTACTGGGAGGACCGTGGGCCGGATTGCAATAATAAAGCCTAGCAGGGCGGTGGGCCGGACGCTAAGCCTTCGCGGGCCGGATGTGGCTCGCAGACCGGAGGTTGCCCGCCCCTACCGTAGACCAACAAATTAAACTATCTATCACACACACACACACACACACACACACACACACACACACACACACACACACACACACACACACACACACACACACACACACACAAATCAACCCAGCAACGAAAACAACTCTTTTCTATATTTCTACTTATATAAAGTTAGGTATGTGTATGTGTACATGTTTATATATTTGCATGCATAGGATTCACTCCTAAACGAATTAACCGGTCATTATTATTTTGAAATACAGCTGTAAGACTGCGTTAAGGGATCGTAATGTGGTCTATATTTAGTTTAATGTAATTTCATGCAAAGGGGTGAAAAGGGGTTGGAAGCACTTTCGTGCAATTTCAGATATTTCTGATATTTGTGAAATGTTAACAATATGTATTAGACACTAAGTAATAAATAAGCTGATGAATGTTTCGACTTTTTTCCTCGAAGATCGATGGTCGATGTATGAAAACTTGATACCGTACGATCGTATCTTAATTGCATAGTATGTAAATAACATACATATATTGCTCCTGTACTAAAATTAAGCACTCTGGTTGATATAACATTTTGCACACACACACGTATATATATATATATATATATATATATATATATATATATATATATTACAGAAGATCAGACTAACATCGGTACGGTCGGGGACAGACATAAACAGAGGCTAAAGAGAGTTCGGCATCGGATACCAACTATAGGCCCCCTTTGTTTGGATTTGAAACCGCCGGTACCGATGTTCATCTGATCTTCTGTAATACATTTATAAATAAATATTACACTCTTATTTTTAAATTTTTCTTAATAATCGAACACTTTTCTAGGATTCTCTTCCACTAAACTTCCCCCCCCTTCCCCCCGCACACATATATATATATATATATATATATATATTCATATATATATATATATATATATATATATATATATATATATATATATATATATATATATATATAAACTCAAAATAACGTATACGAGTATCTCTTCTTGTGAGAACGCACCCTACTACTCACTTTCCGATCATTCAGAATACACAGCCACGCCTAGACGGTTAAAATATCCGCCCTTGTTCAATTGGCCCCTTGGTGAAGTAATAAGTAGACTATGACCCCATTCAAACACACCCAATACGTCAGATTAGGGGACTAATCTCTGAGGATCGTATCTGTGGGAGAACACAACGCTATTGCCCGGCTGGCACCCCCGAAGAACTTCTCACATACCAATTTCGTCTGTTACTGGCTACTTCTCGACACCCACTTTTTATTTGCCGTTTTTCAATCTAACGAACTCTTCAGTGCCACTTATTTAACTTTAAATATATTTTACTAAATATATTGTGAGCCGTTGGGTCACCCATTGAGCTCGGGTTAAATTGTTTGAATCAGGAAAAAGTGAGTTTGCTAGGTCAGTTAATTAAAAAAATGGAACAAAATAATAATACAATTACTAATTACTTAAGACGTCTACCAGATCATCACTGACACAACGCGGGAAAGCTACCCCTCCCCCCGCGTGGATTAAGTAAAGGGTTTCGTTGGAAATTCCGGACAAATTCCCGAGTTCGCCATAAAGATTATCGAATTAGACAAAGCGTACCTGAAAAAGGGCGGAGGTTACATCGGCCGGAACGTTGTGAGAATAACATCCAAGATGAGAATAGGAGTCCGATGAATCAAACTAATACTAAAGAGATGAAAGTCAGAATTAGTCTCTTTCTCCTCGATATCTCCTCCCATTTCTTCTCCAGAAGAACAGAACCCTCAACGAACACCACCTCCAACAAACACGGTTATCGCCACGGGGAGCTAACTTACAACGAAAACCGAGTAGAACCACGGCTATCGTAAGAAGAAAGCTTGTTAACTGAATCGAGTTTTTCTAGTGATGTCATAGCTAGTGGGAGTAAGAACCACTATCAATGAGGACCGGAAGTCCTTGGAACGCTTAACGCGCATGCGTCCATTTGTAATCACAGCGAGTAATCGGACAAGCAGACTCAGTTTCATGGGATTATTCACTCACTTGGAAATCATTTTTAACTTGTTTTTTTTTCAAACGTATTTCCTTTTTATAGATGTCAAGCACGAAAAAAAAAGAAGAAAATTACAAAATAGCGTCCAACGATTAATGCATTGCATTAAAGTTCAAATTTTAAGTATTAACAAATAAATTTGAGTTTTATTTCGGGATAAAAAAGACAATTTTAGACTAATTAATAAAAACAAACAGAACTTCCGTTTGAGGAGTCTTAAAATAATCTAAATTTGATCAGTATAATTTTATGTCTTTGAAAAAATAGTAATAATATCAGGTTGTTGTTCGGAAAGTTCGTATCGAATTTTAAAACAAACATCGTATTGATTTGTGAACCCAAGTTTTACTAAATGCTCATGAATGGTGGATTTTGATATTTTAAGCCTTTCTGCAAAATAGAGTGTTTTGTAACGTAGGCTTTTCTCAATTAATATCTTGATTTGGTCGTCATCTGTAGACGATGGACTATCTGAGCGTTCTTCGTCATTACGGCTAAAATCTCCAGCTCCAAACATTGCAAACTACTTAAAAAAAAAACATATTTCACCCCAAACAAGGCAGGCCGCCACTGTAGACGTAAGGGGATACTGAGAATTAGGGTGCAAGTTTTGGGTGTCATCCTAAGTTGGGAGCTGTGTAGCGAGATGTCTGTTTACATATGTTTTAAACCTCTGCATGTCGATACAGTCGAGAAAACAAGGAGCAAGGAGGGAGTTTCAGAGGCCGGGAGCACGAGGAAAGAAGCTATTGGGGTAGAAGGCTCTCTGGCATCTGGGGACCTCCACAGTGAATGGATGGGATTTAGATGATTGTCGAGTTGGTCTAGAGTACTTACGTCGAGGGGTCACCAGAGCAGCCAGTTCATCGGAGCACAATCCATTGAAGTATTTGTGAAACTTCGCCACAGTTTTTTCAGCTAAATCATTTTCACCGTACACTGTACATATGTCATTATTCTTTGATAGGCCTTTTTGCCTTTATGAAAATGGATAAGCATCAAGTGCCTAAAATTGATTTTACAATCTTCCATTTTCAAAGGGCTTCAAAATTAACATGAATTAAATAATTTTTGACTTTTTTTTCTCAAGAGATAGCTTGTAGTATGCTCTGGCCGGAAATGTAAGTATACGATATCTGTCAATAATCCGAGAGAGATAGGGATAGAGAAAAAGAGAGATATAGAGATAGAGAAAGAGAGAGAGAGAGAGAGGGAGAGAGAGGGAGAGAGAGAGAAAGGATCAAAAGACATATATCTCTATATATAAATGTATGTGTGTATGTGTGTTTGTGTGATGTTTGTTTGCTCCCTTTTAAAAGAAAGGTGAGAGAATCTACATATATATATATATATATATATATATATATATATATATAGAGAGAGAGAGAGAGAGAGAGAGAGAGAAAGAGAGAGAGAGGAGAATTATAGACAACCCTAAGAGTAGGGTTTGAAACAACATATATTAATAGAGGATGAAAGTCATAGATAGAAACTTTGTAAGGGATAGGTTACTTGATGAGGTACTTACTTGATGAGGTAATTCAAACCGAAGATTTTTTCAAACATACCTCAATCCCAAAATTGAGGAATATTTTAGCATGTATTTGTGCGATGAAAATATATAGGGTCACTCTGTACTAAAAAAAAAAGTGGTGCATTTGTCATAATCGACTGTTTTGATCGGATTTTTAGTCGTGCCTGAACTCTGAAATGTCCGACAAAACAAAATACACACGTTGATGTTAAATTCCATTTATCGTTAAATTCAAGAACAACTCAGAAACTTGCATTCGAAATCACATAGTTTCCCCTCTCGTAATGTCTCCCCTTCTCCATCTTCTTTACTTTTCCGTTTCTCCCTTTCTCTATCCCCTTTCTCTCTATTTTTTTTTTCAATCTCCTCTATCTAACATCTACACACCCTTTATATACTACGCACACAAACACAAACGCAAACCCATTTCCATTGACTTTAATCCATAAGACAAACATTCGCAAATTACAGTTTACGTACAATTTGTGGGCGCCATTTTATTTAATTAGAAAGGCAGAACAAAATAATATGGCTTCCCAGGCGAACGTTTGTTCAGCTTTCACAAATTGTTAGTTTTTTTTTTAAATCTTGAATTATTCATTTACATGATTTTTTATGTTTGAATAATAAAATCAAGGGGAAAGAAATGTATTTAGCTCGCTGTAAACAATAGTCAGGGGTAAATTTCGGGATTTTATTTTGAAGAACATTAAACAATAGACTAGAAATTCTTACATATTTATCAACAATCAATTTTTAAAATGTTATGTATACTTTGCTGGCTCTTTTGACACTTTCATCATTAGTTTTAGCGGTGTTAAATTCAAAATCTGTTGTAATAATACACATGGTTTGTATCTCTCTCTTTCACTCGTTTATATATATATATATATATATATATATATATATATATATATATATATATATATATATATTGACTTGCTCACTAATACAAAGAATGAATGCTGCACAAAGTTCAAATTACCTGTTTCTCTCAACAGTTTAAATTTTATTCATTTTATTCATTTTTTAAATCATTTTTTGACGAAGTGCAGACGACCGCTCGAAATATTAAAATTATAATCACGCCTATAATTTTTCATGCTTTTATGTTTTCCATAAAGCCGCTTTTTATTTTTCAAATTTTAAGAAATTTACTATTTTTAGCCAAATAACGGATTTACTGCCTGTGTGTCTGTCTCCCCCCTCTCTCTCTCTCTCTCTCTCTCTCTCTCTCTCTCTCTATATATATATATATATATATATATGTAACTAATCCCTTGCACAATATATTGAATAAAAATAAACTGTCCTACAGTTGCTGCGAAAACTTAGAAATGATAATTAAAGCGCATAATAACAAAAAAACGAAATGCGCAAAAAAGCGATCAATATAGTAACAATAAAAATAACACTTAGAAGAACAATAATATAACCACTAGAAATAGTGATAATTCAAACTCTAATAGAAATCGCACAAATAAAATAAGAAAGTTAATAATGCAGACAAAAGCTGTAGCTTGAAATAAAATGCATAATCAAAAGCATTGTTTACCAAACCACAATATTTGCAAAGAAAAGCTAGAATAAGAAGTACCACGTGGGGATGACTACCATAGATTAAAAAACAGATATTACGACCATGAAAGCACATTCAATAACATAAAGCACATTTAATAACAAAAAACGCCAGAATAATAATAGCACTAGCGACTCATTACTATGAGCTCAAAGAAAGCGGACACTTGCAAATAATCGAGTGGAAAATAGTAGACAAGCCAGTACATGTAGAAAGTTAGACGACCCGTGTAGATTATGTCTGAATGAAAAATTTTAAATTATAAACTTTAAACATACCCAAACCTATTCAACTATAGCAATTAAATTGCAAACAACTGCATACACAGAATAAACTTTACTTTAAGATAACAATACATGAGAAAAAAATAAAGTAACAAAAATAATTAAATTAAAAACTAAACTAAACCAATACCTAAAATAGAAAAACTATTCCAAGCACACCCGTGTTAAAATAAGACCACCCATTAATTCGACACATTCACAAAAGGGATGCGTCACCCCTACGCAAAACAGAACAAAATAGGAGGAAGTAAGATTTAGCCGCGCTTTGTTTGAGAAAATCCCAGCCATTGGCTACTGAAAACATTATATATATATAAGAAGAAGAAATACAATGACTGTTTACCATGATTATGGTTTGATTAAACCGATAATTTGGAATTATAAAAAAAATTAAAAAAATGATTAAATAAATTTTCATTTATTGATATGAATTCACGCGTCTGTTTACTGGTTTCTCAGGGAGGTTTTCAAATATATATACTAGCGACGCTTCTAAAACTGTAGTGCCACTTATATTATATATATATAATTACGATGACCACTTTATTTATTTAAAAAAAATTATATAACTTTATGGACCGTTTCATTTACACATGAACAACCAAATACACACACACACACACACACACACACACACACACACACACACATATATATATATATATATATATATATATATATATATATATATCCTGGATTTTTCATACATGCGACTCTTCAGAAGTTCAAAGATCGTGACCAGAAACATTAGTTAAAAGCAAAAGACATAAAACACAAAACTCACATTTATAGAAGATACATAAAATACAGCCCCAAAAGGAACGTAGGTTTCTTATAAGTTATTAGACGCCATCTTTTATACGAACAGAGCTAGGAAAGAGTACGTACTCTTTCCTAGCTCTGTTACACACATTGATTAACAGACATCATCATCATCATCATCATCATCATCATCATCATCATCATCATCATCATCATCATCATCATCATCATCATCATCATCATCATCATCATCATCATCATCATCGTTAACCTGGTTAACATCATGCTGTTTACGCAAATTACTTACAGTTGTTGTGGTTAGACGATTTCTTGTAAATGTTTTACAGAAAGAACCATCGATTGGAGATCAGTTGAGTATTTATTTACTCCCTTCCAGGAGTTAGGCACAAGACCAGTTTTATCCTACTCCCACAAGAAAAATGTGACCCAAGATCGGGTCGGGAAAGTGGGGTTTGAAAAGCCAGTGCCCGAGAGGTGAGCACTCTGGCCATTAAAAATTGCCTGGGCATCCCCGTCGGCATTCCCCGGCATGGGCGCCTCAGACAGTAACCAATAAACTTACTCCTCCCAAAGAGGGGAGGCGAAGCCTGGGAGGGTGGCCATCCTAGAACTGCACAGGACAGACCCATAGACCGGCGTAAATCAAGCCCCGAAAGCCAAGACAATACCAGTCTATGGGGTGCAGTATCCATCGGAACAGATACTACACTTTGATCTTAGCCAAAAGGACAAGTATTATTTACTTCTATCCAGGAGTTAGGCACAAGGCCAGTTTTATCCTACTCCCACAAGTAAGATGTGACCCAAGGTCGGGTCGGAAAGTGGGCGTTGAAAAGCTAGCGCCCGAGAGGTGAGCACTCTGACCATCAAAAATTGCCTGGGCAGCCCCGTCGGCATTCCCCGGTAGGGGCGCCTCAAGCAGTAAGCAATTAACTTACTCCTCCCCAAAGAGGGGAGGCAAAGCATGGGAGGGTGGACCTCCTAGAACTGCACAGGACAATCCCATAGACAGGCGTAAATCAAGCCCGAAGGCCAAGACAATACCAGTCTATGGGGTGCAGTATCCATCGGAACAGATACTACACTTTGATCTTGACCAAAAGGCCAAATCCCATGACTTTAAGATACATTGCTTTTTCTAAATTTTGTATACATAAAACCTTCCCCCCCCAAAAAATAATTAGGTTAATTTTAAGAAAGTCGACATTTCAAAAAAGCAAGTATAACTATTAAATATAAACAAAAAATGTATAAAACAAATTTGGTGGCGGGGATCAAAAGACATATCTCTCTATATAAATGTCTGTGTGTCTGTGTGTGTTTGTGTGATGTTTGTTTGCTCCCTTTTAAAAGAAAGGTGAGAGAACCTACAGAAAATCTAAAAATGTATTTTCAGGTAAAATTAACCGAGGAAGACAATGAAAGTCTTCCCGAATCTTTAAACCCAACACCTATGGGGGCATAACCCCCTTAAACTCGCAGATCTATAATCATTTCGGTCGGAGCACACTTCAAGGATACTGATGGTTTTGTTCGTATCGTATGTGATAGTGATTTGAAATCTTTCATCATTTGGTCGAGCCCTCTCATATTTGGTCGTCCTGATGGTCCTTTGGTAGGCTTTATAAAGCGTATGACGTCCAGGTGTTTCTGATAACAGTCTCATCACATGATCAAACAATGACAATACTTCTTACAATTTAAATAGTCTATTACTGAATCAATGTATTATTATGATAGATATTTATTTTATTTTTATTTCTTAACAATATCTTATTTTATTTTTTAAATCTTGTAAGTTATTTTTATTGTTAAATTTTGGCGGAAGTATGCACTCTACTGTGGTTTATTCTAGTTTTATTTAGTTTTTGCTCAATAAACGTATTTTTTTATATATATCTAATTAAGTAATTCTTTTATTTCTTTATTTTAACAATTTTAATTTAATTTTGTTCCTTTAATTTAGTAATTCTTTTATTTTAACAATTTTAATTTAATTTTGTTCCTTTAATTTAGTAATACTTTTATTTTAACAATTTTAATTTAATTTTGTTCCTTTAATTTAGTAATTCTTTTATTTTAACAATTTTAATTTAATTTTGTTCCTTTAATTTAGTAATTCTTTTATTATAACAATTTTAATTTAATTTTGTTCCTTTAATTTAGTAATTCATTTATTTTAACAATTTGAAATTTAATTTTGTTATTTTAATTTAGTAATTCTTTTATTTTAACAATTTTAATTTAATTTTGTTCCTTTAATTACGTAATTCTTTTATTTTAACAATTTTTATTTAATTTTGTTCCTTTAATTTAGTAATTCTTTTATTTTAACAATTTTAATTTAATTTTGTTCCTTTAATTACGTAATTCTTTTATTTTAACAATTTTAATTTAATTTTGTTCTTTTAATTTAGTAATACTTTTATTTTAACAATTTTAATTTAATTTTGTTCCTTTAATTACGTAATTCTTTTATTTTAACAATTTTTATTTAATTTTGTTCCTTTAATTTAGTAATTCTTTTATTTTAAAAATTTTAATTTAATTTTGTTCCTTTAATTACGTAATTCTTTTATTTTAACAATTTTTATTTAATTTTGTTCCTTTAATTTAGTAATTCTTTTATTTTAACAATTTTAATTTAATTTTGTTCTTTTAATTTAGTAATTCTTTTATTTTAACAATTTTTATTTAATTTTGTTCTTTTAATTTAGTAATTCTTTTATTTTAACAATTTTAATTTAATTTTGTTCCTGTAATTTGGTAATTCATTTATTTTAACCATCTTAATTTAATTTTGTTCCTTTAATTTAGTAATTAATTTATTTTAACCATCTTAATTTAATTTTGTTCCTGTAATTTAGTAATTCTTTTATTTTAACAATTTTAATTTAATTTTGTTCCTTTAATTTAGTAATTCTTTTATTTTAACAATCTTAATTTAATTTTGTTTTTTTCAATTTAGTAATTCATGTATTTTAACAATTTTAATTTAATTTTGTTCCTTTAATTTACTAATACTTTTATTTAAAAAAAATTAATTTAATTTTGTTTCTTTAATTTAGTAATTCATTTTTTTTAACAATTTTAATTTAATTTTGTTCCTTTAATTGAGTAATACTTTTATTTTAACAATTTTAATTTAATTTTGTTTCATTTAATTTAGTAATTCTTTTATTTTAACAATTTTAATTTAATTTTGTTCCTTTAATTTAGTAATACTTTTATTTTAACAATTTTAATTTAATTTTGTTCCTTTAATTTAGTAATTCTTTTATTTTAACAATTTTAATTTAATTTTGTTCCTTTAATTTAGTAATTCTTTTATTATAACAATTTTAATTTAATTTTGTTCCTTTAATTTAGTAATTCATTTATTTTAACAATTTGAAATTTAATTTTGTTATTTTAATTTAGTAATTCTTTTATTTTAACAATTTTAATTTAATTTTGTTCCTTTAATTACGTAATTCTTTTATTTTAACAATTTTTATTTAATTTTGTTCCTTTAATTTAGTAATTCTTTTATTTTAACAATTTTAATTTAATTTTGTTCCTTTAATTACGTAATTCTTTTATTTTAACAATTTTAATTTAATTTTGTTCTTTTAATTTAGTAATACTTTTATTTTAACAATTTTAATTTAATTTTGTTCCTTTAATTACGTAATTCTTTTATTTTAACAATTTTTATTTAATTTTGTTCCTTTAATTTAGTAATTCTTTTATTTTAAAAATTTTAATTTAATTTTGTTCCTTTAATTACGTAATTCTTTTATTTTAACAATTTTTATTTAATTTTGTTCCTTTAATTTAGTAATTCTTTTATTTTAACAATTTTTATTTAATTTTGTAACTTTAATTAAGTAATTAATTTATTTTAACCATCTTAATTTAATTTTGTTCCTGTAATTTAGTAATTCTTTTATTTTAACAATTTTAATTTAATTTTGTTCCTTTAATTTAGTAATTCTTTTATTTTAACAATCTTAATTTAATTTTGTTTTTTTCAATTTAGTAATTCATGTATTTTAACAATTTTAATTTAATTTTGTTCCTTTAATTTACTAATACTTTTATTTAAAAAAAATTAATTTAATTTTGTTTCTTTAATTTAGTAATTCATTTTTTTTAACAATTTTAATTTAATTTTGTTCCTTTAATTGAGTAATACTTTTATTTTAACAATTTTAATTTAATTTTGTTTCTTTAATTTAGTAATTCTTTTATTTTAACAATTTTTATTTAATTTTGTTCCTTTAATTTAGTAATTCTTTTATTTTAACAATTTTTATTTAATTTTGTTCTTTTAATTTAGTAATACTTTTATTTTAACAATTTTAATTTAATTTTGTTCCTTTAATTACGTAATTCTTTTATTTTAACAATTTTTATTTAATTTTGTTCCTTTAATTTAGTAATTCTTTTATTTTAACAATTTTAATTTAATTTTGTTCTTTTAATTTAGTAATTCTTTTATTTTAACAATTTTTATTTAATTTTGTTCTTTTAATTTAGTAATTCTTTTATTTTAACAATTTTAATTTAATTTTGTTCCTGTAATTTGGTAATTCATTTATTTTAACCATCTTAATTTAATTTTGTTCCTTTAATTTAGTAATTAATTTATTTTAACCATCTTAATTTAATTTTGTTCCTGTAATTTAGTAATTCTTTTATTTTAACAATTTTAATTTAATTTTGTTCCTTTAATTTAGTAATTCTTTTATTTTAACAATCTTAATTTAATTTTGTTTTTTTCAATTTAGTAATTCATGTATTTTAACAATTTTAATTTAATTTTGTTCCTTTAATTTACTAATACTTTTATTTAAAAAAAATTAATTTAATTTTGTTTCTTTAATTTAGTAATTCATTTTTTTTAACAATTTTAATTTAATTTTGTTCCTTTAATTGAGTAATACTTTTATTTTAACAATTTTAATTTAATTTTGTTTCATTTAATTTAGTAATTCTTTTATTTTAACAATTTTAATTTAATTTTGTTCTTTTAATTTAGTAATTCTTTTATTTTAACAATCTTAATTTAATTTTGTTCCTTAAATTTAGTAATTCTTTTATTTTAACAATTTTAATTTAATTTTGTTCCTTAAATTTAGTAATTCTTTTATTTTAACAATTTTAATTTAATTTAGTTTCTTTTAATTTAGTAATTCTTTTATTTTAACAATTTTTATTTAATTTTGTTCCTTTAATTTAGTAATTCTTTTATTTTAACAATTTTAATTTAATTTTGTTCCTTTAATTAAGTAATTCTTTTATTTTAACAATTTTAATTTAATTTTGTTTCTTTAATTTAGTAATTCTTCTATTTTAAAAATTTTAATTTGATTTTGTTCCTTTAATTTAGTAATTCTTTTATTTTAACAATTTTAATTTAATTTTGTTTTTTTTAATTTAGTAATTCATTTATTTTAACAATTTTAATTTAATTTTGTTCCTTAAATTTAGTAATTCTTTTATTTTAACAATTTTAATTTAATTTTGTTCCTTTAATTTAGTAATACTTTTATTTTAACAATTTTAATTTAATTTTGTTTCATTTAATTTAGCAATTCTTTTATTTTAACAATTTTAATTTAATTTTGTTCTTTTAATTTAGTAATTCTTTTATTTTAACAATCTTAATTTAATTTTGTTTCTTTTAATTTAGTAATTCTTTTATTTTAACAATTTTAATTTAATTTTGTTTCTTTTAATTTAGTAATTCTTTTATTTTAACAATTTTAATTTATTTTGTTCCTTTAATTTAGTAATTCTTTTATTTTAACCATCTTAATTTAATTTTGTTTCTTTAATTTAGTAATTGTTTTATTTTAACAATCTTAATTTTGTTTCTTTCAATTTTGTAATTCATTTTTTTTAACAATTTTAATTTAATTTTGTTCCTTTAATTGAGTAATACTTTTATTTTAACAATTTTAATTTCATTTTGTTTCAATTAATTTAGTAATTTTTAATTTTAACAATTTTAATTTAATTTTGTTCTTTTAATTTAGTAATACTTTTATTTTAACAATTTTAATTTAATTTTGTTCCTTTAATTACGTAATTCTTTTATTTTAACAATTTTTATTTAATTTTGTTCCTTTAATTTAGTAATTCTTTTATTTTAACAATTTTAATTTAATTTTGTTCTTTTAATTTAGTAATTCTTTTATTTTAACAATTTTTATTTAATTTTGTTCTTTTAATTTAGTAATTCTTTTATTTTAACAATTTTAATTTAATTTTGTTCCTGTAATTTGGTAATTCATTTATTTTAACCATCTTAATTTAATTTTGTTCCTTTAATTTAGTAATTAATTTATTTTAACCATCTTAATTTAATTTTGTTCCTGTAATTTAGTAATTCTTTTATTTTAACAATTTTAATTTAATTTTGTTCCTTTAATTTAGTAATTCTTTTATTTTAACAATCTTAATTTAATTTTGTTTTTTTCAATTTAGTAATTCATGTATTTTAACAATTTTAATTTAATTTTGTTCCTTTAATTTACTAATACTTTTATTTAAAAAAAATTAATTTAATTTTGTTTCTTTAATTTAGTAATTCATTTTTTTTAACAATTTTAATTTAATTTTGTTCCTTTAATTGAGTAATACTTTTATTTTAACAATTTTAATTTAATTTTGTTTCATTTAATTTAGTAATTCTTTTATTTTAACAATTTTAATTTAATTTTGTTCTTTTAATTTAGTAATTCTTTTATTTTAACAATCTTAATTTAATTTTGTTCCTTAAATTTAGTAATTCTTTTATTTTAACAATTTTAATTTAATTTTGTTCCTTAAATTTAGTAATTCTTTTATTTTAACAATTTTAATTTAATTTAGTTTCTTTTAATTTAGTAATTCTTTTATTTTAACAATTTTTATTTAATTTTGTTCCTTTAATTTAGTAATTCTTTTATTTTAACAATTTTAATTTAATTTTGTTCCTTTAATTAAGTAATTCTTTTATTTTAACAATTTTAATTTAATTTTGTTTCTTTAATTTAGTAATTCTTCTATTTTAAAAATTTTAATTTGATTTTGTTCCTTTAATTTAGTAATTCTTTTATTTTAACAATTTTAATTTAATTTTGTTTTTTTTAATTTAGTAATTCATTTATTTTAACAATTTTAATTTAATTTTGTTCCTTAAATTTAGTAATTCTTTTATTTTAACAATTTTAATTTAATTTTGTTCCTTTAATTTAGTAATACTTTTATTTTAACAATTTTAATTTAATTTTGTTTCATTTAATTTAGCAATTCTTTTATTTTAACAATTTTAATTTAATTTTGTTCTTTTAATTTAGTAATTCTTTTATTTTAACAATCTTAATTTAATTTTGTTTCTTTTAATTTAGTAATTCTTTTATTTTAACAATTTTAATTTAATTTTGTTTCTTTTAATTTAGTAATTCTTTTATTTTAACAATTTTAATTTATTTTGTTCCTTTAATTTAGTAATTCTTTTATTTTAACCATCTTAATTTAATTTTGTTTCTTTAATTTAGTAATTGTTTTATTTTAACAATCTTAATTTTGTTTCTTTCAATTTTGTAATTCATTTTTTTTAACAATTTTAATTTAATTTTGTTCCTTTAATTGAGTAATACTTTTATTTTAACAATTTTAATTTCATTTTGTTTCAATTAATTTAGTAATTTTTAATTTTAACAATTTTAATTTAATTTTGTTCTTTTAATTTAGTAATACTTTTATTTTAACAATTTTAATTTAATTTTGTTCCTTTAATTTAGTAATTATTTTATTTTAACAATCTTAATTTAATTTTGTTTCTTTTAATTTAGTAATTCTTTTATTTTAACAATTTTAATTTAATTTAGTTTCTTTTAATTTAGTAATTCATTTGTTTTAACAATTTTAATTTAATTTTGTTCCTTTAATTGAGTAATACTTTTATTTTAACAATTTTAATTTAATTTTGTTTGATTTAATTTAGTAATTCTTTTATTTTAACAATTTTAATTTAATTTTGTTCTTTTAATTTAGTAATTCTTTTATTTTAACAATTTTAATTTAATTTTGTTCTTTTAATTTAGTAACACTTTTATTTTAACAATTTTAATTTAATTTTGTTTCTTTTAATTTAGTAATTCTTTTATTTTAAGAATTTTAATTTAATTTTGTTCCTTTAATTGAGTAATACTTTTATTTTAACAATTTTAATTTCATTTTGTTTCAATTAATTTAGTAATTTTTAATTTTAACAATTTTAATTTAATTTTGTTCTTTTAATTTAGTAATACTTTTATTTTAACAATTTTAATTTAATTTTGTTCCTTTAATTTAGTAATTATTTTATTTTAACAATCTTAATTTAATTTTGTTTCTTTTAATTTAGTAATTCTTTTATTTTAACAATTTTAATTTAATTTAGTTTCTTTTAATTTAGTAATTCATTTGTTTTAACAATTTTAATTTAATTTTGTTCCTTTAATTGAGTAATACTTTTATTTTAACAATTTTAATTTAATTTTGTTTGATTTAATTTAGTAATTCTTTTATTTTAACAATTTTAATTTAATTTTGTTCTTTTAATTTAGTAATTCTTTTATTTTAACAATTTTAATTTAATTTTGTTCTTTTAATTTAGTAACACTTTTATTTTAACAATTTTAATTTAATTTTGTTTCATTTAATTTAGTAATTCTTTTATTTTAACAATTTTAATTTAATTTTGTTCTTTTAATTTAGTAACACTTTTATTTTAACAATTTTAATTTAATTTTGTTTCATTTAATTTAGTAATTCTTTTATTTTAACAATTTTAATTTAATTTTGTTCTTTTAATTTAGTAACACTTTTATTTTAACAATTTTAATTTAATTTTGTTTCATTTAATTTAGTAATTCTTTTATTTTAACAATTTTAATTTAATTTTGTTCCTTTAATTGAGTAATACTTTTATTTTAACAATTTTAATTTCATTTTGTTTCAATTAATTTAGTAATTTTTAATTTTAACAATTTTAATTTAATTTTGTTCTTTTAATTTAGTAATACTTTTATTTTAACAATTTTAATTTAATTTTGTTCCTTTAATTTAGTAATTATTTTATTTTAACAATCTTAATTTAATTTTGTTTCTTTTAATTTAGTAATTCTTTTATTTTAACAATTTTAATTTAATTTAGTTTCTTTTAATTTAGTAATTCATTTGTTTTAACAATTTTAATTTAATTTTGTTCCTTTAATTGAGTAATACTTTTATTTTAACAATTTTAATTTAATTTTGTTTGATTTAATTTAGTAATTCTTTTATTTTAACAATTTTAATTTAATTTTGTTCTTTTAATTTAGTAATTCTTTTATTTTAACAATTTTAATTTAATTTTGTTCTTTTAATTTAGTAACACTTTTATTTTAACAATTTTAATTTAATTTTGTTTCTTTTAATTTAGTAATTCTTTTATTTTGACAATCTTAATTTAATTTTGTTTCTTTTAATTTAGTAATTCTTTTATTTTAACAATCTTAATTTAATTTTGTTTCTTTTAATTTAGTAATTCTTTTATTTTAACAATTTTGATTTAGTTTTGTTCTTTTAATGAGTAGTTCGTTTATTTTAACAATTTTAATTTAATTTTGTTCCTTTGATTTAGTAATTCTTTTATTTTAACAATTTTAATTTAATTTTGTTTCTTTTAATTTAGTAATTCTTTTATTTTAACAATCTTAATTTAATTTTGTTTCTTTTAATTTAGTAATTCTTTTATTTTAACAATCTTAATTTAATTTTGTTTCTTTTAATTTAGTAATTCTTTTATTTTAACAATCTTAATTTAATTTTGTTTCTTTTAATTTAGTAATTCTTTTATTTTAACAATCTTAATTTAATTTTGTTTCTTTTAATTTAGTAATTCTTTTATTTTAACAATTTTGATTTAGTTTTGTTCTTTTAATGAGTAGTTCGTTTATTTTAACAATTTTAATTTAATTTTGTTCCTTTGATTTAGTAATTCTTTTATTTTAACAATTTTAATTTAATTTTGTTCCTTTAATTTAGTAATTCTTTTATTTTAACAATTTTAATTTAATTTTGTTCCTTTAATTTAGTAATAATTTTATTTAAAAAAATTTAATTTAATTTTGTTTCTTTTAATTTAGTAATTCATTTTTTTTAACAATTTTAATTTAATTTTGTTCCTTTAATTGAGTAATACGTTTATTTTAACAATTTTAATTTAATTTTGTCTCATTTAATTTAGTAATTCTTTTATTTTAATAATTTTAATTTAATTTTGTTCTTTTAATTTAGTAATACTTTTATTTTAACAATTTTAATTTAATTTTGTTACTTTTAATTTAGTAATTCTTTTATTTTAACAATTTTAATTTAATTTTGTTTCTTTTAATTTAGTAATTCTTTTATTTTAACAATCTTAATTTAATTTTGTTTCTTTTAATTTAGTAATTCTTTTATTTTAACAATTTTAATTTAATTTAGTAATTCGTTAAAATATAACAGTGGTTTTGCTTCAGTGCAACTGTAGAAGTCTCTTCTCAAGCTGATTTGGGTGACTTTTCTCGATAGCTTCATTTTAAAAGCATCAATGGTGTATTCTAATCTTTCAGTTAGTGTCCAAAGTTCCGAACTGTACAGGTAAATGCTTTTGGTGTATGTTGTAAATACTCTCTTCTTCACTGATATCATCGTTGTGGAAGACAGATTTTTAAGTCTTGTATGCGACTTCAGCCCTTTTTATTTTTTGATGTCTGCATCTGCGTCTAGCATTGATCCATAGCATTTACATTTTCGCCATCTCTAGGTATGTGATACTTTTCCGTCTTTCTCCTTTTTATTATAAACAGAGAGAAACCTTTAAAACCAAAAGATAAAAGTTGTACGTGTTTTCTTTGAGTCTTGTGTGAACAGAATCAAAAGCAACAACAACAAAAACAAGAAAAAAAAGAAGAATGAGGATAACGTAGCATACGAAGCAAGCTAACCGACACGCTGTTAAATATTGGGCGAGTAGACTCACTAGTACATCAAATGGTTAGTTGAAAATAGCAGCAAAGTAAAAGTGAGGCGGGGTCAGCTTGCTGAACTCGAGTTGAGTGTTGCTAGACTGTGGGAATTAATAAAAAACGAATATGACATCATATGGCTCACGGAGAGGGTGTGTGAGAAGTTAGAAGAACTCTGTTTGGGAGCAGGCAGCACGTGGACGTGAAAAAATGAGATGACTGACAAAATATGATTAAACAGTGATTATCGACCCCTCTCTGTTCTCCAAATGGTCGGTTATTTAAAACTCTCTTGTCTTTCAATAGTTTTGTCGCGAGTTAGTCCTTTTGAAAGTATACATAAGGAGCTTTTATTTCTAGGACGACAATACCCCAGTCTGAAAGGATATCTAGGTGGCGCTTACAAGAACAAGCAGCCAACAAGGTATACATACTAATTGTGGTCTCTGTCTTCCTACGCACTGGTTAGTGATTTGGAACGAAGATCAAGTTGAATCAATCTGTTCTGTCTTCCATCAGTTTTTGGTTGATTTAGTACACTTTAAAAGTGTAAATAAGGAGTTTAAATGTCAGTCTGGAAGGATCAGGTGCGTATACAAGAGAAAACATGCAGCTACCTATTGTCCGGGCATTCGGGTCTGGATTTACGCCAGTCTATTGGTTGTCGGTCCTGTGCAGTTCTAGGAGGTGCACCCGCCCAGGCTTTGTCTCCCCTCTTTGGGGAGGAGTAAGTTTATTGCTTACTGCCTGAGGCGCCCCTACCGGGGAATGCCGACAGGGTTTCCCCAGGCAATTTTTAAACAACCAGATTGCTCAAATTCTCGAGCGCTGGTCCTTTCCCACTTTCCCGACCTTGTGTCACATCTTGCCTTGTGGAAGGAAGATAAATAGTACCAAGGTATGAATATAATTTGTCAACTTTATGTTTTTGTAACGATTTTCAGTATGGATGACACAAGAACATTGCATCAGTCTATTTGGTTTTGATACAACTGAAATCAGTTAATGTGCTATGGTACATGTAATGAAACTAAGGAACAGATACTACAAAACAAGGAGATGTCTTCAGAAAGTTCTTCCTACAATTTAAGTAGTCTATTACTGAATCAAAGGAGAGAATTTGAATACCTACAGGAAGAGAGTTCGAATGCTTATTAAACACCACTCTCGTGTGTCTTCGATCTCTCTCTACATAGATTTGTGAGGACAACCTGACATAAGGATACTTCACCTTACAAGTAAACCCTGACCAACTATTCAACTTAAAATAATGCTCGAAGCTCAAATATAATCCCCTCAGTATGGCTACGCACTGGCTCATACGAAGAATTGGTGCACCTTCTCCTAGTGATGTTACTTTAAGTAACAAAAATAAACTGGATACCCCACCAGATCAGACGAATTCTTGTCCTGGAATCCAGAAAGAAACAAGAACACACCAAAAGAAAGATAAATTATAACATAGTTAAGTGGTCGATTGGAGAGAGGAAAATTGGTGTCTTCACTGCTCAACATTTGAAAGGTAGAGCATCTTGATTGAACACTCGGATAACCTATGTATCTCAAGTGTTAGCCTGAGAAAAGGGCCTGTTGATTCCTGAGAACTTATACTGAAGTAAAATGAAAATCAAAACAATCATTTTATTTTATTTCTTTAATTTAATAATTTTAATTAAATTTTGTCTCTCAAATTTAATAATTTCTTATTGACAATTTAACTAATTTAATTTAATCCTTATTATTTTATTTCTTTAATGTAATAATTTTAATTAATTTTTTTTCTCTAATTTAATCATTTTTTATTATTAATTTACTTAATTTAATTTAATCCTTATTATTTTATTTCTATAATGTAATAATTTTAAATAAATTGTGTTTCTCTAATTTAATCATTTCTTATTAATAATTTAATTAATTTAATTTAATCCTTATTATTTTATTTCTTTAATGTAATAATTTTAATTAAATTTTGTTTCTCTAATTTAATCATTTCTTATTAATAATTTAATTAATTTAATTTAATCCTTATTGTTTTATTTCTTTAAGGTAATAATTTTAAATAAATTGTGTTTCTCTAATTTAATCATTTCTTATTAATAATTGAATTAATTTAATTTAATCCTTATTATTTTATTTCTTTAATGTAATAATTTTAATTAAATTTTGTTTCTCTAATTTAATCATTTCTTATTTACAATTTAAATAATTTAATTTAATCCTTATTATTTTATTTCTTTAATGTAATAATTTTAATTAAATTTTGTTTCTCAAATTTAATCATTTCTTATTACCAATTTAATTAATTTAAGTTAATTATTATTATTTTATTTCTTAAATGTAGTAATTTTAATTAAATTTGTTCTTTCATTCAATAATTTTTATTTATTTTATTTCTTTAACGTAATAACTTTAATTTAATTTTTTTCTTTCATTCAATATTTTTTATTATTTTTATTTCTTTAATTAGAATTACTAATTCTAATTTTAATTTGTTTAATTTAGCATTTTTATATTTTTACTGTTTGGCCTTGTGGACGTATGTGTCTGTAGCGCCATTCTAATTATAGCTAGATTTATCCCAAAAGAAAGGTGGCGTTAT
This sequence comes from Sepiola atlantica, assembly GCA_963556195.1. NCBI lineage: Eukaryota > Metazoa > Mollusca > Cephalopoda > Sepiida > Sepiolidae > Sepiola > Sepiola atlantica. Next base: position 78,654,519 of record OY744537.1, on the reverse strand, counting down.
AGAGAACACAAGAACCTTAGATCTGAAGTTCCATGATTGACTGCAGCCCCCCCCAATGTCATTCATTGAATCGTTAATAAAATTCACAATTATTTTTTTAACAATCCAACGATATTCGGTACAAATTATCCTCAACTATGTCTGACTTGTCCACCAAGTTTCAATTATCAACGTCCAATAGTCGTTGTTTTTATAGCCGTTCAATGATATGGAGGGATACTTTGGTGATCGTCTCATCAACAGGAGGTGTGATCCTGAATGGGCTTTACACTCACCGGCACTTAATCCCCCAGATTTTTATCGGTGGTGTTATCTCAAATATATTGTCTACCAAAACAATCTCTAGACCATCCCTGACACGATGAGGGCCATTACAGCCAAACTAAAGTCCATGACCAGAGAGGAGTGTGTCAGAGTTATTGATAATTCTGCAGGTCGTATCTGGGTGTGTCTATCATTGAACGGCGATAAAACAAAGACTGTTGGATATTCATAAATGAAACTTAGTGGACAACGCAAGTAGACCCAACAAGATATCACACGTGGAATTGTTAATAAACCTCGCAATCCTTTCTGCAACCCAAATATATTTGATACAAATAAACTTCAGTCTATACCTGACTTGTCCACCACCAGGTTTCAGTCATGTATCTCCAACAGTCTTTGTTTTTATCGCTGTTAAATTATACGAAGAGGCATTTTGGTGATCGTTTCACCAGTAGGAGATATGCAACTGAATAGGCTTTGCACTCATCGGACCTTAACATCCATATTTTTATGTGTAGGATGATGTTTATAAAAAAAATCCCCAGAATATATCCGTGAACTAAAGAGGGCCGTCTCAGCCAAAATGAGAGCAGTGCTATAAGAGAAGCGTGACGTCAGAATTATTCATAATTTTGTATGTCGTATCCGGGTCTCTTAATCATTGAACAACGATAAAAGAAAGACTGTTGGCCATTCAGGATTGAAACTAGGTGGACAATTCAGGCAGTAACTAACGTTTATTTGTACCAAATTTATTTATCTATTTTTACTTATATTGACCCCAAACAAGGCACATTGCCACTGAGACGTGAATTAGGGGTCAGATTTATAAGGACATCCTAAGTGGGGACTTGCGCAGCGAGATGTTTATTCACATTACATTTAAATTTCTACATGTTGGTACAGTCGGAGTTACAGGGAACAGGGATGGAATTCCAAAGGCAAGCTTTCCGGCATCTTGGGACCTCTACACTGAAGGGGTGTGATTTTGCTGAAGGGGCACAAGTGTAGCAAGTTCATCGGATACATTCCATGATAGTACTTGTTAAAACAAGCACAGGGATGCAACATTTCGACGATGGGAGAGAGGCTGGAGCTTGGAGATCTATTAGATTAGAGGCTCTTTTTGGGGATCTTGTCTAAGAGGGAGAGACTAGTGGTTGGTGCACCAGCCCAGATGTGGCAAAAATACTCCATGCGTATATGGTTAGATTACATAAATTATTTTGAATTTTATTAACGATTCTATGGGTGGCATTTTTTTGTGGAAGGGGGAGGAGGTCATCCTATATGAAGCCAGAGAGGAACAAAAGACTTATTACTACAAGACGACGCGAAAAGGCTTAGAATTATGTCGTACTTATTCGATGGCGCTGACAAATGGGCTGCTTTATGTTCCGAAAAAGCTCCCGATATTTAGTATATCAAATAAAATACCCGGAGAATACCAAGCCTGTCGTTTGCAATAAAAGCAAAGGATTGATCTAATAAAATAAACGGGCCAGAATACGCGTAACAAAAGTACCCATTTTTCCGTTGGAGATTTTTCGCCCGGTCAATAACCTTTTACCGCAGCCCATAAACAACACGGACATTAATCATGTAATTCCTATTGAACATCTTCTAGGCCCCTTTTGACTCCCCCGACTGGTCTCAGATGAATTGACGGCATTTCAAGCAGCACACACCGCCAATTTTAACACATTATTACCCTCCCTTTGCCACCAACGTCTCTTGCGTCCGTTGACATCTTCACCGTTTTCTTTCCCCATCGACGCATCGACGGTTGTCTAAATCAAGGCCGACGAGCGCCGGGCGATCTATTCACACCACGTTTACGTCAGCAGCTGATTAACACTGACGAGGAGCAGAAAGAAGGGCCGAATGTAATGAGGCAGAGACCTGGTCGACGAGTAGCTACGTCATAGGCGATAAAAAAAAAAAGAAGCCGGCCTCTCTTCCTGTTGTACGCGTAACGTTATTGGCGGGTGTAAGGGGAGACAACACCGCCGTGCATTAATAGAAGATTCATCTAGAAGTCGTCTAAGAACTGACACGGACATGTAATAATAATAATGAAAAAAAAAAGGTTTAAAGTGTGGGTCACCAGCTGACCTCCTGTTTAGTTGGATCGTAATTAGAGGTTTTATTGAGTGACGCTGACAATGCGCCTTTATCTATGGAATGGCGCATTGTCTGAACGCCATTAGATGGCACTTACACATAAACTGATTCCGGTATTATCGAGTGTTGCAGAAGGCCATGCCGAATTACTGAGCTTCTCTATTAAAAGACCATCTGGTTGGTATCATGGTGCTTTACCAAAGTCAGATGATATAAAACAAATGAAGACGAAGAAAGGAAAAAAAAGAAAGGAAAGGCTTTAATCAACTTATTTCTATTCAATGACAGTAAGAAATGCGACTCTGATCTAAGAGATAACGCCGAATCCTTACGCGAAAGAAAATTAACAATTGGATAAGGAGACAAGATATTTGAAGAAAGATATACAGTGTGCTGACCATTGTTTATATATATATATATATATATATATATATATATATATAAATCATAATAACAAGCCGCGCGTGTGTGGTCCCCCTCTGTATGCGACTCGATGTGGCGAGTGTAAAATGCAATAAATTTAGGCAATTTGGGGCATTTTTGACCCCCCCTTTGACCCCCTGGGGGCGCGAACCAGATTTTTTCTGAGGTCAAGGATGCTCATTTCATATCCAGAACAATTGCCTCTACATTTTGGCCAAGTTTCAGAAAAATTGAATGAATGGATCAAACGTTATGGGAGGAAAGGGTCATTTTTTGCAATTTTGGGGGCTTTTGACCCCCTGGGGGCGCGAACCAGATTTTTTCAAAGATCAGCGATACTTTTTTTCTATTAGGAACAATTGCGTCCACATTTTGTCCAAGTTTCAGAGAAATTGAATGGATGGATGAAAAGTTATGGGGCAAAAAATGTAATTTTTTGCCATTTCGGGTCGTTTTGACGCCCCCTGGGGGCTAACCAGATTTTCTTTTCAAATATCGGAGAATGTCACTTTTTAACCTGACCAAAGTTACAACTTGATGCAAAATTTCAGAGAAATTCAATGGATGGTTGCGGAGAAAAATCCGGACGGACGGACGGATGGACGGACAGACAGACAGACAGACGGACGGACGGAAATGCCTCAAAACATAGGTACCATTTTATAAATCGGGGGACCAATAATAATAATAATAATAATAATAATAATAATAATAATAATAATAATAATAATAATAATTATCCAGGTAAAACATCCACAGGGTAGTAATCAAAAGAATTTCAACCGGGTTTATAAAAAGTGCTCAATATCAAATAGAGCTTTCATATATGATTATTTTTTTTTACACAGATATGTACAATATGATCTAAGGTTAAGCTCGGATTCTAACTCTGCCTGATGAGATCTCAGTTTATAATAGCTGTTGATCGATAGCATCGACATGCCAGTGTTGCAGATTTTGTACATGTCTGTGTAAATAAAATAATCATATATATATATGATTTTCTCAGAACTATTTCAATTTTCCATTCCCATTGCTAATGACTCATTGCTTACGACTCATTTCTTGGCCGAGGAAGCACTGTTTTTAAATGGCCAGATTTCTTCATTTTAATTCCGTTTAAGTGCGCTCCATCTACGACTTGAACTCAATTTTCACCACTGGATTTACTTCATTTTGAACGCCTTTCTGTAATGCCTCCACGAAACTTTTTCTTCTCCATCGAAACTTTATTCCATTGGACACTTTATCGGCGGACAATTACCACCTGGACAAACCCAATATCTTTTTACACGAACTTTTTCACCCATCATTTTAAAAAATATTTTTTTAAATGTTGAATTTTGGCTTTCCTATTGCCAACTTATCTATCTGTATAATTCCTCTGATGATAAGATCTCGATCTTTGAAAAGCCTTGACTTAAGGAAAGAATAATAAACATAATTTTATTACAGAATATACCTTGCATTGAACAATCGAAGTTTGATATAAATTTGGACATTCGTGCATGTTTATCACTCTTCGTCCATCTATCTAACAAAGCAAACTAATAAACAAAAAATAACTATTACCAAAGGCAATAAAGTAACTTTTCTACTTACCTGCCAATTGTTTGGGTGTTTTAAAGTATTTAAAACCATTTTTATTGCATTTTTATAATTCTATTTTCAACGTGTGAACCTCACAAAAACAAATAGACAACAAATAACTGCCCTCAGACGCTTTCAAATTTACCTTCGACTTAATTGAAAGGAGAAAAGTACAAAAAAATCACCAGACTTTGTAGACGGTCGGCGATCGACTGTTAGCCACCTTTGTTTTTCAGTACAACGTAATATATTTGATCGAACTTTTTAATTGAAATAAAACTTTAAAACACTAAAATATGGGGCAGGTACCTAGAAAAGTAAGTTTTATTGCGTTTGGTAACAGTTATTTGCTGACTATTTGTTTTTTGCTCTGCTTTTCTTTCTGTTCATAATTTTTGGTAATCGCCAAAAATGGAACGTCTATTTGTCAAATAAAACAATCATATATCCCTGAGCATTTTAAAATAGTTACTTTGTGTTTTTCGCCTTTATTATTAAAGACAGAAAAATAAAATAAAAACCTAATGACAATTAAAAAAAGATATGAATCAAGTTTTTTTTGTAATTTAAAAATTAACAACAACGTTGGTGAATTTGAAGATTAACACCCCCAATTAAACTATCTACCCCTTTAAAAATGAGATTCTACTTTTCAGGGTAATTCTAACTTTGTAGGCCAGGAAACTAATATTTTTTACCACTAAACCTAAATCCGACTTGACAAGATCGTACAACCGCACATAACTAAAAAGTGGATCCCCCAAATGAGAATAACTAACAGAATTTATCTCCAATAAAAGCAAATAAAAGGTTCCAGCTCGCTGTAGCTTCGCAATGTAAGTAAGTATTAGGTAATAGAGTGAATGCGGTATTTTCGTGAGAGTCAACGATATTTTGGACAAAAGGTATGACTATCGACACCACAAACAAAGATTTGTTGTCAAAATTTAATGTATTTCATTCATAAGTGTCTTGTAAATACGGGACAAAACTTTCGCGTCTATTCATGAAATAGATAAATATTAATATTTTGGTAATTTCAATACAAATGTATTTATCTTTTAAATAAGAAATACATGGACAGAAAAAAATTCAATTCGCTTCGGCGATTATTCTAGGCTTTTTAAAAACAATAAAAAAAATAAAATTTTGCTCTGACGTGGCGTGGCGAAAGAGAGAAAGAGAGAGAGAGAGAGAGAGAGAGAGTAGGGAAGGAGAGGGAATGAGGGGTACGAAGGCAACAGCATCGTTGTCGTCGTCAACAACAAAAACAAAAACCGGAAGTTATCCTTCGAATTACAAAATAATAATTTTGAATGTTAAACGTTGTTCATTAAATCGTTGTAAGTAATATTACTACTACTATATTAATATTAATACGAAGAAAAGTATTAGATTTATGTAAGGAAAGTGGAGTACAAAAATAGAAACGAATTGTGCAGAATATTAATTTATTTGGAAGTGTTTATAAAATTATTATCCAAAGAAAGCGTCTTTGTCAGTGTGTTTGCCATTTTTTGTTGAGTATATATATAATGTGTTTGAAAATATATAAATGAGTAAAATATATAAATTGAATCAAATAAGCGTAACGTGTTTTGATATAAATATAGTCGAGATAAATAAAAAAAACTTTTTAAAATTCATTCTTCTGTTTTTTCCAAATCCAAAATCTTCGGTACATTTTGACGGACCGTTTCGCCCATAGACGAACAACAAAAATTAATAGAAGAATGAATAAAAACTTGCTTACTAGAATTTAGCTTAATTTTGTTTATTTATATATGCTCTGTTGTTAAATGTTAACAATCATCGAGCTTTTACTTTGAAAAGTTGGGACTATAAAAAATAAAATGTATATGCACAAACATTATTTATCTCTTACTCACACACACACACACACACATATATATACACACCCATATAAACACACATATATATGAATATATATATATATATATATATATATATATATATATATATATATATATATATATATATATATATATAGTAATCCAGGTAAAGTTTGTATCCACAGGGTAAAAAAATTTGAAGAAGTATCTTTACTGTATTTATATAATAGTACTCAATAATCAATAGAGCTATTTACCTGTAATGAAAAGTTTATATTTGTATAAATAAAACTTATTGTTACAAATATATATATATATATATATATATATATATATATATATATATATATATATATATATATATATATAGGGGGTGGGGGTGCAAAAGTAGGCGTACAGTAGTAAAAAAACAGGAGAAAAACAAAAACAAGAGATTTTTTTTTGACCGGTTTCGTTCGTGGGGAACGCCTTCAGAAAATGAAGAATACCGAAAATAAATTTTATTTTATATTGAAGGCACACACATGGGATGAGGGGGAAAATGATCTGCTCGGATAATGTGAAGAGACATTAATTGATGTTGGGACAAGCTCTCATTTACAATCTAACCTTTTTTAATACATCTCTCTTATTTTTCTATTTTTAAACCCATTTATATTTTTGTTTTTCTCCTAACCTTAAACTTGTCTTTCCTTTTTATCTTTCTTTTTTCACACATTGTTCCCAACATCAGCTTTTCATTTTTATGAATTGCTTTTTAAAAACCTATTGTTGACAAAGCAGCTTGCCCCATCCCTGTTTATTTCTTATTAATCTTTAGGTGCTAACTTTCCAATGTGTCAATTTCATCCCACCCTTTCTGTTCACCGTAGCTAGGTTCTCTGCCGCCTTCCTCCCCCACCGCCTTTGAAGAATGTATCACCTACTTATCATGTCCTAACTTTACTTAATGTCTCCTCACATGATCCAAGCAGATCATTTTCCCCCCTCATCCCATGTATGTGCCTTCAATATAAAATAAAATTTATTTTCTGTATTCTTCATTTTCTGAAGACGTTCCCCACGAACGAAACCGGTCAAAAAAAAACTCTTGTTTTTGTTTTTCTCCTGCTTTTTGACTTGTTTTCCGTCTGTCATCTTTTCACACACACACACACACACACACACACACACACACACACACACACACACACACACACACACACATATATATATCGTGTATTAAGGCAATTTTCTTTTATTTAAGCAAACGTTATAACAGAATTCTCCTGCTTGATTATACCTTTTTTATTTTTCGCGTTTCCTAATAATCTTTTTATTTTTTTTAAATAAAAAAAATTAATGAATGTTCCACCAGCATTTTCGATTCTTCTATATTATAAAATATATAAAAACAAACAATAATATTACTCAAGTTGTAACATAGATTTGTTTATTCTAAATGTTTATTAGACTAGTTTAAAGCCCTTGTATTCGAACATTTCGAACTAATAAATCAACTCACTATCAAAGGGAAACAACTTACAGGTTACTAAAAGTCTGCCAATTATTATTTGAAAAAATATGTTTTTTCTCATTGGTCGAGCATCAGTTATTTCTTGATTTTTTAGGCAAAAAGTAAAAAAAGATGAAGATGAAGAAGAAAAATAATAATATGAAGAATGTATTATGATAGATCAGAGACAGTTTATTTATTTATTAACTGTACATACCTGGTGTTGTCCGGGATACAGTTTAGTTTTTAATCATAATGTGTAAGTCATGTATGATGTTATTGCAATTAAATTAGGGGTGGGACGTAATGGGTGAAAATGTCAGATTCATGCGAGTAGTATTTTTTTGTGTTCATTTATACATAAATAACACTAAACAATCGAACATTTTCAAAATTTTGCAAAATTCAGAAGGTGCAGGCCAAAAATAGCCGTTAGGGCTCCACGGGACTCAAAATCCATCATTTTTCGGTGAAAGAGTAGTTTCATGCGACATTGCAGGTCCTAAAACATCCTCAAAAGCTATGAATGGATATAGATGGTTAAATCTGATATAGTACTTTAATTTAGGACCATTTTCAGGCTGTGAAAGGGTTTTCATGAATGTAAAATAGCCAAAAATTAGTGGCCTGCACCTTCTGAATTTTGCAAAATTTTCGAAATGTGTTATTGTTTAGTGTTATTTATGTATAAATGAACACAAAAAATACTACAGCATGAATCTGAAATTTTCACCATCACGTCCCACCCCTAATTATAACGGACAAAGAAATGCCCCTGTGAGGAAGATAACTTCTATTTTAAACTTCAAGTTAAAATAGGATTCATTTCCCTTACATTATTTGAGTTATGATTAGAAATAAAGACTCCGTTTACAAATAACGTATCTGCCGTTTCCATTATTACAATAAAACAACACTTTAAGTACTTATTCTTAAAGAAAGAATTACCTGTTGTCATGTTAGCCAGATTATTGTAAGAAATGAATATGCTACGATTTAAAACAAATATAATTGTTTATCTGATAGCTAAAATAGATATATCAGCAATTAATTTTTAAGTAATGATATCAACTTATTTTTGCTTTTTAGGTCATAATTTATAACTGTCTCTATTTTATCAATCATTCAGGCCTTGATATGCATTAAAAATAAACTGAAGAAATATATGTTGTTTAATTGCAGAGAAAATAGTACAAAAATAATGAATGAAAATTAGTTATGCAAAATTAAATATCAATTTATGAGGTTCATTGCTATTTATGCCTAACTTAGAAAATCTGCCCAATAGAGAAAACTATTAACAAGAATAAACATGGAGTATGTGTTATATGGTAAGAGCGTAGGACCCTTATTCCAGAATAGAAAGAATAGAAGATTAGTCAAAAGCGACAAACTAGGAATGATTGACGGTTGTCAGGTCGAAATTATGACCTCGGTAGATAAATTTGAGATCTAATGTCATTTCCTCCGAAAGGGTTTGCGGTCTTTTATTCCAGTCAAACTTGAAATCCAGCAGACATGTGAGAAAACCACAAAACGGATGTGGTGGGGCGGAGTGATGGATTCTATAGTCTCACATAAGGCGGCAAATACATGTCGCTATCTCTCTTTTACTTTCTTTGCCAAGTATGTAACCATGTAGATATATTATTGTAATTGCTGTAATTGTTGCCTGTGTATATTTCTAAGAAAGAAAAAGTAAAAATATACAACTGAAGTAAAAAATGTGTTATACTAATTGTTACAAACCGTTAAAGTTTAAATTCGTTCTCCCTGACAGCGCCATGGTTAATAGATGGATTAAAGAAAGCCTGGGCATCAACAACTGGTATTTGTAGGTCGCCCGTTGACAACCCGCTTGGGGTTATAGCTGAGCAATGTCGAAAGGAGCCACTAATGAAGAGAGTAAAGCGCAATTATTTCCAGATAATTAGCTGCCTTTTATTCATTTCTCCGCTCCCAAATTGATTCCTTATTCTCCACAGCATCGAATTCTCCCGATGCATAATGACGTGACGCAAGGTGAAGACAAGGGAAAGACAAGGGGAGGACAAGGGGAGGACAAGGGGAGGACAAGAGGAAGACAAGGGGAAGACAAGAAAAAGAAAATAAAGACGATTAGAACAGCTATTATTATTATTATACAGAATATGAGTTCATCAACGTTGATTTCCCTAAGGCGTTTCCTTACATACCAGAAGAATACCCGTCTCAGGACAGGTAAAATTATTTCCTCGGACAGAACAGTTTTGCACCACTTTTATATCCCTTTACGAAGATTAAAATCAAGATATAATGCTACGAAACATTATGTCGAGAATCCTTATTCCAATTTTGGTCAAAATCTATTTATATTATTTTGATTCTAGCAAATGTCTAAAATCCAAGGCTTAAGATTAAGGAATCTCATGAAGAAATTGAAGTTCGGGGAATTAAAATTTTTTTTTTTTTTAACATAGTTCACCCCAAACAAGGCTGACCGCCACTGTAGACGTAAGGGCTACTGAGAAAAAGGGTGAGAGTTTTTTTTTGGGGGGGGAATCAACCTAAATTGGGAGCTGTGCAGCGAGATGTCTGTTTACATTAGTTTGAAATTTCTGCATGTCAGTATCGTCAGGAAAACAGGGAGCAGGTAGGGAGTTCCAGAGTCCAGCAGCACGAGGAAAGAAGCTTTTGGAGTAGAAAGCTCTTCGGAATCTGGGGACCTCCACAGTGAATGGATGGGATTTGGCAAATTGTCGGGTTGGTCTAGTGAATTTGCGTCGTGAGGGCACCAGAGCAGCAAGTTCATCAGAGCACAGTCCATTGAAGTACTTGTAAAACAGGCACAAGGATAGGGGCTGGAGCTTGGTGGATAGTGAGGGACCTATTAAGTTGGTGACTATTTTTTGGACCTTGTCTAAGAGGGAGAGCGTAGTGGATGATGGACCAGCCCATATGTGGCAACAATACTCCATGCATGGGCGGATGGTGGCTTTGTAGAGATACAGGATAATGTCAGGTGTGAGAAGTTTACTAGCACAGTAGAGGGAACCCACTTTCTTTGCAGCAGGTCCTGGCAATGTCTTTAATGTTGGTGTCTAATGACTATGGATTTAATTTAATGCAAACCTCAAATATTTGAATTTTCAAATGGGAGGTTGTCCCCATATTATACTCCCTAAAAATCTAAAAAATACTCCAATGAAACTGAAATTGGAGATTGTTTATTAATTAATATATAATAGCAATAGTTAAATTTAACACAAACATTTAAAGTCTCTAATTTTTGACGAATGGCGGCCATCTTTTCTTTGCCCCCTAAATTCAACTAAATATAGCGCACATTTTCCACCCCCACGCTTAGCCGCTGTGTTCCAAAATTAAGGATTATCGGTTAATTAGTTTAAGAGTGTTATCATGTGCATATAAATATGTAAACCTATACACATGCCTAATTTTTATACAGATATAACAAAAAATGCATGCTAAAATATATGTTAGCTGTGGGATTGAGTTATGCTTGAATAATACTAATAATTCTGTTTTAAATGTTTTAATTATCTGCAATTAACTTATATCTATGTATTTCTCTCGCCATCTCTCACGTTACGTAGATTCAATAACTCTATAATATTTCTTAATGTCTCTGTGAGCATTTAAAGAAAGAGTGACTCTCTTTTCTCAGCGTGGACATCTAATTTACATATGTGTGTCTGTACACACCACAAACAAATGTGTTGATTAGATGACAAAATAATAAGTCTTTTTACTTCTATATGAGAATAATAAAAAATAAATTTCTATATACAACCACCAATACTACTACTACTACTACTACTACTACTACTACTACTACTACTACTACTACTACTACTACTACTACTAATAATAATAATAATGAGGACGATATAGAATTAAAGAGACTTATTATTTGTAGTTACAAGAAGAATGCCTTTAAAAGATATGTCATAGTTTATGAATTTTCGAATGAAATCAAAGTAGAATAAATAATGACAGTACCTGTGACAAAACGGGTCACGTGTATATATATATATATATATATATATATATATATATATATATATATATATATATATATATTTATATATATATATATTACTATTTCATGTATCCACATACAATTTTATAAGGAGATATAACTTTTTTATGTATCAATTTTCAGTATTTACTTCAACAGTGCTCAATACGTAAGTAGAGCTAGATAGTAAGCTATGAAAATATATTTATGGCAATTAAGCTACACAGAGGCTCCCGCGTTTCATATATATATATATATATATATATATATATATATATATATATATATATATATATATATATCAGACAAAAATCAATCCGAACCCTACGAAATGAACAACTCCAGCACCAAACTGATACTAATACACATACAGGATAAAATGGCAATTACCGTGGGACCACCAGCATCTTACAAAAATATTTGGATTCCTGAACTATTTGAGTATTGCCTTCTTTTTCAAGCATTCATTTCCAAATAACAGCTGCTTTTATTTGATTTTGTCCTGACGTGTTTTTGGATAACATCCACCCTGATTTTACGCTCTCACCCTAACATACCGTTACCTTTTGGTCCTTATGCTTGTTCTTTATTTCTATTTTGTTTTACTTTATATAAAATTTTCAAAGTTAAATGTTGCCGATAATATTTAAAACTACATTATCGGCTTTCCCTATCCTCTGATGAGAAGAGTTTATCTTTGAAAATTCATGGATTAAGGATATGAGGCTCCTTGCTCTGAACTTTTGATGTTTTAATAAATATTGTATCTTTACAATTCTTTATTCTCATCTTTCACCTCTAAAATTAATTGCTCTATTTAATATATTGAGCTTTACACTATCACCAAGATTATTATTATTAAACGATAATTCAATTATAGTTATAAAATTCAACATTTAAATATATATATATATATATATATATATATATATATATATATATATTAAAATAATTCCGTCCCTGGACCGGTAAAAGTAATTCCCCGAACAAAGCAGTTTTATGTCCCCTTACGAAGATCAATGCAAATCTCAAATATTTGAATGTTCAAATTAGAGGTTACGCCCATATTATGCCCCCTTAAAAAACCCTTTAAAATACTCCAAAGAAACTGAAATTTGGGGAATATTTATTAATTGATGCCTACAACCTATTTTTCAAATTTCACAGATACCTGAGGTATCTGAATTTTCACGAACGGCTTCCACCCCCTTCCTTATTGTATGAAACTAGATTAAACTAAATATAGTCCATATTATCTAGCCTCACACCTAGCAGCTGCGTTACAAAACTCATAATGATCTATTCATTAGGTTAGAAGTTTATCTTGTTAAACGAAATATATATATAAACATGTACACAACATACCGTTCTTATTACACGACCCTAATTTTTTTAACCCTCCCGCTCTCTCATCTCAAGGCTAATTTAAAAAAGATTCAATAAACATGTCTCATTTTCCCTCCCCCTTCATAGTTTAAATTAATTCTAACCGCTACCAATGTTCGCCCCCACTCCTTCCACATTATTGTAATGTCTCTTCCCCTACCTAATGATCTTATAACTCCAACCGCCACAATCTCCCTCCCCTCTACTGTCAACTCAGTTTCCCACTGCCACTATTCATTTGTATCTCATAATTTATTTTTTCATAAGTGGACCCAATTTTAAGCTTACATCCGCCACCACCTTGTTTCAAACATTTGGTACTTGTGTTGGTTTTTCTTCAGTCAATTTTGTCTTGTAATAAAGACGAAACGTTGATGAATACATAAATAATATTTTTTGGTTTTCTCTATTTTCAATTTCCATACCGAACTTTATATACATACACCCCCTAAATGTTAAGTATAAAAAAATGTTACTGGGTTGCCTAGAATATATATTCCAAAATTCATAATGATCCATTCATTAGTTGAAGATATTAGCCTGTACACACACACACACACACACACACACACACACACACACACACACACACACACACATATATATATATATATATATATATATATATATATATATGAAGAGTTTGAATTACCTACTAAACACTATCCTTGCGTATCTTCTGTCTCTTTGTACAAGGATTTGTTGGAGCAACCCGACATGAGGATACTTCACCATACAAGTAAACCGTGGCTAAATATTCAAAATAACATAGTATTACAAAGTCCGAATAATATCCCGTCGGCGAGACCATACACTGTATTGTACGAGGAAGACAAAGAGACCACAAGAAATATACACTATAATATAGTTAACTGGTCAATTAGGGAGAGGCAAATAAATAATATATATATATATATATATATATATATATATATATATATATATATATATATATATATATATATATATATGTATATATATATATATAAATATTTGTTTTTATCTACATACGTATAAGTTTCATCCTTTCGCGAATCGTCAGTGTAGATATAATTATTCATACCGGTCGCAGGATTCGACATCCCGGAACATGAGTCATGTCATAACCTAAATTCCGACGCCTTAACCCACTCGGCCCCTATGAACAATCTGATAAATCAGCGAGAGCTAAAACCTGTTATCGGCAGCCGTCGTTAAGAGTGTTCAACTACTGATGAACATGCAATAAAACTACGTTGACGGCTGTGTTAATACTACTAACTCCAGTGCCCAGCCTAGATTTTGGGCGACAATATATATATAGTCTTGGAAGTTTCTCAACCATTAAAACTATATTAACCCCCCCCAAAAAAAACAACCTAAAGTCCCAAGTCGTTCAGTGGAAAATCACTAATGTAAGTCAATTTAACTTTTACATTTATTATATTAGTTTGCTTCTAACATTATTTAAGGGATCATCAGTTGTTTACCATGAAAAACTGTTTCGGGAATTTAATATATATATATATATATATATATATATATATATATATATATATGTATATATATATATATATATATATGTTTATTTATTGGTAAAATAGTTATCCACGGAAGATGTTTCGCCGTTACTGCTGTTCATCAGCGTGGCTTAAGCAATAACAAAAGTAATGTCATATATATATATATATATATATATATATATATATATATATATATATATATATATATATATATATGTGTGTGTGTGTGTGTGTGTGTATGTGTGTGTGTGTGATCAACTCTGGTGGGAAGTTATTTAGGCCGATGAATTCCCTCGGACAACTCTGCTGGGAAGCCATAAGATAAAATACTGTTTTGTTTTTAAATCCCCGAAACGGTTTTTCATGGTAAACAACTGATGATCCCTTAAATAATGTGTAGACTAGCGTAAATTCTTGGAAGCAAACTAATATAGTGGCTGCAAAAAGTTAATTTACTTACAAGCAAAGTGATTTTCCACCAAAAGACTTAGGAAGTGTTTTTTTTGTTTTTTTTGTATAGTTTTCATGGATATATATATATATATATATATATATATATATATATATATATATATATATATATTCAAAAATGAAAAAAAAGGAAAAACCGAAATTTGTTTTCATTTCAAGACTTTCTCAAGATGGCCGATTTGAAGAAAAACATAAAAGTCAATATTTGAAAATACGTTGCGTGTCTATGACGTGAAAATAATGTTTTGTTCTGTTTTTCGAACGCAATATAGATGTTAGATTTCAAAATATGTGGTGCGTTTATAGAGTGGAATGAATTTAAATAAAAAAAACTGAATGGATGGATCAAACGTTATGGGATAAAAGGTAATTTTTTGCCATTTTAGGGGGCTTTTGACCCCCTGGGGGCGCGAACCAGATTTTTTCCTAGGTCAGCGATACTTATTTTCTATTAGGAACAATTGCCTCCACATTTTGGCCAAGTTTCAGAGAAATTGAATGGATGGATGAAAAGTTATTGGGCAAAAAATGTCATTTTTTGCCATTTCGGGGCGTTTTGAGCCCCTGGGAGGCTAACCAGATTTTTATTCAAAAATCGGAGAATGTCACTTTCTAACCTGACCAAAGTTACAACTTCATGCAAAATTTCAGAGAAATTCAATGGATGGTTGCGGAGAAAAATCCGGCCGGACGGACGGACGAACATGCCTCAAAACATAAGTCCCCCGATTTTATAAATCGGGGAACCAATAATAGTTAATTAATGTGCTTTTCCATAAACCAACATGCAAATTAGTAAACCTTGCAACTTATGTCGCATATAATAATCAGTATATATAAAAAGATGGCGCGTCTATTGTGTGCAGTTGAATTAACGTGAAATAGAGCGCTTGACTTTTCATAGTTATTCATTGAGATGAAGCTGTGTGGAATTTATGTCGTTAGTAATAAAAAAATGACGAATAAAGAAAGACGTTTATTTTTTATATAGCTGTGTTGAGTTTGTTTATTTGTTATTGATAAACTGCTGATGTAACTTTTTACGACCATGTCAAACTAGGTGGGTTTTTGGAGGACCCTTTTTAGGGTTCCAGTTTTTGGGATATGATTTTTGGGAGGCCCAAGTTTTAGGGATACATTTTAAAAGCAAAACAGTTTTAAGTAATATTCAAATGTGCGAGAAAATAAAAATATATAAAAAAGTAATAAAATAATAAAAAAATAAAAAAATAAAGAATAAAATAGTAAACTAATAATATAGAATAAAAGTAAAATTAATAAAAAAATAAAATAAATAACAATAAGAAGATGATAATGAAAATTAGAAATACAAAATGAAAATATAAGATAAATATAAAAGAAATAAAATAAATTAAAATAAAATAAAATAAATAAAATAAAAGTAGGAATTAAAAACAACATAAAAATATAAATAAAATAGAAACAAAAATAAGTTTAGAAAACAAAGGTCGAATATTATCAAGGCTCCTTTTATAAAGTTTTTGTAAGAAAACATCCTGCAAGAAGATGTGTAGGGGAAGAAGGGAGGAGGAAGAACACAGGGGAAGGTATGGACAAAGAAAATTTTTAGGGGGAGAAAAACACCTTATAAAAATTATCATAGGAAAAGTGTCAGGGGTGACCATAAAATAGGGGATGTAATAGAATAGGAGTTTAGTTGGGACTATACCAACAGCACTGCACACATAAGTGCATGAATACATATGAGATATGAGGCAGGAGAAAAAGTTTCTTATTAATTACACTAGTTCGTAAAAAGGAGAGAACCAGCTTTAAAGGAAATAAATATTGTCTATTCCCCATTGTGGTCCTATACCAATTCGGCGTTCAAACCAAAAAGTCAAACTGGAATGAGATTAGATGTTGGGGGGGGGGGGGGTGAAGTATTTCAAGAAATATTGTAAATAGAGTCCGACCGTTAAGGACTTATTTTGGAGAAAATCAAAGCAAACAGAATCTGTGTTTCGATGATCGAATATAATTCCTGGATGAGTTGGTTGGAGGAGATAAAAATATTGTTTTTAACCTACATTCCATTGGGGAAAGATGTAGTCATACCTCCGAGGCTTAAGTCCTTTCAACCTTATAATTCGTTTTGTACCCTTGACGAGGACGTATTACGTCGAAAATTTGGGACTACTTTTAAATAAATTACTATTTATTAAAAAAAAAAATGCATTCTTAGGCTTCAAACAATTTTCTTACATTTCAATATTGAATGCTTTCTAATGGGAGACCAACATATCTTCTTATCTTTAATGCGTGTCCGCGCATCTTTCCCTAAAAGACTTCGACATTTGAACTATTACCGAATCAACATCTTACAGATTCTACCTTCTACTAGCGATAAACATGTCGCTATGAAAAAAAAATGTCTTGTACCCCTGACGAGGACGTATTACGTCGAAAATTTGGGACTACTTTTAAATAAATTACTATTTATTTAAAAAAAAATGCATTCTTAGGCTTCAAACAATTTTCTTACATTTCAATATTGAATGCTTTCTAATGGGAGACCAACATATCTTCTTATATATATATATATATATATATATATATATATATATATATATATATATATATATATATATATATATATATATATTGTTGAATATAAGAGACAACTCAAGTCTAGATATCCTTTGGTAGATCCTTTCAACAGTCCGAATTAGGATCTTAGTTTCGGAGGGGAATTGGCTGATCAATTTGTTATAATTTACACAGCATGACGTTGCTAGCTATAAATGCATCGTTCCTTTCATTAAGTTGAACGCTCTTATGACGCCAAGCCGCCAAAATAAGTGTTAAAATTATCACTGTTTATTTAGCTATCCAGCGGTGGCCGAATGGTTCTAGGTGTCGGGATTTGAGTTGTAAAATACTCGTAGCCCGGGATTCGAATCGCGTGACAAGTAGTGAATAGTTATATCTCTATGCTGATGAGTCCCGATTATAAAGGACGAAACGTATAGGTACATAGATAATAAACAAACACAAATATTATATATATATATATATATATATATATATATATATATATATATATATATGTGTGTAGTCGAACACTTTGACGACGACGTTTAATCTTTCGCTGATTTACCAGGTTGTTGATTGCGACCGTGTAGGCTAAGACTTGTGTCCCGGTATAAGTAGTCTTCTCTACACTGACGATTCCCGAAAAGGGATGGAACGTATACGTATGTAGATAAAAACAAATATATATATATATATATATATATATATATATATATATATATATATATATATATATATATATATATATATATATATAATAATGGTAATAATCCAGGTGAAAAATATCCACAGGGTGGTAATCCAGAGAATTTTAACCGGGTTTATAAAAAGTGCTCAATATCAAAATAGAGCTTTATATATGATAATTTTATTTACACAGACATGTACAAAATCTGCGACACTGGCATGTCGATGTTATCGATCAACAGTTACTATAAACTGAGATCTCATCAGGCAGAGTTAGAATCCGATCTTAACCTCAGATCATATTTGGAGAGAATGAAGTGGAGGGATAGAGAAAGAGAAGAAGAAGGAAAGAAATTTAACATTTCAAAAATTAAGGCCGTTAAAAAATTAAAAAATTAAAAATTAAAAATTAAAAATTAAAAAATCTAAAAATCTAAAAAACAAAGACAGAAAACAAAAAATCAAGGTTAAGATCGGATTCTAACTCTGCCTGATGAGATCTCAGTTTATAGTAACTGTTGATCGATAACATCGACATGCCAGTGTCGCAGATTTTGTACATGTCTGTGTAAATAAAATTATCATATATATATATATATATATATATATATATATATATATATATATATATATATATATATATATTCTAGACCCCCAACGAGGTCTAGACGGTTCAGATAGTTTTTATAAAGCTGCGTAGAGTGTGTTTCTTCGTGACCAACAAACTGGGAATTTAACATCTGATTAAAACTATGCAGACCCAATTAGTTGCTTTTTATGCTTGAATCAGTTTTCGAAGGCGACCGATGGATTTGACGGAGATATATGCTCTATCGAGTGCCATCACAGTTTTGTTTATATTTGTCGAATTTTAACTTTCATTATGAGTGTTGCATAAAAAGTCCCTGTTAACCGTCTCGCCCACCTTCGTCGTTAACCTCACCATTATCACGATCATCAACATAATCAGCAGTAGCACAACCGCCACTATCACAACCACTAACACCATCATCAACTACGCTATTACCATCAGGCCGCATACGACGCAGTCTGCCGGAAGCAGGTACGTGAAGTAATCGGTCTTTCTCTGGCAGGTGGGCGTTTGCGCACAAAGCAGAGCATGGTGGTTTCGAAAAAAAAAAACAAAAAAAAAACCAAACCAAAAAACAATCGTGATAGAATCTGTTAGAGTAAGCTTCCGGGGAAAATGTTGTACAATACTAAGACGTCTAAATGACTGTACGTCGAATAGTGAACAAATACAAACTCTCTACTGCATATATTAAATAAAAAATACTACACACGCACACACACACATACACACGCATATATATATGTATTATATATATGTATATATATATGTATAAATATATATATATCGTACATGTATTGTATTAGTTTCTGTAAATGTAAATCCGTAGAAACTCAAGTGTTTATAAAAAGTGCTCAATACCAAGTAGAGCTGTTTATAAGTATAAATCTTTATTTATACAAACATTATTGGTTACATATGTGCATACATGTTTCGGTTGCACTTTTCCAAGAAAGTCCATTCCTGAAAAATTCTTGGTCTGATGAGGTTGACTTTCTTGGAAAAGTGCAACCGAAACATGTATGCACATATGTAACCAATAATGTTTGTATAAATAAAAATTTATACTTATAAATATATATATATATATATATATATATATATATATATATAGTAAGTTATATTCATGGCAATTAAGCTACACAGATGCGCCCGTCTTTCATCTCCGTAGAGAATCATTCTTCCTTAGCTTTCATACTTCTCTTTGTTTATAAAGATAGCGACTATATTTTTCAGCCAACTTTACATTTCGGCATTTTACGTGTACAATAAACCTTGCCATACCATACTCGCAGGCATTATCTTCTCCATTTATTGGGTGATACTCCCAGGTATTACTTCCTCTATCTTGGAGAGGTATTTCCGATCAAGCATAACCACATCCTTTTTTGTGTGTATGTGGGTGGATACTCCGACGATTTACCTTTTCCTTTGGGGGTTCGTATAGTATATTTTTGTTCTTCATAATATATTCCTCCCAAGCATTATCTCCTCTTTTTGTAGGGGGGCAGTATAATATATGTTCGTTCATCACACTATCATCGTCCCAAGATTACTTTCTCCATGTTTTAGGGGGGCGGGGTAGTTTACTATCTATTCTGTTTCATGATACCATCCACTCAAACATTAACTCATTTTTGGGGGGAGGGGTAGTGTTCGTTCGTCATGATATAATCATCTTAGTCATTACCTCTTTTTGTGGGGGTGTCAATGGATGCAGTTTGTTCATTATGATATCATAAATACGTGCCTAAGTTGTGAGTCAAGGTTAGGGTGGTGGTGAGGATGGTTTAAATAGGATAAAAATGCCAAGGCTAAGAAACCTTGAAATGGTTATATTTATACAAAATTTTGTGATTACATGGAGACAAGACATCCTTCCTCATATTAAGTAATTGGCCGGTATACTTAATGATGGCTAGAGTTTACACCTTACATAGATTGCAGAATTTGTCTATAGGTTCATAGGACCTTACTTTCCTAATTATCTTCCAACTAATGGTATAGTCTTTTATCCTTAAGAGACTAAATATGAGATTCTAGGGCTGTGCGATGCCTAAGAGCTATAGTTCTAAATGTGTATATGTTCCTAGAGATTCTATTCTTGATGGGCCATTGCGGAGAGCTTAGGCATATTGCTTCATTTGAAGGGTGTCTTATAGGATTAGGCGTAGGGACATTGGCTTGGGAGGTTTCTTCATCAGAACCAATATCCCCAACAGCTGTCCCAGTGCTGATATTGTCAATATGTAGAGGGGTCCCTTGCATGACCGTGGATTTATAGATGGCGCTCTCATGCTTGAATGAGCCACTCAAATAGCACATGTTTGGATCATTTCACTCAGGTCCTAGATTACGAGGGCAGTTTAGTTTCTGGGCTTTGTAGATTTTCGCGGCATTTGAGATTATTATTTGTTGGGCTAAGTTTGGAACCGTGAAGTAGGATATTTTAATAGTGTTCCTATTGAATAGTCTGCTATATCTGTGTGGAGCTCCAAAATTGCTTTCTAATATCTTGAAGAAATCTTTAGACATTTTTGCTATAGGGTGGGTTGAACCAGACGCAGATCCTACGTCTATTTTTCTTGTGGTTACGGGAGGTATCTACTATATTCTGGCGAACCATTGGATTAGTGTGGTTCTGGGATACCACATTCCGATTGCTATTGTCATGGTTAGTTTCAGCATTGCCCCAAGGTCGGTGAGTCATGGACATATTGTGGGTGATGACATTGGATGTAAGCCATGCAGATTATTCATTCTATTTATTCTCTTAAGATGCTCAGGGGGGGGGGGTCGTATATTTGATGGCTTTGTTATAGCAATATTTTTCTAATATCGGGAGTTGTCATAAAATATTTGCTCATTAGATGAAATTCTAGATATTCTATTAGCCACATAAGGTATTATCAAATTAATGATAAATCTAGTGTGGTTAGATTAATAAAGGGATTGGTTTGGTTTGTGGTATGGCTCGGTAGGTTAAGCGTTTGGTACACAGAATTGACTACATTTCTGCTTATGTCTATCGTTATTTTTAGAGCGTAGCTCTTGAACGTGAAGCCTTTTCCTAGCTATATCATATCTTGTATCAGTTGATCTAATTGCAAATAGGGCATCATCTCTATAGAGTCCACCTTTCAACTCAATAATTCCCTTAAAGTGATCATGTATCTAATTAAGCAAGAACAGTCCCACCAGATAAGTAACCTGTGCAAAATATGTGGATATATATATATATATATAAACAATAACAAATATTTATATTTGTCGCTTCTCGAAAAAGTAGAGCACTGTAATGGTAGTATTAACACAGCGTGACGTCACTTGCTTTATAATGCATCGTTCCTTCCTTTAAAAAGAAGTAGAATGCCTTGACGTTAAGCCGCCGATAAAAGTGTAAAAATTATCATTGTTTATCAGCTATTTAAAATTGGTCGAGCGGTTAAAGACGTTGGATTTGAGTTGAAAAATACTTGTAGTCCAGGGTTTCGAATCGCATGACCCGTAGTGAATAGTCATATCTCTATGCTGAAGAGTCCAGATTAAAAAAGAAGGAAACGTATACGTACATAAACAATAACAAATATGTGTGTATATATATATATATATATATATATATATATATATATATAGTCAGATTATATTGAAAATAAATCAATAAAGTGCTCGATCGCAGAGGAGTGAGAGTTAACATAATTTATTTTCTTATCGTGGTTTAACCTCATTCAGAATGCCGACGATTCCACTGGGCATAGAGATTTTAAAAACAATGTAAAAAGTCAGCCCATCTGGATAAAACCGCGGTACGTTTCTGAAATATGTAACATATAGTTTTTCAAATAAATTAAATATATATATTATGTTAAAAAGAAATCAATAAACTGTTTGTCGCAAAAAAGTGAGAGCTAATACAAATTATTTATCTAAAAAAAACAGAGGCGTACGGCGGTTTAATGGAGCTAGACTGACTTTTTCGCGATACGCCTCTGAAATATGTTAAGTAGAGTTTTTTTTTTAAAACTCACTGCCGTCATCAGCATGGCTAACTTAGACAAGGATCGAACCTTCGATATTGATGTCTACCGTCCAGCGTCTTCACCACTGGACCAAGACGCTTGTCTAGAAATATGTACGATTTTTATCACCTAAATATTTAATGTATTTTTATGTAATTATTTTTATTGGTGATTGCAGCGTTCGTTGTTTTTTTTGCTTACTATTATTTCGATTATCTCACTTCCTAAGTGATTAAGATGCAAAAAAATTGCATTATTAGTCGCCCTTAAGTTTATGGGACGTATCTTCCGTTAATATATATATATATATTTATTAATTTTATACATACATACATACATACATACATACATACATACATACATACATACATACATACATACATACATACATACATACACACACACACACACATATATATATATATATATATGTATGTATGTAGGTATGTATGTATATATATATATATATATATATATATATATATATATATATATATATTACGGTTGGTAGACTTTGAAATTATAATAAACGGTACGTTACCACACAAAATATTATACTTCAAAACTTTGCCGTTATTTGATGAAAATTAATTTTAAGATTCAAATAATTGTAAATGCTGTCATTATTCCAGTGTTACCCCTAAAATATAAGTTGGTCAAATTCAAACGAGTCTTTGAAAAAAATAAATGTAGAAAATACCTTTAATAATAGATTCTTAATCGAGACAAATCCAATAAACGTTAATAAAAGATTAATTAATGCATTTGCTGCAATGTAAAATACAAATATTAATTCAGTTTTTATTTCCGTTTACAGTTAGGATTTATCTCCCTTTCACCTGTTGTTTTCTTAGCGTACGACTTATTAAATAATACATAAATAATTAAATTTATTGTATTTTATATTAAAATAGATTTGATTATTAAAATACTTTAAATAATTACTGTACTAATTTGTTTTTATTGTAAAAGTTATTGTTTTGTTACGGACACATATTCCGTTTTCGGTTTTAGTTAAATATATTATTAAGATGTTACTTCATCATATTTTACAAATTAGATTTTCAATTTTAATTTGAAAATTTTCATTCAATTCGTGTAATAGCACAAGACGCTTTAACAACCACACAGTGTTGCATCCCTCAGCTTGTTTTACAGGTACTACCACGGAATGTGCCCCGATGAATTTTTTTCAACGTAAATGCCCCAGACTAGCAACAAAATCACGCCCCTTCGTTGTAGAGATCCTCAGGTGCCGGAAGTTTTTTTCTACTATAATAGCTTCTTTCCTCGGATCGCTAGCTTTTGGAATTCCCTGTCTGTTCCCTGTTTCCCCGATCGTACCAACCAAAGTTCTGACCCCTATCATAATAGCCCCTTCAGTAGCAATATGCCTTGTTTGTGTTGAACAAAAGTAAAAGAAAATACATTTTCTTTGCAGATATTTTGATTAAAATGGTTGGACAAAAGACAAAATTACCAGATTAAGCAAATAATCTGAACTCGTCTCTTGAAAAAAAGAAAAAACAGGCAAAGAAGATTATTGTCTGTTTTTACTTTTTTTAAATGTGTTTGTATGACAAAATCATGTACATCTTACATTAAATGACTTTCTATACTTTTATATTAGTTAAACAAATATAAAACGCAACTTTTACCATTTTCTTTTTCATGGGAAAAAATATTATGATATTTATGTATTTTTTTCAAAATATGTAAAATTTGATATTTCAAGTTTCAGTGAAAGAGAAGGAATATTTAAAATTCAGACAGGCAAAATGTATCCAAGGGAACTTTCCAGCTAGGAGCAATAGACAAAGATGCCATAAAAATGGAAAAGAGGAACCGAAAGATTGGAAAGTCAAAAGAATGTCGGTGTATCCTCTGATGATGCCTCGGCATCGTATGACCACTCTAAATCATGAAGATGTGTATTTTGAGCCAAAAGACATCCGCTCAGACCTTACAGCCTTATCAAAATTCACCGACATACTATCGAGTTAATCAGATGTGATGTTTCTTCCAATCTTAGAGCCAACGTTGCTAACACCTTGCTCTTTGATTTAGAGACCTTCTCAAACTTAGTGTTGAAATAAAATATGATCATAACAACAAGGAAGACCAAACACAAGAATTAAAGCAAATTTCCACTAAAAACATAAAACAGAGGAAAATCTTGTTTGTATTGGGGCTCATGGAAGAAATGACAAATACGCCACATTGGATAAAAATTGTTGAACGAAATAGATATAACATACTAAAAACTCCAAAGCGACCAGAACGTCATTTGACCTTTACAAACGAAATGGAATATTTTTTTTTATTTACCTCCCCAGGATGTTAGGCAAAAGACCAGTTGTATCTTACTCCCACAAGTAAGATGTGACCCAAGGTCGGGTCGGGAAAGTGGGACTTGAAAAGCCAGCGCCCGAGAAGGTGAGCACTCTGGCCATTAAAAATTGCCTGGGCAGCCCCGTCGACATTCCCTGGTAGGGGCGCCTCAGGAAGTAAGCAATAAACTTATTCCTCTCCAAAGAGGGGAGGCAAAGACTGGGAGGGTGGACCTCCTAGAACTGCACAGGTCAGACCCATAGACCGGCGTAAATCAAGCCCCGAAGGACAAGACGATACCAGTCTATGGGGTGCAATCCATCGGAACAAAGGCCGATCAATAATACAGAATAAACGAATAAACTTTTATAAGTGAATATCTCACTTATTTTATTTACCTCTCCAGGAGGTTAGACACAAGGTCAGCTGTTAGGATTAGCGCACCCTGGCCTACAAAAATGCCTGAGCAGCCCAGAAAATAAATATCTCACTTATAGGGTTATCTATGTATTAGTGTAACTGGTGCTGTTGTTACAGAGGGAAGTTGATGATGTTTTGAAATGATTTAAGAATGGAACTACAATTAAGACTGTTCTAGTAGCCAACACCAATACAAATACATGTTGTGTGGCTGGACGTGTGACACTTCTAGAGAAAATGACCAGAGAAGGTCAGACACCATTGATTGTTCTCTGTATGAAAATAAACTTCCCTTTATCTATATCTTTCCATGTGTGTTAATGGTACCAAAGGAAGCCCTACGACCTTCACTGGTCCACTAAGTAAATTGTGTGAAAATTATTACAATGATTCACCCGAAATAATATTTACACCAGTTAATAGTCATCGAGGAAATGAATGTACCGAGTCGTCAGTCTGGCAGGATTGCACACACGCGCAGAGCGATCAGAGAAACGAGAATGGTAAGATCTTAATAACTTGAATGGAAGTTAAATGATTTTTATAAGTGACTAGCGGAACACGTCGCCCGGCGTTGCACGGGAGAAAGTACTAACTATTGCATGACGTCGAATAAAAAAAGGAACGGCCTATTTTGTCCCCCCCCCCCTCTACCGTGTTGGCGAATGTTTTAAATTAAATAAAAAGAAAAAAGTGGTAGAGTAGGATGGGATCGAACGCTAAAAATGGCGATCATGAAACCTACCTTCTTAACGAATACACCACGGGTTCGAGTTAAAACTACGCGTGAAAATAGGCCAATTAATCTAAGCTTGTTTATTGGCAGTGAACGGGAGCGGTCATTAAGTTTTTGCGTATTGCTTTATATTATGTAGTAAATTAATACCAGGCAAATAATAAATAAGAACCGGTGTTTTGTGAAAATTAAACTGTGTGTATTAGTTCCCGGTGTCGATGAGTAAAGTGACAGTACAGAATTGTTAGGGAGAAAAGTGTTTGCTACCACCTATATGGAGTTGGTTTTTCGGAGAGATGTGGATGGTGGGCCAAATGTAATATTTAGTGTTAGGTAGGAAAAAATAATAACAAATTTACTAAAACACGCTCGAGTGAATAAGTGTAGTATAGTGGTGAGTTTAGTAGCTTGTGATGCATGTGGTTACTTTCCTATACTCCGAGAAGGTATAGGGGAAAAACGTCTCTACTTTATATATTAGATTAATAAAGGGTCAACTCTTCAGCCATGTAATAATAGTAACTTAGCATTTTGAATTGATGATCATCTACTCATATAGTTTGCATTATTTTATTGGACGCATTCATGACTTGAAATACAACTACCTAAAACGGGTACATGTAGAGAGCGGGAATAAATATGAGGGTGGTGTTGCACATGATTACGCGAGGTCCAACACAGAGGCGAATCTTTAACCTATGTAACATATGCCCACTGAGACAGACTGACATTAACAGCTTTGTTATTTAGATAAAAATGCCAGAAGGAAAGTAGAAGTCACCAAGCAAATAGATAAAGAACTATGTCGCCGAGAATAACACAAGAAAACAATATTATAAACTTCAGAAAGTTATTAGATAAGTTAATAATTATTCATATAAATAAAATTTATGAAACTCAAATTTTTTTCGATATTTATTTTTTTCATGACATTTAATGGAGTTGGGTTTTAATTAGTTTTATAATGCAATAAGTTTAAATAACTTCATTATTAAAAATATCTACCAAACGTAGCAGCCTCATTAAATTTATCATTGAAGCACATACAGTTAGGTGGTTTGAAATAAAATTTAAAAAAAGAAATAATAAGTTACATAACCAGCCACTGTATAAGGATCAAGGAACAGCCACCTAAAATCCAAAGCTGTTATATGACAGAAATCTACTACATAATTCTTGTATTTTACTGACTAAAAATGTGGTGTACCTAATTGTAAAACCAGACAAAATGGCGGCGAGGGAAGAAGCAATTAAAAGCTTTATTATTAGAGGTGGGACGTAATGGGTGAAAATTTCATTAGGGGTGGGAAGTAATGGGTGAAAATTTCATTAGGGGTGGGAAGTAATGAGTGAAAATTTCATTAGGGGTAGGAAGTAATGGGTGAAAATTTCATTAGGGGAAGGAATTAATGGGTGAAAATTTCAGATTCATGCGAGTAGTATTTTTTTGTGTTCATTTATACATAAATAACACTAAACAATCAAACATTTTGAAAATTTTGCAAAATTCAGAAGGTGCAGGCCACTAGTTTTTGGCTATTTTACATTCATGAAAACCCTTTCACAGCCTGAAAATGGTCCTAAATTAAAGTACTATATCAGATTTAACCATCTATATCAATTCATAGCTTTTGAGGATGTTTTAGGACCGGCAATGTCGCATAGAAACCACTTTTTCACCGAAAAATGATGGATTTTGAGTCCAGTGGAGCCGTAACGGCTATTTTTGGCCTGCATCTTCTGAATTTTGCAAACTTTTCAAAATGTTTGATTGTTTAGTGTTATTTATGTATGAATGAACACAAGAAAATACTACTCGCATGAATCTGAAATTTTCACCCATTACGTCCTACCCCTATTATTAGATAAGTAAATAATTGTTCATATAAAATTGATTAAATTGATTATGTCGATTTATCGAATCATTTTCAAGTTCTGTTCTAATTTCATCATAAAAATGAAAACAACTAAGGGTACTTATATCGATCTTGACCCAGTTTTCGCGAGTTTCTTGTCGGAAGCGTTCGGCTATCCAACGCAAACGCCAGAGAGATAACGAGCCGATTTGTACCAGACGACAATTTTGATACGGTGCTGCGTCCTATAATTATAATGTTTTGCTTGTTTTGTTTTTGTTGTTGTTAGAGTAAAGGTTTTAGGGTTAGGGTTAGGGTTAGGGTTTAGGTTAGGGTTTAGGGTTAGGGTTAGGGTAAGGGTTTAGGGTTAGAGTTTAGGGTTAGGGTTAGGGTTTAGGGTTAGGATTAGTGTTTAGGGTTTAGGGTTATGGTTATGGTTAGGGTTAGGGTTAGGGTTTAGGGTTTAGGGTAAGGGTTAGGGTTAGGGTTTAGGGTTAGGGTTAGGGTTAGGGTTTAGGGTTTAGGGTTAGGGTTAGGGTTAGTGGTTAGGGTTAGGGTAAGGGTAAGGGTTTAGGGTTAGGGTTAGGGTTAGGGTTAGGGTAAGGGTTTAAGGTTAGGGGTTAGAGTTAGGGTTTAGGGTTAGGGTTAGGGTTTAGGGTTAGGGTTAGGGTTAGGGTTTAGGGTTAGGGTAAGGGTTTAGGGTTAGGGTTAGGGTTAGGGGTTAGGGTTAGGGTTAGGGTTTAGGGTTAGGGTTAGGGTTAGAGGTTAGGGTTAGGGTTTAGGGTTAGGGTTAGGGTTAGGGTTAGGGTTAGTGGTTAGGGTTAGGGTAAGGGTTTAGGGTTAGGGTTAGGGTTAGGGTAAGGGTAAGGGTTTAGGGTTAGGGGTTAGGGTTAGGGTTAGGGTTTAGGGTTAAAAATATTACTTTGATAACAGTAATTTTGCTCTGTTTTGCTTGTTATATTGGTTTTGTTGTTTAAAAAATGTCTTGCAATTATAACTAAAAATGATAGGACGCAGCAACGTATCAAAATAACAGAAAATATTTATTTGATGACAGTAACTTCGCTATGTTTTGCTTGTTTTGTTTTTTTTGTTGTTACTTTTAGGAAATTTCTTGAAAATATAACTTAAAATTCATAGGACGCAGCACCGGATCAAAATTGTCGTCTGGTACAAATCGGCTCGTCATCTCTCGGGCGTTTGCGTAGGATAGCCGAACGCTTCCGACAAGAAACTCGCGAAAACTGGGTCAAGATCGATATTAGTACCCAAATAAGATTACATTATTAACTTAGCTCAATAAATGAACATTTACGTTCTTGCAGCCAATAAAAAGTTGAAAAATAGCAACAATAAATTTCCAAGCCAATCATTGGTCTGATATACTTGAACTTTTCGCAAAGTGGACTTTCAGCATCCGCATCTATTACTTATCATCGTTATTCTTCTTTAATACTTATCTTGATACTACTACTACTACTACTACTACTACTACTACTACTACTACTGGTACTGCTACTACTACTACTACTGCTACTACTACTACTACTACTACTACTACTACTACTACTACTACTGCCGCTGCTACTACTACTACTACTACTACTGCTACTACTGCTACTACTGCTACTGCTACTGCTACTGCTACTACTACTACTACTACTGCTACTACTACTACTACTACTACTACTACTAAATCGTTCAATAACTGACTGCATCTCGTTTTGTTTACATATACCATGCGTATTTATGAGTACATTTTAGGTATGTTTTATTTAAATATTTATGGAGATTGTTTATAGTCAAGTGAGAAGAAGGTAATTATAAAAATACGAGTTCGCAAAATCCAATGTGTATATATATTTTTTCTCGTAAAACAGAAGCCATTAAAAGTATTTAAACAGAAGCCATTAAAAGTATTTAAACAGAACCCATTAAAAGTATTTAAAATATATGTAAACTAATTCAATCATAACATAAATAAAATAAATAAAATTAATAAAACTTAAAACTTTTTCAATATTTATTGTTTTCTTGAGATTTATAGAATTGACTTATAATCATTTTTTATAATGCAATAAGTTTAAACAGAAAAAAAAGTTGCGGCAACTTTTATCATTGGTTGTGTTTAAAAATTTTTCATTGGTTGTGTTTAAAAAATTTTCATTGGTTGTGTTTAAAAATTTTTCATTGGTTGTGTTTAAAAAATTTTCATTGGTTGTGTTTAAAAAATTTTCATTGGTTGTGTTTAAAATTTTTCATTGGTTGTGTTTAAAATTTTTTCATTGGTTGTGTTTAAAATTTTTCATTGGTTGTGTTTAAAATTTTTCATTGGTTGTGTTTAAAATTTTTCATTGGTTGTGTTTAAAATTTTTCATTGGTTGTGTTTAAAAATTTTTCATTGGTTGTGTTTAAAATTTTTTCATTGGTTGTGTTTAAAATTTTTCATTGGTTGTGTTTAAAATTTTTCATTGGTTGTGTTTAAAATTTTTCATTGGTTGTGTTTAAAATTTTTCATTGGTTGTGTTTAAAATTTTTCATTGGTTGTGTTTAAAATTTTTCATTGGTTGTGTTTAAAATTTTTTTAAAAATTTACTCTTACTGCATGCTAGTATATGTCACCGACTGACCTATCAAAGTAGTCGACTATTGCTACTCCCTCTGTCAGCTTTTCTCTCATTTTCCCCTCCTATCCGATTCTATATTGACAAATGAGAGACAGCTAGAAGACAAGGTAGAGACAACGGCGAAGGTCGCCCACTGCAAATATAAAACCCAATATTTGAATAGTCCGTTATAAGCCACATGAAATATAAACACGTGTAGTAATAGTATTCAACCATAGCTGGAGAGGGAAAGAGAATGAAGGAGTTGAGAGAGATAATGAACTTAAAGAGGCTGATTTTAGATTTTGTCTTTGTTTTAAAATTTACACGGCATAATCACGTTGACACACCGGCTCCCACTAGATCACCGAAGTTAAGCGACGTTGAACCTGGTCAGTACTAGATGAGTAACCATTTGAGAATACAAGGCACTGTATGTGGACATCTAGCTATGGGCAAATAGCGATCGCCAACCTGCAGTACCTAGCGTGGCGACTATGGCAAAAACACCTGAATGACAGTCACCAATAAGGTGGACAGAAACCAGGAAGAGGTTCCTCCCACATGAGTGACCAAAAACCCCGATGATGGTGGTGATTATATATTTATATAGTTATTGTTTTTAATAAATTAATTAATATATTGTCTTCTGTCTTCTGGCATCCATTTTGGTAGATCCTCTGCACAGACGGAGTTTTCCTCCGGTGTTTATTATTTTTGACAAAGGGAAGTTTCTTTTCTCGAAATATTAAATAAATGATTTTTAATAATCATCCGGACATCACACAAACAGCTAACACCACACTTGCTGTTATGTAAGATTTTAAGAAAAAATAAATAGTAAGTCACATTTCGAATTCGATTTATTATTTTTGTCCATTCCAGCTTACATCCTACCCGGAATTTGCATTGGCCACAGCGTTTTAAAAACATACTACTACTAATCAATATATATATATATATATATATATATATATATATATATATATATATATATATATATATATATATATATATATATATACTAGACCACCCGTGACCCGTTGGGTCAATTTGTTATATTAGCTATGGAATTCATGTATGAGCGTGACACTTGTGGCATAAAGAAAATAGGTTTTTTTTTACATAACAGAAGCATTTCTATGAAAGTATATTAAAATGAAAAAAGAATGTAGATAGATTTCTATGAGTCGTTCTGTTTATTATAATTGTTTTTTTTTAAATTACAGTTACTGAATTATAAGTGGTTGGTTAGGGCGATTTGAGAAAGGAAGGGGGAACAGCAGGCTTTCTCGCGTACGTAACGAAAACAGAGGGAGTAGGAGTGGTGAAATCTATGAGAGGGAAAGTGGGAGGTGGTTTCGTTCACCGACCGCTAGTATGGCTGATATTAATAATGAGTGTTGTTTTTTTGTTTGTTTGTTTTAGTTTTTTAAAAGGGAGGAGTTTTTTTAAACTGCGACAGACTTTACGAAGTCCTCCCGTTGAATGTTTTTAGCCGTGAAGAAAACAAATAAACTATTTGATGAAATTAAATGAAATTGTTTAAAAATTTCCAGAATGAAAAATTTCATGCGTTCGTTAATCATAATAGAGAATAACGGAATTGGAATAACAGATTGAAGACGATGCTATTTACGCATGCGCAACCGGATGTTGAAAACCGGAAAGCTGAAAGCTGATTGCAAACATACAAGAACAATAGAGTTTTAGTATTATATATATATATATATATATATATATATATATATATAGTCACTTTATTCTATCTATCTATTTTTAATTCGGCAAGTATGATGATTTATTGTTTTACTAAGTTGCAGTTAATCTAAAAACAATTAAGGACTCTCCATCTCATGGGTATTGAACTCACTACACTATCAGAATAGTTAGCGAGATACCCTTGATAACCTTCCTCTTTAAGTCCAGCACCGTGTGCAACTGATTAAGACATTCATCTGCGAATGTATCTTGGGTGTTGGTTGGAATATGATTGAGTCATCATACATGTCGCCCGAACAGAGATTTACGCGCGACACACACCCAACCACCCCCCCCACACACACACGTGTTATAGGTATGTGTATTAGTGCATCTGTCTTTATCCGAGTGCGTACGTGAGCGAACGCTAGCACAGTGAGTTAGAGAGAAAGGGAAGAAGAAAACGGGGGACGAGAGAGAGAGAGAGAGAGAGAGAGAGAGAGAGAGAGAGAGAGAGAGCGTGGAAAGAGAAAAAGAGAGATAGGAAGAGAGATAGGAAGAGAGAGAGAGATAGGAAGAGAGATAGGAAGAGAGAGAGAGAGAGAGAGAGTTAAAAGAAGCGGTCAGTATTCTATTTTCTGCCAACGTATATTCGGATTGGGAGGATAGGTCAATCATCGCTGAGTTAGAGAGAGAGAGAGAGAGAGAGAGAGAGAGAGAGAGAGAGAGAGAGAGAGAGACAGAGGGAGAGAGAGAGACAGAGAGCGAGAGAGAGAGAGGGTGGAGAGATAGGGGTGGAGAGATGGAGTGGGAACTCAAGAGAGAGAAAATGGACATAGAGAGGAAACGAGAAACGAGAGAGAAAGAGAGAGAGAGAGAGAGAGAGAGAGAGAGTGAGAGAGAGTGAGGACAGAGGAAGGGAGGGAGGGAGGGAGATGGAGAGGGAGAGAGAGATCAAAGAGATGGTCAGTATTCTCTTTTTCGCAATGTGTCTTCGGACTAAGCGGCCAGGTCAATAATGACCGGATACACAACAGCGAGTAATAACTGCCCCGCGGCTTTCAACATCCGGACGCGCAGAAAGTTGCGGAACCCAATCGTACGACCACCATTCGCTGGACGTCATCTGTCAAACAAAAGGTTTGTTAAAGTTGGTGTGCGCGTGTGAGCGTGCATGTGCGTTCGAAGGATGAGGGTGGCGGAGGATGCATCGCGGTGTGGTCAACGTTGTGAATGACCGCTGGGCAGTGCTGACAGGTCAGAGGTTATTATTAGCGATGGGGAGTCCGGAATTGGACAGGCTCTTCTCGAAGCTAAATGAGCGATGTGACGTGAGCAGCGGCATGATAAAAATGGTCGTGCTCCTGCTGCAAGGTTCGGCGTTCGCTCCCTTTTGTCGCCATTTCTAGTTGCGTTTCCACCCACGCTCCGGCGCTGTTGTCTTTTCCTACATAAGTTTGTTTTTTCTTTCGACGGCGTTGGCGGGAAAGGGCTTTTCAATTACCGTATTTAATGGCATATCATACACGCACAACTTCTTTTTGCATTCAATGTAACTCGCCGGGATCTGAAGGTCGATTTCATATGGAATCAGATTTACCCACGTTAGAAGATTGGTGCAACGATCTATCTATCTATCTATCTATCTATCTATCTATCTATCTATCTATCTATCTATCTATCTATCTATCTATCTATCTATCTCCGCACGCTCATATCTATCTATCTATCTATCTATCTATCTATCTATCTATCTATCTATCTATCTATCTATCTATCTATCTATCTATCTCCACACGCTAATCTATCTATCTATCTATCTATCTATCTATCTATCTATCTATCTATCTATCTATCTATCTATCTATCTATCTATCTATCTCCGCACGCTCATATCTATCTATCTATCTATCTATCTATCTATCTATCTATCTATCTATCTATCTATCTATCTATCTATCTATCTATCTATCTATCTCCGCACGCTCATATCTATCTATCTATCTATCTATCTATCTATCTATCTATCTATCTATCTATCTATCTATCTATCTATCTCCGCACGCTCATCTATCTATCTATCTATCTATCTATCTATCTATCTATCTATCTATCTATCTATCTATCTATCTATCTATCTATCTATCTTCGCACGCACATTATCTATCTATCTATCTATCTATCTATCTATCTATCTATCTATCTATCTATCTATCTATCTATCTATCTATCTATCTATCTATCTCCGCACGCTCATATCTATCTATCTATCTATCTATCTATCTATCTATCTATCTATCTATCTATCTATCTATCTATCTATCTATCTATCTATCTCCACACGCTAATCTATCTATCTATCTATCTATCTATCTATCTATCTATCTATCTATCTATCTATCTATCTATCTATCTCCGCACGCTCATATCTATCTATCTATCTATCTATCTATCTATCTATCTATCTATCTATCTATCTATCTATCTATCTATCTATCTATCTATCTATCTATCTATCTATCTATCTCCGCACGCTCATATCTATCTATCTATCTATCTATCTATCTATCTATCTATCTATCTATCTATCTATCTATCTATCTATCTATCTATCTATCTATCTCCGCACGCTCATCTATCTATCTATCTATCTATCTATCTATCTATCTATCTATCTATCTATCTATCTATCTATCTATCTATCTATCTATCTATCTATCTATCTTCGCACGCACATTATCTATCTATCTATCTATCTATCTATCTATTTCTTTCTCTCTCTCTCTCTCTCTCTCTCTCTCTGTATATATATACATATATATAGCATAATATAAAATGAAGTAATAAAATAAGGTGCGAATCAAATTTTATTAGAATTCAATGTTCAGACAAAGTACCTTAAAGTCCTTAACTCATGAGTTTTCAAAGAAAATTCTTCTCCTCAGAGGACCATTACCGCAATGACATTACTGCAGATAATCAAATTTATCTTTGAGAATATATAAAAATATATAAAAATATATATAAAAATACATAAGTTATAGGTATTAAGAAGTCTGAATGCAATGCAGAGAACCGGATTGATGAGAGATGATAAGAACAAAAATAGCCAATCGAAGATAGGGCGAAAATGATATCTTACAACTATCTATTTATTTTTAAATCTCTCACATTATAACAGCAAGTATGGTATTTACTGTGCAAAATGTCCGGATGATGGGATACCATTTGATATTTTGGGAGTGAGACACCATCCCCCCCGTTCAAAAATAAACACAAAAGAAAAGTTTTACTATCGAATCGAAAACTCAGCCAAGATGAAGGCGGCTTGGGATTCAATGACAATAAAATTGGTTTCGCAGATGGAAAAGGAAGGACAGCAGCAAATAAATAAATTAATCAACTTTAATATTCTACCCTATACATAGATTATGTGCTGAACAAATTAGTGTATAACAGTAATTAATTGTTTGCTTATAAAAGCGAGATTGTTCATTTTAAAACTTGTTTGTAAGTTTTTTTGTTTATATATATATATATATATATATATATATATATATATATATATATAAAAGGAGATTGTAGTTTGCTTGAAGCATTGCTGGTAAATGTAAGTGCAGATTAGTCGTCCGAGGCTATAGCAATGCGATGTGGTTGCCGTAAGATGGAAAAGTGAAAAGAAATAAACGCAGGGAGAAAGTGAAACTCAAAACGATTTATTAATAATTTCACGAAAACTGATTAAATACCAAATAGTAAATACTGTCCGGTAAGTAACAGATCGGCAAAGGGTAATCTTAAATTTTCGAAAGAAAAACTTTCATTATCAGAAGACAACAACAAAAGACCGAATGGGTCGAAGAAAAACGGGAAAAACCGGTGTCAGATCATCGGGAGAAAACAATTAATCAGTTTTCGTGAAATTATTAATAAATCGTTTTGAGTTTCACTTTCTCCCTGCGTTTATTTCTTTTCACTTTTCCATCTTACGGCAACCACATCGCATTGCTATAGCCTCGGACGACTAATCTGCACTTATATATATATATATATATATATATATATATATATATAATGGACTCTCTCGTCGATTTCGACGTATGAGTGCCCCGCAAGGGGCTGGTCGCGCGTGTAATTGTGAAGCAAGGGGTGAGCAATATCCAACAACACCTCTCCTGAGTCGGCTTTGCTTGATTCTAATGGCAATCAGTTCAAGACGACTGGAAACACATACTAATTATATAAAAAATAGTTACGTATAATAAACAGTAGAAAGGGATAAAGAAAGAAAGAAATTTTTAAAAAAGTTAAAAAAGAAGAAGAAAGAGAAAAATCGACACTTAGCTTATAACGCCGATTGGAAACGCTGTGAGTTTAAAAAGAAGAAGAAAAAAGAGAAAAAATCGGAAGTTAAGCTTATGAACGCTGTGAGTTGGCAAGGAAGACTAGTATTTATTTAAAATTGATGACAAGGAATTAAACAACAAAGGAGGAAGAGGCGTAGAAGGGGAGGGGGAGAAAAAAGGACTAAAAGTATATATATGTATATGATCCCCGTGTTAATATTAGACGCTTAAGGTTTCCTGTTTTTGTTTCACTCTTAGATAATTAACCCCCCTTTTTTATTTTTATTTATTTTATTTTTTTTATTTTACTTATATTTTTTCATTTATTAATTTTCCAACGAATGTTAAGTCTGCAATATCTTGGATTTAGTTAGTTTGTCTGGGAATTTAAACTGCATTTTACTTAAAAAAAATTTTTTTTTTAAATTTTTTTTTATGACTCAAAGCTTCTTTAGACTATATATATATATATATATATATATATATATATATATATATATATATATATATATATATATATATATAATTAAAACTTTAAAAAAAATATTTGGATATGTTGATATTTTTTATATTTTTAATATAAAACTAAAAGTAAAAATACATTAATCACATAAAAAGTAGTGTAATGGATTCGTCTACACACTTTAAAATGCAGCAACATTTTTGTAAGTAACGGATACATTTTATTAGACAGACGAACAACACAGGTAAGGAGGACTTTTTTTTTTTAATAACTAATATAAGTTAGCAAAACATTTATACGGAACGTTTATGTTTTTGTTTTTTAAGGGAATTGGGGTCTGATCAACTCTGCTGATCCCTTAAATAATGTTAGAAGCAAACTAATATAATAACTGTAAAAATTAAATTGACTTACATGAGTGATTTTCCACTGAACGACTTGGGACTTAAGGTTTTTTTGTTTTTTTTTAATATAGTTTTAATGGTTGAGAAACTTCCGAGACTATATATATATATATATATATATATATATATATATATATATATATATATATATATATATATATCTTCCCAGCTGACTACACTATGATCGTTTTAAGTCCAATGTTAACAAATTCTTGTCGAGCCGCCCACGTACATAATAATAAAATTCTGATTACTTAAGCCATCATTTCCACGTTTCCAATCTTCTCAAATGTGTTGTTCATCGCCAACTGACACACTCATTAACTCGCATCCTCGAATGGCCTTCGGGCCTTGATACGGAGTGACTCATCAGTATAAAGAGTCTCTATTTTCTAATGACGTTATTTTCCTCCTCCTCCTCCTTTTCTTTCGTTTTACTTTCTTTTTCATTTCTTTCTTTTCAAGTCACTAATGTCTAATTTCGTTCGTCCGTTCTCTTTCGCTATTTCATTTTCCTTTACTTCTCTCAGTTCATTTTCCATTCTTTCATTCTCTCGAGCCATTCTCAATCTCATCCTCTCTCAGACATTTATTCTTTACATTTTTTTCTGATCAAGAAGAATGCACTCCAACACGCATCCTTCCTTTTATTAAGTGACATGAACACTTACTAAAATTGCCATTAGTATCCAGCGTTTTAGATCTCCGGTGGAAACTGTCACACGAACGATCTAAACTCCATTACGATAGGCAGACGCTCATTATGAACACATGTTCCAAATACAAAGAAAGAAAGCGAATGCTATTAAAGACACCATCTGGTCGAAACTCAGCATCACACAAAATGATTATTATGTCGCTTAAAAAATACTGACACCTTATACGAGAATGTATGACAAAATAATAAAATACAATACTTGTCAGCCGATATAACCGCCAACCTTCTTCAGGTGCATCTTGTCGAACTCAGGAATCTTTATGTCGAACTCGGGAATCTGTACGGAATTTACATATAGTATAATATATATTAAAAAAAATTACATATATATATATATACATATATACGCACACACACACACACATATATATATATATATATATATATATATATATATATATATATATATATATATAAAATATATTTTTTAATTAAAAAATATTTTTTAATGAAACTAAAAAAAAAAAGTTAAAAGGTAAATATAAAATGAAATAAATACATAAAAATAAAAATAACAAGAAGGGGTTGATAAGCAGTATTATGGATTCGTCCGAAATACAGTAGTCTTGTAAATAACTAACATTTTTATTGAGCAAAGACGAACAACACAAGCAAAGAGAACATTTTTAATAGAAAAAATACTCTGGAGCCAATAACTAGATCTGATATCCGGAACGTTTTTGTTATTGTTTTTTAAAGGGAGTTGGTTTCGTATCAACAATGCTGGGGAGCCATGCGATAAAATACTGTTTTGTTTTTAAATTCCCGAAACAATTTTTCATGGTAAACAGCTAATGATCCATATCGTAAATTCTTAGAGATGAACTAGTACAGTGATTACAAGAGATTGATTGACTAATTCGCCCATGAGAATTATTTTAGAAAAATTAGGATTCATATATTTCATATAAACGTTTATTTATAGTTCTTCAGCTATGGTTTGTTCATTTCTTTCATTTTTTAAACAAAAAATATATGCATTTTTTTCTTTCCGTATTCATCGTCTTATATTGTCGTCTGCCAACCCTTCCATTTTCACGATTTTCGGTTTTGTTTATACAGCCTCGTTTTCGTCTCGCCAGCCTCGTTTTCGACTCGGCAGCTCTCGGGCGCTTCCGCGACCTACCCGGTCGCTGCGACCGAGCAGTCACGGAAATTAGCCGCATTATCTGGAGTAGTACCGTTAAACTAACTCCTTTAAAACATTACCACTTGCCAATAAAATTAATGTTTTAATCAATAGGGTTTGTAAAACTACACAATTTTATTCTATCCGCATAGAATAAAATACAAAGCAATGGCTTCCTTTCTAATCAAATCCTACAATCCCCCCCAAAAAACAAAACAAAAACAAAAGAAAAGAACAACAAAAACAGGAAAAAAGAAAATGGCCGCTTTATTTGTCCAACTTATTCAATATCTACAAACCTCCCAATAATCTCTACATTTATTTGTACATTGAAACCATCGTTGGGTTCAGTAAATAAACCACATAAAATAAATATAAAGATATGACTTGAAAATACAACAAATATAAACATAGTTTCCAACGAAAACACCAGTGGTCGCCAAAATATACCCCCCACATGTATATATATACATGTACATATACATATACATGAATCTAAATGTTAATCTAATACATACACACACGTACACGCATCCGGGAAACCTGCGAAAAGCAAATAAAAAGCATATAAAAAGAAAAAAAGTAAATGAATAAATAAATATGGCTTCCTCGAAATATTTCCCTAGTACGGCAGAGAATGAGTTTAAATTTAAAATTTGAAATGTTAAATATTGGTTTAAAATCTTTTGTTTAGGTTTCATTTAAGTGTTACTATTATTATTATTTTTTGTTATGTACACCTTATAATTTAAAATTTTTTTAATTTAATTAATTTATTTTCCCGTTCTTACGTTCCGTGTTTTATTTTAATTGATTAATTTAATAATATTTTCTAGTACGGACTTTATGTAAGAAAAGGAAAATTACTCTGTTCAGTCAGTTGAGAGTGGTCTCCCCCTCCTTCAAGATTGGAATTTAAAACGAACTGCTTTTACAATATGTCGGAAATTACTCTTAATATATGTATTTATTTTATTTGATTTTCCATTATTTAACTTTTAATATTTTATATTAATAAAGTAAATATTTTATTAATATGTATTTTTCATAATGAATTTATATTAATTATTTCTTTTCATTTCTTTTTATTCATTCCATTTTTTATTATTTAATTTTAAATTTATTTATATATTTGCTTATATTTATATATTTACAGATTCCTATTATTATTTGTATTATTTCTATTTTTATAATTTTATCTTATTTTTTCATTTGATGATATAATTAATTTTCTGTTTTTTTTAATGTATTGGAATCACTAATATTTCTTTTTTACTTTCTGTTTTTCTCTTCTTTGTTTTCTTATTATTTATATTTTATACTTTTACCGTATTTTCATATTTTATTTTATATTTAATGTTCTATTTTAACATGAGTTATTTATCTGTTTTATTCTTTTTTGTCTGTTTATATCAGCTTGACAAGTGCAGAAGTTATTATTATGATTAGCTGTGTTTGCTAATTGATCTAATTTATTTAGTTTACTTTAGATTTGTTGTGGTCAGTTGAGTTTTTAGATTGTTTTATTAAGTTCAGTTTTTGTGGGAAGGTACACTATTCCAAGCTGACGGTCCAGTGTTATATTTCCGGCAATATTGTATGTCTAAAAATCATGTTTTTTCTGAAGTATACATATACTTAGTATATGTGAACATTGTGCTGTGCAACTGGTATGTTTCAAACTAAAAAATGAGTAGCCTAGTTCGAGTATTTTATTAATTGAGGGGTGCAATTCTAATATCAGTATACATTTTTAGTCCGGCGGTTGCCTATGTTAATTTTTGTGGCTAGGATTAATAAGTAAATATATAAAATAAATAAATAAAATATTAAAAATTAAACAATATTAACAAATAATAAATTAAAATAAAACATTAAATATAAATTCATTATGAATAATAAATATTAATTAAATATTTAATTTATTATTATAAAACATTAAATGGGGAAACATGGGGGAAATAACTAAATAATAAATAAATAATAAATAATAAATAATAATAAAAAATAATGAATAATAAATAATAGTTACTTTTAAATTTCAAATCTTTCCGACATAAAATCCTCATTCGAAAAATAATTTATTAAATTAATTAATTAAAATGATACACTGAACGTAAAAACGGACAAATAGATAAATAAAATGTAAAAAATTATAAAATATACGTAAGAGAACAAACATAAAAATGAAAAGGAAACAAAAGATTTAGAATCAACATTTAACATTTTAAATTTAAACTCATTCTCTGTCGTAGTAATCTCAACGGTCTTCCTATGCACGTTTGAAACTGAAGTTAAATCCTTCTTCTAACAATAGTTTAACCTTTTAACTTAAACTCTTAACTGTTTAACTTTACAAAAACTTGGCCTTTTGGCTAAGATCAAAGTGTAGTATCTGTTCCGATTGATACTACACCCAATAGACTGGTATTTTCTTGGCCTTCGGGGTTTGATTTACGCCGGTCTATGGGTCTGTCCTGTGCAGTCCTAGGAGGTCCACCCTCCCTGGCTTCGCCTCCCCTCTTTGGGGAGGAGTAAGTTTATTGATTACTGCCCGAGGTGCCCCTACCGGGGAATGCCGACGTGGCTGCCCAGGCCATTTTTAAACCCCACTTTCCCGACCCGACCTTGGGTCACATCTTACTTGTGGGAGTAAGATAAAAACTGGCCTTGTGCCTAACTCCTGGAGAGGAGTAAATCAATACTCACCTTATTAATCTATAATCCTCAACGCATATTGAGAACTAATATTAGACTTTACTACACCCGTGATCCATAATCCATCTCCCCCAGAACCTTTAATCTTAAATCTATCGTCAGTTATTAGTAAACCCCCTTCTTACAACTTATACATTGCCTTTCTTATCTCCCTTTGAGTACCATCCATTTAAGTTGTTGGCTCAACGCTCACCACTGACATATCCTTATAGATCTCATAGCCTTTACCCTTTAAACCGCGCTTTCTGGTTTCCTCTATAATATCCTATATTCCACCCTTAAATAAGTCTGTACGCAAAGTACTCCATGTTATACTTTTCTTGCATAATCAACCTGATCCCATCCCAGAACCTTGTATATTGATTCCCCTGGCTGAGGCATATAAACACCGTCCACATCCTAGCATTAGTAACATCTTAAAGTATTATAATTGGCCACCCCCACACCTATAACTCAGCTCCTATTCGTTTAACTTTCATATATTCGCATATAACTAAACCTAGGAAACATCTGGAGCTAGAAAAAAGTGTTCATATAAACCACCTTTCCTTTATGCCCACAATCTAAAACTAACTGTGAAATCTATAACCTTGAAATACAATATAAAAATATCTAAATTCTTATAGACTTTGGATATTTAACAAAAAAGAAAGGTATTCTTTTGTGAACTTCTAATCTTGCCAATTTTTCCGCCTAATTACAGTAAAATCTCAGATATTGTCAGTGTAACACAGATAATCAATTTTCTAAATTTTAGTTACCTTTGATAATTCTCCACCTCTCCTAAAGAAAACGTAATTACGTCCCTTGAACCATTTCGGAGTTATCCCCCTTGGAAAGGAAGAGATTCCTGGAAAGAAAGTAAACACAGACCACGGATTTAGACTGTAAATATCAAATCGCGTACAGCGGCCAATTAACTCATTATTTCTTCTGTGTTCAGTTTTAATAAATCTGTTAAACGTTTCTGTTGAAAGTTCATCCATTTTGTTTACGAGTTATTAATTATTATAACCTAAAATACCAGGTTACAAATATATATATATATATATATATATATATATATATATATATATGTATATATATATATATATAGATGTGTATATATATATATATATATATATATATATATATATATATGTATATATATATATATATAGATGTATATATATATATATATATATATATAGATGTATATATATATATATAGATGTATATATATATATATAGATGTATATATATATATATATATATATATATATATATATATATATATTTATATATATGCCTAAACCACGAAGTTACTAATATTTTGACACTTTTTACCTCTTTTCCTTGTTCTCTTACTTAACATCCTGTCTTGCTTATGTACTCT
Source organism: Sepiola atlantica (assembly GCA_963556195.1). Classification (NCBI taxonomy): domain Eukaryota; kingdom Metazoa; phylum Mollusca; class Cephalopoda; order Sepiida; family Sepiolidae; genus Sepiola; species Sepiola atlantica. The sequence continues at coordinate 78,610,730 of OY744537.1, read as the reverse complement.
TGTCTTGAGCAATATCGAAATTATTTCTTTTATTCATTCTGATTTGAAAACAAATCTTAAATGCAATCGATTTTCGATACCAATAATTACGAATAGTCTCCTCACTGAACATTCAGTACATCACTAACATATTTCATGAAATCACTAAATTTCTAATTCGTCTTTATACATTTATTTCAGACTTCTTTATAAAAGATGGCAGCAAAAAAAGAGATTGCTACTTGGGAAATCAGTTAAAACGAAGTTGCTTAAGAGAAAAAAACAACAAAAAACAGAAGAATTTATGGAAGGAAGGCAACACAGGAAAAAATGTCAACTGGACGTGAGGCAGAGGATGAAGAACAAAAGAATTTCAGGAGGGAAATTAATGCAAGCAGAATGGCAGCGAGACATGAAGCAGAGGACAAAGACTAAAGAAATTCACGCTTTCAAAATAATCATCAAAGAATACCAGCAATAAAAAATCAGGCATCAAGAAATCGAAGCTTAAGCCGACTTCAAGCCAGCCGACAAAGAATGATTGCTAATTGAAACAAACAAGCCGCGCGTGCGTGGCCCCCCTCTGTATGTGACTCGATGTGGCGAGTGTAAAATGCAATAAATTTGGGCAATTTGGCGAATTTTTGACCCCCCTTTGACCCCTGGGGGCGAGAACTAGAATTTTTCTGAAGTCAAGGACGCTCATTTTATATCCAGAACAATAGCCTCTACATTTTGGCCAAGTTTCAGAAAAATTGAATAGATGGATCAAACGTTATGGGAGAAAAGGGTCATTTTTTGCCATTTTGGGGCTTTTGACTCCCTGAGGGCGTGAACCAGATTTTTTCAAAGGTCAGCGATACTTATTTTCTATTAGGAACAATTGCCTCCACATTTTGGCCAAGTTTCAGAGAAATTGAATGGATGGATGAAAAGTTATGGGCAAAAAATGTCATTTTTTTGCCATTTCGAGGCCTTTTGACTCCCTGGGTGGGGGGGGGGGGCTAACCAGATTTTTTTCAAAAATCGGAGAATGTCACTTTCTAACCTGACCAAAGTTACAACTTCATGCCAAATTTCAGAGAAATTCAATGGATGGTTGCGGAGAAAAATCCGGACGGACGGACGGACGGACATGTCTCAAAACATAAGTCCCCTGGTTTTATAAATCGGTGGAACAACAAAAAAGATTGCTTATAAATAAATTTTCGATCTTAATGCAAGATAATTTTCTAATTATTCTGAAATGATTGCAGTTTTTATTTCCCTAAACTTTATTTACAGTTTTGAAACTTTCTACATCAGTTTTAAACTTTGATCTGTAAAATAATTTCTTGTTCATGAGGAACATTTTATAATTAAGCATTTTCTTCAATTATGCATTTGATTTTTGTAACTCGACGCATTTGAAAAATGTACATTAAAAATAACATTGCTAAAAACTAAAATCCTTAATTAAGTGAGTTGGCATTTTAAGTAAAACACTACTATAGAATAGCAATTATCATCTGAGGGATCAAAACTGTAAAAACACAATTTTGTGATAAAATAAATAAATGAAATAATATTGTCTACAATTATGTTTTGGTGATTTTTATAGAAAGTTAGTTTCTGTCCCTCGTTTAACCCTTTCTTACCATAAAACACCTCTCTATCTGTACATGAAAAAATCTTTTGCTGATGTTACTATCTTTTAAAACTTCGGTCACCCCAAACAAGGCAAGTTGCCACTGTAGACGTAAGCGGCTACTGAGAATTCAGGTGAAAGTTTAGGGGGTCATCCTAAATTCCGAGCTGTGGAACAAGATGCTTGTTTACATTAGTTTTGAATTTCTGCATGTCGGTAAACAGGGAGCAGGTAGGGAGTTCGAAATGCCGGAAGCTCGAAAAAAGAAACTATTAGAGAAGAAGGCTCTCCGGCATCTTTTGACCTCCACAGTGAATCGATGCGATTTAGCTGATTGTCGGGTTGGTCGAGTATAATTACGGCGGCGAGGCACCAGAGCAGCAATCTATTGAAGTACTTGTAAAACAGCACAGGGATTCAACATTGCGGTGATGGGACAGGGGCTGGGGCTGGGGCTGGGGCTGGGGCTTAGTGGATAGTGAGTGACCTACCAGATTAAAGACTCTTCTTTTGACCTTGTCTAAGAGAGATAGACTAGTGGATGGTGCACCAGCCCAGATATGACAACAGTACTCCATGCATGAGTGGATGGTGGTTTTATATAGATATGTCAAGTGTGAGAAGTTTTCTAGCACGATAGAGGGATCCCACTTTCTTTGCAGGTGGCCTTGGCAATGTCTTCTATGTATTTGTTCCAATTACTGTTATTTGTGAATGTTAGGCCGAGGAGTTTGAATGTTGGACTCTCAGGCTGCTGCCAACAAGGTGGGCTCCCTCCACCGTGCTTGTAAACTTCTCACACCTGACATTATCCTATATTTCTACAAAGCCACCATCCGCCCATGCATGGAGTATTGTTGCCACATCTGGACTGCTGCATCATCCACCAGTCTCTCCCTCTTAGACAAGGTCTAAACAAGAGTCCTCAACTGATTAGGCCCCTCACTGTCCACCAAACTCCAAACCCTGTCCCATCGTAGCAATGTTGCATCCTTGTACCTGTTTTACAACTACTTAAATGGATTGTGCCTTTATGAACTTGCTGCTCTAGTGCCTCCACGACGTAGATTCACTAGACCAACCTGAAAATCGTCCAAATCTTATCCATTCACTGTGGAGGTTCCCAGATGCTCAAGAGCCTTCTACTCAAATAGCTTCTTTCCTCGTGCTGCCGGCCTCTGGAACTCCATCCCTGCTCCCTGTTTCCCCGACTGTACTTACATGCAGAAATTAAAAACTAATGTAAACAGAAATCTCGCTGCACAGCTTCCAACTTAGGATGACACCCCCTAACTTACACCCTAATTCTCAGTAGCCCTATACGTCTACAGTAGCGGCCTGCCTTGTTTGGGGTGAACTATGTTAAAAAAAATAGGGTGTTATTTGCCATGGCACTCGGTGGTTGAATAGGTTTCTTGTAGTCGTTTAAAGAAAGGAGCTTTGCCTGAGCAGCATTAAATGTTACCATGCATTCATGACCCAATTCCACTACGAACTGGCGGTCACTTTCTAAGGATTCAGCCATTGTCTCGGATATGCACACGTCTGTTTTACCCACATGACGAGAGTAGAACGTGATGTCGTCAGCAAATATACCCATCTCAGACACAATGTATTCAAGGAGGTTGTTTATAAAAATCAGGAACAATAAAAGTCCAAGGATCGATCCCTGGAGTACACCTGCATTTATTATCATGTTGTTTGGATGAACGGCCATCGAGGACAATCTGGATCTTTCTGTTTGATAGGAACAATCTAATTATATAAAATATACGTCCAGTAATATCATATGAGTGAATTTTTATGAGAAGACCTTTATACCAGACCTTGTCAAAGGCTTTTGATATATTAAACGCTACCTGCCTTGTCCAGTGTATGGTATAGGCGTTCAAAGATTACCGTTAGAATATCCGCAGTAGACCGTACATGCTTAAATCAATACTGATGGCCAGAAACAAGTTTAGCATTAACGAGGTGTCGCACTATCGCTAAATTGATTAAGGATTCAAAGATTTTAGTGAAGAGCGATAGTAGACATATGGGGAAATAATTCTGAGGGTGAGTTCTATCTCCAGAATTCTTGAAGACTGGTTGGTACAAGAAGTAATTTTCTAGCTATTAGGGAAGCAAGCTTTGGCAAACTATATCAAGAAAAAAACACCTTTTAGTCTCAAACACTTCGTTGGAAACTTCCCTTGCGTTGTAAGTCAATCAATCTCCTGTAATCATTATATTAGTTTGCTCCGAAGTATTTACGCTTCTCTTAATATTTTTGTAGGGATTATCAGTTGCTTACCATTAAAAACTGTTTCTATTATTAAAAAAAGCAATAATTTTTCTCAAGGCTCCCCAGCACTGTTAATCAGACACAACCTCCTTAAAAATTAAAAACGTTTTGTATATCAGATCTACTTTTTTGCTCCATATATATATATATATATATATATATATATATATATATATATATATATATATATATATATATATATATAATTTATTTAGATACTGTATATTACATATTTCAGCAATGTACCGCGGTTTCATCCAAAAGGGCAGATTCAGACATCTTTAGTAAATCTGCCCTTTTGGATGAAACCGCGGTACATTGCTGAAATATGTAATATACAGTATCTAAATAAATTATATTAGCTCTCTTATATGATCGAGTACTTTATTTGATTTCTTTTCATATACAACCTGACACACACACACACACTATATATATATATATATATATATATATATATATATATATATATATATATATATATATATATATATATATATATATATATATATATAAACATTCAATGAAGTAAAACATTACAATTGTTCCAAGAATTAGAACATCAAGCCCAGTATGTCGTACGATCGTTTCCAAAACAGTTTGGAAATACTTTATTTTATTTTATTTTATAATCCCATACGTATCTTCATCAGCGCCTTTGGCAAAACGTCTTACAGAAAGTCAGAGAAAAAAAATTAAAAAACTCGTTGCAGAGAAACATTTATGACAGAAAGAGTCACCGGTTGATATGTTAGTAGTATAGGGGGAAAGAAAACAATGGTTCCTATAAACCAAAACGATGGTACATACAGAAGAAATAATCCAATATTTTCCATGAATTTACGCTTTCAAATTATGCAATAAATTAATTAAAGTTACAAATTCTTTTGTGAGAGGGGTAGTGAAAACAATAGAATAGAAATAATGATAGAAATAAAATAATAGAAAAAGAATAAGATAAAAAAAATAAAATCAAAAAATAATTACAAAAATAAAAATTAAAAATTAAAAAATTAAAAAATATAAAAAATAAATAAAAATAAAAATAAAAATAAAATAATAAGATACAAAATAAAAATAAAAATAAAAGTAAAAATAAAAATGAAAAATACAAAATAAAAATAAAGAAATGAAATAATTGAAATTAAAATAAAAATAAAAATTAAAATTAAAAACAACATAACAATGAAAATAAAAATAAAAATGAAATTAGAAAATAAAGGTTGAATAGTATCAAGTGTTTTTTACAAAGTTTTTTTAGGAAAACATCTTGCAAGAGGATGTGTAGGGTAAGAGGGTAGGAGGAAGAGTATGGAGGGAAAATATGGACAAAGATAATTTGTTTTTTGGGGGAAGGGGAAACTTATAAAAACTATTATGGGGAAAGAGGCAGGAATGATAAGGAAATAAGGGGGTGTAATAAAAGAAGGAGTTTAGTTGTGGCTATACCACCAGCACTGGACATATTAGTGTATGAATATATATGAGATATGAGGGAGGGGAACAAGTTTCTTACGAGGCCTATTCGCGATGCACAATTCCACGGATATTAACGAAGACAGTAAGCATCAGCTTGATTTTGCTTCGCACCTGTCGCGCTTGTTTTTATATATAATTATTTTTATTTACACAGACATGTACAAAATCTGCGACACTGGCATGTCGATGTTATCGATCAACAGCTATTACAAACTGAGATCTCATCAGGCAGAGTTAGAATCCGATCTTAACCCTAATATGATCTAGGATTAAGATCGGATTCTAACTGTGCCTGATGAGATCTGTTTGTAATAGCTGTTGATCGATAACATCGACATGCCAGTGTAGCAGATTTTGTACATGTCTGTGTAAATAAAAATAATTATATATATATATATATATATATATATATATATATATATATATATATATATATATATATATATATATATTCCAGAATATTTTGGAGGACTGGCATTTTCGAAAAAAGTGATTCGGACAAACACATTTGTAGCATAGGTGTTCTTCAGGACAGCTGATAACAAAGGGATCATTCTTCTTTGTTTCTTTTGGTTGGGATACTTTTTATTGTGCATTATGGCTACGGCAGCAAACAACTAAATTTCCTTTAGAATGATTCGTGGTCAGGCCAACAGCTGATTCGTTCCTAATTAGGCCATCCTACACGACACCTACAAAATGTACATCTAAAATTGCACTTTTTAGGAACCTTGCTTTACGATTACGATTCTTTGTATAACACAAGTTTCTATTTTAACAATAGTATGGGGAAACTGCGGCTTTATGTTTTTCCCACTCGTATTAGTGAGAAACTGAATAGAATATATTTGGTAGGATTTTAACTCAGCATATCAGATTCCATAGGGATGCGTCCATTGCGAAGACTGTCTTTTTATTTCTGGGTCGTACCCTTACACTCATGACTCATCTTCAGTTATCACGGTGTTCAGAAAACAAGATCAGTGTTGGCGGTTTCCAGAAAGTTCTTGAAAACGGGGGTTACTTTTGTTCTTGCGACAACAACTTGGGCACCAATTTCGCAGTCACTTTACGCATATTCAAATACTAACGCCAAATTGCATGTGTGGAATCTTTACTCACTCCGACCTCTTGGGCGATCTCCCGCACAGTTGAACGACGATCTTTCATCACTAAATTTCGCTCCCTATTAACAACAGCTGCACTCCAAGCAGTTTGGGGCCTGTCAGAACGCTGGTCAGTCTCCGCTGATGTGCGGCTATTCTTGAATCGGTAGAACCACTCCTTAATTTGTGTTGCATCCAAACACCTGCTGAATCTTACGAATTGTTTTTCTTTGAGAATCCCAAAGCTTTTGACAAAATTTGATACAGTACTTTTGCTCAACACGTTCAGTCATCTTGAGAGAATCGGTAATCTGACGAACACGTTGTGTAGCACCTCACTCAGCGATCGACAGGCAGCGACTAACGCACAGGAGGGCGGTGATAAAATTCACACATGCGCATGAAGGTATCTTCCTTCACTGTGTAGAGTGGCGCCACCATATCGTCTCTATTTCGCACGGAAAAATAATGGTCGGATACCTTTTAGACAGGAATCGTATATATATATATATATATATATATATATATATATATATATATATATATATATATATATATATATATATTAATAAGAAAATATGTTAGTAAAAAAATTACTCTGGAGCAAAAAACTAGATCTGATATACGGAACGTTTTTTGCTTTTAAGGGAGGTTTTGTCTGATCAACACGGCTGGGGAGACATAAGAAAATTACTGTTTTGTTTTTAAATCCCAGAAACAGCATACACTCGGGGAAAACAATAAGCTTGCATAGCTAGTGTCTTTAGGTAGTAAATAATTTAATATTTATTCATAAATATTGTTATAAAGCCCCTTAAAAAAAATAAAAGTCGATCACTCTCGGGGATGTTAAAATAGACTATCAATTAGCTTTAAAGCAAAGTTCCGAATACGTTCGTTGGATCTTCTCGATAAATCTTCTGTCAGCTACGCGCTTCTAAGCACATATAGATCTCAAGTTTTCCCTTAATGCTTATGGTAAGCAAAGTATGACAAATGTGTAAGCAAAGTATGAAAAATGTGTAAGCAAAGTATGAATATTGTGTAAGCAAAGTATGAAATATGTGTAAGCAAAGTATGAAATATGTATAAGCAAAGTATGAAATATGTATAAGCAAAGTATGAAAATTGTGTAAGCAAAGTATGAAATATGTGTAAGCAAAGTATGAAAATTGTGTAAGCAAAGTATGAAATATGTATAAGCAAAGTATGAAAATTGTGTAAGCAAAGTATGAAATATGTGTAAGCAAAGTATGAAATATGTATAAGCAAAGTATGAAATATGTGTAAGCAAAGTATGAAAAATGTGTAAGCAAAGCATAAAAAAATGTGTAAGAAAAGTATGAAAATTGTGTAAGCAAAGTATGAAAAATGTGTAAGCAAAGTATGACAAATGTGTAAGCAAAGTATGAAATATGTATAAGCAAAGTATGAAAACTGTGTAAGCAAAGTATGAAATATATATAAGCAAAGTATGAAAAATGTGTAAGCAAAGTATGACAAATGTGTAAGCAAAGTATGAAATATGTATAAGCAAAGTATGAAAACTGTGTAAGCAAAGTATGAAATATGTATAAGCAAAGTATGAAAAATGTGTAAGCAAAGTACGAAAATTGTGTAAGCAAAGTATGAAAAATGTGTAAGCAAAGTATGAAAAATGTGTAAGCAAAGTATGAAAAAAATACTTATGGAAAACTCCACACAATTTTTTGTTTTTAGGAGCGAAACACACAAAACAATCCAAGTCGTTTGTTGCCATAAATATATTTCACAATACTATACACCTCTACACTGACAATTGAAGTAAATCTATACATGTTCCGGAATTTATTAGATGAGTATTGATAATTTATATCAGATTGCAAATAAAGTAATGTTGTTCTTGTCTAATACATTCATTTCATCTGAAACATTCACATTAGGGCATTTTTAATCTTTACAATTAATTTCCCTCATTTTGTATGAGTTCTGTCCAACGATCAATGAGCTTCTTGAGACCTTCTTCAAAATTTTCTCTGATTTTTGAGAGAAAAACAAATTTAGGTCATTTTTCAGTTGGCTATCATTTTCATAAATCTTATTGTTTAAGTTATGCTGCCACGACTGGAAAAGATGGTAGTCGGATGGAGCAATGTCAGGTGAATAAGGCGGATGAGGCAAAACTTCCAAATTGAAACTCATGACCTTTTCCTGAGTGAGTTTTGCTGTGTGAGGTTTGCGTTATCATGCTGAAGCACTACACACTTCTTATTGAGTAATGTTGGTCGTTTTTTTGATAGAACAATTCTTACATCATCCAGCTGCGAACAATATTTTACTGCTGTGATTGTTTGATTAGGCTCTAGTAACTCATAATGAATCAGTCCTCTCATGTCCCACCATAAAGAGAGCATAACCTTCCTCGGGTGTAGTCCTTGTTTTGGAACAGGCTTTGGTTTCGGTCTAACCATTGTCTTTTGCATTGGGTATTCTTGTAAGGAACCCATTTTTCATCTCCAGTCACAATTCTTTGCAAAAATGGTTCTCGATGATTCCTGGAAAGCAAAGATGTGCAAACAGTCAATCTTTGATTTCATTGAGCGTCGGTTAAATCGTGGGGAACCCAGAGTCCAAGTTTTGAAACTTTTCCTAACTCGTGAAGACATGATATAATTGTGACATGGGTTGTATTGAATTGTTGAGCTAATTCTCTGCGGGTTAACTTTGGATTGGCCTCCACAGCGTCTTTAATGGCGTCTTTATCAATTGATTTTGGCCTTCCCGAACGTCGCCGATCTGACAGGTTAAAGTCTCCAGAAGAAAATTTTGCAAACCACCGTTGCCATTTTCGATCATTCAGAACATTTATCCCATAAACAGTTCCAATATTCCTTGTAGCTGAGTCTCCTTTTTTGAATTCATAAAGCATGCAATCTCTCAGATGCTCCTCACAAATATCCATTTTTTGACGGCTGAGACCGTTAAACTTAATATTTTCCAACTAATTACTATATCTGAAAGGTAAACATTAAGACACCAATTCACCAAAAAATCTACAACTGTGTACAGCTAGGAGGCTGCAAAGTGATGAAGTAAAAAATACGACATCACTTTCTTTCCAACCTGATATTATTTGAATTATTCAATTACGAATTACTTAAGACTACCACCCAGTCATGACTGACGGGACGAGAGCAAGCTACCCCCGTGGATTAAATAAAAAGTTCCGTTCGAAATTCCGTACAGATTCCCGAGTTCGACAAAAAGATTCCCGAGTTCGACAAAATACACCTGAAGAATGTCGGAAGTTACATCGGCTGAAACGTGGTGAGAATAACATCACCGTGAACAGTGGATGTCGTCATAAAAAGATTACGTTACTTTGTTTGTTTACGTTCAAAGTGGATGACGTCATGAAGGTCATTATGCACAGTGGATGACGTAATTAAAGGGCGATCGAAAAGAGCAGTAATAAGAGGAGGAGGAGGAGAGAGAGAGAGGGGGGATGGAGAGAGCAAGAAAATGGAAGAGAGAAAGAGAAGAGGAGATAGAGACTGGATGGTTGTGTCATGTGTTTAATGTATGCGTGTATGTGATTGTGTATGTGTGCATGTGACATGTGCATATGCAGATCAGGCTATACGATTTAAAGCCGATGTATGTCATGTACGTGTGCACGCGTGCAGCGATGTGTGCGTTTCTCTTTTTCAGTTGGCTGCGGCGTTCGTTCTCTTCTCGGTGTGTCAAAATTGATCTCCATTGTTGGAGCGATGCTTTTTAATGTTTTTAAATATATAATTGAATTGCTTAAACGGCGGACTTGTTTATTCTGCTCCTCTATTGTGTCTGTGCATGTTGTCTGGAAGAAATCAACTGATGGTTTACTTGCGCATGCGTGGGGGGTGATCAAGATATGAAAACGAGGCTTAGCAAGATAAATGACACGTAAACAAAGCGCAGTTAGTGTCCATCTCACTTTAAAAAAAAAAATCTCCAGCTCAGTTTTGAAAAGAATTTAATTTGGATGTTCGACTCGAAGGAAATGGAGTGCTTGATGAGGTAACTTCCGCTTGACAATTCGGGTTTTGCTGTTTCGTGCTCCGTTGGGTCGCTTCGTTTTTCGATTTCCCCGCTCAGCACAGACATTCTCACTCCCACTCTCACCCCGCCCCGATCTGTATCTTTCTAACTCTATATCTACTGTCCCCTCTTCCTTCCCCTCTCCATCTCTTTCATTATATTTTACGTATGTCCTACTGTCAGCACGATCCTAAAAACTGGCCTTGTGCCTAACTCCTGGAGAGGAGTAAATCAATACTGTCAGCACGATCCTTCATTTAGCCCAATAGAAAGATTAGGTCCGCCATGTTTGCCAGACGTCTCTTATCAGTTTTGTGTTTTATCACTTTTATTGATTCTTTGTTTCTTTGTTTCCCTCTTTCCTTCAATTTTTTTATACGGCTTTTATTTCCGTTGGAAAACTCATTTCTTTCCTTCTTTATTTCGCATTCTTTTTTATACGGCTTTTATTTTCTCTCTCCCTTTTTTCATTTTTTATATTTTTTTTTATATCGCTTTAAGTTTCTTTAAAGCGACCCTTTCTTTCTTTTTTTCCTTCTATCGCATTCTTTTTTATACGGCTTTATTTCATTTGGTAAATTCTTTTGTTTCTTGCAAGTTCTTTTTATACGGCTTTTATTTTATTTAGAGCACCCCTTTCTTTCTTTCGATTATTTTTTAAATAAAGTTTTTATTTTCTCTAATAAACATTTCTATCTTTTACTTTTTCATATGGCTTTTATTTCCATTTGAAACCTCTTTTCTTTTATTTCTTCTTTCTTTCACTTTGTTTTTATACGGGTTTTGATCTCTTTGGAAAAAAAACACGCTCTTTACATTCCTTATCTCTTTTCTTTTTTAGCTTTCTTTTTTATACGGCTTTTATTTTATTTAGAGCACCCCTTTCTTTCTTTCTTTCTTTCGATTACTTTTTTATAAGGCTTTTATTTTCTTGGGTAAGCATTTCTATATTTTACTTTTTTTTATATGGCTTTTATTTCCGTTTGAAACCTCTTTTCTTTTATTTCTTCTTTCTTTCACTTTGTTTTTATACGGCTTTTGATCTCTTTGAAAAATAACACGCTCTTTACATTCCTTATCTCTTTTCTTTTTTTAGCTTTCTTTTTTTATACGGCTTTTATTTTCTAAGCAAAACTCTTTTCTTTCTTTTCTTCTTTCTTTAGCATTCTTTTTCAACGGCTGTTATTTTCTAGGGAAACTCATATTATTTCTTTCTTTCTGTGGCTTTCTTTTTATATAGCTTTTATTTTCTTTGGAGGTCATTTTTCTTTCTTTCGCGTTCTTTATTTATACGGCTTTTAGTTTCCTTGAAAAAACTAATTTTTCATTCCTTCATATCCTTAACAACATGAATAAATATTTGAAGGCATCAATAACTTGAAGCATAAAAACTATTACCAAAATGACTGGATTTGAAATCAACTAACTCAAAAAGGGTTGATATGCCGTAAAATAAAACAACCAAATAACCGATCTTCATATCTTTGTTTCTATAGTTTATTTTTTATACGATTGTTATTTTCTTTGCATAGTTCTTTTCTTTTTGTCTGTCTTTTTTTCGTTTTAATTATTTTTAAATTTGGTCTTTGTAAGACATCTTTCTCTCGTTATTTTATTTGGGTATTTATACGGCTTTTATTTTGTTCTTTCTTTATGTAGCTTTCTGTTAGACGGCATTTTATGATTGCAAAAAAAATAATTCTTTCTTTTTATACCATTGTATTTTCTATGTAAAACTCCTTTCTTTCTTTCTTTCTGTCCATTCATTTTTCGCTTCTTTTATATGGCTAACTCCTATTTCTTAAATTATTTCGTTGCTTTCTTTATTCATACGGCTTTTAGTTTCTTTGTAAAACTCTTTTCTTTCCCCTTTTCAATTGTTTTCTGTTTTTTTTTATATACGACGTTTATTTTTTGAAATAATCTTTCAAAAGTTAGAAAAATTACTTTCTTTCGCTTTCTTTATCTCCCGCCTTCCTCTCTTTCATTTCGTTATTTTTTGAAATAATCTTTCAAAAGTTAGAAAAATTACTTTCTTTCGCTTTCTTTATCTCCCGTCTTCCTCTCTTTCATTTCGTTATTTTTTGAAATAATCTTTCAAAAGTTAGAAAAATTACTTTCTTTCGCTTTCTTTATCTCCCGCCTTCCTCTCTTTCATTTCGTTATTTTTTGAAATAATCTTTCAAAAGTTAGAAAAATTACTTTCTTTCGCTTTCTTTATCTCCCGTCATCCTCTCTTTCATTTCGTTATTTTTTGAAATAATCTTTCAAAAGTTAGAAAAATTACTTTCTTTCGCTTTCTTTATCTCCCGCCTTCCTCTCTTTCATTTCGTTATTTTTTGAAATAATCTTTCAAAAGTTAGAAAAATTACTTTCTTTCGCTTTCTTTATCTCCCGCCTTCCTCTCTTTCATTTCGTTATTTTTTGAAATAATCTTTCAAAAGTTAGAAAAATTACTTTCTTTCGCTTTCTTTATCTCCCGCCTTCCTCTCTTTCATTTCGTTATTTTTTGAAATAATCTTTCAAAAGTTAGAAAAATTACTTTCTTTCGCTTTCTTTATCTCCCGCCTTCCTCTCTTTCATTTCGTTATTTTTTGAAATAATCTTTCAAAAGTTAGTAAAATTACTTTCTTTCGCTTTCTTTATCTCCCACCTTCCTCTCTTTCATTTCGTTATTTTTTGAAATAATCTTTCAAAAGTTAGAAAAATTACTTTCTTTCGCTTTCTTTATCTCCCGCCTCCCTCTCTTTCATTTCGTTATTTTTTGAAATAATCTTTCAAAAGTTAGAAAAATTACTTTCTTTCGCTTTCTTTATCTCCCGCCTTCCTCTCTTTCATTTCGTTATTTTTTGAAATAATCTTTCAAAAGTTAGAAAAATTACTTTCTTTCGCTTTCTTTATCTCCCGCCTTCCTCTCTTTCATTTCGTTATTTTTTGAAATAATCTTTCAAAAGTTAGAAAAATTACTTTCTTTCGCTTTCTTTATCTCCCGCCTTCCTCTCTTTCATTTCGTTATTTTTTGAAATAATCTTTCAAAAGTTAGAAAAATTACTTTCTTTCGCTTTCTTTATCTCCCGTCTTCCTCTCTTTCATTTCGTTATTTTTTGAAATAATCTTTCAAAAGTTAGAAAAATTACTTTCTTTCGCTTTCTTTATCTCCCGCCTTCCTCTCTTTCATTTCGTTATTTTTTGAAATAATCTTTCAAAAGTTAGAAAAATTACTTTCTTTCGCTTTCTTTATCTCCCGCCTTCCTCTCTTTCATTTCGTTATTTTTTGAAATAATCTTTCAAAAGTTAGAAAAATTACTTTCTTTCGCTTTCTTTATCTCCCGTCTTCCTCTCTTTCATTTCGTTATTTTTTGAAATAATCTTTCAAAAGTTAGAAAAATTACTTTCTTTCGCTTTCTTTATCTCCCGCCTTCCTCTCTTTCATTTCGTTATTTTTTGAAATAATCTTTCAAAAGTTAGAAAAATTACTTTCTTTCGCTTTCTTTATCTCCCGTCTTCCTCTCTTTCATTTCGTTTTTTTTAAAAATAATTTTTCAAAAGTTAGAAAAATTACTTCCTTTCCATGTCTTTATCTCCCGCCTTCCTCTCTTTCATTTCGTTATTTTTTGAAATAATCTTTCAAAAGTTAGTAAAATTACTTTCTTTCGCTTTCTTTATCTCCCGCCTTCCTCTCTTTCATTTCGTTATTTTTTGAAATAATCTTTCAAAAGTTAGAAAAATTACTTTCTTTCGCTTTCTTTATCTCCCGCCTCCCTCTCTTTCATTTCGTTATTTTTTGAAATAATCTTTCAAAAGTTAGAACAATTACTTTCTTTCGCTTTCTTTATCTCCCGCCTTCCTCTCTTTCATTTCGTTATTTTTTGAAATAATCTTTCAAAAGTTAGAAAAATTACTTTCTTTCGCTTTCTTTATCTCCCGTCTTCCTCTCTTTCATTTCGTTTTTTTTAAAAATAATCTTTCAAAAGTTAGAAAAATTACTTCCTTTCCATGTCTTTATCTCCCGCCTTCCTCTCTTTCATTTCGTTATTTTTTGAAATAATCTTTCAAAAGTTAGTAAAATTACTTTCTTTCGCTTTCTTTATCTCCCGCCTTCCTCTCTTTCATTTCGTTTTTTTTTAAAATAATCTTTCAAAAGTTAGAAAAATTACTTCCTTTCCATGTCTTTATCTCCCGCCTTCCTCTCTTTCATTTCGTTATTTTTTGAAATAATCTTTCAAAAGTTAGAAAAATTACTTTCTTTCGCTTTCTTTATCTCCCGCCTTCCTCTCTTTCATTTCGTTATTTTTTGAAATAATCTTTCAAAAGTTAGAAAAATTACTTTCTTTCGCTTTCTTTATCTCCCGCCTTCCTCTCTTTCATTTCGTTATTTTTTGAAATAATCTTTCAAAAGTTAGAAAAATTACTTTCTTTCGCTTTCTTTATCTCCCGTCTTCCTCTCTTTCATTTCGTTTTTTTTAAAAATAATCTTTCAAAAGTTAGAAAAATTACTTCCTTTCCATGTCTTTATCTCACGCCTTCCTCTCTTTCATTTCGTTATTTTTTGAAATAATCTTTCAAAAGTTAGTAAAATTACTTTCTTTCGCTTTCTTTATCTCCCGCCTTCCTCTCTTTCATTTCGTTTTTTTTTAAAATAATCTTTCAAAAGTTAGAAAAATTACTTCCTTTCCATGTCTTTATCTCCCGCCTTCCTCTCTTTCATTTCGTTATTTTTTGAAATAATCTTTCAAAAGTTAGAAAAATTACTTTCTTTCGCTTTCTTTATCTCCCGCCTTCCTCTCTTTCATTTCGTTATTTTTTGAAATAATCTTTCAAAAGTTAGAAAAATTACTTTCTTTCGCTTTCTTTATCTCCCGCCTTCCTCTCTTTCATTTCGTTATTTTTTGAAATAATCTTTCAAAAGTTAGAAAAATTACTTTCTTTCGCTTTCTTTATCTCCCGTCTTCCTCTCTTTCATTTCGTTTTTTTTTAAAATAATCTTTCAAAAGTTAGAAAAATTACTTCCTTTCCATGTCTTTATCTCCCGCCTTCCTCTCTTTCATTTCGTTATTTTTTGAAATAATCTTTCAAAAGTTAGTAAAATTACTTTCTTTCGCTTTCTTTATCTCCCGCCTTCCTCTCTTTCATTTCGTTTTTTTTTAAAATAATCTTTCAAAAGTTAGAAAAATTACTTCCTTTCCATGTCTTTATCTCCCGCCTTCCTCTCTTTCATTTCGTTATTTTTTGAAATAATCTTTCAAAAGTTAGAAAAATTACTTTCTTTCGCTTTCTTTATCTCCCGCCTTCCTCTCTTTCATTTCGTTATTTTTTGAAATAATCTTTCAAAAGTTAGAAAAATTACTTTCTTTCGCTTTCTTTATCTCCCGTCTTCCTCTCTTTCATTTCGTTTTTTTTTTAAATAATCTTTCAAAAGTTAGAAAAATTACTTCCTTTCCATGTCTTTATCTCCCGCCTTCCTCTCTTTCATTTCGTTATTTTTTGAAATAATCTTTCAAAAGTTAGTAAAATTACTTTCTTTCGCTTTCTTTATCTCCCGCCTTCCTCTCTTTCATTTCGTTTTTTTTTAAAATAATCTTTCAAAAGTTAGAAAAATTACTTCCTTTCCATGTCTTTATCTCCCGCCTTCCTCTCTTTCATTTCGTTATTTTTTGAAATAATCTTTCAAAAGTTAGAAAAATTACTTTCTTTCGCTTTCTTTATCTCCCGCCTTCCTCTCTTTCATTTGGTTATTTTTTTCCCTTCTTTGCTCCCTTGTTGTCTTTCTTTTTCTGCTTTAAAGTAATCGTTAACAATTCTCTTCATTTCCTTTTCCTTTCTGTCTCTTTTCCTCTTTCTTTTTTTGAAAATTTGTTATTTCTTTGTTTCTTACTTTCTTGATTAATGAATTCACTTGTTTCTTTTCAATGTTTTAAATTTTTCTCAAATTTGCGTCTTTCTTATTTACTTTCTATGTTCCTTATTTTCTTCCTCTCTATCTATATTTAAAATCAGTCATACTCTTCCTTCTTTTCTTTCTTTCTATCTTTCTTTCAAACAACTATTTCTATTTTATCTGTCATTTTTACTCTTTCATTTATTTCTAATTTCTCTTCGTATTTTATTTTTATCTTCTTCCTTTCACGTTCTTTCTTTTCATTCTTTAGATTTCTTTTATTACACTCGCAAAACTCCATTTATTTCCATTTTTTAAAATACTATTTATCAGACTAATTTCTTTTGTTATTTCGTTCGATTTTTTATACGGCATTTTATTCATGTTGGAAAACGTTTTAATTCATGTTGGAAATTTTTTTATTCATGTTGGAAAACTTTATTTTTCATGTTGGAAAACTTTTTTTTTATCTATGTTGGAAAACTTTTTTATTCATGTTGGAAAACTTTTTTATTCATGTTGGAAAACTGTTTTTTATTCATGTTGGAAAACTGTTTTTTATTCATGTTGGAAAACTTTTTATTCATGTTGGAAAACATTTTTATTCATGTTGGAAAACTCTTTTTAATTCATGTTAGAAAACGTTTTTAGTCATGTTGGAAAACTTTTTTTATTCATGTAGGAACACTTTTTATTCATGTTGGAAAACTTTTTTTATTCATGTTGGAAAACTTTTTTTATTCATGTTGGAAAACTTATTTTTCATGTTGGAGAACTTTTTTTTTTATTCATGTTGGGAAACTCTTTTTTATTCATGTTGGAAAACTTTTTTATTCATGTTGGAAAACTTTTTTTTATTCATGTTGGAAAACTCTTTTTTATTCATGTTGGAAAACTTTTTTATTCATGTTGGAAAACTTTTTTATTCATGTTGGAACTTTTTTTTATTCATGTTGGAAAACCTCTTTTTATTCATGTTAGAAAACTTTTTTATTCATGTTGGAGAACTTTTATATTTATGTTGGAAAACTCTTTTTTATTCATGTTGGAAAACTCTTTTTTGTTCATGTTGGAAAACTTTTTTATTCATGTTGGAAAACTGTTTTTTATTCATGTTGGAAAACTCTTTTTTATTCATATTGGAAAACTTTTTTATTCATGTTGGAAAACTCTTTTATTCATGTTAGAAAACTTTTTTATTCATGTTGGAAAACTTTTTTATTCATGTTGGAAAACTTTATTTTTCATGTTGGAAAACTTTTTTTTTATCTATGTTGGAAAACTTTTTTATTCATGTTGGAAAACTCTTTTTAATTCATGTTGGAAAACTCTTTTTTATTCATGTTGGAAAACTCTTATATTCATGTTGGAAAACATTTTTATTTATGTTGGAAAACTCTTTTTTATTCATGTTGGAAAACTTTTTTATTCATGTTGGAAAACTTTTTTATTCATGTTGGAACTCTTTTTTATTCATGTTGGAAAACTTTTTTTTTTCATGTTGGAAAACTTTTTTATTCATGTTGGAAAACTTTTTTATTCATGTTGGAAAACTTTATTTTTCATGTTGGAAAACTTTTTTTTTATCTATGTTGGAAAACTTTTTTATTCATGTTGGAAAACTCTTTTTAATTCATGTTGGAAAACTCTTTTTTATTCATGTTGGAAAACTCTTATATTCATGTTGGAAAACATTTTTATTTATGTTGGAAAACTCTTTTTTATTCATGTTGGAAAACTTTTTTATTCATGTTAGAAAACTTTTTTATTCATGTTGGAAAACTTTTTTATTCATGTTGGAAAACTTTTTTTATTCATGTTGGAAAACTTTTTTATTCATGTTGGAAAACTTTTTTATTCATGTTGGAAAACTCTTTTTAATTCATGTTGGAAAACGTTTTTATTCCTGTTGGAAAACTTTTTTATTCATGTTGGAAAACTTTTTTATTCATGTTGGAAAACTGTTTTTTATTCATGTTGGAAAACTTTTTTATTCATGTTGGAAAACTTTTTTATCTATGTTGGAAAACTTTTTTTATTTATGTTGGAAAACTCTTTTTTATTCATGTTGGAAAACCTTTATTTATTCATGTTGGAAAACTTTTTTATTCATGTTGGAAAACTCTTTTTTATTCATATTGGAAAACTTTATTATTCATGTTGGAAAACTTTTTTATTTATGTTTGAAAACTTTTTTATTCATGTTGGAAAACTTTTTTTTATTCATGTTGGAAAACTGTATTTTTCATGTTGGAAAACTTTTTTTTATTCATGTAGGGAAACTCTTTTTTATTCATGTTGGAAAACCTTTTTATTCATGTTGGAAAACGTTTTTATTCATGTTGGAAAACTCTTTTTTATTCATGTTGGAAAACTTTTTTTATTCATGTTAGAAAACTTTTTTATTCATGTTGGAAAACTTTTTTATTCATGTTGGAACTCTTTTTTATTCATGTTGGAAAACTTTTTTTTTTCATGTTGGAAAACTTTTTATTCATGTTGGAAAACTTTTTTTATTTATGTTGGAAAACTCTTTTTTATTCATGTTGGAAAACTTTTTTTTATTCATGTTGGAAAACTATTTTATTTATGTTGGAAAACTGTTTTTTATTTATGTTGGAAAACTGTTTTTTTATTCATGTTGCAAACTTTTTTATTCATGTTGGAAAACTGTTTTTTATTCATGTAGGAAAACTCTTTTTTATTCATGTTTGAAAACGTTTTTATTCATGTTGGAAAACTGTTTTTTATTCATGTTGGAAAACTGTTTTTTATTCATGTTGGAAAACTTTTTTATTCATGTAAGAAAACTCTTTTCTATTCATGTTGGAAAACTCTTTTTTATTCATGTTGGGAAACTTATTTTTTCATGTTGGAAAACTCTTTTTTATTCATGTTAGAAAACTTTTTATTCATATTGGAAAACTTTTTTTATTCATGTTGAAAACTCTTTTTTATTCATGTTGGAAAACTCTTTTTTGTTCATGTTGGAAAACTTTTTTCTTTATTTCTTGGTTGATAATACTTTTGTTCTTCATTTATTTATTCATCTCTTCAAGTTTCTTTTTTTATACAGCTTTTGTTTCTTTGCAAAACTTATTTCTTTCTTTGTTTCCTTCCTTAAACGGCTTTTTTTTCTAGGGAAAGCTTTGTTTCCATTTTTAGGAAATATCTTTTTTAGTTGTTACAATACTCGTTTTCTTCGTTGTTTTGTTCGATCTTTTATACGGCTTTTATTTTATTTGGAAAGCTTAATTTTTTTACTTTTTATACAATTTTTATATTTTATGGAAAACTCCGTTCTTTCTTTATTTCGCTTGATTTTCTCCAAAGAAAATCATTAATTTCTTTTTTGCCCTTTTTTATAAGGCGTTTATTTTCTGTGAAAAAAATACGGTTTCATTTTCTATGGAAACTCCTGTTATTATTTTGCTTTTTTATACGGTTTACATTTTCTTAGAAAAAAAATCATTTTTTTCTTTTTATACGGTTTTATTTTCTATGAAAAACTGCTGTATTTCTTTATTTTGCTTTCTTTTTATACGGCTTATATTTTCTTTGAAAAAAATCTGTATTTCCATTTTATACGGTTTTATTTTCTATGAAAAACTGGTTTCTTTTTTTTATTTCTCTTCCTTCCTTTCTTTTTCCTTCTTCTCTATCTATATTTCAAATTAGTCATCTTCTTTTTACCTTTTCTTTCTTGTCCCTTTCATTTCCTTTAACATTTCTTTTCCATTTTCTTTTTATTTTCTTCCTTTCATGTTTCTTTGATTTTCACATTTCCTCTTTCTTTTCTTTTAATCCTTTTTCCTTCAACATTTTGACCAAATTTCTTATCGCATACTGTTATTTTCATTTCCCCTGACGACACTCCCTAAGGCTATTTCTTCCCAAATAATTGTCTCTCTCTCTTTCTCTCAGCCAGTCTCCTTTGTTATGCTTCATCCGTTTTCCTTCTTTCTCACATCATTTAAACATAAGCCCTTCTAACTTTCTCTTTGTTTCTGCCACTCTTATCTAATTCTTATCCCCTGGCTTCGTTAGGGTTTTGCGATATTCCTGGGTCCGTTCCGCCGCAATTGTACATAGGCGTAGGAGGGGCGGTGGTTGGCAGTTGGGTAACACACAAGAGAAAAACCTCTTCACCAGGCGCGCAAAGAAATGCAATTACGCAGATACCGTCAATGACGGCTTCTCTCTTCGTTCTCCGATGATTGCTGTCTTTAAGGCTTATTCATTTTGGTACTAACGCGAGAACTAGTTCGGTCAAGCTATTACGATGAGGACGAAAAGGCAAGATAAAAGAGATACGATTGAGCTGCGAGATTGGTTGGTTGATAGATTGACTGGTTTGTTGTTCGCCTGATAAAGAGTCGAAGAGAATATTTGAAGAGTGAGAGTGAGAATCTTAGAGAAGGGAAAGCCAGTTTTTCTTTTCATGAATAGATGTGAATCGAATTCGGTAGCTCAATACAAAGTCAACTATAACACGGAAATATAATAGCTAGAAATTCGTATATTATACTAAAGTTTAAAGTTGCATTCATTACCGTGAATACTGTTGTCAATAACAGGCACGAATAGCTCGCCATGGAAACTGGACGACATTCTGGATACAAGCAGTAGAGAGAAGGAGTATTAAAATGAGAAATTTGTGTTACAGAGAAAAATGAGATTATTTCCAAATATGATCTAAGGTTAAGAACGGATTTGAACTCTGTCAATCTTTTTAATGTAAACACAAGTACTGTGATTCTAAAGAGAGTTCAATTTTAATGTTATGTAAACCTTAGTTAATGAAGACATTTCCATACGTTTATAAAAAAAAGGTTTTATTGGCATACAAATGTTTCTGCCCTATTCAATTAAATAAATATTCTTGGTATACAGAGTATGCAAAATTATACAAGAGTAGCGATGATTTTTTTTTATTTTGAGAGGGACTTGATCAGTGTTGAAGAATGTCAACCGTCCGACTGGAAAAGCTATAGTACAGTTTAATATTCAGTTATTTTTTTAATTTATTATTTCTATTTTTTATTTTATTTTTAATATATATTTCCCAATTTGTAAATTATATTATTAAAAAAAAGAGTTTTTTAGGGAACCTTTATTATTTATTCCTAATTAATCTGACCCCCTCTCTATCTCTCTCGCGATGATGTTTACATTTTTTGATTTTACATTTATTGTGTTTTTCTAATTCTTTATTTTTTCCTGACGTGTTTTCGTTTCCATCAATAACTGATTTCGCTTTCATTCTTAATTTTTTTCTTTCCTCTTTATTGCGCCTTTAATTCTACCTTCGCCAGTCTGTAACCGAGATGAGACAAAACAAGGAGAGCCTGCTATACAAAAGTCTGATATGCATTGTAACCGCCGCGAAAAGTTTTCCATCCATGTGTTTTTTTCACTCATGCTTCTTCAGGTTTTATGGTCGCATCCTAAATAACTGTAAAACTTCAGAGGTAAATATAGTTTCATCAATGGAGGCGTTTCCTTTTTAAAAAGAAAAACAAACGAACTAAATGTTGGATAATCTGCGTGCGCAATCTCATTTGGTCCTGCAGCTGAAACTATCTACCCTCGAACCAGGAGATACGGTAGTAGTAGTAGTAGTAGTAGTAATAGTAGTAATAGTAATAGTAATAATAATAATAGTAGTAACAGTAATAGTAGTAATAGTAATAGTAATAGTAATAATAATGATCATAATAATAATAATAATAATAATAAGGATGAGAAGACCGAGGAGGAACAGCACAAACCAGACCTCCACTGGAAAAGTGCAGAGTGTGCTGAGACCTTGGGGAGGCTTTTTGCCACCCAAATCCCAGAGAAGACCAATTATCCTTACCGGCGAGAAATCAATGGTAAGAGACTGTTGCGATACCGCATCGTTATCGAAAAAAGGTGAAGAACACTGGAAGTCTGGGGAGATTTGTTGTCACTCAGACCCCAGGAAATACTACTGATTGTTGTCGGTGAGCAATCACTGACGATGATCTGTGTGAGAACTCCTAGTGAGTACAAATAATAATAATAATAATAATAAATACTAATGGCTACGACAAAAGTTTAGCTGAGATACTTGTATGACTTTTTAATTTAGAAGACGCTAAAAAAATCGTAACAGTAACCGACCATTGAGGCGAGGACTTACAACAACTCATGACTCGATTCTGCAATGGTTGCCAAGAATTTGGGCTTATCATTTATCTGGGATTAGAGAAAAAAAATAACGAAATAATCTTTAAACAGAGATGTCGCCAAGATCAAGTCCAAATGACAGGGAAAAAAACCCCGTTTCTCTCAACTGTATAAAAAAAAACGTCGTTCAAATCAACATGAAAGAAAATCCAACACTCTTCTTTTTTTTGTTCGCTTTCCAATACGCGTTCA
The DNA here is from genome assembly GCA_963556195.1 of Sepiola atlantica. Taxonomy (NCBI): domain Eukaryota; kingdom Metazoa; phylum Mollusca; class Cephalopoda; order Sepiida; family Sepiolidae; genus Sepiola; species Sepiola atlantica. Next base: position 78,587,910 of record OY744537.1, on the reverse strand, counting down.
GAAGGATCTCCACGAAAAAACTGACTGCCTCTTCACTTTCGCTCTCTTATTGAAACGAAAATCCGACGCATGCAAAACAACCTAATTTGCATGAACACAGTTGCCCGGATTTTCAAATAAAAAACTTATTTCACTTTCTGACACCTTTCTCCTCCCACTCCTCTTTCTTTTTTGTCGGCAGCGAGTGTTTTCGGGTTCGCCCCACACACACAGCATACCAGACGCTGCCTCTTTGAACGGCGCCGACAAGTGTCTGCATCTACGTCGATCGGCCGCTCCCCGTTACAACTATGTTAGACACTCTCTCACTTGAAGCGAAGCTCGAAGAGGCAGTTACCATCATAACCAGACAGAAAAAGAAATTATTGGACAACGGCAAGCTGACTGAGCACACCAGGAACCACATCTACCTGTGTAGCACCCTTCTTTGCAGTGTCGAGTTTAGGATTTTGCAAGTCCGACAAGGGTAGAAGGGCAATGCATTTCACATGAGTATCCCCGACGCATTCTGAAAATCACCTGGTCCCAAACAGGACTGTCCTAGAAAGAGTTGGATACATCAGCATGTATTAGGTATTGAAACGTAGATGTATGCGCTGGTTTGTCCATGCTATCTGCATGAACGATGTATGGAGCCCTAAAGAGATTGTGCAAAAAGGACCTAAAACTCTTGAATATAAATCAGAACAATTAGGAAGCAACAGCCATCGAACAGTCTGCCTGGTTATAAACTGCGCAGAGAGGTCTATTCAACCTCGAATGTCGTAATATAATGTCAAGGAACAGACCATAAGTAATTGTTTTTTCGCATGTTGAAAGACTACAAGACGTTATGCTTTGAATATAATCGAATCGGTAATTATATCTCTCTAAGCACAGATTCTTAATTCTGTTTTAACACATATAACACCGAAAATGGAAATACTTAATCCAAAAGATATGCAATTAATCATTATTATATATTTATAAGAAAATAGTTTTATAGAGAACTGAACAAATTACTTACTCAGCGCTCATCCATTTGCAAGTACTGTCGCTTACATCGTTACAGTAAAACAACACTATAAATTGTTGTTATACATCAACAATCTTTGCTACTATTAAGATATTCAAATATATTTTTAAGATACGTAATAGGCTAACATTGATTTAAAATAGATATAATTGTTTATCTGATAGCTAAAATAAATAGAGCAATGATAATTTTTTATGACGTAGCTGATTATTTTTTCTAGATCATTATCGACAGGTGTCTTAATTTTACAATCTTCCTTGTCACATTAAAGTCTATCGACGATAAACTCAAAGAATCATAATAGATTAAGGCGATATATTTAGACTACTACTAACAAAACCAGCTGGCCGAGGAAAGATATCAGACTACGGCCTCCGTTCTTGCGATTTCGATTCTCGGCAATCGTATGTTAGTGAATCTAAGCCACGCTGATGAGTTGAAATAATAACGAAACAATGATTCTCTAACTCACTCACACTCTCTCTCTCATATATATATATATATATATATATATATATATATATATATATATATATATATATATTAATTTTGTGTCTTGTGAAAACCAAACAAAATATGTTGCTATAGCAAAAATTCTATATGAAAACTATGTTATAGTAATAACCGTTCCTGTACTGATTTGAAGATGTATAATTAATTCGAAAACCCTAGAGCAACCCCCCACCTATTAAAATAGCATAAAACGTACACCAATAAATATAAACCCTCCTCCCACACACGCATACTTCTTAAATAAAATAGCGACTCTTGGGAGGTTATACAGGCAAGCACCTCGACTTGTCGATGTAAATCGACTCCGCACACGTCGACTAACACATACACACATGTATATATATATATATATATATATATATATATATATATATATAGAGAGAGAGAGAGAGAGAGAGAGAGAGAAAGAGAGACACTGAAGAGCTGTAATACAGCGAAACAGTCTGTTTTAAAAAACTTTACTCGGAAATTATTATTTCTGTTTTACTTGTTACATATGAGACTGCCCCCAATCATATACTGATGAAAGACGCTCTTGCAAATAGATAATGTGTTACTACAAATAAACACATCTGGAAACTGTTGTAATGACTTGGATACCATTGTGTTTATTCTTAATTTTGAATAAGATTTGGAAATAAGTAAAATCTTAAACATAAATAAATTATTTATTTAAATCATTTATATATATATATATATATATATATATATATATATGTGTGGTTGTGTGTGTGTGTGTGTGTGTGAAGTAGGAAAATAAAGATACAAATTATATCTTTAAATAATATCCTGTCTTGAATAGTCAATGCTCAATATAGGAGATAGAGCAAAAATATAAGTAGATAAGTGATGAGAATAACAATTGGGTACAATGCAATATTTATTGAATCATCAATTGTTCAAAACAAGGGTTATATAAAAAAAACTACTTTACATTCCTTAAATTCAATCTTATTCAAGTCAATTCAATTGATTTGGCAAAAAAATAAAACAAGCATATTTCGCTTATCATATAGGGAAAGGATGGTAGAAATCTACACAGAAGAGGATGCAGTAGTCTAGCACCTGTTCAAATTCACCTTGAATTCAGAAGGCGGCCCTCTTCTGGTTCAATCGAAATCGGCATTGTAATAGTTTCTTGTTGTGTCCACGTAGACCTTTTTGTTATGCAGGAGTGGATAATATGTCCTAAGGTATATTGTGATGACCATTGAGCAAATTGTAGGCCAAAATGAGATCACCGCATAATCGTCGGCGCTGAAGGGAGAAATGGTTAAGTTTCTTGAGTCGGCTTTCATAGGGCAGATCCCATAGAACCTGTACCATTTGAGTAGCCAGTCTTTGAACTCTCTCCAGATGCTGGATATAACGTACTAGATATGGAGCAGAGGCCTGGACACCATATTCTAACAGTGGTCTAACGAGGATGACATAAAGTGGGAGGAATATCGTAAGAGGAAATTTGACAAATAAGTCAGTAAATGAAATTCACTATAATGCCCACATATGTTGCATGACCCACTCCTCCTAGACCGCGGCAGTGCGCATTTCGTACACTTGCACCCGCTACTCGTTTCGTATACTGTTCCCCACTACGTGCTGTGGCTTTACTCGTTTGTTGTACTCGTTCCTGAAAGGACCGTGGCAGTTTACATTTAATACTCGTCATCTTTAAAACATCATAAAGCACATAGTTCATATATTGTTTGCATACCTTTAGTTTTCTCCCTCGCCGTGTAGAGGGCCGTGTCGTCTAGTGGTTGAATTCTATCTTCTCTTCCGCACTGCCGTGATTCCTCGTCGCTGCAACAAAACTCCATGATCGGGTCGGACTCCGAAGACAAACAATCCCTTTAACTTTCAACTTCAGTTTTTATTTCAAGCGTTAGTTATCAAATCAAATGGGAGATATTCACTACGTCGAGAGAGAGCAAATTACTACTTTATCGTAGTTACCTAACAATCATTTCCATAATCATTCGTGGAGGGAAGGGGAAGAGATCTCTCGCTTCTATTTTCTTAGGGAAATATTTCTCTTATCTGTTGTAAATTACATTTTAACAATCACGCCTCCTCGGTTTGCCTCCAAAACCCAGACTGACTAAACTCGATTCTCACGAAGAACGAGTGACGTCACGGATCCCTCTGTTTCCCACGCAAAGACATGTGACGTCACATAGCCTCTCGCAGGTGCACACTGACCCTTGATCTGGGGTCTCGTCACACGGTGACCTTGTCACGTCTGTGGTTTCCGACTGTGAGAACACCCCCTATTCTGCACTCGACTGCCGGGTCCACCGCGCGTCAATTCGCGCAAGTCAAACCAACGATTTCCAACAGATACGTCCATTCCCATAGGGCCATTATCCAACACATTTAGAAAAGTATAAAAATATGAAATGCTTTTGTATATGCGTTTGTGACTATATATGGACTAATGCATACGTTCGTTCGTTTTCGTATAGACTTTTCGCTATTGCAGCATTTTGATTCTGTTCGGTTTTAGCGTGACACGGAATTAATATGTAATAAACCAACACGCATATATTTTTTGTTTGTTGTTATTTATATATCTGTTTCGCATACAATGCAAACAGCAATGATATCTTAAAGTCTTCTTCTTTTATTAATAACCGAAACCAACGCGCACACGTGATGCGAGGTCTTTCATTTTCGCTTTGTATCCGCACTCTCGCTTCTCACTCGCGCTGACTCAGCCATATTCACTTTTCGATCGCCCTCCCCATCGCCCTGGTACTTCTTATTACGACAACCCGTGATCACTACCATGTGTTTTCACATGCAAGGAGGGTCGCCTCCGCCCTCTTATTCGTTTATCGTAGCCTCCCGTCGGGTCGGGTTTCGCAAGACGACACGCAACCTCTTTTACTTCTCTGAAGAGAAACATCACACTCGGCCAATTTGATTAATAATGTCAAAGAACGTATCGGCAGGCAGCCATTTTCTTTTCGCGCCTTTTCGTATTCTCTCTCCTTTCTGTTAAGGAGCACACGCGCCTAATTTCGAAGAGCACAAAATTGAAAAGAATTATGTCACTTTTTTCATTAGTGGCAAAGTGTCAATATTTGTTTTTTTTAATTATCAACGTTTTAAAATATTTCTTTTTGACTCTACAAAACTGTTTTCAGATTGGATGACGCGTTAAATTGGTTTTACGACACGTCAATGTCATTTACGTCATCAACAGAGAGTACAGGAGCAATGGATTGACAGAGGCTGCTTAATCACTTCGCTGCTCTTCTCACTTACGTTGATTGGTCATAACGACTCTATTCATAGGCAGGAAGAGTCCATAAAGTGGCGGGGTAGGGTAGATTACCAGGAGACGAAGTCACCTGGGATATCTCTCGTCAAACATGTTTTTAGTTCATCTTTTGTACCAGGCAAATCTCAAAGAAAAAATAGAAAATGTTACGACATTTTTTGTCGAAACTGCATGTGTGTTTTCCATACGAATGGTATGTAAAATTAATTTGTTCATTTTCTTAGTATTTAAATGATTTTATAAATAGTTTGTAAACTCTAGATTCTATTTTACTCATAGATGGAACGTTGACAGGTACTACCTTTTTTTTTGGTGAGTAGGAAGGAAGGTATTAATTGGGTCATTCTTTAAAGAGGCATTTTTGAATTGTCTGCTTGATGACACGATAATTATTTTCTTAATCAAGTTGTTTGTGTTTTTCTTGTCTAATGTTATTTTGTAAATACTGTATATATACATATGTATATACATATATATATGTATATATACATGTATATACATACATATATATATATGTATATATACATTTTGTAAATACTGTATATATACATATATATATATGTACATATACATATATATATGTACATATATATATATGTACACACACACACACACACACACATATACAAAGCAAACAGTGATTATACATTAAGAACAGTCAAGTCCTGCTCGATAAAAAACAACTCCCCAAAGAGGAAACATAGTTAAACCATTTGAACTTTAAAAAGAAAGAAACAAAAAGTTTGACCTGAGATGACCTTATAAGGGTTGAAAGGTCGTTAAAACCCAACAAACAAACAAACAAGACAGGTACTACCACTCCGGGTCCGAGTAACATAAACTAAGAGCTTGCTTAACACTTCCGGTTGTAAATTCACCACCGGATGTAGTTTTCTATTATATTCAGGAAAAGTTCAATTTAAGTCATAGATGGGGCGCCGGTAGGTACTACCTCTCCGGATCAAAGTGGACCTTGGAGTGATGGTAACTAAGGGGTCACACTTTCCCAAATCTCACAAATCTACACTTAACCATTGAATGTAGTTTCATATCATATGTATAAGTGTAATTTTGCAAGTTTTTTTGGTGGGGGGTGGTGGTGGTGGTGGGAGGGGTCTTTTCACTCGGACATAGAGTCCCTGGTCGGATAAATAATTTTTTTACTAACTTTTCGGTATGAAGTTAACCGAAGTTAAGCCATCACCTCGGCCGCCATTTTGGTTTTCGTGTGTAAAATAAATATAAAATTCTGAAATAAGAAATCCTGCAAACAGTTTTCACGCATTAAAAGTATACAGGTCGGTAGAGAATTTATCCTACTCTGTCTCTAAAATTATTTGTTGTTCTTATTTTTTTGTTTACGACTGTTGACTATTCTGAACATTTACTGACGGAATTTCAAGAAGCCAATCGTCCCTTGTTAACTAGACTATTATAAACGATGGAATTCACGCATGCGCCGTCCTCAACCATATCTACGGGCGGCTTTTTTTTTAAAACTTTATTTTTGTATTGTTTTACAGTTTATCTTCGCTCAGATAAAAAGAATATAAAAGTGCACGTCTTGCGATGAAGAAATACTGCCGCGTTCGGATTTCGCAGATGATCTGATAATGTAACTAAAGTTATTAGAAATCAACGCCCTGCATATTTTGCTAAAGAATATCAACGACGTTATCAACAACATTTCCAAACGAATTAATTAAATATTAACAAAAGAAATAAACACAAACAAAAACCGGGATTCTTAACAGAACCTGCAGGTTGATCGACGTACGGGCAGAGCATCTTAAAGCGTTGCGTGGATAAATCTAAAAGTCCTATTTCAAAATTAAGCTTGATTGACCGACGAAAATTATATTTTAAACCGAAGCGTGACAGACCAACCGTCGACAAAGACGATAATAGAAATGCAAAATCTTATTTAGAAGAACCTCGCCCTCGTAAAACAACAAAAAACAAACAGTTGTATCATTGAATTTTTATGCAGATACATTGATACCAGTCGAGGATATGTCTTAAACGATCAGTCCGACAAAGGGTGGGCCATTGTGGTTTCTTCTGGCCCTGCTCTGTCGGGCTACAGTTCTGAGTCGTTCTAAGAGATTCACCCTCCCAGTCTTTGAGAAAGGGTTGGTTAATGGTCAATCGTCTGAAGTGCTCCTACTGGGGAATGCCGACGGAGCTGCTCGGACATTTTTATGCGATGACAGAGTGGGCTATCTCTTGTGCGTTGGCCTACCATCCCACCTTTCCGGCTTTGTGCCACATCTTCCTGTGGTGGAAGCGAAGTAGATACCTGTAGAAAAAAAGAAGTTTTATTACTTACCCAAAAGCATGGAACCCATTCATGTCATTGAGTATTTGCATTAAAAAGATCGTTTCCCTTATCGTTCTGCCACCACATAACCTCACACGGATAGCAGTCAACATTCCGCGATACGTTCAACAGTGGCATTTATTCTTCACTTTTTACAGCCAAACCTATGCTTAACACTTAAATGCTTTTTGTTTCAAATATGACACATTCCAACAAAATGCCCATTTAATATAATATTCAACGAAACTGTGTAAAACTGCAACTTATTTCACATCTACAACGAGCCTGTTGGTAAATGTGAGTAGGTATTAGTATGATGTTGTATCAGTACACCCGCTAAATAGGTAATCAGTATCTTCGATATTGGATGTCAAACCAATATAAAAAATAAAGCATTTAAGGGTTAGCCTAACCCTAACCCTAATCCTAACCCGACTCATGCTTAAACAGGACTAATAAACGTAGGCAAATGCTTGTGTTCGCACTGCGCATAACTGACGGTTTTATTTATTTATTTTTTGCAAAATTCATTTTTCCATTAATGGCGGGCCTCTTCTTCTACATAAGACGTGAGATGTCTTAACGCATTTAAAATAAGATGCGTCAATTCAATCTACGCGTTTAGCGATGAAAATGCATGTCGTACGTACGGACGAGGCCTTTAATATAGATGCGAGGACGCGTTTAAAATAGAGAAGGAATTCTAAATAGGAAACAAGGAAGAAGAAAAGGTTTGAAAATATTTTGAAATAAATAAATTTAATAATTAATTGATTTTGTACTGTTATGGAAAACTGTTGGCGAAATTGCAAAAAACAAACAAAAAACAAAACAAAATAAAAACAAATATTTTTGTTAATTAGGAAACTGCGAATTAATTGCAGTACAAATTTGATTAATCGATCCCAACTGATTGTTATCGACAAGCGAATTTGTAGCAGTCGATGTTGCTTCTTTAATACATGAAACGCGTTAGATAACAACGACGTCTGATCCGACCTGGAAATCGTCGGGACGAAACGATAGCAATCATACGCAATTTAATATCGGGATCAGAGAAAAACAAAACAAAAAAAAACGTTACAAACGCCGTACAATAGTCCACGCTTCCCTGTAAGATGCTCAGTTTGTCCGTCGGTTCGCTTGTTGGCCTGTCGCGATTTCAGTTTGAAATCACATTTTACATACGTCCACAAATTTATGTAAGACACTCTGCCGGCGATGGGTCGAGTGTTCGGTCTGTCACGCATAAGTTTAAAATAGCATTGTCGTTTCTCACGCTAAGTTTGAGATCTTTTGTAGAAAAGCCCCGCCACTACTGGAAAAATAAATTTGTCCCAGCCCCAAATAGTCACTCAGTCATGCGCAGTGCGCGCACACGTCCTTGTCCTACTTTTTTTCAGTTCTGTCTTAACATACGTCGGGTTATGGGTATGGTTAGGTTATAGTTATATAAGCTTATATACGGCATAATCACGTTGAGAACCGATTCTCGTTAGATCACCGAAGTTAAGCGACGTTGAGCCTAGCAAGTATAAAATGGGTAACCATTTTGAAGTACTAGGTGCTGTATGTCATCTCCCTAACCAGGATATATATGCTGACTGGGGACCGAATGTGAATATGTATTACCCATGAACTTCAGCTTTCAGTGGAAGGCTGAATGCCTGACGCTGGGCGAATACAACAAAAAGTGGTATTACAATTGTTTCGAAGAAGGTTATAGTTAAGGTTTAGGTTAGGGTTAGAGTTAGGGTTAGGGTGTACACACTGCAGAATAAACGCAATGTGGAACGCATCGCAAAATGAGTGACAGCTATCTGTGTGAGTTTATGTGGAGGCAGAAATATTAGGAAAACGATATTTTTATGCAAATACTCAATGACATATATATAGATTAAATCCTACGGAGTAAGTAGTGAAACCGTTTTTACTACAAGTTCAAGCTGTATATTTTCGTGGGCTGTGACATATTTGTGTGGGTGGGGTATTTTTGGGGTCTCTGGTATATTTTTAGGGTGACTGGCGTATTTTTAGGTACCTGGGTGGCTAGGGCATTTTGGAGAGTTGCTGGCGTATTTTGAAATGTCTGGAATTATGTTATGGGAGTCTCGTGCATTTTTAAGAGTGGCTAGAATATTTTTTGAGTGTCTGGAGGAACTTTTAGGATGGCTGGGGAATTTTTTTGGTTGGCTGGCGTATTTTGAGGTGCCTGAAGGTGTTTTCTGGGTGGTTGGGACATTTTTGGGGGGTGGCTGGGGTATTTTAAGGGTGGCTGGGGTATTTTAAGGGTGGCTGGGTACTTTTGTCGATTCTCTTCTACAAATATTGCATTTTCATCTGTAAACGCGCAGATTAAACGGACGCATGTAATGTTAGATGCGTCCACGCATCGATATAAGAGGCTTTGTTAGTCGACCGGTCCGTCCGTTGCTTTAAGTATTAATAGTCGTATCAACGTTTTGAATGAATCAATCACTGGGAAAAATACAAACTTTATATCATAATAAAATTTGTTTACATTGAAAAATAAAAAGGAAACTATTTATATCACCCGTTTTTTCTCAGATTTTGTTCAGTCGAGTTTATTTGTCATGTGATTAAAGTGAAAATTAAAATGTACTGCCCTGTACGTGGATTGAACCCACCTTCTTTTAGATTAAATGAATTTTCTATCTAATACAACCCTATCATATTCCCCTTCTCTCATCACATCTCGCCCTTCATTGTCACACGTTATATTAGGTTCCGAAGTGATCGAATCGACTCATGGTTGGAGAGACACACGATTTGCTCAAAATGTGCCCATTTGGAGCATATTATCGTACGACGATATAACAAAGCCTGTTGGATCTTCATAACGTAAAATTGGTGGTCAAGTCAGGCATAGACAGATGTTTACTTTTAACAAATACGATTTGATTCTAGAAAGAATTGTGGAACAGAGCCAAACCAATGAATGAATCGTTTATAATTGGTCCCTCGATTTATAAAAGAGACCTATGTTTTGAGGCATGTCTGTCCGTCCGTCCGTCCGTCCGGATTTTTCTCCGCAACCATCCATTGAATTTCTCTGAAATTTGGCATGAAGTTGTAACTTTGGTCAGGTTAGAAAGTGACATTCTCCGATTTTTGAAAAAAAATCTGGTTAGCCCCCAGGGGGTCAAAAGGCCCCGAAATGGCAAAAAATGACATTTTTTGCCCCATAACTTTTCATCCATCCATTCAATTTCTCTGAAACTTGGTCAAAATGTAGAGCCAATAGTTCTGGATATAAAATGAACATATTTGACCTCAGCAAAATTCTGGTTCGCGCCCCCAGGAGGTCAAAGGGAGGTCAAAAATGCCCCAAATTGCTCAAATTTATTGCATTTTACACTCGCCACATCGAGTCACATACAGAGGGGGACCACGCACGCGCGCCTTTTTTTTTATTGTGTTGAAGCCTTAAAGTAAAGTAAAGTTGTCGACCGTAGTCGAGGGCGACTCGAATGTTTCTTTCTAATTAGCTACTACACGGAGTTGTAGAAGAGGACGTCACTCATTTCCCAGGATGACTCCACGTACCCTTGATCTTACACCTATAATCCTGAGTGTTTTACAAGGGGAAGGATCAAGTACTATTTTTTAAAAGTCTTTGCTATGACTCGACCGAGGATTGAACCCTGGTTACTCAGCCCACCAGCGAACACTCTTGCTATTATACCACGTGATTATAATTATTGATAGTGTAGATGTGTCCTCGTGTCGAAAATTTGGAAGCCCATTCTATTCTGCTACCGAAGAGATTAAGATTTTTTTTTCAAAAGTATTCATAGAAATAGGGGCCAGCAGCCGTCGAACGACTTTCACATTTGCACTTCCACTAGTGTTAATTACAGTTAAAATAATAATACGATAAGGCATTTCATGTTCGTACGTACATTATCACCTTTCACACACATAAAAAAATGATCTTCGGTCAGTTAAGATTGGTGAGTAATCTGATGTCGCTAACGTAAACAATTCTAATTTTACCCATTTCGAAATGAATTGTTCTCAAATCAAATTATACCGCCCCGTCGACTAAAACAGTGCAGTTTCAAATAATTACATTTCAAAAAGTGACCTTCGTTTCATTGATTTAAAGAATATTTAGCTGACAATTATTTATGTGGTGAGAAAACAAAGAATATTTATTATTTTAAAAGGAATCAAATTGTTACAATGTTAAATAAATAAAGAAGAAACATATTCGTTTTATTATTTTAAAGACTATATACCTGATAATGACAATTATTTTTACGGAAGAAGAAAGAGTCATTTTTAATCGTACTCTGACATACATCTATTAATACAAAAGAAATATAATCATTAACAATAAATTATACAGATTAATGCAGAAACCAATGTGGAATTTCCACGGAGTCTCGCTAATTACAGCTAATAACATTGCAAACGTCATAATAGATCGTGCGAAATTAATTACTCAATATTTGTTGCACATTTAAGAAAGAGTCGATGCTTTTAATTAGCATAAAATAATTAAATATATATTTTCTTTTATTTTTCGGATATGAATGAAACTCTTTATATTCTGTTGAGTGAATGTAAATTGAACACTTCTCAGTTGCCACCTGCAATAACTATCCCGCCTAGGAACATTTTTACAATGGAGAAAAATTCAAATGATGACCTGAAAATCTGCGTCATGACTTTTTCTCCACCTAAGAATAACTCAAGTAATGGTTTGGATTTTAGTAAGAACTCGAACCCGGTATGCCGAGCTCCATACTTTGACACAGGGCTAAAACGTTCGAACATTATGACATTCGGTTAAGGGATGTTCAGGTACGTGAGCCTTATGTTTGAATGAGGTATGAGTTTGTTTATCGCCGGTTGCTTAAGGCACCTTACCGGGGAATACCGATGGGTGCGTTCTCGACTATTTTTATACCCAACGACACTGCTCACTCGAAGGAGCTGGGTTTTCCCACCTTCCGACCATGTGCCATATTTTGTTACAGTGGGAAGCAATTAAACCCTTAATTTGGCACGGGGGCTCGGTTCGTGGATCGCAGTGAGATATGGTTCAGTTCGATCATAGGAGGCCGTCACTTCAGGCATTAGCTCTAGTTTCTTTTTTTTGTTTATCGCCGATCGCCTGAGGGGCCTCATCCGATGAATGCCGACGGGTCAGATCACGGCAAATTCTGTACTCGATCAGATGTTTAGAGAAATTATATTCCCTACTATAGACTGACGATATGCCTAATCATACTGCAGTGGTGGTGGTGGGAGGGACATGTAAATAATCCCGGTAAGCCGAGCCTCAAGCCCAGATCGATAACCATTCAGCTGTTTGTTTATTACATTAAAGTTAGAGTATGCTATTTATCTTCCTCCCACAGCGATAAGATGTGACACAAGGTCGGGAAAGTAGGATTTGAAAAGCCAGTGAAGAAGGTGAGCCCCCTGGCCTACAAAAATGCCTTGGCAGCCTCGTCGGCATTCCCCGGTAGGGCGCCTCAGACAGTAAGCAATAAACTTACTCTACCCCAAAAAGGGAGGCAAAGCCTGGGAGGGTAGACCTCCTAGAACTGCACAGAACAAATCCACAGACCGGCGGAATCAAGATCCGAAGGCCAAGACGATACCGGTCTATAGGGTGTAGTATCCATCGGAACAGATACTACACTTTGATCTTAGCCAAAATGCCAAGATTTTGTCGAACAAGACGGTATGTTTGTGCGTAACACGATACAAAAGATATTACCTTTTTCTGATTTGCTGTCTCTGTCATTAATCTTACTAGCGAATATATGCACCCCCAAGGCCGTTGCTAGAGATTGCGGGTTAAAATTAGAAAACTGATAGTGGGACCCTACTCTACATAGTAAAATTTATGGATGTTCATAATTTAAACCGGATCATTTGGCATAGGGTGTTTGCTAATGGGTCGGGAGATCGGGGTTCAATCCTATGTCAAGTCATACCAAAGACTCAGAAATGGAAAAACACTCAGCATTATAGGGTGAAGATCAAGGGTAAGTGAATTAATTCTGGGAAAGGAGTGTCGCCCTCCCCTACACCTCGGTGTAGTAGGTAATGAAAAGGGAGCCTTCGGGTCGCTCTCGACTATGGTCGAACACTTTACTGTATTTTTATAAGTCATAAAACACACATACAAACCAGAAAAAACGAACACACATTAAGTGCTTCGTATGATAAAATCTGAAAGGCTATATGAAGTTTTATTGTTTTACTTTTAAAATAAAATAGGCAATTATAGACATACGCTTTTAGAAAAAGATGTTTCTATTTTCTTTATTTGCAAAATATATTAAAAATCAATGGCTTTACCAATCTCATTTTCAATAGAGAGTATTGCCAAATTATTAAGTTATCGGCATTGTTTTTAATACATCCTCAAAGCAATGAAAACATTTTAAAAAATGCTGGAAAATCTATTGTTTTCTATCTGATATCAAACAGACCATAAGGCTTAATTCTGGAGGGATGGAAAAGTTTTCAGAGCTTTAAGTACTTCAGCCAACAGATTCACATCAACGACTTTATATTTTCTTTCAGTAACTATCTCTCTTTCAGCGGCGTCCTGTTTTATTGTGGCGACTGTTAAAGCTGCTTCAAGGTTTGATGTATGTTACAATATTTTCTATTAATGGATATCCTAGAAGTAATTAGAAATCCAAATAATTTTACAGGTTTTTTAGGTTGTTCAAATTTACTTTTAAATGACTGAATAGCTGGATCGAGCACTAACTTATGAAGACGAATATCCCATTCTTCATTGTTTTTAGTAATATTTTGTACCACATATAATAAAAATAGCCCTGCTGGCGCGGGACCCCTTAAGGTGCGAGGTCAAATTTTATCAAATCGGCGTAATACCGACCCTTAACATGATTAAAACAATCACATTACGGTTAAAAACTTAATCCCAATAACAAGACTTTCAGCATTTCTTTCAGAGTTTTTTTTTTAGATGAGGATGGATAATATGTTATTTGGATTATTCAAACACCCGTTCTCATCTTGAATGTTATTCTCACAGCGTTTCGGTCGATGTAACCGTGGCGCAACGGATAAAAGTAGTAAGTAATAATCAGTTCTAAGTAACAGACTTCTGGAGGTCGAAGGTACAATCTTCAGTACAGGCGATACTAAGAATACAATTACGAATTACTTAAGATTTCTACCTGGTCATGGCTGACGAAACGAGAGCCAGCTAAACCCGTGAATTAAACTGACGGAACAAGAACAATCTACCCTCGTGGATTAAATAAAGGGTTCTGTTCAAAATTCCGTACAGATTCCCGAGTTTGACAGAAATATTTCTGAGTTCAACAAGATGCCCCTGAAGAAGGTCGGAAGTTACATCGACCGAAATGTTGTATGAATAACATCAAAGATGAGAACAGTAGTCCGAATAATCAAAATAATAAAAGACTTCCGTTGTATTAACATTACTAATCCATAACAACAGATACACAACAACAAATAAAAAATACATCACAATTGTTACTTCTACCTTTGATGAAGAGATTTATCGCGAAATATTAGGGATTAGAAATAGTAATCGATATAATGCGCTCAATTTTTCTACTTCTACTTTATACTACTTTCGTCGCGTATTATTTTGGCGCTATTTTTTTCCTTCGTCGTTGTACGAGTTCAGAGCTAAAAAAAAACAATTATATAAATTAGATAGCAACGTAATAAGTTTCTTTGCCTTTTGGGCAAGATCAAAGTGTAGTATCTGTTCCGATGGATACTGCACCCTATAGACCGGTATGGTCTTGACCTTCGAGTCTTGATTCTGCCGGTCTGTGGGCTTGTTCTGTGCAGTTCTAGGAGGTTCACCCTCCCAGGCTTTGCCTCCCCTCTTTGGGGAGGAGTAAGTTTATTGCTTACTGCCTGAGGCGCCACTACCGGGGAATGCCGACGGGGCTTCCCAGGCAATTTTTAATGGCCAGAGTGCTCACCTTCTCGGGCGCTGGCTTTTCAAACCCCACTTTCCGACCCGAGCTTGGGTCACATCTTACTTGTGGGAGTAAGATAAACCTGGCCTTGTGCCTAACCTCCTGGGGAGGTAAATAAAAAGTTTCTTTGCCTTTTGGGCAAGATCAAAGTGTAGTATCTGTTCCGATGGATACTGTATCCTATAGACCGGTATCGTCTTGACCTTCGAGTCTTGATTTTGCCGGTCTGTGGGCTTGTTCTGTGCAGTTCTAGGAGGTCCACCCTCCCAGACTTTGCCACCCTTCTTTGAGATGGAGTAATTGGGGAATTCCGACGGGGCTGCCAAGGCATTTTTTGTAGGCCAGAGTGCTCACCTTCTCGGGCGCTGGCTTTTCCAATCCCACTTTCCCGACCTTGTGTCACATCTTACCGCTGTGAGAGGAAGATAAATAGTAGTTTCTTTGCTTCTTTATAAATATGTAAGTCTATGAGTTTCTTTAATGAATCTAATGTTTCTATTCTATTATTACTTGAAAATATCTCCGATGATATCGATAATTCATAAGTTCAATGAAAAGTTTCGTTCTTATTTGATACAAAAATTATTGAATATGTTTTTTTCCTATTTGAAAGTTGCATAAAACATGGATGTTCAACAAAAAACATTATGTAGCATTACCAGGGACTGTTTTTGGATGTCCACGATTCGTTTCCCCTGGCTCCCTACCGTTTGTCTACTTCGTTTGCCACTGGTCTGGTTTCGAGGCTGATGTGACTTCTATATCCTCTTCTCTATCTCGCTAGCCTCTTCCTCTCAATAACCGCTTTTACGAACATTATTTAAAAATTAAAAATAAAATAAAATTGGGCTTTAAAAAAAGTTATTTAAAAATAATCAAATACAATTGGGCTTAAAAAGCAAACGATACTTAAAAATTAAAAAAAAATACAATTGGGCTTTAATAACGAACGATATTTAAAAAAAGGCAATTGGGCTTTAACACCGAACGTTTATTCAAAATAAACAAATTCAATTGGGCTTTAAAAACGAACGTTTATTTTAAAATAAACAAACACAATTGGGTTTAAAAAGAACGTTATTTAAAAATAAACAAATACTATTGGGCTTTAAAAGCGAACGACATTTAAAAAATAAAATAAATGCAATTGGGATTTAATAACGAACGTTATTTAAAAAATAAAATAAATGCAATTGGGATTTAAAAACGAACGTTATTTAAAAATAAACATAAAATTAGGCTTTAAAAACAAACGTTATTTAAAAATAAACTAATACAATTGGGCTTTAAAAACGAACGTTATTTAAAAATGAACAAATACAATTGTGCTCTAAAATATGTCTTTACGGTTTTATTTTTTTGTCATAGTATACAGGTATAAAACAAACCAAAAACAGCTACCCAAAAGCCCATCCCCATCTCTAGTGGCATAGACGAACGAGACCCGATTCTCTGTACAAATTTTCCACATCTGTTTACTGTACCACATATGTTACAGCCACAACACGTAATCTAATATTTGATGAGCAATTCTGCTCTACCTAATTTTCAACCCTACGTGGAAATTTACCATACTAATCTTATTCTTAAACACCCGCCTCTAACATTGCTACAGTTATTTTCCGATAAAGCTTACAAACTGTAATTTTCGACTTTAGACCTAAATATCATAACAGATAGATATTTGATTCTGACTAGCGATTTGTCTATTTTTATCCATACACTATGCTATTCGCATGCATATTATCTACTTCGTTTGTGTTTCTTTATAAAAAAATACTTATTAAGGCTCGAAAGATTGGTAAAATGAATGAAAAACAAAATCATATCTCATATCTAATATATAAAATAAAGTCTTTTCGACTTCAGACCTAAATAGCTTCCGTCTTAAGATATCAATATTTTATTATGAATAGTCATTTATTGTTATTTAGCGTTGATCCATGTTATCAATAAGAAAAACCCCATATGTAATTCGATTTTATATATTAGAAAACAAAATTAGTTATGCTCGGAATAATTTTCGCAATGAAGCCATCTTTCTTATCTGCAGCAAAAATCAACTACAGATAGAAGCCATTTTTTTTATCAGCAGCACATTTCGCTATTATTACAGAATAGTAATACTGATACATTCTTTCGGTTATTAATACTAACTGTTAAACAAAATAATATTTCTATTAAGATAGAAACTCCCGTGGGAAGAAACTTTTGATGTCGAAAAAGGTCACGTGAAACATTATTCGTAAACGACATCTTTGTTTCCAAGCTTAACTCAAATAATGCAAGGGAGAAGACTCATATTTTAACTTGAACAATGTAATATGAATTATCTACCTTACATTTCTTTTTTCATCTTTTCTCTATATTAATAAAACTTCGCGTGTTTCTGTATATGTGTGTCTCGCCCCTACGTGACTCACACATTATTTTTTTTTAAGATTTAGTATTAATATAAAATTTTGTGAAATATAAAAACGATACAAAATATTTTTTTGTCTTTTTGTGTATCAATTAAAAAAATGAGCAAACAAAAAAACAAAACAAACCAAAATGATATTAGTGTATCCCGGGTAACGCCGAGTAGGTGCAGCTAGTTTTTTTTATAGAAAAACATTAAAATTAAATTGAGTCGTACTCGGAAGTTAAGAATATAAAATAACATCATTAGCAAATTGTTAGGACAGCTAACGAAAACGATTTATTTCCCTTGCATCATTTCAGAAAGTTAAGAGTTATCGCCCTTGTAAATGAAGAGTCATGCCGAGTGAAAAGTAAACAGACCGACGTCTTGAAACTGTATATATTTCATCTCGCGTACAGCGGCAAAATAACTCATTATTTCATTCTTTGTTCATTTTTAATAAATCTGTTAAACGTTTCTGTTGAAAGTTCATCCATTTTGTTTACGAGTTATTGATTATTATAACCTAAATTACCAGGTTATAAAACAAATTAACAGACATCTTCATTCCTTTTCTTCAGACTTTCAAAGTTGAGGTGTAAGGTAACGTTAATGACGGGGCTAAGTGGGACCAACCGATCGACGAAGACATCCAGTTATAGAGACGGGATGCGCGTATAATCAATTTTTTGAATGGTTCAGCTGAAAAATGACGATAACGCACCGATCTTATCAGACATTTCCGGTTTTCTTGAAGTTCATTTGAGATACGAAATCGATTAAATCAAATTTTTACAAGAATTGCTATTCGTATTCTTTTTGCACGTTTAGCGATGAGAGTGCTGTTTCAAACTAAATAAGGCATATTGCTCTAGGGGCTATTGTGATAGGGGCCAGATTTATAGAGGCAACCTGGGTGGGGCGTTGGGCCACAAGATGTTTGTTAACATTGCATTTCAATTTCTGCATAATTTTACGGTTGGGGAAACAGCGAACGGGGTGGGGGGCATTCCTCACGCTTGCGGTCCAAGGTAAGAAGCTATTAGAGTAGACAATCTTAAAGCATCTAGGTAATTCTACAGTGAAGGGGTGTGATTTTGTTTCTAGTCAGATTGGTATTTATGCTGAGGAGGTACACGTTCGTGAAAGTACTTGTAAAACAAGCAGAAAGGTGCAACACTGCGGCAATGCGACAGAGGCTGAAGCTTGTCAGACAGCGCAGGACTTATTAGGTTAAAATTTATTTTTTGCACCCTGTCCAAGAGGGAGAGGCTAATGGTTGGTGCACCAGCCCAGATGCGACAACAATACTCCATGCGCGGGTGAATGGTGGCTTTATAGTGATATCGGATACTGGCTAACGTGAGAAGTTTTCTTGCCCGGTAGAAAAATCCTACCTTCTTGCGGCAGACTTGGCCGCATTTTCTAGGGACTTATTTCACATAATGTTGCATGAGAATGACAGACCGAAGAGTTTAAAGGCTGGACTCTTTGGAAAGGCGATAAGCATGACATATGTACGTCCTAAGATGGAGTACTGCTGCCACATCTGGGGAGGTGCCGCTCAGAGGACTCTTTGTTATCTTGAAAGAGTACAAAACTGAATTTGACATCTAATCTCCTCTTCCCTACAGCCTCTTTCTCATAGAAGAGACGTTGCTAGTCTTTCTCTAGTCTATCGTTATTTTCATTGTATGTGCTCGTCTGAAATCAAATCTATGCCCCCTCCCCCCTGTAAAACATTCGCAACAAAAACCTGTCTAGCTACAACTACTGTAAATAATTTTCCTTTTTTCTTCTGTGTACCTAAAACTAAACGGAACTGCGATGAGAAAAGTTTATTTAAAAGAAGTACCTGTCTGTGGAACACAATACCACGAAAGTGGTTCCCAGATGACTACAACATGGTCGTATTCAAGTCCAATTTTAACAAATCCTTACAGAGCCGCCCTCTTAGATACTCAAATTTCTGGCCAGTCTCAACCATTGTTATCAATCCTTTTTTTTTTTGAAAGAAAAACAGAAACCACCACTTCATAAAGGCCGAGGCCACCCGTGGACAAGTGTTAATGTGATTTCTATTTATCCCCCCTCCAGGAGATTTGACACAAGTGTCATGTGGGTTTGATGGAAGCGTTTTTCAGTGGAATGACTTGGATTTGATTTGAACCTGGCACACCCAGGTTTTCAGTCCGCGTCGATATCAACTAAGCCACTGTGCCATCAATCTTTACTTTGTTATTTCACTGTCCTCCTGATAAACGCATTAACCACATTATCCTCGAGCCGCTTTTGGGTGTTAGGGTTAATGCATAACGAATCTCATTTCAAGCTTAAGTTGGACTGACCAACGGAAATAATATTTCAAACTTAAGCGACGGAAACAGACCGACTAACAGAACTTATAGGGATGATTCGACACATCTAGAATAATATACAATAAAAAACGACAATATGTGTTTTTTTTTAGCGATACAAATCTATTTAAAACTAAAACCAACTGGACCGACAGACACATCCTCTGTAGCAAGATCAAATGTTAAGTGTGTAAAAAAAAGTTTAAACAAGGAAAGTAAGAAGTTTAAGTTAGAGCGACGCGTACACGAAGTCACGTCACGGGCAGGAAGATTGAAATGAAACGTGGTGAACAGATAGATAGAGTCTTCCTCTTTGGTCGGTGAATTGGGAGAATTCGTTCGCCTCTTCCGGGAGAGAACGATGGGGATATATCCTTTTATAGTGATGTAAATAAATAAAACATCGAACAGCATGTCGCCATTGAAGAATAACATTGTTGCCGTTTTTTTTTCTTATTGTAATCCATTATTATAGCTACCGGTGAAGAGAGGAATACGGCTGCTGCTATCATCACAACTAGGGAAGAAGAAAGCGACCAGTCCTGTTCCTGCTGTTAAAACGCCACGGCGATGAAGGCTACTATTATTACCTTTAAGAGACGTCACTATCCAATGAGCTAAATACTTGCACATCAAAGAGAAGAATAGCTGTTTCTGTCGACGAAAAATTCCTTAATGTTGCACCTTGTATAGAGAAAAAAATCCAAAGGATACACACAAAGCAACTTATGATCATTTATGATCGCCAATCAATTCGGTATGGATTGAATATGGCTCGGACGATTTTGAAAACCTACCCACTTGGACAAGTCCAGCTAGTTTGGCATATGGTATAGCAGAGATTCACACAACTACTAGCCACCCCGTCTTAAACTCTTGGATAAGAGTCTCTAACCTAATAGTTTGCACGGTCTCATTCCGTATTACATCGCCGCAGTGTTGCCTCCCTGTGCTTGTTTTACAAGTACTTCCACGGAATGTGCTCCAATAAACTTTCTGGACTTGTACCCCACTCAACGAAAATACCTTACAGTCTCCCGACTAACAGCAAGATCCCCCCTTTACTGTAGAGACCCGACCCCTAGATGCCGGAATACTTTCTCCTTTAATAGTCTTTTTTCTCGGGCCACATGCATTCGGAATTCCCTCTAGTATACCGACTGTACCAAAATATCTTCTTGGCCTTTTGGCTAAGATCAAAGTGTAGTATCTGTTCCGATGGATACTGCACCCCATAGACTGGTATTGTCTTGGCCTTCGGGGCTTGATTTACGCCGATCTATGGGTCTGTCCTGTGCAGTTCTAGGAGGTCCACCCTCCCAGGCTTCGCCTCCCCTCTTTGGAGAGGAGTAAGTTTATTGCTTACTGCCTGAGGCGCCCCTACCGGGGAATGCCAACGAGGCTGCCCAGGCAATTTTTAATGGCCAGAGTGCTCACCTCTCGGGCGCTTGCTTTTCAAACCCCACTTTCCCGACCCGACCTTGGGTCACATCTTACTTGTGGGAGTAAAATAAAAACTGGCCTTGTGCCTAACTCCTGGAGAAGAGTAAATCAATACCCAACTCTCCACTCCGGTTCCCAATCTATAAATCAGGCACCTATCACAGTAGCCCCTTACGGCTCAGTGGTTTATTTCGGGTGAATAAAAGTACAAATATAGTCGATTCCTAACTATTACAGCCAATTAAAGAAATTCATTTTAAAATTCAAATCCTTCGATATCGGTGCAATATAACTTAAAGTGATAACCGGGCCAAATTAATATTATAATAGCAGGAAGTCTCGACGTTACCCGGGATTAAATGAAGATCACTACTTTTTCACTATATTTCACCATATGACTTTCTTTGTTTTTACTGCCCACTTCTCCTGTTTAGCCCTCTAATATAGTCGGAATAAGCTGAAATGTTGATAACACTCTCTGCATTAGTGTCTGATACACATGGTTTAAATGTCATTGAAATCAGATATACGTATTTGAAGTTTTAAGAGGTTCTGCCCATGGGTTATTTAGAGGTAGTGGCACGTAAATATTCGGTACATAGAGGGTAACATAGAGATCTGGGGCCACTTCCATTGTCTTCCCAAGAGAATTTCATATATATATATATATATGTATATATATATATATATATATATATATATATATATATATATATATATGATAATTTTATTTACACAGACATGTACAAAATCTGCGACACTGGCATGTCGATGTTATCGATCAACAGTTACTATAAACTGAGATCTCATCAGGCAGAGTTAGAATCCGATCTTAACCTCAGATCATATTTGGAGAGAATGAAGTGGAGGGATAGAGAAAGAGAAGAAGAAGGAAAGAAATTTAACATTTCAAAAATTAAGGCCGTTAAAAAATTAAAAATTAAAAATTAAAAATTAAAAATTAAAAATTAAAAATTAAAAAATTATTATTATTATTATTATTATTATTATTATTATTATTATTATTATTATTATTATTATTATTATTATTATTATTATTATTATTATTATTATTATTACCATTATTATATATATATATATAAATTTCATATATATAAGATATATTTGAAGTTTTAATATAAGGTTCAATAGTAATAAAGAAATGGTCTGCTGAACTGGCCGCTGTCCTCTTTAAACTCAACAACAAATGCCTTGTCGAATCTTGCTTCCCTGATAGCTGGAAAATTGTCTCTGTCGTACCAGTCTTCAAGAATTCTGGAGATAGTACTGACTCTTAGTATTATCGCCCCATGAGTATACGCCCACATTTCGCTAAAATCTTTGAATCCTTAATCAATCTAGCGATATTCCGTCACCTCGTTAATGCTAAACTTCTTTCTGACCATCAGTATGGATTGAGGCAAGCACTGTCTACTGCGGATATTCTAACGGAATTCTCCGAACGCATATACCATACACTGTACAAGGCAGGTGAAGCTATGGCGGTAGCGCTTGATATATTCAAAGCCTTTAACAAAGTCTGGCATAAAGGTCTTCCCTAAAAATTCACTCATATGGTATTACTGGACAAATATTTAATATAATTAGATCCTTCCTATCCAAAGGAAATATCCAGGTTGTCCTCGATGGCCGTTCATTCAAAGAACATGACATAAATGCAGGTGTACCCTAGGGATCGATCTTTGGACTTTTATTGTTCCTGATTATCATAAACAACCTTCCTGATTACATTGTGTCTGAGATGAGTATATTTGATGACAACACCACACTCTACTCTCGTCATGTGGGTAAAACAGACGCGCAGATATCCGAGGCAATGACTGAATCATTAGAAAGTGACCTTCAGTTTGTAGTAGAATGGAGTCATAAATAGATGGTAACATTTAATGCTGCTAAGATGATACTCCTTTCCTTCAACAACTACAAGAAACCGCTTCAACCACCGACTGGCATGGCAAATAACACCCTACCTGAGAGTCCAACGTTCAAACTCCTCGGGTTAATATTCACAAGTAACATGAATGAGGACAAATACGTTGAAGACATTGCCAAGGCTGCTGCAAAAGAAAGTATTCTCCCTCTACCGTGCTAGAAAACTTCTCACGTCTAACAGTATCCTATCTCTCTACAAAGTGACCATCCGCCCATGCATGGAGTATTGTTGTCACATCTGGGCTGGTGCACCATCCACTAGTCTCTCACTCTTAGGAAAGGTCCAAACTCGAGTCGATAATCTAATAGATCATCAGTAACGTCCAAGCCCCAGCCCCTGTCTCATCGCCGCAATGTTGCATCCTTGTGTTTGTTTTACAAGTGCTTCAATAGAATGTGCTCCGGTGAACTTGCTGCTCTGGTGCCCCGTCAACGTAAGTACACTCGACCAATCCGACAATAAGCTACATCCCATCTATTCACTGTGAAGTCCCCAGATGCAGGAGAGCCTTTTACTCCAATAGCTTCTTTCCTCGATATGCCAGTCTTTGGAACTCCCTCCATGCACCCTGTTTCCTTGGCTGTACCGACAATCCGAAATTTGAAACTAATGTGAACAATCATCTCACTGCACAGCTCCCAATTTAGGATGACCCCCTAAACTTTCCCCCTAATTCTCAGTAGTCACTTACGTCTACAGTGGCAAATTGCCTTGTTTGGGGTGAACTAAGTTAAAAAAAGGTTCGGCCCCCATAGATCCCTTAGGTTTGGAGGGTACGAGGAGATTCGGGACAAAATCTATTGTCTTCCCCGGAAAATTTTATACATACACACAGACATTGAGTTATATATAGAGGTAGATTATATTATTCGTATAATGTTGAATTTGATTATATTTGTAAGGTTGGCGAATCTACAGGGGTCGTTATGCTTCTGTGAAATACTGAATGTATTTTATTCCAGACTAGTGTTGTCCTCATTTTTGACGCTTTGGAGGAAGTAAAAACGTTTGACCCTTGTGGGCTGAGGGACGAACAGATGATTTTCGGACAAGTAACATATCAGGGGAGAAGACCCAGAACCTCGCTAGGAGGTAAGTATATCCTTACAATATCATAAGGAATGAAGACATGTAAGAAAGAAAGTACAAAAAAACTCCAGAAGACACATATTAAAAACAACTTCAGTGCGATTCACAAACAAGCCTATATTAGATTGTGGCGTTCACTCACTCTTTTTAATTGGTATTTACTTAAAGATGGTACTCTGTTATAAACATCACTCTGAGATAATAAGAGAAAATACAATTTCGAATACAAGCAAGAGAAATGAATATTCAAAATATAAGTGAAGAATTTTGAGGATTTCGATAAGGATTACATTTTTATTAAGTCTCGGTAATAACTGATTTTGGTTTCCTACCTCTCCTTGTCTGCTCTGACAATATAAGTAGACCTCACTCAATAGCATTTGCAATTTAGATAATAATTAAACCAGATGTCCTATAACTGCCAAAGTTCTGTGAGAAAAAAGATTACATTTATCAGAAAGGTCATTTATGGCTTTGGCTAAGTTCTGGCCATCAATAAGAATAACAAAGTTAGATAAAAATTGTCTACAAAAATCAGATTCTAGTCGCCAAGTTCTGATCGCTGACAGAATGGTTATCTGAAAAGATGAAATGAAAATATACAACTGGTCACTTGGTTTCGTGGCTGGTGATTTTCTAATTATGAGCTGACTGATATCTGAAGGAGGCATTTGATAAAAAAATATTGGTTATTAATATTTGAGACAGGGTTTAAGGGGAGACGCAACGTAGATAATGGAGTAAAAGGAGTTACTTTAAAAGTAGAACTAATAGAACGACAATGTTGACCAATGGGAATTGTTGGATCCGCAATTAGCTACGTTGCGTGAAAAGTAAATTAATAAGATTTAGATGAGGGTTGCAAGGAGTGATGTGTTCTCTCCCGACAATGAGGCTTATTGGGGAAACTGATACAAAACTAAAAAAATCACAAAAAAAAAAATGTTACGCGGCACCACGTCAGTTTAGAGACCCATTGTATATAAACCGGAAACCTTCGTATCACGTCAGAGATAGAATCTTCAACCTTCTAGATTTCATTTCCGTGGCTAAACCGACAGACACACTCTCTGATGAAATAACTTTCAATGTAAAAGTCACGCCATGCCCGGGACGGGTGTTTTTATTTCATACAAATCATCTCGATGTTCCGTTACAAACGAATTAACGTTTTTTTTTTTTACTTGTTGAGATCTAGTTTGTGTCAGGCGGCCGACGAGAAAATAACCGCTCGATAACTTTCAGTCTTCCGTGATCAAAGCTCAAAACGTGGGGCAGGGCGATGCGAGTTGTGTGTATCGTCAGCCGGACGCAAAAATGGAACACGGACAAGACACCAACTCGTTGCAACAAAAAGACTTTCAAAAGATGCTATTATATGAAGCTGCGTTGTGCTTATTTCTTCGCCGCCGAAAATCCGGGTCTTTAACACTTTTGGCGGAGGTATGCACTCCACTGAGCGCTATTTCATCCTATTATTTTTCTCTATTTTCTCTGTACTCGTTTCCCTTATTTCTTCCGTATTCCTTATCGCTATCACAACGTTACTACATGTCTACCTTTGACCTCTCTCAGCTACAAAACGGTATGAAATATATATAAACAAATGCCAATGTCCACCAAATCGCAATTCAATTTCCGGACATGTGTACATCGGTCGAACGTTACCAAACAATGCGCATGTGCCCGTATCTCTTCGATCTATATTACTTCTACGTACACCTGAAAAATCTTGACTGGCTGAGAGGGGGGGGGAGTGTTATGCTTTGGCGCGGGTATACATTCCACTGAGTGCTAGTGTAGGTTATTATTATTTCATTACCTTTTTTTCTGTAATAGTTTCCCATATACATTTCTTTCTGTCTTTTTTCTTTCTTTCATCGCCCTTATCGCTATGACAACGGTGTTTTCTGTCTACCTTTGACCCCTCCCGGCTACTATAGGATATGAAATATAAATGGACAAAGTTCGATGTCCAGCGAATCGCAATTCAATTTCCGGACATGCGCACATTCGCTCAACGTTAGCACGCAATGCGCATGTGCTTCTATCTCTGCGATCTGTATTACCTCTCTGCACACCGCTAAAGAAAACGTATAAGTAGTTTAAGGGTATGGTCGAGTAAAACTATCTACAGCACTACAGACGTAAATTGTTTTATGGAAAGGAAGATGAATGCGTTAGAAGACGAATCGAAATACTTGTCAGCCTCACGTGAATAGCCATAATTTAAAAAAATTACATCCCTTATATTACTAAATCGAATATTAGCAATAACTTTATCAATGAAAATAAAGAAATATCTAACACATAAAGATATATTGTCGGGTGTTAAAAGTCAGACCCAAACAGTATTTAAGCTGAACAATTAAACTTTGCTTCTGGCTAGGCAACTTCATTTTTTATTGTTGTACCGTGTTATTGGCAATATTAGTAACGCACATAGCTACAATTTATGGCTTAGTCCGGCCAGGACAACTATTAATATGAAACATTTTAAATAATAACTTAAACATAAACATCAGAAAGGGAATAACTTATTTTAAATTAAAAATGTAATAGGTGTTGTTTTCCTCAATTTTAAAACTGTGCACACAAATAAAATTGAAAAACTAAAATGACTTAACTGAATCCGGGGCAACGCCGGGTAGGTACAGCCTTAACTAATTGATAACCTATGCAATATCTGTTGCATGTCTGTTTGTTTTGGGGGCATAATAAAAGCACAACCGCCTATTTGAAAATTCAAATATTTCAGATTTGCATGAAATTTTATCCACAGTCATTAGACACCAGTTAAGCAAATTCCTTGAATTTCAATTTCTTCTTAAGACACCTCAAGCTTAAACCTTAAATTAAGACATTTTCTAAAATTAAAGTCATGTAATTGATTTTAATCAAAATTGGAATATGTATTCTAGAAAAAGGATTCAGTATCATTATATCCTGAATCTTTGTAAGAGGACATAAAAGTGGTGCAAAACTGTTCTGCTCGAGAATTTTACCCATCCTGGAACGGGTATTCTTCGAATATATAGATATACTTAGAGCACACACACATATATATATACTTATTTTAATAATACATATTTAAATATTATCTACATATACAGATACGTTTAATCCTTATGGAATCATCAGTGTAAAGATAACCATTCACGGCAGTCGCACGATCCGAACACCGGTACAAGAGTAAGACAAACTACGATAAAAGCATCCTTTGGTAAAAACATTAATACGACATAGTAGATCAGATTAAAGATGCGAGACGTTTTTTTTTTTAAATGAAACATTTATTTCATATATATTTCGGTTTCAAACAAAACTTTCTCAGTGAATAGACATTTTTTTTTCTTTCCTCATGGTTGGTATTTACTGGATCAACGACGTCGGTCGAATGAGCCGTTGCCGGCGAAAAGAATAAACACCCCGAGTCTTTTCTTTTGTCTTTCTCTGTAACTTTAGTCATTAAAATATATTCTGACGTCATTAGTTTTTTTTAGTGCTTAAAATCGAATTATGTTACATAAGTAGACAAATCATTGAATGTCTTCATTTAGTCGTTGCAGTTTTTCCATCTGTAGTTGTCTTCGTTTCTTTGTGGTTGTCTTTTGTGTATACGTTTACACTCGTTTCACGTTTCTTTCCGGTTGCCTCTAATACACGTTTTTCATTCGAACTCCTCACTCTGGATACCCAACTACTATTCAAACTCGGATGACCCACTGAAGTCCAACCCTTCATCACAGTGGTATAGGTAGTGGCAACGTGATAGTATCAGAGCTACATGACTAACAGGGTTCTGGTGAAAATCCAGGCAGAGTCGGCATCAGGATTCGTCGTCCTCCTGTTGTCTCTGTCTCTGCATGTGGCAAGCAAAGACATGCCATGTACGGAACCGCAAATCAACGGAGTGCAAGTGGCAACGTTGCTTCTGCGCCATTCCTTTATGCGTTCTACCCCGACTTCGCAACCGACGAGCCTAGCTGTTCTCGGTGTCAGGGTAAACATCTGCAACCCTGTAAGTTAGCGAATAGCTACGACAAACGAGGAGGACTTCATGCAGACCAGACAATCCTGAGGCACAATCTTCGTGAGCTCTATGCAAAGGTCCGACTCGCATTACAAACAAACAAACAAACAAACAAACTCGTCCGCCATTTTTCTCAGAATCTCCAAACGATAATCAATTTTGTCGCGCCTTTCGTACGGACTATTTTTACGCGTGTAATCATAAAATCGATCCATATAAAAACAGTAGGTGAATCATTTCGGAGATCAATCTCTATCACTCCTCATTTCCACGCAAGGATGACATCCTTTATTTATAGCTCCCAACGCGGCCACATTCATATCACTATAATCGTTTTTCTACCATAGCTACGCCACATCTTCAATCACCATGCGCGCCCTGTCGGCGGGGCTGACGGCAACCGCATGCAGAGGGGTAAACCCACCCCGAAAACGGGACCACCAGTAGGCCACATCTTCAATCACCATGCGCGCCCTGTCGGCGAGGCTGACGGCAACCGCATGCAGAGGGGTAAACCCACCCCGAAAACGGGACCACCAGTAGGCCACATCTTCAATCACCATGCGCGCCCTGTCGGCGAGGCTGACGGCAACCGCATGCAGAGGGGTAAACCCACCCCGAAAACGGGACCACCAGTAGGCCACATCTTCAATCACCATGCGCGCCCTGTCGGCGAGGCTGACGGCAACCGCATGCAGAGGGGTAAACCCACCCCGAAAACGGGACCACCAGTAGGCCACATCTTCAATCACCATGCGCGCCCTGTCGGCGGGGCTGACGGCAACCGCATGCAGAGGGGTAAACCCCCCCCCCCGAAAACTGGACCACCAGTATGCCGTAGGTGACGACCCGTGATGTCTTCAGACGGAATCCTGGTGGCTGAGCAGTCCGTTGCCTAGTTGCATAAATAGTTACGTGACTTGCAACACTCTACTTCGGCGAGACGGGAGGTCGGAGAGGATGATCCGAGCAATCGGCTGGTCACGTCATGCCCTAGTATCTCTAAGTTCATCCCCAACCTTATTATTCAATCTGATTCTTAAAAAAGTCAAAACTTTATTTCTCCTTTTTATTTTCTCTTCAAATAGATACAAGAAGGCTGTGACTGTTGAGAAAAAAAATTACCAATGCCAAAGAGTATTTTTAAGGAATAATGTTTTTTGGGAAAAGTGACAATGCTGGTGTGCTTCCTAAGGGTGTTCCGTTTTCCTGTTCTTGAGTAATAATGGTGCCATTTGTGAAATTTCCTTCTAAGAGTAATGTTTGCCAAGAGTAATACAATGTTTGCCAAGAGTAGTGTAATGTATTTCAAGAGTAGTGCAATGTATTCCAAGAGTAGAGTAATGTATTCCAAGAGTAGTGCAATGTATTTCTAGAGTAGTGTAATGTATTTCAAGAGTAGAGTAATGTATTTCAAGAGTAGTGCAATGTATTTCAAGAGTAGTGCAATGTATTTCAAGAGAAGTGCAATGTATTCCAAGAGTAGTGCAATGTATTTCAAGAGTAGTGTAATGTATTTCAAGAGTAGAGTAATGTATTTCAAGAGTAGTGTAATGTATTTCAAGAGTAGTGCAATGTATTTCAAGAGTAGTGCAATGTATTTCAAGAGAAGTGCAATGTATTCCAAGAGTAGTGTAATGTATTTCAAGAGTAGAGTAATGTATTCCAAGAGTAGTGTAATGTATTTCAAGAGTAGTGCAATGTATTTCAAGAGTAGTGCAATGTATTCCAAGAGTAGTGTAATGTATTTCAAGAGTAGAGTAATGTATTCCAAGAGTAGTGTAATGTATTTCAAGAGTAGAGTAATGTATTCCAAGAGTAGTGTAATGTATTTCAAGAGTAGTGCAATGTATTTCAAGAGTAGTGCAATGTATTTCAAGAGTAGTGCAATGTATTTCAAGAGTAGTGTAATGTATTTCAAGAGTAGTGTAATGTATTTCAAGAGTAGTGCAATGTATTTCAAGAGTAGTGCAATGTATTTCAAGAGTAGTGTAATGTATTTCAAGAGTAGAGTAATGTATTCCAAGAGTAGTGTAATGTATTTCAAGAGTAGAGTAATGTATTCCAAGAGTAGAGTAATGTATTTCAAGAGTAGTGCAATGTATTTCAAGAGTAGAGTAATGTATTTCAAGAGTAGTGCAATGTATTTCAAGAGTAGTGCAATGTATTTCAAGAGTAGTGCAATGTATTTCAAGAGTAGTGTAATGTATTTCAAGAGTAGTGCAATGTATTTCAAGAGTAGTGTAATGTATTTCAAGAGTAGAGTAATGTATTCCAAGAGTAGAGTAATGTATTTCAAGAGTAGTGCAATGTATTTCAAGAGTAGAGTAATGTATTTCAAGAGTAGTGCAATGTATTTCAAGAGTAGTGCAATGTATTTCAAGAGTAGTGCAATGTATTTCAAGAGTAGTGTAATGTATTTCAAGAGTAGTGTAATGTATTTCAAGAGTAGTGCAATGTATTTCAAGAGTAGTGCAATGTATTTCAAGAGTAGTGCAATGTATTTCAAGAGTAGTGTAATGTATTTCAAGAGTAGTGCAATGTATTTCAAGAGTAGTGTAATGTATTTCAAGAGTAGTGCAATGTATTCCAAGAGTAGTGCAATGTATTCCAAGAGTAGTGCAATGTATTTCAAGAGTAGTGTAATGTATTTCAAGAGTAGTGCAATGTATTCCAAGAGTAGTGTAATGTATTTCAAGAGTAGAGTAATGTATTCCAAGAGTAGTGTAATGTATTTCAAGAGTAGTGCAATGTATTTCAAGAGTAGTGCAATGTATTTCAAGAGTAGTGCAATGTATTTCAAGAGTAGTGCAATGTATTTCAAGAGTAGAGTAATGTATTTCAAGAGTAGAGTAATGTATTCCAAGAGTAGTGCAATGTATTCCAAGAGTAGTGTAATGTATTTCAAGAGTAGTGTAATGTATTTCAAGAGTAGTGCAATGTATTTCAAGAGTAGAGTAATGTATTCCAAGAGTAGTGCAATGTATTTCAAGAGTAGAGTAATGTATTTCAAGAGTAGTGCAATGTATTTCAAGAGTAGTGCAATGTATTTCAAGAGTAGTGTAATGTATTTCGAGAGTAGTGCAATGTATTTCAAGAGTAGTGTAATGTATTCCAAGAGTAGTGTAATGTATTCCAAGAGTAGTGTAATGTATTTCAAGAGTAGTGTAATGTATTTCAAGAGTAGTGCAATGTATTTCAAGAGTAGTGCAATGTATTTCAAGAGTAGTGCAATGTATTCCAAGAGTAGTGTAATGTATTTCAAGAGTAGAGTAATGTATTCCAAGAGTAGTGTAATGTATTTCAAGAGTAGTGCAATGTATTTCAAGAGTAGTGCAATGTATTTCAAGAGTAGTGCAATGTATTTCAAGAGTAGTGCAATGTATTTCAAGAGTAGAGTAATGTATTTCAAGAGTAGAGTAATGTATTCCAAGAGTAGTGCAATGTATTCCAAGAGTAGTGTAATGTATTTCAAGAGTAGTGTAATGTATTTCAAGAGTAGTGCAATGTATTTCAAGAGTAGTGTAATGTATTTCAAGAGTAGTGTAATGTATTTCAAGAGTAGTGCAATGTATTTCAAGAGTAGAGTAATGTATTCCAAGAGTAGTGCAATGTATTTCAAGAGTAGAGTAATGTATTCCAAGAGTAGTGTAATGTATTTCGAGAGTAGTGCAATGTATTTCAAGAGTAGTGTAATGTATTCCAAGAGTAGTGTAATGTATTCCAAGAGTAGTGTAATGTATTTCAAGAGTAGTGCAATGTATTTCAAGAGTAGTGCAATGTATTTCAAGAGTAGTGTAATGTATTTCAAGAGTAGTGCAATGTATTTCAAGAGTAGTGTAATGTATTTCAAGAGTAGTGTAATGTATTTCAAGAGTAGTGCAATGTATTTCAAGAGTAGTGTAATGTATTTCAAGAGTAGAGTAATGTATTCCAAGAGTAGTGTAATGTATTTCAAGAGTAGTGTAATGTATTTCAAGAGTAGTGTAATGTATTTCAAGAGTAGTGTAATGTATTTCAAGAGTAGTGCAATGTATTTCAAGAGTAGTGTAATGTATTTCAAGAGTAGTGTAATGTATTTCAAGAGTAGAGTAATGTATTCCAAGAGTAGAGTAATGTATTCCAAGAGTAGAGTAATGTATTTCAAGAGTAGTGCAATGTATTTAAAGAGTAGTGCAATGTATTTCAAGAGTAGTGTAATGTATTTCAAGAGTAGAGTAATGTATTTCAAGAGTAGTGCAATGTATTTCAAGAGTAGTGTAATGTATTTCAAGAGTAGTGCAATGTATTTCAAGAGTAGTGTAATGTATTTCAAGAGTAGTGTAATGTATTTCAAGAGTAGTGTAATGTATTTCAAGAGTAGTGCAATGTATTTCAAGAGTAGTGTAATGTATTCCAAGAGTAGTGCAATGTATTTCAAGAGTAGTGTAATGTATTCCAAGAGTAGTGCAATGTATTTCAAGAGTAGTGTAATGTATTTCAAGAGTAG
>OY744537.1:78480025-78550025 GCA_963556195.1 Sepiola atlantica | reverse complement strand
TTTTTATCTCCTTCAGGATCTTTTGATCTATGTATAGCAGATCATGCGCCCCGCTTTTCCATTTTCGGTATCCTTTTTGTTCATCGGGGAGCAGTCCTAATTGTTCAGGGATTGGTTGATTTGTTTTCTCGGTTGTGCCCTTAGGATTTTCCACATTGTTGGTATAAAGGTTATTGGCCTGAAGTTACTTTAGACCGTTCCCTTTTTTGAATCTTTTTGTATTAGCGTTGTCCTTTGTTTAGTCATACACTCTGGTAGTCTGTTTTGTGGATACATCATTTCCGTTTCTACGCTAGCCTTTCGTTTAGGGTCGTGAATTTTAAAAAACCAGTACGCATGTTATCCATCATGGCCTGGTGCTTTTCAGTTTGACATTTTGCTTAGAGTTGTCTTAATCGTTTCTTCATTAATGTCTGTTTCTGTTCCCTTTTCAATTTCCTGTATTTCATCTTTCATGTTTTTTCAGTCATTTGGCATTTTTGTTGTGTTTTTTAGGTTTTCCCCTATCTTGCTCCGGAAGTGTTTTGTCTCTGTCGGGTCCGAGTTTTCTGTTGCTCTCTTTCCGTTTACGTTTTTGTAAAACTGGCTCTCATTGTTTTCAAAGGCCCTGTTCTGTTTGTGCTGTTCCGATTTGTATCTATATAGTCTCAGTCTTTCATTCCATATCTGCTATCTTTTGTTTCAGTTCTTCATGTTTCTTATTTAGTTTTTCCTTGTGATTCAGATTTATGCTCTTCCATGGTTTCCTCTTCTCTTTCACCCTGTTCACAGTTTCAGCTTCTTTTCCAAGTTTGATCATCTGGGGTTCAAGTATGATTTCTCATCCAAGCTTTTTCGATTCATTCTTTTAGCCAGTCTTTTTAGTTTCATACTTATTAATTTTGCCTCCGAATATATCAAGTTGTTTAGGTCTGTGATAGTATCTGCTAAGATGTATGCGATGAGTCAGTTTAGTTTTTCTGTTTCTAATTTTAAAGCTTCCAATCTTCGTTCTTTAGGGATAGGAGTTTTGTTTTGTTTTCGGACATGAACCGTTTGATGTCTTTTACTTCTATTGTTTCTTCCTCAATGAGTTCTGTTGTTCTGAAGTCTTCGACCTCTTCAATTTGAGTGTTTATGTTTTGCCCGTCTTCTTCCTAAGAGTTTTCCTCAAGTAGTGTTTCTTGATCTGTTCCGCCATTTATCTTTTGTTTTATTTTTGTTAATTCCCTCTCCGAGGACCACCCTCTCTTGAGGATCTGTCTTACTTGATCTGCTATCTTTTGTTCCGTTGTATGGTAGTCAGTAGAAATGTCCTACACATGTTTCATTCGTTTCCAGTAGCCTCCTAATGTGGTGTGGCGGCTTTTCTCTTTTGTGGTTCATTTCTTTCTATTACTTTTTGGTTAGTTCTTTTCATTCCTGCTTTCTTGTGTTTAGGCCTGTGTCCATGTCGTACCTGAAATTAGAGAGGTTACTCACCTGTTTTTGTTCTGTGACTTGTTACTGAAATTCAAGTGGTCAACATTCACAGGATGCGGACCGGATCCCTCATGTTGGCCAACGAAAGAGCACATGCCAATCCTGACACTCATATATTTCTTCTGAGTCTCACGAGTTTCCCTTTTACTTGCAGACATTTGTTATGGTTTGGTGTTTGTGACAACACCAGGTCCAGGCTTAATCTGCCTGTGATACTGACACAGGGATAGTGTTTATTTCATTTTCATGAAGGAAAATGTGTACTATCACTCATACATGAAGGGACATTTACGATAGATACGAGAAAAAAGTATATTTTACACAACTTATCTTATACGATCTTATTCCGTCGCAGTGATATTTTTAGCATGAACTGGTCACCGAGTGGAAGTGCTATGTAGTAGAACGTGGAAGGGGCAGTAGGTGATGCGTTTATTGCGACTTGTGTTCTACGAAGAACATCTGACATATCAATTAAACTGTCGAAATTAATGCTGTCTTTCATTTTAAACTTGCTTTACTTCAGCTAAGGAAGAATTAAAAATAGATTTTAGTTTTATCAACAAACGAGAGAAACAAAATCGACAATTAACAGTTTAAGTATAAATGCAAATATGGTTCATAGAAAGTATATTTTAAACATGGTTCATAGAAAGTATATTTTAAACATGGTTCATGGAAAGTATCTTTTAAACATGGTTCATAGAAAGTATATTTTAAACATGGTTCATGGAAAGTATATTTTAAACATGGTTCATGGAAAGTATCTTTTAAACATGGTTCATAGAAAGTATATTTTAAACATGGTTCAT
The DNA here is from genome assembly GCA_963556195.1 of Sepiola atlantica. NCBI lineage: Eukaryota > Metazoa > Mollusca > Cephalopoda > Sepiida > Sepiolidae > Sepiola > Sepiola atlantica. The sequence goes on along the minus strand of OY744537.1, from coordinate 78,547,752 downwards.
AGAAAGTATATTTTAAACATGGTTCATAGAAAGTATATTTTAAACATGGTTCATAGAAAGTATATGTTAAACATGGTTCATAGAAAGTATATTTTAAACATGGTTCATAGAAAGTATATTTTAAACATGGTTCATAGAAAGTATCTTTTAAACATGGTTCATAGAAAGTATATTTTAAACATGGTTCATAGAAAGTATCTTTTAAACATGGTTCATAGAAAGTATCTTTTAAACATGGTTCATAGAAAGTATATTTTAAACATGGTTCATAGAATGTATACTTTAAACATGGTTCATAGAAAGTATATTTTAAACATGGTTCATAGAAAGTATATTTTAAACATGGTTCATAGAAAGTATATTTTAAACATGGTTCATAGAAAGTATATTTTAAACATGGTTCATAGAAAGTATATTTTAAACATGGTTCATAGAAAGTATATTTTAAACATGGTTCATAGAAAGTATATTTTAAACAACTTATCTTATGTCGTCTTCTTCCGTCGCACCGAATCTTTTCGAAATATTTATTATTATTATGATTATTATCATGAGTAGTAGTAGTAGTAGTAGCAGTAGTAGTAGTAGGTGTAGTAATAGTAGTGGTATCAGTAGAGTCAAGGAATCCATAAAAAGGAGGGGGGCTTTGTTAACTATTCTGTTTCTACATAGAATTCTTATTTTGTATACTTATATCTGTATTCTTCCGTTTTTTTAAGTGTTATTAGAACCTTGTAACTACCGCTACGGGTGGCACTTGTTTGAGCATTATTATTATTATTATTATTATTATTATTATTATTATTATTATTATTATTATTATTATTATTATTATTATTATTATTATTATTATTATTAGCAAATATATGCTCCTTCCGGTCGCATATTTTTGCTAGTTATTTTATTTAATTGCTCAGTAAAATGTGTTCGTTTTTTTTTGTTTTTACAAAAAAAAAAGAAAGAAAATCACTCAATTCTTTATTTTAATAAATAGAACATGGAATAATAAAAACATAGTTTTTAAACAAAATTTACCTTTTACGGCGTAAAATGTAAAACAAAAAATCGAGGAAAATATTTTAAATACATCTGGAAATCTTAAAAAAACAATCATGAGTGTATATTTGCAAATATTTATTTATTAGAAGCTTTAAAACAAATTAATTATATAAATTTGAAAGACACGTGATGTTTAAGAAAGTTTTGGAATGCGTATATATAGGAGCTGATAAGTAGATATAAAAAGAGAGCGATCAAAACTAATAATATAGTTAAGTACAGTAAATAGAAGTAATAGCATAGTTTTGTGCTTCAGACAGATGGATACCACATCTCCATTAGTAATAGAAGTACAATAGTACAATTAATAGATGTAATAATATAGTTTCAACTGCAGACAGACAGATACCAAATCTCCATTAGTAATAGATTATCTGTATCTTGTTTTTCTTTTTACAGTAAAACAAAAAAACTGCTACGTATCTGTTATATTGACAAAAACAATAACCTGGCGAATCTTTATAATTAAATGTTAACATATTTTGATATGGTGACAGTACAGAACAGTTACCAAAGCCCCCTTCCGCATGTTAATATATAGGTTTAAATAAATGTCAGGCTCCTGCTGATTGCTTGAGTATAATAATCTCAACTGGTATGTATCTTTCTTCCATGGGTTCTTTTAAGTAGTGCTTATTTAACGCTAGGGGTGTGTGTTTTGTTCAAATTGCTTAATGTCGTCGTATGTTAATGTTATGATGAGTTATTAAATACTGGATCACAGAGAAGCTATGTTGATTGCTTATTTAATGATAGAATAGGATGTCAGCTGCTTGGCGCCAAATTTTTAACGGATTTTTCTTATGATTTAGGCTGAATTATTCTAGCTTCTCATTGGCTGAAAACATATATATTCCCTTATATATCATTTATTTTATTTTAATTTGGAGCCACTTTTTGTACAAAATATGCTACTCCGTTTTTATTTTGTTAATGTTTCTTAGTGTTCGCACACTAGAATAACTGCTGAAAGTTCTTCTTGTCCAAAGAGAGCAAAAACGGCAACCTTTATGAGTGTAAACATGCAGCACGTTTCAATGTATGCAGACGACAGACCTGTCATAGGAAAAATATATGGCGTGTAGTTTTACCAAGCAAAATTTGATTTCTCCACTTGAAAATTTGGTACTGTTTTAGATATTGACCCTAACTTTCGTGACTGCCCGGCAGCAGCGAACCGACAGCTAACGGAAGCGTCCGAGACCTGCCGAAATCGAAAACGAGGCTGGCAGGCAGACGATATTGATTTCAAAGAGAGACGCTTGGCACTAATTATAACTGAAGTGTTGTGTAGTTTGATTGCCTCTCCGGAGCAGTGCATTAACTTTTGCCAGCAGAAAGCTCTGATGGCAAAATATATGCGATGCGGCGGCGGCCGACTTTGCCGGCTAGTACCGCGAAAGAGTGTTTCGGAAAAATATGCCTGGAGATGCCCCACCCAGGAATGCCGGGCTTGGATTTCGCTGCGATCGGGGACGTTTTTTTCGCGGTCAAAACTCACCATATCAACAATTCTAAAGATGATATACCTGTGGTCCCAGGATATGGCGACCTGCGGGAATTCATGTGGCGACAGACTTTTAAAAAAGACCCTTTCGCCGCCATATTATCGCAGATAGCCGTACTTTATCCAGTCGTCGGCGACCAAAAGAGTTTAAAAAGTTAGTTTTCTTACATAAAATGGTTAATTATTAATAAAAAAAAAAGTTTATTCATTTCAGCTATGGGTTTGTTCATTTATTTCATTTTCTGTATAAAAATATATGCATTTCTTTTTCTTTACGTATAGTCATCGTCTTACATTGTTGTCTGCCGACTCGGCAGGTCTCGGACGCTTCCGTTAGCTGTCGGCTCGCTGCTGCCGGGCAGTCACGAAAGTTAGGGGCAATATCTAAAACAGTACCGAAAATTTTATTGCCTCTTTATAGTGTGATTTTATGCTGCGATTCCGAGTCACTTGATACTTTACAAGATGGTGAGCCCATATGGTCAGTCAGTTTTTATGCCCATAGATTAGAGTGCTGTGTAGTTAGAGCTACGTTATTATGTTTACAAATTTATTTAAACACAATTTTACATTGTTAATTATTCATTTTCTTTTATTAATAAACTAATAGCTTCGTATGCCGGGTATTGATCTTGTAGGTTCGTATGAGAAACAACCTTTCATAATGACGTCATCTGTTTACGCAATTGTTTACATAAGCAAACCGCCATGATAGCGTGCCGCGAAATTACCTTTTTATGAAAAACGGCTTCAAATAATCTTCTATTGAAAATGATATAATTATATCATAGTTTTCTTGACAGCTGTGCATTTGTTCATGAGAACATTTAGAATATTTTCATTAATTATAACAAATATGTTCTTCAAAATAAAATCATTTTCCAGGGATCATTTGAATCGTCTTTGCGCAATCCTGCTCACAAACACGAAAAACAACAAAAACAACAAATAAACAGCCTCTGTTTAAACTGTAACAAGCCGCGTGTGCGTGGTCTCCCTCTGTATGTGACTCGATGTGGCGAGTGTAAAATGCAAGAAATTTGGGTAATTTGGCGCATTTTTGACCCCCCTTTGACCCCCTAGGGGCGCGAACCAGAATTTTTCTGAGGTCAAGGATTCTCATTTTATATCCGGAACAATTGCCTCTACATTTTGGCCAAGTCAGAAAAATTGAATGGATGGATCAAACGTTATGGGAGAAAAGGGTAATTTTTTGCCATTTTGGGGGCTTTTGACCCCCTGGGGGTGCGAACCAGATTTTTTCCAAGGTCAGCGATACTTATTTTCTATTAGGAACAATTGCCTCCACATTTTGACCAAGTTTCAGAGAAATTGAATAGATGGATTTCTGGATCCTTTTGACCCCCTGGTGGGCTAACCAGATTTTTTTAAAAAATCGGAGAATGTCACTTTCTAACGTGACCAAAGTTACAACTTCATGCAAAATTTCAGAGAAATTCAATCAATAGTTGCGGAGAAAAATCCGGACAGACGGACGGACGGACATGCCTCAAAACATAAGTCCCCCGATTTTATAAATCGGTGGAGCAATAAGTAACAACAGAAGTTATCGCCCGTTTAGAAATGTCTAGTGTATAGATACATTTATATTTCTTTCTATTTATCTTTGTATGTTATGTCGAAAAAAAAACTGGGGAGTCTAGCAGCGAGCGTAGTGCCAAAGGTAGAGCTGTCTGGTTCTTCGGCAATGCTTACGAATTTAGTTAACTTTGAAGCTACTCACGTAAACTTTCCGACCAACTCGTGCTGGGTCTGGTAGTTTTGGTAAAAATTTGTCAAACCTTCGGTATGCCGGGAGAAACTAAAATATATGTAAAACCATACAATGCCTATCAAATATGAACAAATTAGCAGAATTCAAAAACGAACTAATAAATAAAATATATATTTTAGAATAAAAAACACACAAAAAACTAGAATTTATAGGCTCTACGGGCCCCAATTCTAGCTCCTCCGGAGGACTTGCTATCGTATACAAGCAAAGGATCACTATACTGGCCACCACTGTAAACGCGAATTGGCTCATACGCCAATACGTAGTTTAAGCAAAATAAATCGTTTGGACTATTAAAATAATTTTCAACGCTATTGATAATGTTTACCCATTCATTCATATATTATTTATTATCGTTTATGTTTGAATTCATGTTTTGAAACATGACGAAAATGATAAATCTATGACGTCACGCCAAAGCTATAATTATTTTGTAATGGTAATGTTTTAAGATCTATTAATAAAACAGTTCAAATAAGTCAGTTGGTAGAACCTCAGACTGGAGATCTCAAGGTTTCGGTTTCGATTTCCGGTCATGGCATCCGCTTTTTGTTAGGAATTTATTATTTACTATTAATGCAATATTCTCCATTTCTAAAAGTATTTAAGATATCTGCTATTTTGAAATAGACAAATTCCGCAATGTATTTATTACGTTTAAAAATTTTGTGACTGACGGGCTGACAAAATGTCTATTTATATAAGATTAAACAACGCTTTTTAAAACAAATTTTGGAATAATATAAAACGATAAACAACTCTTAATAAATATTGGTACTGGCAGATAATCTAAACTGATTTTTTAAAAATCGAGAATAATACGTATAACATATTAATCAGCGATGAAGCAACGAAAGTTGGTAGAGTTAATAAAAGAACCTTCTGCGACCAACACTTTCGCATCTCAGTGCGGTATACAGCAGATTGATCAGATGAGACCTTTTTTTCGCCCTGGGAGTGTATGATATTACCTGTTCAGTGATTACAAACTTGAACATCTGGTATCTCGAAGATGAAACATGTGTAGGCAGCTGGTCAGAAGTTATTGAGAACCTCTCTCGAATCATCTCAGGCTTCAGGTTAACCCTTAAAGTCCGAAGTCAATGATATCGACTGTTCGGCAGAATCCCTCACGGTGGTCGTCTCAGAAATAAGCGGAGTCATTAATGGGATTAAGATTACTAATCGCGACGAACTTACAATGCTCGGGTTTCCAATCTTCAAACCACCGATTCAAGCCAACTAAAACAGAGAGCTTACAAAATTGTTCAACATGTAATACTGGCTCCTACTGATTGATAAGCACCCGACACTCTTCCTCTTGTGCAACTGCTCTGAATCCCGAAATTTTATGCTCTCTCCGTAGTGCGCCACGTTACCAGTTTCTAGTCGACCTGGGCAGGCTGGGTTGTGTAATTTGGGACACAACAAAAGCCATATGCAACATAAATTTTGACGATGTAGGCTGGTGCCAGGCCATCCTTCCACACTTTTGTTTTAGTGAACTTGGACTTAAATCAACAATTGAGATCACATTGCCGGCTTACGCTTCTTCCATCTTTGTCAATCAGCATTTGGCTGAGAGTATTCTACATGAAGCATTCGAATCGCCTTTCAACAACCTGATCTATGATCTGTTTGCCAACTGGGGGATGGGGTGCTCATTGTTCCGGAGCTGATGGGGAGATAAAAGAGCTGGTACAGAATCATGATGAAGACTGGAGTAGAATCCCAAACAATGTCCTACGACCAACACCGTCTGGCTTACCTTCAAGCTGCACCATCGACCATCGGGAACCTAGTGGATGACAATTGCCTCAGATTAGCCGTCGTCATTCACACAGGTTCGAGAATGTGCAACGCTAACAAGTCAGCTGTTCGATGTATATGGACTACACACCCTTTCACGTTGAAGACACAGTGCTCCCAACGATATCGTCCGACGGGTCCTAGACATCGTTGGCGTCTCATCGATCCCTGCACCAGTTGACCTCGACAGAGGGGATTGCAAACGGCCCGATGACCTGACAGCTTTTTCCTTTGCAAACGGCAAGACATTTATATTGGATGCGACTTATGTCGACACCTTTGCGCCCTCGCCAGTGACAGAATCAGTAACAAATCATGGACGTATAGCAGCGTTACCAGAGGACCGCAAGCGATCAAAAATATGCCGGTCTTCTCGACAGATTGTATTCCAACTGATCGCCGTAGAGACGAGTTGAGCGATTGGCCCCGGCACGCGGAAAATCCCTAACACTCTTGGTATGTTAATGACGTGTCATACTGGGGGACCATCGTGAATTGACTTGGCCTTCGAGTGCCTCTCTATCGCCACTATTCCTAGAAACGATTTGATTCTGCGCTCGGCCTCTCAGCCATCAAGACATCCGATGAAACTTCCTGATATTTGTATATTGGTTTTGAAAAATGACATTTAATTAATTGATTATTATTTATTGTCATTTATTGAATAAATGTAAGACATGAAACACTCACAAGCATAGTGATCGTCTTCTTGCAACTCGCAAGTTTGATTTGTCCAGTGTTGGGACTACCTGTAAAGAATCCGTTTTATTTACCTTCATCTTAGTATGTATGTGCTCGCAATCCTTTGCTGTGATGCTTTCATGACTAAATGATAATAATAATAATAATAATAATGCTGCTGATGATGATAATAATAATAGTAATGATAATAATTGTTGTGATGTTGTCCCACAGTAAATAATAAATAAAGGAAGTCAAGTCGAGGGTTGGTTTAACAAGTGTATTAACAAAGTAAGAAACTGACTAGCTCTTGGCTAGACAGTTACAAGACTGTGCTGTCTTCTGGTGACTCGCACTATTTATAGTGACAACCGGTGTAGTTTCTCCTGTGTAAGAACGGTCGGTGTAACAATAATAATAAAAATAATAGTAATAATAATAATAATAATAATAATAATAATAATAATAAATAATAATAATAACAATAATAACAATAATACAAATAATGCTGCGTATGATAATAATAATAGTAATGATGATAATAATAAAAATAATAGTAATAATAATAATAAATAATACTAATAATAACAATAATAATAATAATGCTGATGATAATAATAATAGTAATGATAATAATAATAAAAATAATAGTAATAATGATGATAATAATAAAATAATAATAATAATAACAATAATAATAATAATAAAGCAGCTGATGATAATAATAATAGTAATGATAATGATAATAACAACAATAATAATAATAATGCTGATGATAATAATAATAGTAATGATAATAATAATAAAATAATAGTAATAATAGTAATAATATTAATAATAATAATAATAATAATAATAATAAAAATAATAATAATAATAATAATAATAATAATAATAATAATAATAATAATAATAATAATAACCTGGAAAAAAAGACTGGGAGAAATTGGAATCAAAGGGATCATTGAAACCATGCAAAGGACGGGAAAGATCAAAACAGCTGCAATCTTATGGAAAATCCTTGAATGCGAAAACTAACCCGCATAAGCTACGAAGGCTAACCGGTCACATGGTATTTAAAACATGAAGAAAACAAAACCACCGGAAGAACACGACATCACACACCAAGGAACAGAAAATGCAAGAAACATCACTTCATAAGGGCCCCCTCTCCTCCCCAATAAATTACACCGGCTTCAGCTGACACCACACAGAAATGCACCAATAAACAGAAATTGAAAGAAACACATAAAATCTCCTCCCCCGATCTCCTCCTCCTCCACTCCCCCTCCCCTTTCCTAAAAAAATGAAAAAAAAAATAAAAATGGTGCCAGCCTAGGCTGACACCACACAAAATATTTGTAAAGGGTCAAAGAGGATGAGAAGACCGAGGAGAGACATCACAAACCAGACCTCCACTGAAAGAGTGCGGGGAATGCTGGAACCTTGGGGAGGCTTATTGCCACTAAAATTTCAGAGAAGACAATGGTCCTTGCCAGCGAAAAATCAATGGTAAGCGGCTGTTGTGATACTGCAAGGTTATTTGTGGTGGTCATCGAAAAGAGGTGGAGAATACTGGAAATCTGGGGAGACTTGTTGTCACTCAGACTCCAGGGAATACCACCGGTTGTTGAGAACTCCTAGTGAGTACAAATAACAATAGTAATGATATAGAAGTAAAGAGATTTATTAATTTTAGTTACAAGAATAATGTCTTAACATATGTCACAGTTTATGAATTTTCGAATAAAATCAAACGAGAATAAATTATGATGGTGGCTGTGACCCAACGGATCACGGGTACTCGTGGTTTTGTTATATTAATGTATATATATATATATATATATATATATATATATATATATATATATATATATATATATGGTGAGTCAATGAAAAATAATTAGACCTGCAAATGGAAGCAAATCAATATCTTCAGTTGTTCAGAACAAGGAGCATTTAGTAAATAAAAATATTTATTATTCCTCTCTTTCAATTTCATTCAGGAATGAAATTGAAAGAGAAGAAGAAGAAATATTTTATTTACTAAATGCTCCTTGTTCTGAACAACTGAAGATATTGATCTGTTTCCATCTGCATGTCTAATTATTTTTCATTGACTCACCTTATTTTTGCTCTATCCAGTATATTGAGCTTTCCTCACCTCACAATAGGTCTAATTCTCTAAAAGTTACCTTTTAGTTATAAACCCTCATATATATATATATATATATATATATATATATATATATATATATATATATATATATATATATATATATATATATATATATATATATATATATATCCTTCATTAAATCCATTATTATGGTCTACTTCTGTGGTTTCTAAATCTGAGGATAAACCATCACATTGACGACTTTCTGTCAACGTCTTTGGCAGGATGTAGTTAGACTCCCCGCAGGGTAGATTATTGGTGATCTATTTGAAAGTGGTTTCACATATTCTTTGTTTCTAACCAATTACTTTTAAGAGAATGTCGCTATTCTGCATTTATGCCTCTTATGAATAAGTAAGTTTCTTTCGGCACAATGTCCTGCTATTTGCACCATACATCTGTCATGCCATAAAGAAGTTTTGCAAAGTCTGAAATAAACAATACTGTCTTAATATGCATCGTACATATATTGCGTACCGCTGACAAGGCTACTACAATATTATTACGACTCTAACTTGTGAGACACAGGGAAGCTACTATGAATGTATCTCTCGCTTTCTCTCTCTTCTCGCTTTCTCTCTGTTCTCTCTTTCTCTCGACACACACACACACACACATTATATATATATATATATATATATATATATATATGATAATTTTATTTACACAGACATGTACAAAATCTGCGACACTGGCATGTCGATGTTATCGATCAACAGTTACTATAAACTGAGATCTCATCAGGCAGAGTTAGAATCCAATCTTAACCTCAGATCATATTTGGAGAGGTTCTCTCCAAATATGATCTGAGGTTAAGATCGGATTCTAACTCTGCCTGATGAGATCTCAGTTTATAGTAACTGTTGATCGATAACATCGACATGCCAGTGTCGCAGATTTTGTACATGTCTGTGTAAATAAAATTATCATACATAAAGCTCTATTTTGATATTGAGCACTTTTTATAAACCCGGTTAAAATTCTCTGGATTACCACCCTGTGGATATTTTTCACCTGGATTATTACCATTATATATATATATATATATATATATATAGCAATAGATAAAGTGAAAGAATAGAATAAGGTACGAATCAAATTTCATTACAATTCAATGTTCAGGCAAAGTTCTTTAAAATCTTTAACTCATGAGTTTTCAAAGAAAATCTTCTCCTCAGAGGACAATTATAGCAATGACATTACTGCAGGTAATAAAAATTAAACTTTGAAAATATATAAAAAAATATATATATATAAAAATACATAAAGGTATATAAAACATGAAATATATCGGCCCAAAACATACTTTTCAGTAAAACTATAAAGTTCATCCAAGTCAACATGTCCAAAATAGCTCCAGGCAAGATATCAAAGAGGTTAATTATTTTTTAATCAGAATAGACTTTAAGGGTAATGTTTTATTATTATTATTATTATTATTATTATTATTATTATTATTATTATTATTATTATTATTATTATTATTATTATTATTATTATTATTAATTTACTTATTTATATATATATATAATTTTTGTTTAATTTCATATATAGACACACACACACACACACACACACACACATACACACACACACACATATATATATATATATATATATATATATATATATATTAGTGAAATAATAAATGCATTGTGTCTACATTTTGTTATTGGGGAAGTGATATTTTGATCACAACCACTGGAGTGTCATTAATTTAATAGCTGTTCCGTTTTTAAATATCCGAAACAGCTGATGATCCCTGTTTTCTATTTCACAATTTTAGTTAAGTTCACTTGTTTGTTTCACTGTCATATAGTTGAACACCCTGTTGTATTTGTGCCTTTTCCAGTTGTAAGTCGTCTTATGCAAGTGGTAAGTCTGCAATATGTTAAAGTTTATTTGCATCCATAGGAATTTAAACATTATAACTTACTTAAAGTTTCTTTATACATACCTTCATACAAAAACATAAACATATAAAGATACCTTACTTCAATTTATCTACTTAATATAAAATATAGAATATTTATAATATATTCCATTAACTACCTTCACTGGTAATACACACCCAAATTAAGCAGTACGAGGAAGAGTGAAATTAGATGAGAAAGAAATAAAGAAAAATAATAACCAAAATTATTTACAAATCTTAATTATCTCCCTTGATAAAACATTAGTAAGATAGAGTTATCTCCCTTGCCTAAAATGGTGACTCGAAAATATCAAATTATTATTTAGTTTGTTGTTATTATTTTTTAATTATTATCATTACTATTAATATTCTAATTATATAAAAAGGTACTTTATTCATATTTATTCGTTTATTTGGTAAGGATAAGATAAGTGTAAAGTCCTTATTCAGAGTTAAAGTTAATGAAGCTACATTATGTTGGGTGTATTTGAATGTACGTATATAGAGGCAGCGTGAAATAATATCTTGTTTTAAAGTAAGGATGTTATCATTAGATTTTAGAATAGTTAAAGCCTCGGCAATGCATATATTTAAAAAATTCGGGGCAATCTGATATTAAATGATATTTTATATAATGGACAATACCATAACATATGCGATATTTCTATGTTTTAACTGCTAATGCGTCTAGCTAAGGAAGTTTTTTGTTCATTATTAAATTAATGCATGGAGATGCTTTTTTTAAAATCAGATTTGAAGTGGAGACGATATAAGTGGTGTGAACCTGTATCAGTATAGGTATTGCTTTTATTGTTTTTATTGCTATTATTCATAACATTCTATTAAATTAAACACCTGTAATTTGCATTCCCTATGTAAATAGTTATTACTTATAGGGCATTTATCATTATAGTTATTAATACAGTTATTTGTAGTGTTAATTCTTTTTGGAATCTTTTAATTTTTGTATTAATAGAGGTGACTAGCGTGACCCTGTGGAAATTCCACAGTGTTTTCTACATCAATCTGTATAATTTAATTTTAATAATATTATCCGGTGGCTAGAAATATGCACATATTTTACTCACAAAAATTTTGCGTGACGGAATGGAAGTATATATATTTATTTATATTACTCGGTTGCCGGGGCAAAAGCTGTCTCTTTACTAAATCTTCTTCAATAGGAGTGTCAGATCGTGACACACAAAATAAATAACACACACTCTATCGTATTTATATATTGATGATGATGGTGGTGGTAGCGGTGGCGGCGGCGGCGGCGGCCTGAAACCGGCCCATTTGGTAAGCGTTTCCGCTAATGGAACGGGATACCTCGGTTGAGTCATAGAAAAGACTAAAACAAACATTGCTAAAACTCTCAGTATTATAAGGTCAAGATCAAGGACAGTAAATCAGTCCTGGAAAAGAGTGGCGCCCTCCCCTACATCTCGGGTTAGCCGCTAATGTAAAGAGATCCTCTACTGTAATCGGACAATTTAGCCTTTTATAAAGTCTGAAATTAGCGACCACCTCACCTAAAATAAGCGAACGCCATTTTTGATTGACGAATTTGACAATATAACTAAATAAATATTTGAAATAAAAAAAAATTAATTTCTCAGATGTTAACTATACAATATCATTGCCCTTGTCATATTTTTACGTCTCTATTTGGTACTTTGTTACATTGAGACCCGGGCTAACTTTGACCCTGACCCTAACTTTAACCCTAACCCCCAATGACCCTGAACTTTATAGGTACCCCCCCACCCCACTGACCCTAACCCTAACGACGGGGTCAAAGTTAGCGCGGGTCCCAATCTAATAAAGCACCACTTATTTGTTAGTAAGTTACGCTTGTTTTATTATGAGCACCTCCCGGATAAGAGTGAAATATTTAAAAAAAAATAAATAATTTGCATTCAAATAACGCGTGTACGATGGACACTCTACTTTCTCTTTCTTTCGTACGCGCTCTCTGTGTTTCACTTTAAAAAAAAAGAAATTTCACAGCTTTTTCTACATCAATCTGTATAATTTACTGTTAATAATATTATCCGGTGGCTAGAAATATGCACATATCTTACTCACCAAAATTTTGCGTGACGGGATGGAAGTATATATATTTATTATATTACTCGGTTGTCGGGGTAAAAGCTGTCTCTTCAGCAATCACTATCGGTCGCGACTCCCCTCCCCCGTTGTCAGGGGCAAAAGTAAATACTAAATCTTATTAAATGGGAGTGTCAGATCGTGACACAAAATAAGAAACTTAACTTCTCAGATGTTAACTATACAATATCATTGTCATTGTCTTATTTTTTACGTCTCTATTTGGTAATTTGTTACATTGGGACCTGGGCTAACTTTGGCCCTGACCCTAACTTTAACCCTAACCCCCAATGACCCTGAACTTTATAGCTAACCCTAACCCCTCACTGACCATAACCCTAACGACGGGGTCAAAGTTAGCGCGGGTCCTAATGTAACAAAGCACCTTCTATTTGTTAGTAAGTTTACTTTTTGCGATTTATTTATTTGTTTTTATTGCGTTTTCACTCTTTCTCTATCCCCTCACTCTCTTACGAACACACACTCTCTCTTTCTTTCGACCAATGTTTTGTTGTTTTTCTCGGTGTTTCACTGAGAAAAACAACAAAACAAAACAAACATTGCTTATTGTCCGTTCAAAACATTTAAAAAATAAATACTGGCCCCTTACCATCCAAAAATAATAAATAAATGTTTTAACACTTTAAGAAGTGGTGCAAATAAAAAATAAATACTTAGTTCAAACTATCATTGAAAAAAAAAAACATTGGTTAACGTCCGTTCAAAAAACGACAACAACAACAACAAAAAATGATAGACATGCCCTAAAAACGCCAAAATAAAAAACAAAAAATAGTTTTAAGTTTTAAGCAACACAAAAAAGTACTTTTTGACCAGGTGATTAAAAAAAATGTATTATTTCTTCACCTTCCGCTCGAAATGTAGAAAAAAAAATCTTCGCGGTTGGTTGAGATCGAACTATAAACCAGTCGGGCCAACGACAAAAATACTACGACGCTTACCGTTGCGCTAAAGGGAAATAATTAAAGTATGATGCAGAAATTAGGCTAATTAAATGTTGTTAATAATCTAGGTGGGGCACGCATGCGCAGAGCGTTTGCCGGAAGCGTGACACACGTACGTACACCTTAGCGTATTAATATATAGATTATATTTTGGCTTAGATTAGGGAGGGTTTAATAGTAAATCTTTATCGTATTTTTATTTAAAACTTTACTATATTAGACTTGGAAATTATTTAGGATTATTTTATAGAACTCCTCGGGGATATCAGTTTGAACATTTACACTATATAAGGTTAAGTCAAATAGCATCTCTTCTATATTTTTATCACTATAATTTACTAGGTTGTTTTTTAACGTCTTTGATCCTGAAGAATCTTCTAAAAATAAATCGTATGTTATTTTGTTAACTGAGAACAAAAATCGTCTAGAAACCGATTATTTTGAATATGGTTTGAAAATTGTTTAAATATTAAAAAATACATACACAGACACACCTACCTACCTCTCGCTATATATATATATATATATATATATATATATATATATATATATATATATATATAAAGACTAACCTCCCCCTTAACATTAGTAATATTTTTAAATACTTTTACCTAGCCTTTTCTCTTACAGTTTCTTTTTCCATATTGAGATAGCAGTTCCCCTATTCTTCCTCATTTATTTGAACATTCGAAAATAATTTTAATTCTAATTTTCCTTCAAAATTTTTACTTTAATCCTTTACACTTTAAATATATTCTCGTTTTTTATTTGGCCTTAAATTGTTTTAGTTTAGTTTCCATAACTCTTGTACCCAGCATAAACCCTTTGCCAATCCCAAAATTAACTCATTAATATTAATCTTATATCCTCACCCACCCTTTTAAACACAACCTCTATGACCTTTTTTCACTTATTATACATTAGTCACTTTATTGTCCCTCTTTATTCACCTCTTTCTTTAAAATCTATTTTTACATCTGAAGCTAGCCTGTATAAAGGCAACCACCACCCAACTTTTATTTACATCATCCGCCCAACCCCTCACACCACTTTCTCGTTTCTACCTCCCTCTTCTTTGATCTCAACCGGTTTTAATTTTAATTTTAATTTCTGTAACGGTTTTGCCCTTTTGAACCTGCTGCTACAATTTTCATAGAGTCTTAAACGGTGAACTTTTTCATATATTTTCAACCTCTTCTCTTTACATTGGACATTTTCTATACTTTCTGTATTTGTATTTATCTTATATCATATTTATATCTTTTCAAATTATGTTATTGGTAATTCCCCTACCAAGTTATCTTTTTGTATTCCTCTGATGATAACATTCCATTCTTTGAAAAGCCATGGCTGAAGGAAAATAAAAATAAATCTCTTTAATTTGAAAACACCTTGTTTTGAACAACTGACGACGTTATAGATATTCTATTTTTACAATCTTCATTCTAATTTTTACTTCTCTTTCTCTCACTATATATATATATATATATATATATATATATATATATATATATATATGGGAAGAGAAGGATGAAGGTAATCCGACGTGATGGGAAAATGAAAAAGGAAAACCAAAAAATGGATGTTTTTTATGTGTACATCAACGTTTCGTCTTTATTTATAAGACTTCACTAGGATGATAATATAGAGAAAAATGTCATGCAAGTACAAACACATGTAGGGTTGACATATGGGAAAAAAGGAAGAAAATAATGGCCACTACTGGAGAAAACAGTAGGGTGGACGTCCGTACTTGGTGAGGACTGAAAAATGAATGTTTATGAAAATGAGTGGGGAAGAAGTGGAAAGATGGGGGTGAGCAAGGACTACTTGTTTTCTCCAGTAGTGGCCATTATTTTCTTCCTTTTTCCCAATATGTCAACCCTACATGTGTTTGTACTTGCATGAAATTTTTCTTTATATTATCATCTTGATGAAGTCTTATAAATAAAGACGAAACGTTGATGTACACATAAAAACATCCATTTTTTGGTTTTCCTTTTTCATTTTCCCATATATATATATATATATATATATATATATATATATATATATATATATATATATATATATATATATTATTTATAAAATACAGAAATTCAATGTAACATCAGTACCGTCGGTTTCAAAGCGGGAGGTTGATCCCGATTATCGTCAGCTGATAAACATATTCAGGAATGGTGGGACTTATTCGGTCACGTCTGGGATCACGTAGGGCGTGATTTGTGTAAAATGGGGGGGGGTTACATATGTGTGCATGAGGGGTTAAATTTAGATTCTAATATTTAAATTGTTAATGTATATAGAATTGTTATTAATTAAAATAAAGCAGAAGAAAAAGTTTTTTTGTAATATATATAAAAAAAGTGTAAGAAATTCTGTAGGGTAGGGGTCGGGGTTTGGGGGCCAGGAAATATAGGGGAAAGACGAAGTAGAGATGCAGGGTAAGACACCGAGGGGAGGGGGGAGAGAAGGGAGGGTCTAGGTGTGGTAAACATTGATAGCCGTTGGTTCTAAGGCTCGGCACCGCCGCTAACTTTTCGACCCCGTATCGTAGCATAAAGTGTAAGAGTGGGGAAGAAGGGAATAATATTACTGTTAAAATAATAGTCAAAATAATAATAATGGTGGTGGCCCGGCGAATTTAAAAGATAAAATTAAGAATAAAACTAAACAAATAAATGAAAATAATAATAAGAATAAAAATAAAATAAAAATAAAAACCCCGCGTGGCAGGGAAAAATACTGTAGGCATAAGCGTGTTATTAAAATGGCACTGGCTATTTGGTGTAACGGTTTCCGGGTGTCAAGCGGGTCCTAAAGTGTGATACTGAGTGAAGTGTGGAGAGGTATAAGGGAATGAATTTGGGGAGCTTGAAAATTTTAAAGGTTAGATGACTTAAAACGGAGGTTATGGAAAATAGAGGGTATGGAAGTACTATAGAAAAATTATAGAACGATAAATGAGCCTCGGATCTAACTGGCCGATTCACTATCAACAGGTTCGGTTGTTGACGACCCGAAAGGGCCTGCTACGGATCTGTTGATAGTGGATCGGGCTCTAAGGGTGTATTAAAAAGATCAAATATTTAAGGGGTCCGGCACGGGAGGAGTCTAATGGAAATTGGATGTCTGTCTAACGGCTGTCTATGGCATTATCTAAAGTCGGTGTTTACAAAGGGGTGATGTTTACAAAACAGGTAGTTCTTCGTCGTTGAGGGGGGGGGATAATTAATCGATGAAGGTACTTGTCTGATTCTAATAATTGGGGTTGCTTGGGGTGGGTGAATAACTTAATAAGAAATATATAAAAAAATATATATAAGAAAATAAAAAAATATATAGAAAAATATAATAAATCAATAATAAAAAAACACACTAATAAAAAATAAAAAAAAATATAAAGAAATAAGAAGAAATAAAAAATAAAAAATAAAAAATGTTAAAAATATATAAAAGGGTAATACCCTTTTATATATTTTTAACATTTTTTATTTTTTATTTTTTATTTCTTCTTATTTCTTTATATTTTTTTAATTTTTTATTAGTGTGTTTTTTTATTATTGATTTATTATATTTTTCTATATATTTTTTTTATTTTCTTATATATATTTTTTTATATATTTCTTATTAAGTTATTCACCCACCCCAAGCAACCCCAATTATTAGAATCAGACAAGTACCTTCATCGATTAATTATCCCCCCCCCCCTCAACGACGAAGAACTACCTGTTTTGTAAACATCACCCCTTTGTAAACACCGACTTTAGATAATGCCATAGACAGCCGTTAGACAGACATCCAATTTCCATTAGACTCCTCCCGTGCCGGACCCCTTAAATATTTGATCTTTTTAATACACCCTTAGAGCCCGATCCACTATCAACAGATCCGTAGCAGGCCCTTTCGGGCCGTCAACAACCGAACCTGTTGATAGTGAATCGGCCAGTTAGATCCGAGGCTCATTTATCGTTCTATAATTTTTCTATAGTACTTCCATACCCTCTATTTTCCATAACCTCCGTTTTAAGTCATCTAACCTTTAAAATTTTCAAGCTCTCCAAATTCATTCCCTTATACCTCTCCACACTTCACTCAGTATCACACTTTAGGACCCGCTTGACACCCGGAAACCGTTACACCAAATAGCCAGTGCCATTTTAATAACACGCTTATGCCTACAGTATTTTTCCCTGCCACGCGGGGTTTTTATTTTTATTTTATTTTTATTCTTATTATTATTTTCATTTATTTGTTTAGTTTTATTCTTAATTTTATCTTTTAAATTCGCCGGGCCACCACCATTATTATTATTTTGACTATTATTTTAACAGTAATATTATTCCCTTCTTCCCCACTCTTACACTTTATGCTACGATACGGGGTCGAAAAGTTAGCGGCGGTGCCGAGCCTTAGAACCAACGGCTATCAATGTTTACCACACCTAGACCCTCCCTTCTCTCCCCCCTCCCCTCGGTGTCTTACCCTGCATCTCTACTTCGTCTTTCCCCTATATTTCCTGGCCCCCAAACCCCGACCCCTACCCTACAGAATTTCTTACACTTTTTTTATATATATTACAAAAAAACTTTTTCTTCTGCTTTATTTTAATTAATAACAATTCTATATACATTAACAATTTAAATATTAGAATCTAAATTTAACCCCTCATGCACACATATGTAACCCCCCCCCATTTTACACAAATCACGCCCTACGTGATCCCAGACGTGACCGAATAAGTCCCACCATTCCTGAATATGTTTATCAGCTGACGATAATCGGGATCAACCTCCCGCTTTGAAACCGACGGTACTGATGTTACATTGAATTTCTGTATTTTATAAATAAATATTTACGCTCTTAATCTTCCGAAACCTCGGATTTCTTAATTAATCGAGCACTCTGCTGGTTTTTCCTGCCCTACCACACAGTACTTATATATATATATATATATATATATATATATATATATATATATATATATATATATATATATATATATATATATATACCCTTCCCTTTACTAGAGAACATAGGCTAGAATCAGATTATCAAGCCTACATGTGCTATAGATTAACCTTATAGTACAGCGTTAGTCACTTATATTTCTTATACCGTTCGCCTTCCACCCAGGACTGTACCCTGTTTAACTGTCGCTGGAAGTATAGATACAGCATTTTCACTTGACTCGAGTGCCCAAATTGAAGCACATGTCCGTATGCAAAAATTGTACAACAAGCCCCACTCTCCAGAATGGTTCACCTCGAACTGTGCAGTTGCTATTGCTCAGAAGCAGCAAGCCCTCCGACAATTCAACCGTCATAAGTCAACTACAAATGGACAGAAACTTATAGTGTCAAAAAAATCAGTATAGATGAAGCAAAGAGAGAAAGTATACAGAGATGATCAGAAAACGCATTCAGTCGCAGAAACTAGATACTCGTGATTTCTGGAAAATCTTCAATAGTCTGGTCAGCAATGGGCAACAATTTCCTCGCTATCCAACCACAATAATGTCGTTTGCATGGTAACCGATAAGGCTGAACTACTTGCCTTTGGACTCCGAAAACCACTCCCTCCCAAATTTCTCATTGCGGACTGAAGCCACCATCACCCCATCTCAAACCTTGACGCCTCCAAAGCATGTGACCCTGATCCTATAGTAATGAAGTAAAGTCAATTCGTATGAATCAGAATGGTACAACTTTTTTTGACCGGTTTAATTCTGTTGTCGGCATTCTTGTAGGAGGGACCACATAATGGTATTATTATGGAATTGACTGGATTCGAACTTGGCACACCCAGGTCGTAAGTCCGTGTCGTTATCCACTTAACCATCGTCACCTCTCATACCAGTAATAAAGAAATGTTCTGCTGAACTCTACCAAACTCTCCAAACTCTACAACAAATGTTTTGTCGAATCTTACTTCCCTGATAGCTAGAAAATTGCCTCTGTGGTACTAGTCTTCAAGACTCTGGAGATAGAACTGACCATCAGAATTATCTCCCCTATGAGTCTTCCCCCGCTCTTCGCTAAAATCTTTGAATCCTTAATCAATCTAGCGATAGTCCGTCATCTCGTTAATGCTAAACTTCTTTCTGACCATCAATATTGATTTAGGTATCACGTTCATACTGTGGATATCCTAACTGTCATCTCTAAACGCATATACAATACACTGGACACAGCAGGTGAAGCTAGGGCGGTAGCGCTTGATATATCCGAAGCCTTTAGTCTGGCATAAAGATCTTCTCATATGGTATTACTGGGCGAATATTTAATATATTAGATCCTTCTTATCCAAAAAGAAAGATCCAGGTTGTCCTCGATGGTTGTTCATCCAAACAACATGACATAAATGCAGGTGTACCCCAGGGATCGATCTTTTGACCGTTATTGTAGGTGATTTTCAGAAACGACATCCCTGATGACATTGTGTCTGAGATGGGTATATTTGCTGACGACACAATGCTCTACTCTCGGCATGTGTGTAAAACGGATGCGCACATATCGGAGGCAATAGCTGAATCCTTAGAGAGGTATCTCCAGTCTGTAGTAGAATTGGGTCATAACTTGATGGTAACATTTAATGCTGCTAAGACAAGGCCTCTTTCCTTAAACAACTACAAGAAACCTCTTCAACCACCGATTGCTATGGCCAATAACACCCTACATGACAGTCCAAAGTTCAAAGTTCTCGGCCTAATATTCACAGGTAACATGAATTGGAACAACTACATATAAGACATTGCCAAGGCTGCTGCAAAAAAAAGTGGGCTTACTCTAACGAGCTAGAAAACTTCTTACACCTGACAGTATCCTGTATCTCTACAAAATCACCATCTGTCCATGCATGTGATGTTGTCATATCTGGGCTTGTGCACAATCAACGAGTATCTCCTTTGTAGACAAGGTCAAAAAAAGAGTCGATAATCTAATAAGTCCCTTACTATCCGCCAAGCTTCAGCTCCTGACCCACAATGTTGCATCTTTGTGCTTTTTTTACAAGTATTTCAATGGAATGTTCTCCGATGAACTTGCTGCTCTGGCGCTCCCTCGACGTAAATACACTCGACTAACCCGACAATCAGCTTAATCATATCCATTCACTGTGGAGATCCCCAGATGCCAGAGAGTCTTCTACTCAAATAGGTTCTTTCGTCGAGCTGCCGGCCTTTGGAACTCCCTGCTCCCTGCTTCCCAGACTGTACCGACATGCAGAAATTTAAAACTAATGGAAACAAGCATCTCGCTGCACATCTCACAATCTAGGATGACCCCCTAAACTTTCACCCTAATTCTCAGTAGCCCCTTACATCTACAGTGGCAACTGGCTTTCTTTTGGGTGAACTAAGTAATATATATATATATATATATATATATATATATATATATATATATATATATATATAATAATGGTAATAATTCAGGTGAAAAATATCCACAGGGTGGTAATCCAGAGAATTTTAACCGGGTTTATAAAAAGTGCTCAATATCAAAATAGAGCTTTATGTATGATAATTTTATTTACACAGACATGTACAAAATCTGCGACACTGGCATGTCGATGTTATCGATCAACAGTTACTATAAACTGAGATCTCATCAGGCAGAGTTAGAATCCGATCTTAACCTCAGATCATATTTGGAGAGAACCTCTCTCCAAATATGATCTGAGGTTAAGATCGGATTCTAACTCTACCTGATTAGATCTCAGTTTATAGTAACTGTTGATCGATAACATCGACATGCCAGTGTCGCAGATTTTGTACATGTCTGTGTAAATAAAATTATCATATATACATATATATATATATATATATATATATATACATATATATATATATATATATATATATATATATATATATATTAAAGAGATTATGATAATATGAATTAATTTTATATACTTCAGATTGATTCACAAGGAGATCTAATTTTAATCGCAAATAACAAGCTCGATATTTACCAATTAAATAGAGCTTATAGATGTATTTATTTCAAGATTTTTATATAATCTTATAATAGTTTAAACCTAAAACAACTCAATAGATTTTCAATTGTTTCCAGAATATCTGCCCAAGAAATAAATTATCTAGATAGTTTACCATGAAATACATATTACTTTCTTCAAAATCTTTAGTTTAAAACATAAACAGAAAAAGTGGATTCATCCCATGGAGAGAAGACTAAAAAGAAAAGAGTTAAAGCTATGTTCATCAGAAGATAGAGTTACGACCGTGAAGAATGTTCAAAGGATTAAAACTCCAGGATGTTATTTGTAAAACAAGGGAAACAGAGAAAGATCTTCCATCCTGGCATTAATTTCGAGCCGTCAAAGATTTCAGAAAGGGAAAGTAACCGAATAAAATATTACGGTCAAGATATATTAACTGATCAGCAATTATTTAACTAATAACTAAGGAAACAATTAACATATTTATGATTTACATTATTATATTTATTAGATGTTAAATTAAAACATCGGGTTTCAAATATAATTAAATTTATGAATGTGTTATAAAAGTTGAAGCAAATTGTCAATACAAAATTTTAAAGAAACCATTCCTAAAAATACACACACACACACACGCGCGCGCATAAGGCTCTTTGTAAATAAACAAATGTAGCACTGTCTTAATTTCTGACAATATTTATAAAAGCATTGAGATATCACTGACCTACAGAGCCCGCTTAGTGGTGAGAATGACCAATTATCGACTAGATGGATATAGGTATCGATCACGGCTTGATGCGGTGCTAGGCTAGAACAAGTGAGAGCTGTGATACAGCAAAACAGTTGGTCTTTTTCAGATTGACTACTGTCGTTAGTAATAGCGCCACCTACTACTCTACTACTCTACTACTACTACCACTACTACTACTGCTACTACTACTACTACTATTAGCTAAATGCAAAGCTCTTTGTAAATAAATAAATGAGCACTGTCTTAATGGTTGACAATGTTTATAAAAGTATTGAAATATCACTACCTACAGCGCTCACCTCATAGTCGACTACCCACTAGATGGTGGTAGGTCGGATCACGGATTAGGGAGGGTGCTAGTCCAGCCGCACGTAAGAGCTGTGATACAGATAAAGTCTGTCTGTGGATGATAACATATATATATATATACATATATATAAAAATATGTTATGCATATATATATATATATACACATATATATATATATATATATATATATATATATATATATATATATATATATATATATATATATATATAAAATAAAATGTAGTAACACAATGTATTAAATAGGTTGTCACTCCCTCTCTCTCTAATTATATTTGAATTATCGAGTGTGAATTTCCCCTTTTTTTCAGTTTCAAAAATGTAATCGTCTGAATTGGATGCTTGAAAATACCACAAGGTTGAAATAAATTATTGCATCGATGATTATGTAATTTCGTGTTACTACATTTTATTTTATTCTTGCTCTGTTTATTACATTGAGCTCTCATACCCGGATTTCCTCCTGGAATTATTTTATTATAACACAATATATATATATATATATATATATATATATATATATATATATATATATATATATATATATATATATATATAATTTTAAGTAATCATTTGTATTTTCTTTGTCAGACCGCTTTTAAAAATGATGCGGAGAGGAAATACGCAACTAACATTATTGAAGTGGTCAGTCTCGTTCGTTGTGGACTAACAAGTACATAACAGACTAGCTTCCGGCGGAAGTAATTCTTTGATCAAATAAGCTGCGCAATAAAGCGTATGCAATTCGCTAACAGCAAAAAATTACAATGTTTTTCTACTTATTTTCTTTATCTCAGTTGAATAATTGTAGATGGTCCTTCATTAAGTCTCGTTGAAGACGAACTGGCTTTCCCTCATATATGAAAAAGCGAAATACAATTTTCATTATAACAAAACCTTACAACGACCATCAGCGTTACCCGGGAATGAATAAAAAAAAAAACCCGTGTACGTCTGCTTCCGGTTAGTATAAGTATTGGTTCAGAATATTTCGGAGTTATCAAACATGAACCATATTCAATTTATCTTCAAAAAATTAAACAAGCTAAAGGAGAATGTTTTGTCTACTTCCAGATATAAAAAAAAAACAAAAACATGTGCGGAAGCTGATTCTGATATTCTTCCTTTTTCGAGATTAGGCTTCAATCTTATCCGAACATCTTAAAATGGTTTTCACAATTCTGATACGGTTCTCGTTTTGAGACTCCCTTTACTAGTCCCAGTTATACTTTCCTAAATCTCATAATATAGTTAGTCGTATTTATATATATATATATCGCCCAAGCATATTTCTCTTTATGTGTTTACCTTGGCAATACATGCATTTTCGATTGTGTTTGTGACAATTAGCGTAGTCTTTTAACGTAGCTTTTCTGGTTAGTAACCACGTGTATAGCTTAAAACTATTTATTTTCAGAAAAAAGAAATGCAAATGCGATATCGAGACAGAATGGAACTCACAGTATGTGATAATTCAAGTCGAGAAAACGAGAGACTATATGTGACACACACATACACACACATATAAATATATATATTAATTAATACGTACAGCAGCATAGCTAATTTGGGCTGGGATCGAACCTCTAGTGTTGCTGTCTATAGTCTGGCAGCGTCTTACTCGGAATATGTACGGTTTTTATCACCTAAATATTTAAAATGTATTTTGATATAATTTTTTAAATAATTATGTATATATATATATATATATATATATATATATATATATATATAATATTATATATATACATATATAAATTAATTAATTTATAAATCAATTTACGCGTGCATTCTTTTAAATTAATTAATTAATTAATTAATTTTATGCGTACATGTAAACAAATAAAAAAAATCATAAATTAATTAATTAAAAAATGCACGCATAAATTGATTTATAAATAACTTGATTAAATATATATATATATATATATATATATATATATATATATATATACAAAAAATTATTACATGTCCGATAAAAAGCGAATGAATATTCTAAAAAAAACGCTCAGGATAGCTACAAATAATAAACGCACCGGTGAAACACCGGTGCACTATCACCAGTAAAAGCAATAACAAAAAATTCAGTATATATATATATATATATATATATATATATATATATAATGTTAAATTATAATTCACTTACATACAACGTCGTTTTAAAATTTCGTGTAGAGAAATGACAATCTCAGACGGTCACGGGGCGCGAACCAGGTTCACAGAGACACCTTGAATCTATAAGCGGTCGCCTATCCCCTTGGCCATGGGCGATTGTCACGCTATAACGGAAAAATGAAGCATACACATCAAGACAGTCAAATAGAACTCAACGACATAGTATCGCATTGAAGCATTAGGTGAATGTCGATTTTTTAAATTTCTCTCACGGTTTTCGACTTTAATTTTACTTAAAGGGGCTTATAATATTGAATTATATTTTAATATTTTCCCTACATACGACGTCGTTTCAAGCTTTTGGCTCTCCTCAGTGTAGGTAAATGACAATTTCAGACTGTCATAGGGGCGTGAACCCGGTTCACAGAGACACCTTGAACTTGTAAGCGATCGCTTTATCCCCTTGGCCATTGGTGATTGTCACGTTGATTGTTCTTAATAAACGACTACTTTGCTGGGGTTCTCTCCTACTAAATTTACACACACACGCACACACAGAGAAACACACGCATATATATATATATATATATATATATATATATATATATATATATATATATATATATATATATATATATATATATATATATATATATATAGTAGAGAATGGTAGTTTGCTTGAAGCATTGCTGGGTATAGTAGTAGTATGTTTTTTGTAAAGGCTGTGGGCAATGCAAATTCCGGGTAAGATGGCAGCCATTTTTTTTTTGTAAGATTCTCTGCACAGTCGGAGAAATTTTTCTTCTGGTTTAATTATTTTTGACAAAGGGAATCTCTTTTCCCGAAACATTAAATAATGATTTTTTAATCACCCGGACATCACACAAACAGCTAAAAACACTATCGCTGTTATGTAAGATTTTAGGAAAAATAAATATCAAGTCATATTTCGTATTCTTACCCGGAATTTGCATTGCCCACAGCCTTTCAAAACATACTACTAATATATATATATATATATATATATATATATATATATATATATATATATATATATATATATATATATATATATATATATGCAAACATTGTTTAAAATAACGGAATTCGTCTGTTTAATTATACCTTTTATTTTTTCAATTTTTCTGATGGTCCTTTTTGTATTAAAATTAAAAAGATTAATAAATATTCCATAGGTTTCACGAACGTTTTCGATATTTCGTCGAATTATCCTCAAGTGTCAAAAACAAATGAACAAAAAAGCTAGAGAAAGAAGAGAATTTTTAAAAAGACGGCAGAGAAACGCACAGAGAACGTTTTTCGCATTATTCCAGGAAAGTCGTTGACGATTTAAATTCAGCGACACTGGATGGTATCACAGAACAACATCGCATTACGTTAAGCATTTCAAAATGTTGCACTGGTTGTATATGTAATGCTAATTTTAGGTTGTTGTGTTTTTATGTAGATAGCTTCGAGTATTTTTAATTTTTTTAAATTGGTTTCGGAATTTATCATTTTAGTTTTATTAAGTAGATTTTGTCTTAATCAAAGTTATGTTTTGTCGATGTTAGTAAATTGAGCTAGAGTTTACAAGATGCATGGTGAGGCGGCGGGATAGGGTAGTGTTTGTAAAACCAATGTATCTATTAGCTTTATCATTATTATTATTGGAGTTACATTCTCCCAAAGAGCATTTAAACTTTTAAATAACATTGATTCTTTTTCCTAATTTTGGGGTTGGGGAGGAGTTTTTTTTTACTACAAGATTTTGGATTTTATATATTTATAGTAAATAATAAGCTTAATGTTATTGTTATTGTCAATTAGATATATGTATGTGTATTACATATTTTATGGCTTTTTCTTCTAATCTGAAGTTTGGTTGCATTTGATTACAATAGTATATGTTAATATTGTTTGAATTGTGATGTTCAATATTATTATTATTTGTACTGGTGTTTTTCAAGTCTTGAACCATTGATTTCATTTGTTCATCAACGATATAATTAGGGAATTCGTTGTCAATAAGTAATTGGTTTATATTTTTTAATTCAATGAATAGTATTTTTTTAAGAGAAAGAGGTTAATTTGGCACGGTTTAATAGATTTTTATCAATAGCTATTTTGTAGCGATAGGAATACTCGCTCTTGAAATTTAAGAGACTAGAATTTAAGCTGGTGTTTTTTTATAACTGGAAGTGTTAAACGATTTATTCGAGGACTCAATGAGCACATCTAGGAATGAGATTTTATTTTTTATGTTAAGTGGTGAATTTTAAAACATTTTTTGGAAAAGGTTTTGAAGTTTGTGTATTTGTTCATTGTTATCAGTAATACACAATATATATATATATATATATATATATATATATATATATATATATATATATATATATATATATAAAAGTTAGTGAAAGAGAACCTTAGCAAAGTGCTCGATTATAAAGAAAAATCAAAATAAGAGCGTAATATGTATTATTGTTTGTATTACAGAAAGTCAGAACAACATTGGCACTGTCGGTTTCAAATCTTAACCTGACTGTTGCTCTGATCTTCTGTAATGCAAACATTAATATATATATATATATATATATATATATATATATATATATATATATATATATATGATTATTTTTATTTATGCATACATACACATAATCTGCGATATTGGCATGTCGATGTCATCGATCAATAGCTGTTAAAAGCTGAGATCTCAGCAGGTGGATTTTTATCCTAGTGACGTTTACCTTACCTGGATTACTATATTATATATATATATATATATATATATATATATATATATATATATATATATATATATATATATATATATATATATATAGCTTCCACCTCATCGTTGCTAGGTTGCATAAAACTAAATTAAACAAAATATAGCCTGCATTACCCACTCTTACGCCAAGCAGCTATGTTCCATAATTCATAATGATCGGTTGATTAATTTAGCAGTGAATTCTATAATACACATCTATGAACATGTACACATACCTAACTTTATATAAACGGAGAGATGAGTTTTGTATTAATTTTAATTTGATCTCACATGGGTCGTCTGCATTATACTCATTTGTAGCTTTATACAGAGTTAGATTTTTACTTGTTTTTTTTTTGTTTTGATTTGTTTATTTGCTCTCATACATAGTTTTACTTATTTCCGCTGTTTGATAACCAGTGCTTTCTATTTTTAGCCAATTGTTTGTCGAACCATTTATAACAGTCACTTCCGGCCACTCATGAAAACGTTATTCTTCATACGCAACATAAAACTTTAATACGAAACAATGGAATGTGAAGTAGATGAGAGTTTGTTCTAAATATACTTTCTCGAGGGCATGCAATCTCTATCCTGCTTTCCTGACTTATCTTGGAATTTCTTTCCATATTTTTTTCCTCTCCTAACTGCTTTCCATATTCAAATCCATAATTTTCCAAATCCATGATTTTTTTTCCATCGTTTTGTGCGTTCCTAGCGGCGTATCTACACATCTACATCGCACTGTAAACGTCTATGTAATAATACGCTATGACATTTCGTCTTCGTACGTGCGTTATCACCTTTCGCACACCTATTCTAAAGAAATAAAATAAAATCGTCCGATCAGCAAAGAAGGGTGTAATTGGTGATTAATGCGATGTCGCTAACGCACAAAATGTTCGACTTTAACCATTTTAAAATGAATTGTTCCAAGATCGAATTCTATCGTTTCGTTGATTAAAACAATACAATTTTAAACACATGCAAAAAAGTAGCATTAATTTTATTAATTTAAAGAATGTTTAGCTGACAATTATTTTTACACTAAGAAGAATATTTATTGTTTTAAAAAGAATTGAACTGCAACAATCGCTCTATAAAAACTCAATGTCTGTCTGTGTGTTTGTGTGATGTTTGTGTGTTCTATATAGAAAGAAAGGATAGAGAATCTACATACAATCTAAAGTGCATTCTTATGTAAAATTTATCGGGGAAGACAATGGAAGTCCTCCCGGATCTCTAAGTGCACCCCATAAAGAGGATGTGAAGGCATAAGCCTCTTAAAACTTCAAATATATTTTATTTTCATGAAATTTAAATCATATGCATAACATTTTGTGGGAAGACAATGGAGGTGGTCCCGAATCTCTAAATGCCTTCCTAACATAATAGAGCTATAGGGCTGCACCTCCTTTAAAACTTTTAAAAATATCCTATTTTTATAAGATTTATATCATATGCATAAAATTCTCCGGGGAAGACAATGGAAGTGGTCCCGAATCTCTAAATTCCCTCCTAACTTAATGGGGCTATAGAACTGACCCTCCTTTAAAACTTAAAATATATCCTATTTTTATAAAATTTATATCATATGCATAAAATTCTCCGGGGAAGACAATGGAAGTGGTCCCGAATCTCTAAATTCCCTCCTAACTTAATGGGGCTATAGAACTGACCCTCCTTTAAAACTTAAAAAATATCCTATTTTTATGAAATTTATATCATATGTATAAAGTTCTCCGGGGAAGACAATGGAAGTGGTCCCGAATCTCTAAATTCCCTCCTAACTTAATGGAGCTATAGAACTGACCCTCCTTTAAAACTTAAAAAATATCCTATTTTTATGAAATTTATATCATATGTATAAAATTCTCTGGGGAAGACAATGGAAGTGGTCCCGAATCTCTACGTTACCCTCTATGTGCCTAATATCCACGTGCCCTCACCTCTAAGTGACCCATGGGGACAGAACCCCCGTCAAACTTCAAATACGATTATTTGATTTTAACGAAATTTATACCATATGAATAAGACACTAATTCAGAGACTTTGCTGACATATCAGATTATTCCGACTATATTAAGGGTTAAAATAGGAAGAGGGGTAATACAAACAAAGAAAGTAATATGATGTTATGCACATAGTGAAGAAGTACTTCATTCAATCCCGAGCAACGTCGGGTCTTCCTGAAAGTTTTAATTAAAGAAAAAGAAGAAAAAAGAAGAGATATATTCCTCTTATTTATTTAAAGAATATTTAGCTGACAATTACAATTATTTTTACGGAAGAAGACAGGGCCACCTTTTACTTAATAGTATTAGCCCTGAAAAACATTTATTATTTCAAAAAAAAAATCATTATAAGAGCAGTAAATTATAAAGGTTGATGTAGAGAGCACTGTGGAATTTCCACGGGCCCTGCTAGTATAATATGACTGCAGCAACAGTCTAGTAAGTAAAGCTCATACTCATAATAGACTAGTTCAGCTAAGGTTTGAAAAATGATATATCTTATTATAATGGATTTTATGTTTTTTTTTGTTTTTTAAAAACATAGTTCACTGCAAACAAGGCAGGCCGCAACTGTAGACGTAAGGGGCTACTGAGAAAAAAGAAAAGGGGAGAAAGTTGGGGGGTTAACCTAAATTGGGATCTGCGCAGCGAGATGTCTGTTTACATTAGTTTTAAATTTCTGCATGTCAGTACTGTCGAGGAAACAGGGGACAGAGAGGGAGTTCCAGAGACCAGCAGCACGAGGAAAGAAGCTATTTGAGTAGAAGGATCTCCGGCATCTGGGGACCTCCACAGTGAATGAATGAGATTTAGTTGATTGTCGAGTTAGTCTAGTGAATTTACGTCGAGGGGGCACCAGAGTAGCCAATTCATCAGAGCATAATACATTGAAGTATTTGTAAAAAAAACATAAGGATTTAGAAATATGGGGTCAGGTAAATAAATACCATCGAAGCATGTTGAAGATGCGATATTAATTTTATTTTAAAATAAAAGAAAATCGAAACCGATTTTTTTTTTTATATAAACTTTCATTTTTAGTTTATAGTATACAGATAATTTCGCCAAGTAAAATTGGCCTCATCAGTGTGTTTGTAGATCCGATCTTATTTGGATTGCCAGCCTATGTTGGTGTGAACTGGCGTATGGGCTGTTGTTTTTTTTTCTCGTATGAAATCACGCGTTCCCGCGAGTTGGATATAGATTAAAACGTTCATACTTTTTTTTGAAGCATCCGAATGAAATTTAGTAATATGTTGTGAGGTAAATAACTACCATCACCCCATGTTACTAAATTTCATTCGGATGCTTCAAAAAAAAGTATGAACTTTTTAATCTATAAACATAAGGATGCTACATTGCGGCGATGGGACAGGGACTGGAGCTTGGTTGACAGTGAGGGACCTCTAAAACTACGTAACTATGAAGTCACAATTGCTTGAGGTTTCTTACCTTTTATTGTTGCACTTTCGTTTACGATTTTATACTCGTCAGGAAGCAAAGTTTGATTCATCAGCTGACAAACTCACTAGGATGTCGATGTCAATTTATAACAAAAAGGTTTATTAAAAAAAAAGAACAGTCACGGATAAAGGTCAGAGATACAGGTTATTTGCGCATGCGTGTGAGAGAGAAGGAGAAGAGAGAGGGAAAGACAGACAGATAGACGGAAAACTCGTATTGCTACACCTAGTTACATTGTGCGCACCCGCACTCCCATTGGGGACGGCCCATGTACACGTCTTTTCTGCTTGAAATCTCCCCAGCCGAGAAACAAAAAATCTTCGCCCGGAAATCAGATAGTTTTGCGACTTCTTTTCTGGGGTCACCTCCCACCCTTAAGTGTCACTCGAACTTTCCATTCAAACATGGCCCTACTGGGTTTACATTATTTCGGATAATTTTATTAAGAAATTTTAATAACGGTTTCCACTAAGCCTAAACGATTAGTCTTCGGAACTATATGAGTTCTCTCGGGAACCCATAATGTAAACAAACATATAGAAAACACATAATTTTTCTTATTTTCAGGTTGTTCGTGATGGCTTAAGGGTAAGTTTGGCTAGCGGGTCGGGTTTCAAATCTCAGCTTGAAACACTCCACATCTAGCCAACTGATGACCTGTGATACAGCAAAACAACTGTTTGTAGTTATCTCTCTCTCATACACACACACAAATACACACACACACACACACACACACACACACACACACACACACACACACATATATATATATATATGATTATTTAATAATAAATATTTAATTATTATTTACGTAAGTATATGTTCAATCTTTGCGGAATCATCAGTGTAGAGGGAACTGTTCAAAACGGTCGCACGATTCGAACACGGAAACAACAGTCACCTTTAACTCAAATTCCGAATGCTCAAATCAATATATATATATATATATATATATATATATATATATATATATATATATATATATATATATATATATATATATATATATATATATATATATATATATATATATATATATATAATAAGCCAGGTAAAACATCCAGAGGGTAGTAATCCAAAGAATTTAAACCGGGTTTATAAAAAGTGCTCAATATCAAATAGAGCTTTTATATATGATTATTCTTATTTACACAGACATGTACAAAATCTGCGATACTGGCATGTCGATGTTATCGATCAACAGTTATTATAAACTGAGATCTCATCAGGCAGATTTAGAATCAGATCTTAACCGTAGATCATATTTGGAAAGAATCCATGGATTAAGGATATGGGGCTCCTTGCTCTGAACTTTTGATGTTTTAATAAATATTGTATTTTTACAATTCTTTATTTTCATCTTTCACCTCTAATATATATATATATATATATATATATATATATATATATATATATATAATTTAAATAATTTTATAGTTATTCCCACAATATTTACACTCGGCCTTTTACTGTAATCAGCTCTATTTTTGCCAAGAAAAAAAAGAGCTATAATAATTAGATTTGCTGTTTCACAAAGATTAAATTTTAACCAAACAAACAAGTTCCAAAACATATTACTTTATTATTTTAATTATATTGGCTACGAACATTTCAGAAATATTAATGTTCCAGTTATGTCTGAAGACAAGATGACAATGCAAAAACGATAGTCGACCGGTTTCAACACTGTGCAAATCCTCCTCTGGGCCGGTTGTAAAAAAGTATATGAGATAATCGAGTAGGGTCGAATACGTTTGCTAATTATATGGACAAAATTACAGGGTGGAAAGGTATAAAGGCTAAAGAAGTCAGTTTCTTTTGTATTGTAATCCTGTTTATAAACATAAGTGGGGCATTATATTTCTGAAACGTGCGTAGCCATCATAAGGGAAATAATAAAGGCACATTTCCTGGAACTTGTAGAATGAGAAGAATATTTGGTTCGGAATGAAACTTTGTTGACTGAAAGAAAAATCAGTTTCTCTTAGCAGTAATTCACGATGAGATAGAAGGTGCACACATTAATTCTTTTTACAAAAATAACGGTTTTCTTTGCCAACCAGTAAAGAGATTTCGCGTGAAATGACTTGACCGTTAAGACAAATAATGAACGCTGCATCAAGTTGAAAATTCCAGTTTCTCTCAACGGTTTCAATTTTATTCATTTTCATATCATTTTTTGATAAAGAGCGGAGCACAGCTCGAAATATTAAAATTATAATAAGACCTATAATTTTTATTGCTTTTATATTTTCCATAAAGCTATTTTTTATTTGTCAAATCTGAAGAAATGTATTATCCTAGGACCGACTATGGCGAATATTTTTGTGTTTTTTTTAAGAAGGCTTTATTATCTGGACCAACTAAACGTTTAGTCTACTTTCGATATGTAGACGATACATTTTGTCTTTTTAATAATAAAACGGAGGCAAATCAATTCTTCTCTTTACTCAATAAAATGCATCCGCATTAAAATATACCTATGAAGGAGAGCGTAATTCCACTTTAGCTTTCCTCGATGTATTGGTAACAAAAACCCCATCGAGTGACTTTACATCAATCTACCGTAAACCTACGTTTACAGGATTATGTACTCGCTGGGATTCATTTTGTCCTACAAAAGAAAGGTAAACTTGATTTGGACATGAACACACAAAGCCCTTATGACTTGTTCAAAATCAAAATTGGACGAAGAAATTAAAACTGTAACTAATACATTGTCCAATAACGGCTATCCTCTTGATGTGATTAGGGCAGTCATCAAAAGGAAAATAAATACTTTTTTCCGAAATAAAACCAAGTACGGTGACTAAATGTCCGATTTACATTCGTTTACCTTGGTTAGGCACAGTAAGTGAGAATTTTGCCAAGCAAATCAGCTTAGCAGTTGAAAATTGCTATTTTTCTTCGAATGTGCGTGTTGTGTTTTCTACAAAACCTTTATTGGCGTCCTCTCATAAAGACGTTTACCCCCCCCCCACCATAAAAATAATGTAATTTATCATTTTAAATGTAGTTGCAGTGATGACTACGTGGGTAGAACAACGTTAAGATGAGATATAGAGTCCAACAACACATTCCGAGTAAGATTAGGAATGGAACCTTCCCGCCAACGGACGTTCAAAATAACACATACGGGTCTTCCATTACAGACAATTTACTTAATAACCCGCTGTGCGCTAGGAATTTTAGCAGTGACTCTTTCACCATTCTCAGTCATGCTCACTCATTATACCATCTAAAAATTTTGAAGACGATCCACGTTCGTCTTAAACGTCCTTCCCTTTGTAAACAAAGGGAATGTCTATTAAGACTAGATGTAATCAGTCTCTAAGATTCATCCTCCATTGTACATATACCATAACACTATTTTATTTTCTGTATTCTCTCTTTTCACCCGCTTTTTAAAATCCCTCGTTTTTTTTTAATCTCTTGATACAGCCTTTTTTAAGAGAGGGCGAAACCGGTCGGCTGGCTTTTTATTTTATTTTTTTTCCTCTTGATTAACTTTTAATCATGAACGATAAAATTTGTCTTCCTTTCATGCTTGCGATATATATATATATATATATATATATATATATATATATATATATATATATATATATATATATATATATAAGCGCCGACTGTCAGCTCGACGGTTGAGTTGTGATCCCGAACTGTGCAGCTGCTATTCCTCAGAAGCAGAAAACATTCCGACAATTCAACTGTCATAAGTCAACTACAATTAGACAGAAACTTATAGCGTCAAGAAATTATTATAAGATAGTAGTAGATAAATCAAAAAGAAGGAATACAAAGATGACCAGAAAACGCATTCAGTCACAGAAACTAGGTACTCGCAATTTCTGGAAAGTCTTCAATAGTGTGGTGAACAATTCGCAATTAACAATTATTCCACTAGCAAACCAGAATGATGTCGTTTGCACAGCAATTGAGAAGGCCGAACGACTTGCCCAGCGTTTCGCCTTAAACTCCACTTTGGACTCAGCAAACTATTCTCTCCCAAATTTCTCATGTCCGGGACATCATATGAACCATGACACCTCCAAAGCATGTAAGCCTGATCTTATACCAGTAATAGTAATAAAGAAATGCTCTTCTGAACTGGCCCCTGTCCTCTCCAAACTCTACAACAAATGACTTGTCGAATCTTGCTTCCTTGATAGCTGGAAAATCGCGTCTGTGGTACTACTCTTCAAGAATTCTGGTGATAGAACTGAACCTCAGAATTATCGCCCAATCAGTCTACTTCCGCTCTTCGCTAAAATCTTTGAAACCTTAATCAATCTAGCGATAATGCTAAATCTCGTTAATGCTAAACTTTTTTTCAACCATCAGTATGGATTTAGGAAAGCACAGTCTACTGAGGATATCATAGCAGTTATGTCTGAACGTTAAGGCGGTAGCGCTTAGTATATCCTAGTCCTTTGAAAGGGTCTGGCATAAAGGCCTTTACATAAAAATGAATCCATATAGTATTACTGAACGAATATTCAATATAATTAGATCTTTCCTATCCAAAAGAAAGATCCAGGTTGTCCTCGATGGCGGTTCATCCAAACAACACGACATAAATGCAGGTGTACCCCACGGATCGATTCTTGGACCGTTATTTTCATGACTTTCATAAACAACCTCCCTGGTGACATTGTGTGAGATGGGTATATTTGCTGACGACACAACGCTCTACTCTCGTCATGTCGGTAAAACGGACGTGCATATATTCGAGGCAATGGCTGAATCCTTAGAAAGCCACCTCAAGTCTGTAGTGGAATGGGGTCATAAATTGATGGTAACATTTAAGGCTGCTAAGACAAAGCCCCTTTCCGTTAACAACTACAAGAAATCTATTCAACACCATACATTAGAGTCTAACGTTTAGTCTCCTCGGCCTAACATTCACAGGTAACATAGATTAAAACAAATACATAGAAGATATGTTCATAGCTGTTGCAAAGAAAGTGGGCTCCCTCTACCGTGCTAAAAAAAGTTCTCACACCTGACAGTATATCGCTACAAAGTCACCATCCGCCCATGCACAGAGTATTGTTGGCACATCTGGGCTGGTGCATCATCTACTAGTTTTTTCCTCTTAGACAAGGTCCAAAAAGAGTCGATAATCTAATAGGTCCCTCACTATTCACCAAGCTCTAGCTCCTGTCTCATCGCCGCAATGTTGCGTCCTTGTGCTTGTTTTACAAGTACTTCAATGAATTGTGCTCTGATGAACTTGCTGCTCTGGTGCTCCCTCGACGTAAAGACACTAGACCAACCCGACAATCAGCTTAATCATATCCATTCACTGTGGAGGTCCCCAGATGCCGGATAGCCTTCTACTCCAATAGCTTCTTTCCTCGAGCTGCCGGCCTTTGGAACTCCCTCCCTTCACTCTGATTCCCTAACTGTAACGACATGAAGAAATTTAAAACCAATATGATCAAACATCTCCCAAGTTAGGATTACCCCCTAAACTTACGTCTATAGTGGCAACTTGCATTGTTTTGTGTGAACTAAGTTTAAAAAATTATGTTCTTCTATTTTTATTATAATTATTGGTGTCCTGTTGTCTATATTTAATTTCGATATTATTTCACCCACTATTTTTTAAAGCTATGTAGTAAATGTTGCTTTACTACTTAAATACATTTTCGTTGCTAGAGTTATTGCTAAGCCTACGTTCGATAGAATAAAGAACCTGTTTTATGATTGATGGGGGTGATTTGAATATGTTACGTAAGTATTATACATATATATATATATATATATATATAAATTGGCAGATCAAAGTTATGTCATACTATAACACGTGTTTCTAGGAGAATCAAAACATGTTTGAAACTAATTGAAATAGTAAACAATTGAAACTAATTGAAATAGTAAACAAACATGCTCGCATTGTTCTAAAATAAAAGCCATACATCACAAACATAAAATTCTATACACAAATATCTTTAAGTGTCCATGAAGGACATCATGATAAAAAATCAATGGCGAAATGGGAATTGACCCACTTAAAACAAGATTTGAATCATGCATATGTTCAGAAAAAAAATCGTCTGCGCAATTTCTATAGATTGCCATTGATTGCCCCTTTTCTATGCTTTTTTAAGTTATTAGATTTTCCGCCCTTGTTTTTCTGAACTCTTCTGATTTGAAGAGCGACCAAATGGAAGTAAGTGTCGGTTTTCGAATTGAAACTTAAGAGTTGAATTTTGATCTTTTTTCTCACTTTCTCTGACTGAATAGCGACTTTTACGGTTTTAACCAATGAACTGTTTTAATTTTCTATACAATCAACCGTTCTCGATATGCGGACGAATTTTTTTTCTGAACATATGAATGATTCAAATCTAGTTGAAAGTGGGTAAATTCTCATTTTGCCATTGTGTTTTTTCTTGTGTTTTATCCATGGACACTTAAAGACTTTTTGCATATAATTTCAATTCGTACACGGTTTTCATTTGACAACGATGCTCTGATAACGTTAGATTTTTGTTTACTATTTGAATTTGTTACAAGTATGTTTTGATTCTTCCAGAAACACGTGTTAGTTTTACTTTGCTTCGAAACTGACAATAAATCACAGTATGACATAAATTTTATCTGTCAACTGATGTATCTATAGCTCTACTACAAATTTTGCAATAACTATTTAATCTTTAAATGCTTTATTTTTTCAATATTCGTTTAGAAAAAAATGTTATCATCGAAGATACTGATTACCTATTTAGCGTGGGATGCAACATTATACTGAGACGTTGCAGATGTGAAACAAGTTACAGTTTGACACATTTTCATTGAATATTATATCAAATATGCATTTTGTTGGAATGTGTCGTATTTGAAACAAAAAGCATGGTTAATGGTTTAAATATTGATCTTCAATTTTGTTCTGGAATTTGATTTTCATAAGAATCGATCTGATATATATATATATATATATATATATATATATTTCAATATATATATATATATATATATATATATATATATATATATATATATATATATATATATATGATTATTTTATTTACACAGACATAAACACAAAATCTGCGACACTAGCATGTCGATGTTATCGATCAACAGTTATTATAAACTGAGATCTCATCAGGCAGAGTTAGAATCCGATCTTAACCTTTGATCATATTTCCAAATATGATCTAAGGTTAAGATTGGATTCTAACTCCGCCTGATGACAGCTCCGTTTATGATAACTGTTGATCGATAACATCGATATGCTAGTGTCGCAGATTTTGTACATGTCTGTGTAAATAAAAATAATCATATATACAAGCTCTATTTGATATTGAGCACTTTTTACAAACCCGGTTTAAATTCTTTGGATTACTACCCTGTGGATGTTTTAACTGGATTATTATATATATATATATATATATATATATATATATATATATATATATATATATATATGAGAAGAATGTTGTAGTTCGCTTGGAGCATTGTGTATAGTGTAAGAATAATATTTTGGAGGCGATAACAATGCGTTGTTAAAGTGACACATATACGACACGTGGAATCGTAAAAACAAAGTGACAATATTGAAAAGTCAATAATTTTCAAAATTTTTTTTTTATTTACCAGTGTATCGTTGACCGTGGTGTTAGGTTGGAGTGTGTCCTTTTCATTATTATTTTTTTTAATTTTTGAGGGTATCCCTCATCCTCAGAAATAAAATAAATACAGCCACTCGTTGGAGTGTGTTTTTTGCCAAAAGCCGGGGCCGGAAATGCTGGTTTGTTTTTAGTAGCAGGTCCGCAGAGGTTTGTTTATTTAAAAAAAAAATTTTTTTTATATAATTTATTATTCATTATGTTTAACCGTTGCTGTTTGTTTTGGTTAGTAAATATACTGAGTAATTTATTTATTATTTATTTATTTTTTTAATATATAACGTTGTTGTTTGTTTTGGTTAATAATATACTGAATAATTATTATCTCGGTGGTAAAGGCTGGTAACTCGTGTGAGTCAGGCTTTGTTTGTGGGAGTTATGTCCCTTTAGAGTATTTCGGGTTGAACGCTATTTAGAGAGGGATTCAAGATATATTACAACTTTTGATGTGA
This sequence comes from Sepiola atlantica, assembly GCA_963556195.1. NCBI lineage: Eukaryota > Metazoa > Mollusca > Cephalopoda > Sepiida > Sepiolidae > Sepiola > Sepiola atlantica. The sequence goes on along the minus strand of OY744537.1, from coordinate 78,508,225 downwards.
AATTTTTTGTGCCTTTTAACTTTTTTCTGTCTTTTTTCATTTTCCTTTCTTCTGCTTTTGGATTGATATGTTTTTTTCCATGATTATTAAATGAACAATTTCTCTGATGATCAGCGATGTTAAAATAATAAAAAAATATATATGTTTCTTGACTAAGCTTCAAAGGCGCGTAAAATATGAGAAAATAAAAAAAATGGAATTAGAATTTAGGTTTGTATGACGAAGGAAAAAATAAACATAAATTTTGTTTGTATGACGAAGGAAACAATACAGGTACTCGACGAAGTCGCAAAATAAGGAAATTGAGAAAAAAATAAAAAATACTTATGGTAATGGATTTATATTTCCTTTCGTCATTGGAACATAACTAAAAAGTATATATATATATATATATATATATATATATATATATATATATATATATATATATATATATATATATATATATATATATATATATATAAGAGGATTTAATGAATTAGAACATTACAATTGTTCCAAGAATTAGAACATCAAGTCTAGTATGGCGTACGGTCGTTTCCAAAACATTCTGGAAATACTTTATTTTATTTTTTAAATAAACAAAGCCACTCCAAAACGCGTCATCATCAGCGCCTTTAGCACCACGTCTTACAGAAATTCAACGAAAAAATAAACGAAAAGATAACAAGCTCGTCGTAGAAGAACATCTATTGACAGGAAGAGCCACAGAGACAAATATTAGAAAAGGGAATAAGTTACAAATATAAAATAAAAATAGAAAGAAAAAATGATAATAATAATAATAATAATAAAACATTATAAAAATAAAAAATAAAAATAAGAATAAAAATAAAATAAAATGTAAAATATAAAAAAATAATAAAATATAAAAAGGAAAAATAAAATAAAACGATAAAAATGAAAAATAAATAATAAAGTAAAATAGAATAAAAAAATAAAATAAAAAATAAAAGTAAGTATAATAATAAAAAATATAAAAGAATAAAAATATATATAAAAAAGTGATAAAATTATAAATAAATAAAAAAAAAAATAAAGAATAAAATAGTAAACTAATAACATAGAATAAAGGTAAAATTAAAAAATAAAGATAAAAAACAAAAGCAACAATAAGGAGATGATAATAAAAATTAGAAATACAAAATGAAAATAAAAGATGAATATAAAAGAAATAATTGATGTTAAAATAAAATAAAATAAAATAAAATAAATAAAATAAAAGTAGGAATTAAAAACAACATAGAAATATAAATAAAATAGAAACAAAAATAAGTTTAGAAAAAAAAGGTTGAATATTATCAAGGCTACTTTTATAAAGGTTTTTTTTAATGAAAACATCCTGCAAGAAGATGTGTAAGGCAGGAGGGGAAGAGGAAGAGCACACGGGAAGGTACGGACAAAGATAATTTTAAGGAGGAGAAAACACCTTATAAAAATTATTATAGGAGAAGAGTCAGGGGTGTTCAGGAAATAGGAATGTAATAGAATAGGAGTATAGTTGGGACTATACTAACAGCACTGCACGCACAAGTGCATGAGTACATGTGAGATATGAGGGAGGAGAAAAAGTTTATAAATTGCACTGGTTCGTAAGGAGGAGAGAATCAGCTTTACAGGAAATAAATATTGTCTATTCCCCATTGTGCTCCTATACCAATTCAGCGTTCACACCAAAAAGTCAAACTGGAATGGCATTAGATGTGGGAGGGTGAAGTATTTCAGGAAATATTGTAAATAGAGTCCGGCCGTTAAGGACTTATTTTGGAGAAAATCAAAGCAAACATAATCTGTGTTTCGATGATCGAATATAATTCCTGGATGAGTTGGTTGGAGGAGATAAAAAATGTTTTTAACTTACATTCTATTGGGAAAAGATGTAGTCATACCCCCGAGGCTTAAGTCCTTTTAACCTTATAATTCCTTTTACATACGTTTTATGTATGCAATCCAGTTGGTTAGGAGAGTCATAACGGCCATTTGTAGTTATTCGTCCACAGTAGAGTTTTTCGTGGAAATCAGTAGAATGTTACTGTTACTGCTTAAGTGATGAAATGAGTGTGCCTCACGTTTGGGATTGTTGAGTTAGGAGGGCTAGGTTAGGGGTGGGAGTTAAATATGGACACTTGCACATTAAATCTTAGGGTGTGGGAGTCATTAAGTTTAATCCAACAGGTCTGCAGACAGACTGAACAGAGACGTGTTGAATTATAGGATTGGGAGAGAAATTCTAGCTTTATGGCATTGAGATAAGATGACTCATATTTGTGAAAGTGTTTATATATATATATATATATATATATATATATATATATATATATATATATATATATATATATAGTAAGCTATGAAAATATATTTATGGCAATTAAGCTACACAGAGGCTCCGCGTTTCATCCCCGTGGGAATCTTCAGGCTAAAATGCATTTTAGCCTGAAGATTGCCCCGGCGATGAAACGCGGGAGCCTCTGTGTAGCTTAATTGCAATAAATATATTTTCGTAGCTTACTACCTAGCTCTACTTACGTATCGAAAATTGATACATTAAAAATTATATCTCCTTATAAAATTTCATGTGGATACATGAAATAGTAATTATATATATATGTATATATATATATATATATATATATATATATATATATATATATATATATATATATCAAGGGAGGCGCGATAGAGCTCTATCCCTTAATAGACTTCAAAACGGCCTATGCCAGAAATCTCATTTCTTTGATCAATCATAACTCAAAAACAAATAAACTAAATTAGTTAAAACTTTGCAGAAATTTTTTTTTGATAGGTTCTATAAGTGTGTAGAAATTCAGCATCATTAGTCAAGGCAACTCAGAGATCCAGAAAGGTCAGGCATGATTTTGTGTCATCCGTGTGTATGTACGTACGTATGTGCCACCCTGTATCTCATCAACTAGGTGATGGATTCAGCTGATTTTTGCCAGAGATAGAGGTTCTAGGGTCTAGTTGATGGCATTTTAATTTCAGTTTACCGTATACCTTAGCTGTCCAGAAAATTCCTAAAAACTTTAAAAAATGACCATTGTATTGAGGCATAGCCTTTACAAAAGTAGTGACATTCCATGATAAATGCCAGTATACTGAAATCATATGCTCTTAATAGGGTTAAGATGAAAATTAATATACGCTAAAGGTATAAAAGCAAGGAAATTCCCAAATGTTTACACTTTTATTGTCATTAATTAAAGGTATGACTACATATCAACCAAACCATTTCATTATCACATCACTACAGTATAAATCTCTATGCATGAGCGGATGAAGTGTGTGAGGTGCGTTGAAGAAAAATTCATACCAGTAAAATACATAGCCCTGTTGTGCTCGCATATCCTTAATGACAATAAAAGTGTAAAAATTCGGGAATTTCCTTGCTTTTGTACATTTAGTGTATATGAATTTTCATCTTAACCCTATTAAGGGCATATGATTTCACTATACTGGCATTTATCATGGAATATATATATATTTTTATTTTATTTACTTACTATTATATATTATTTATTTATGAATTTTCCAACAAATGTTAAGTCTACACTATTTTGGATTTAGTTAGTTTCTCTGGGAATTTAAACTGCATTTTCCTTCTTTTTTTTTTGTTGTTTAAAATAACACAAAGCTTCTTTAGACTATATATTGGGTATTTAGATCTGTATGGCTAGGTTTCCTTCCTCTTATCTATTTGCCTTTCTGGTACCAAAGGTACTAAAGCTTTTTTTAAATTTTTATTTTTAATTTTTATTTTTTATTTTTTTTTAATGCAACCTTAATTCCTATATAATTTTATTTCTAGCTACCATATCGTAGAATGGTTCGTAGGTGTAGTGTTTAGATAGTATTTTTTATTTATTTTTTTAATTTTTTTAATTTTTTTTTTTTTATTATTATTATTATTATTATTATTATTATTATTATTATTATTATTATTATTATTATTATTATTATTATTATTATTATTACTACTACTACTACTACTACTACTACTACTACTACTACTACTATTATTATTATTATTATTACTAGTATTACTATTGTTATAAATGATTTTATTTGATATGCAAATTACCATATCACACGGTAGTCTTAAGGGTAGTATATTATTATTATTATTATTATTATTATTATTATTATTATTATTATTATTATTATTATTATTATTATTATTATCATTTTATTATTATTTATTTATGTATATATAAGTAACATTTTAAGCTGAATTTTTTCGACACTTGATTATCGGACTTACGACACTTGATTTTTGGAGGCTCTTCTCATAATGTTGGGCTGTGTTTATTACGTGCGTTTACTAAGGTGAATTATTGATATATTTTATTGTTGAACTTTCGTTTATTTGTTACTTGTTGGACATTTCCGTTGTTGAACTTTCTTGTTGCTTTTTGAACTTTGTTAATAGTTGTTTTTGGAATCACGCAGTTTTATTTTTCTCCCCACTTTTTTTTTTTTTTTTTTTTTTTTTTTTTTTTTTTTTTTTTTTTTTTTCCCCAATTTTTTTTTTTCTCTAGTCTCTAGTTATTCTAAACTAGATGGCTACCGAAACGTCAATTTCCGAAAGTTCGGAGTGGTCCAAACCACCTAAAGTCCAGATTAATGTCCAAAAATTTATTGAAGAAGCAAAAAAAAGTACGCACATGGTCACGGAGACCGGTTTACTCGTGGATTTACCAAAATTAGAAGAAATTCAAAAAAGAACGGTTTCACTATTCGTGATGGACAAAAAAATTAAAAAGTCGATTAGAGCCACCCCTGAGTTAATTCTGAAACTACTGCACACTGTCGGGTTTAAACCGCAACGCCTAATTAAATCAAAGGGATTTAATACGTGGTCTGCATTATTCCAGGACGAAGACACTTGTAATAAACTGTCATTAACGCAGATAATAACTCCAGAACATGTGCTGCGAACAGAATATATGGGAAGAAGACGCTCTTCAGTTTCCTTTTTTAATGTGCCCTTTCATGTAAAGGGGGAACACATAGGCGCTTATCTACTAAAATACGGCGAGATAACCGATGTCAACCATGAAGAGTTCTCCGGCGTATGGAACTTCGAGATTTTTGTAGATAAAAAATCATACGAGAGCATCCCTTATTATCTACTCATAGGGGAAGATAAACTTCCTATTATCCTCACAGGTCGGAGACCGATTTGTTGGTTCTGCGAGGAAATAGGGCACTTAACGTTGGATTGCCCCCAAAAGAAAAAAGAATCTACACTCAAGGCGACTCCGGCTATCATTAAGAAGTCAAGGGCGGGAGCTCACATTAGCGCACCTTCTTTTATTGGACAACCAGTAGTCTCTGCAAGTGATGAGTCTGATGAGGAATTCCCGGCGCTGCCGACAGTCAAGAAAAATGACGAGGAAGAAAGCGAAAAGGAAGGCTGGATTATTGTACCAGGTAAGAAAACCCCGGGGCGTTTAACTTTAGAAGAAATTCGGGAGAAAGAGATGTTGAAGAACGACCCCGGAAAAGACTCGTTTGTAAAGGCTAAAACATTACTCAAAAAGTTGAACAATACTCCCAAGCCCACTCCTGACTCTGCCCCTAAAACAACTCCTAATACTCAGCCCCCCAAACCAATGCCCCCACCAATAACTGGACCTATTGTAGATAGGCCTTACAAACTAATCCCCCTGAGTCCTCAAAAAGTCCCCCAAAAATCTCCTAGACCTTCTCCTTTCGTGTCCCCTGCCAATACCCCCAGAAGCTCCCCACCTGCATCCCCCTCAAAGCATCCTTCCCCTGCGCCTTCTCCAGCGTCTCCCATAGAGCCTAGCTCCCCCTCCCCTTCCCCCATGGATGACATGCCTCCACCATCGCAAAAAAGACAAAGGAGTCCTTCCCTAGAGAGAAGGAGAATTAAAAAATCTTTTCTCTCGGGAAGAGATATCTGTAAGTGCACACAAACCCAGGTCGATACGGCTAAGAATCTACGTAGCACCAACCTCACCGGACTATTAAAATTCGATGAGGTTGGTGGCATATCTATTGAAGACCCCGACAATTTTCCTAACGCACCCAGAGTCGTGACAGTTATACGTAAAAGATCAGAAGCAAAGGCTCTATGGGAGATGTTGGAGGAGGCGAACACGACTTTCAATTTCACTCCCCCTCTAGCTATTTTTAAATCAAGTGAATTAAGGGAAATGAGGAATGATTGTTTCGGAAGGCTACCCATCAGAATTCACCCTTCCCTGTATAGGATAGCTAAATTAACATATCCGAAGGATATCGGCGGCATCTCCCATGATGGTCTAATTAACGACCAAATGGGTAAACAGTCGTTTGTGAGAGCCGTCGGTATCCTGACCACATCTATGTTCGTTTCTCAAACTCAACCCTAAGGCATCTCTATGGCTCTCTATCTAGCAAGTTTAAATGTGCGGGGCCTGAGGTCAAATGACCGTAAATTTCGGGTCGCTACCGACCTTCAGCGCCTCGGAGTGGATATATGTTGCTTGCAAGAAACCCACCTGATTTCAGGGGACCATTTGGGTGCGTTGGCTAAGCGTTTTCACGTTTATTCAGTGTACTTTAATTCTTCCGCAAGGGGGGTTTCTTGGCTGGTTAGCAAGACTTTAGATGCGTCGTGTGACCTTTGCTACAGGGATCCAGAAGGGAGACTATGTGTTTTGGATATTACCATAAAGGGGAAAGCATTTCGACTCGTTGGGGTTTATGCTCCCAATAACCATTCTGAGCTTGGTTCTTTTTTTCGGCGAATCGAGCAGTTCTTGAATACTACTCGGACGGTCATTTTAGCGGGAGACTGGAACGCGGTCCTGGATCCCGATTTAGATCGTAATCGGCCTAGGGGTACTAACACTGATCGGGATGCTATAATATTTCGGGACTTTCTCGATAAGTTTGATCTTATCGACAAGTTCCGGAATGAAAAGCCCCGTGATAGGGTATGGACTTGGACATCTAGACGCGGTTCCGATTTGAGACAACTCTCGAGTTATATCGATCGGTTCTTAATTAGGGGAGTCGACGTAGGGCTAGTTGAATGTCCAAGTCTTCATAATATAGTTTACTCGGACCATAGACTTGTTCGGGTCCGTTTGAACTTAGATAGACCTAAGCCTAGATTAGATGGTTACTGGAAGCTTAACACTTCGTTGTTTGATGTGGAGGGCTTCCAGGACCAGCTTCTACTAACCTTACAGCGGGAATTGACGGGGGCTGTAATTGGGAATAGGAAGTGGGTCCATTTTAAGAAAGTGATTAGGTCCTTTACTGCCGATTTTAGCAGACGACTCAACCTATCAACTAGGGCAGTTAAAGTGGCACTAGAGTCTAGATTAGATCGGGCGGTTGCGGTGGGGGACAGCTCTAGTGTTACTATAATTAAGGCTAAGCTGAATTCTTTGGCTTTCAAAGAACATCAGGCTTTAGTAATTAGGACTAGGTTAAAAAGAATGTCTGCGGAGGCAACAAACATGGCCGCTGAATTGCGTGCAGAGGAGTTTCGCCATGCAACTGATCGACATATCGCTCGTGTCTCATTACCGGATGGGCGGCTCGTGACTACAAACGAAGGTATTCTGGAGGCTTTTTGCTCTCATTTTCAGGAGCTTTTTACTCGGGAACCTGGTCTGTCTTTAGCACAGTTCGACCCCTATTTGGCTGACTTTTCTCGCCTTGAGGCGACCGAAGCGGCTAGGTGCGAAGGTTGCATAACAGAGGATGAAGTTCAAGAAGCATTGAAGCGGGTCGGCCTTAACAAGTCTCCTGGGATTGATGGTTTGCCCTATGAAGTGTATTTGAGGATGTCGCCCATTTTTGTTCCCTGGCTGACAGTTTTGTTTAATTCGTGGTTTAGGAACGGGACTATTCCCCAGTACTTGACCATGGGTTTAGTGAAGCTGATACGCAAAAGCAGAAATGGTGGGGATGGGTTAGATAACTTTCGGCCCTTAACAATGCTTAATGCGGAGTTAAAGATTTTGGCCAAGATCTTAGCTAATCGTCTGCAACTTGTTTTGCCTGGTCTTATTAGCCCTGAACAGACTTGTGCTGTAAAGGGTCGGACCATTCAGGATAACTTGCATTCAATACGCTTGATCATTGATAAAGTCGACACTGAAGCCGCGCTGATCAATTTAGATCAGTCCAAAGCATTTGATAGGGTGGATCATCGGTATTTGGAGGCTGTTTTATCGGCGGCCGGTTTTGGTCCGCAGTTTCGCTCTTGGATTCGCCTCTTGTATGCGAACCCCAGTGTTAGGGTAGAAGTGAATGGGGTGAGGTCGGAGGCTTTCGGATTATCCAGATCTCTTCGTCAAGGGTGTCCTCTTTCACCGATGCTTTATGTGCTTGTTTTGGAACCCTTCCTTAACAGGCTAAAGGTGAATCCGGTCCTACGTGGAATTACTTTGCCAGGTGCTTGCACCACGTTGAAGTATTCTGCCTATGCCGACGATGTAACAGTGCTTGTAACGAGCATTGCCGAGATTAGTGTCGTCGGCAGAGAAATCAGAACATATGAAACGGTGACAGGGGCCAAAATTAACTGCGTTAAGTCTGTTGGCTTGCGCATCGGTGCCTGGAAGGGTGTTTCCTTGCAGGGACCCTTTGGCTGGACAGATGGACCTTGCAAGCTACTCGGCGTCTGGTTTGGTCCTGATCTTCAGCTGGAGAAAAATTGGTCGGAAGTCTTGAAATCGATAAGGGCTACAGCTGGTCTGTGGACCCGTAGAAATCTTTCATTAAAGGGGAGATCGGACGTATGTGCTTCTCACATTTATCCGATTATCCTATATCGTCTTTCAGTACTTCCACTCCCGTCGGATACACTGCTTGAGTTGCAGAGGGTTCTTTTCAAATTTTTATGGATTGGAAGGGCCCATATGGTCCGTCGCGAGATTTGTTACCTTCATCCTTCTGAGGGCGGTTTGGGTATGCCGAGCATCGAAATTCGATGCCACACACTTCGGCTCTTTTATCTAGACCGAATGAGTACACAATGTGAGGGAAACGGTGACTTCTGGAAGGAAGACACTAAGAAAGCCTTCCCGGCTTTGAGAAGTGTGCACTTGGACGAGGGGGAGGCACATAGGTTACCCCGAGGCGAGTGCTCCTTCTATCGCGAATGTAGACGCGCATTGAAATTTCTTTTAAGAGTGACAGATGGCCTCTCTGACACTCTGCTGTTGTCCCGTAAGGCATTATATCGGGTAATGGTGAGGGGGTCTGTCCGTGAAGATAGGATTGAGGGGCTCGATTTGACGAGGGGGGAACTTCGCTCAGTCTGGCCTTGGGCGCCTGGGTTAAAGTGTCTTGATAACGACGAGGCATCGCTGACCTGGCTGACGATTCGAAATGCACTTTGGGTCGGTAAGAGGCTTCATTCAGCGCGCTTGAGTAATTCTCCGACTTGTGTTAGATGCGGCGACGAAGACGAGTCCGTAAGTCACGCCTTCGTTTATTGCCGCATTGTCGTGCCGCTGATTAGGCTTGTTTCAGGCTTCATGGTTCGTATTCTTAATGTGTCGTCTTTTGAACTGGAACCCATTAATGTATGTAGCAACTGGGCTCCGACAACTGATAGTCAAAAACGTTTAACTTTTTTAAGCTTGCTAGCCGTTATGAGAATTACGATTTGGAAGACGAGATGTAAGACAGTCTACGGAGCTGAGACCTACACGCCTCTCGACCTTATTGCGATTTTCAAATATTATCTGAAGGCTCGCATTAGGGCCGAGAGAGTGAGACTCTCTTCGGCAGATTTTGGTGAAAGGTGGGTGACTGGTGCGCGACTGTGTAGATTGGCTGGAGCTAGATTAGAGTGGTATTTAGACGTGCCTTAGGCAGAATATTGAGTTGGAAAAACGAACGCAGATTTCAATTAAGTTAGGTTAAGTTATATATTTTTATTTATTCATTGTTAGGATTTTTTTTGTTGAATTTTAAGTTCAACAACTTAGCTAGGGTGTGATTGTTTTCATTACTCCCCCCTTTTATTTTGTCCTCTTCCAATTTTTTTTTTTTTTTTTTTTTTTTTTTTTTTTTTTTTTTTTTAAATCCCCCTTCCCTCCCCAATTAGGTGACAGATTGCTGATTTGTCGGGATGCGGGTCTCCCTTCGATTTTTTCGAAGGAGGTGTGTGTAAATAAAGCGTTAGGGCTCGCATCAAATCTTTATTTTTCGAGTTTTCGATTTTACCGGCAAATCGGCACCTCTGCCACATTGTGATAATGGGGGGGACTTTTACTAACATAAATGTTATTTTCATGTATAAATTTTCATTTTATTTTTGTATATATATATTTTTTAGTCCCTCCCCCGTTGCATATTTTCATATGGGTATTAAGTAGGTTTTCATAGTATGGATTTTTATGGTGATAGCGATGGATGTATAGCATGAATGTGGTATTTTGGTAAATGATGGTCGCGATTGAAACTAGCTAAGTTGAGACCGTTTTTAAGTTAGAGTTGACCTATCCGTCCCCTCCCCCTTTTTGGCCTTGTGCCGCATTTTATATATCTTTGCTTTTGTGAATTTATGTAAATAAATATTGACACTTGATTATCGGACTTACGACACTTGATTTTTGGAGGCTCTTCTCATAATGTTGGGCTGTGTTTATTACGTGCGTTTACTAAGGTGAATTATTGATATTTTTTATTGTTGAACTTTCGTTTATTTGTTACTTGTTGGACATTTCCGTTGTTGAACTTTCTTGTTGCTTTTTGAACTTTGTTAATAGTTGTTTTTGGAATCACGCAGTTTTATTTTCTCCCGACTTTTTTTTTTTTTTTTTTTTTTTTTTTTTTTTTTTTTTTTTCTCTCCCCCTTTTTTTTTCGCTAGTCTCTAGTTATTCTAAACTAGATGGCTACCGAAACGTCAATTTCCGAAAGTTCGGAGTGGTCCAAACCACCTAAAGTACAGATTAATGTCCAACAATTTATTGAAGAAGCAAAAAAAAGTACGCACATGGTCACGGAGACCGGTTTACTCGTGGATTTACCAAAATTGGAAGAAATTCAAAAAAGAACGGTTGCACTATTCGTGATGGACAAAAAAATTAAAAAGTCGATTAGAGCCACCCCTGAGTTAATACTGAAACTACTGCACACTGTCGGGTTTAAACCGCAACGCCTAATTAAATCAAAGGGATTTAATACGTGGTCTGCATTATTCCAGGACGAAGACACTTGTAATAAACTGTCATTAACGCAGATAATAACTCCAGAACATGTGCTGCGAACAGAATATATGGGAAGAAGACGCTCTTCAGTTTCCTTTTTTAATGTGCCCTTTCATGTAAAGGGGGAACACATAGGCGCTTATCTACTAAAATACGGCGAGATAACCGATGTCAACCATGAAGAGTTCTCCGGCGTATGGAACTTCGAGATTTTTGTAGATAAAAAATCATACGAGAGCATCCCGTATTATCTACTCATAGGGGAAGATAAACTTCCTATTATCCTCACAGGTCGGAGACCGATTTGTTGGTTCTGCGAGGAAATAGGGCACTTAACGTTGGATTGCCCCCAAAAGAAAAAAGAATCTACACTCAAGGCGACTTCGGCTATCATTAAGAAGTCAAGGGCGGGAGCTCACATTAGCGCACCTTCTTTTATTGGACAACCAGTAGTCTCTGCAAGTGATGAGTCTGATGAGGAATTCCCGGCGCTGCCGACAGTCAAGAAAAATGACGAGGAAGAAAGCGAAAAGGAAGGCTGGATTATTGTACCAGGTAAGAAAACCCCGGGGCGTTTAACTTTAGAAGAAATTCGGGAGAAAGAGATGTTGAAGAACGACCCCGGAAAAGACTCGTTTGTAAAGGCTAAAACATTACTCAAAAAGTTGAACAATACTCCCAAGCCCACTCCTGACTCTGCCCCTAAAACAACTCCTAATACTCAGCCCCCCAAACCAATGCCCCCACCAATAACTGGACCTATTGTAGATAGGCCTTACAAACTAATCCCCCTGAGTCCTCAAAAAGTCCCCCAAAAATCTCCTAGACCTTCTCCTTTCGTGTCCCCTGCCAATACCCCCAGAAGCTCCCCACCTGCATCCCCCTCAAAGCATCCTTCCCCTGCGCCTTCTCCAGCGTCTCCCATAGAGCCTAGCTCCCCCTCCCCTTCCCCCATGGATGATATGCCTCCACCATCGCAAAAAAGACAAAGGAGTCCTTCCCTAGAGAGAAGGAGAATTAAAAAATCTTTTCTCTCGGGAAGAGATATCTGTAAGTGCACACAAACCCAGGTCGATACGGCTAAGCATCTACGTAGCACCAACCTCACCGGACTATTAAAATTCGATGAGGTTGGTGGCATATCTATTGAAGACCCCGATAATTTTCCTAACGCACCCAGAGTCGTGACAGTTATACGTAAAAGATCAGAAGCAAAGGCTCTATGGGAGATGTTGGAGGAGGCGAACACGACTTTCAATTTCACTCCCCCTCTAGCTATTTTTAAATCAAGTGAATTAAGGGAAATGAGGAATGATTGTTTCGGAAGGTTACCCATCAGAATTCACCCTTCCCTGTATAGGATAGCTAAATTAACATATCCGAAGGATATCGGCGGCATCTCCCATGATGGTCTAATTAACGACCAAATGGGTAAACAGTCGTTTGTGAGAGCCGTCGGTATCCTGACCACATCTATGTTCGTTTCTCAAACTCAACCCTAAGGCATCTCTATGGCTCTCTATCTAGCAAGTTTAAATGTGCGGGGCCTGAGGGCAAATGACCGTAAATTTCGGGTCGCTACCGACCTTCAGCGCCTCGGAGTGGATATATGTTGCTTGCAAGAAACCCACCTGATTTCAGGGGACCATTTGGGTGCGTTGGCTAAGCGTTTTCACGTTTATTCAGCGTACTTTAATTCTTCCGCAAGGGGGGTTTCCTGGCTGGTTAGCAAGACTTTAGATGCGTCGTGTGACCTTTGCTACAGGGATCCAGAAGGGAGACTATGTGTTTTGGATATTACCATAAAGGGGAAAGCATTTCGACTCGTTGGGGTTTATGCTCCCAATAGCCATTCTGAGCTTGGTTCTTTTTTTCGGCGAATCGAGCAGTTCTTGAATACTACTCGGACGGTCATTTTAGCGGGAGACTGGAACGCGGTCCTGGATCCCGATTTAGATCGTAATCGGCCTAGGGGTACTAACACTGATCGGGATGCTAGAATATTTCGGGACTTTCTCGATAAGTTTGATCTTATCGACAAGTTCCGGAATGAAAAGCCCCGTGATAGGGTATGGACTTGGACATCTAGACGCGGTTCCGATTTGAGACAACTCTCGAGTTATATCGATCGGTTCTTAATTAGGGGAGTCGACGTAGGGTTAGTTGAATGTCCAAGTCTTCATAATATAGTTTACTCGGACCATAGACTTGTTCGGGTCCGTTTGAACTTAGATAGACCTAAGCCTAGATTAGATGGTTACTGGAAGCTTAACACTTCGTTGTTTGATGTGGAGGGCTTCCAGGACCAGCTTCTACTAACCTTACAGCGGGAATTGACGGGGGCTGTAATTGGGAATAGGAAGTGGGTCCATTTTAAGAAAGTGATTAGGTCCTTTACTGCCGATTTTAGCAGACGGCTCAACCTATCAACTAGGGCAGTTAAAGTGGCACTAGAGTCTAGATTAGATAGGGCGGTTGAGGTGGGGGACAGCTCTAGTGTTACTATAATTAAGGCTAAGCTGAATTCTTTGGCTTTCAAAGAACATCAGGCTTTAGTGATTAGGACTAGGTTAAAAAGAATGTCTGCGGAGGCAACAAACATGGCCGCTGAATTGCGTGCAGAGGAGTTTCGCCATGCAACTGATCGACATATCGCTCGTGTCTCATTACCGGATGGGCGGCTCGTGACTACAAACGAAGGTATTCTGGAGGCTTTTTGCTCTCATTTTCAGGAGCTTTTTACTCGGGAACCTGGTCTGTCTTTAGCACAGTTCGACCCCTATTTGGCTGACTTTTCTCGCCTTGAGGCGACCGAAGCGGCTAGGTGCGAAGGTTGCATAACAGAGGATGAAGTTCAAGAAGCATTGAAGCGGGTCGGCCTTAACAAGTCTCCTGGGATTGATGGTTTGCCCTATGAAGTGTATTTGAGGATGTCGCCCATTTTTGTTCCCTGGCTGACAGTTTTGTTTAATTCGTGGTTTAGGAACGGGACTATTCCCCAGTACTTGACCATGGGTTTAGTGAAGCTGATACGCAAAAGCAAAAATGGTGGGGATGGGTTAGATAACTTTCGGCCGTTAACAATGCTTAATGCGGAGTTAAAGATTTTGGCCAAGATCTTAGCTAATCGTCTGCAACTTGTTTTGCCTGGTCTTATTAGCCCTGAACAGACTTGTGCTGTAAAGGGTCGGACCATTCAGGATAACTTGCATTCAATACGCTTGATCATTGATAAAGTCGACACTGAAGCCGCGCTGATCAATTTAGATCAGTCCAAAGCATTTGATAGGGTGGATCATCGGTATTTGGAGGCTGTTTTATCGGCGGCCGGTTTTGGTCCGCAGTTTCGCTCTTGGATTCGCCTCTTGTATGCGAACCCCAGTGTTAGGGTAGAAGTGAATGGGGTGAGGTCGGAGGCTTTCGGATTATCCAGATCTCTTCGTCAAGGGTGTCCTCTTTCACCGATGCTTTATGTGCTTGTTTTGGAACCCTTCCTTAACAGGCTAAAGGTGAATCCGGTCCTACGTGGAATTACTTTGCCAGGTGCTTGCACCACGTTGAAGTATTCTGCCTATGCCGACGATGTAACAGTGCTTGTAACGAGCATTGCCGAGATTAGTGTCGTCGGCAGAGAAATCAGAACATATGAAACGGTGACAGGGGCCAAAATTAACTGCGTTAAGTCTGTTGGCTTGCGCATCGGTGCCTGGAAGGGTGTTTCCTTGCAGGGACCCTTTGGCTGGACAGATGGACCTTGCAAGCTACTCGGCGTCTGGTTTGGTCCTGATCTTCAGCTGGAGAAAAATTGGTCGGAAGTCTTGAAATCGATAAGGGCTACAGCTGGTCTGTGGACCCGTAGAAATCTTTCATTAAAGGGGAGATCGGACGTATGTGCTTCTCACATTTATCCGATTATCCTATATCGTCTTTCAGTACTTCCACTCCCGTCGGATACACTGCTTGAATTGCAGAGGGTTCTTTTCAAATTTTTATGGATTGGAAGGGCCCATATGGTCCGTCGCGAGATTTGTTACCTTCATCCTTCTGAGGGCGGTTTGGGTATGCCGAGCATCGAAATTCGATGCCACACACTTCGGCTCTTTTATCTAGACCGAATGAGTACACAATGTGAGGGAAACGGTGACTTCTGGAAGGAAGACACTAAGAAAGCCTTCCCGGCTTTGAGAAGTGTGCACTTGGACGAGGGGGAGGCACATAGGTTACCCCGAGGCGAGTGCTCCTTCTATCGCGAATGTAGACGCGCATTGAAATTTCTTTTAAGAGTGACAGATGGCCTCTCTGACACTCTGCTGTTGTCACGTAAGGCATTATATCGGGTAATGGTGAGGGGGTCTGTCCGTGAAGATAGGATTGAGGGGCTCGATTTGACGAGGGGGGAACTTCGCTCAGTCTGGCCTTGGGCGCCTGGGTTAAAGTGTCTTGATAACGACGAGGCATCGCTGACCTGGCTGACGATTCGAAATGCACTTTGGGTCGGTAAGAGGCTTCATTCAGCGCGCTTGAGTAATTCTCCGACTTGTGTTAGATGCGGCGACGAGGACGAGTCCGTAAGTCACGCCTTCGTTTATTGCCGCATTGTCGTGCCGCTGATTAGGCTTGTTTCAGGCTTCATGGTTCGTATTCTTAATGTGTCGTCTTTTGAACTGGAACCCATTAATGTATGTAGCAACTGGGCTCCGACAACTGATAGTCAAAAACGTTTAACTTTTTTAAGCTTGCTAGCCGTTATGAGAATTACGATTTGGAAGACGAGATGTAAGACAGTCTACGGAGCTGAGACCTACACGCCTCTCGACCTTATTGCGATTTTCAAATATTATCTGAAGGCTCGCATTAGGGCCGAGAGAGTGAGACTCTCTTCGGCAGATTTTGGTGAAAGGTGGGTGACTGGTGCGCGACTGTGTAGATTGGCTGGAGCTAGATTAGAGTGGTATTTAGACGTGCCTTAGGCAGAATATTGAGTTGGAAAAACGAACGCAGATTTCAATTAAGTTAGGTTAAGTTATATATTTTTATTTATTCATTGTTAGAATTTTTTTTGTTGAATTTTAAGTTCAACAACTTAGCTAGGGTGTGATTGTTTTCATTACTCCCCCCTTTTATTTTGTCCTCTTCCAAAATATTTTTTTTTTTTTTTTTTTTTTTTTTTTTTAATCCCCCTTCCCTCCCCAATTAGGTGACAGATTGCTGATTTGTCGGGATGCGGGTCTCCCTTCGATTTTTTCGAAGGAGGTGTGTGTAAATAAAGCGTTGGGATCTGCATCAAATCTTTATTTTTCGAGTTTTCGATTTTACCGGCAAATCGGCACCTCTGCCACATTGTGATAACGGGGGGGTCTTTTACTAACATAAATGTTATTTTCATGTAAAAATTTTCATTTTATTTTTGTATATATATAATTTTTAGTCCCTCCCCCGTTGCATATTTTCATATGGGTATTAAGTAGGTTTTCATAGTATGGATTCTTATGGTGATAGCGATGGATGTATAGCATGAATGTGGTATTTTGGTAAATGATGGTCGCGATTGAAACTAGCTAAGTTGAGACTATTTTTAAGTTAGAGTTGACCTATCCGTCCCCTCCCCCTTTTTGGCCTTGTGCCGCATTTTATATATCTTTGCTTTTGTGAATTTATGTAAATAAATATTGACACTTGATTATCGGACTTACGACACTTGATTTTTGGAGGCTCTTCTCATAATGTTGGGCTGTGTTTATTACGTGCGTTTACTAAGGTGAATTATTGATATATTTTATTGTTGAACTTTCGTTTATTTGTTACTTGTTGGACATTTCCGTTGTTGAACTTTCTTGTTGCTTTTTGAACTTTGTTAATAGTTGTTTTTGGAATCACGCAGTTTTATTTTTCTCCCCACTTTTTTTTTTTTTTTTTTTTTTTTTTTTTCCCCAATTTTTTTTTTTCTCTAGTCTCTAGTTATTCTAAACTAGATGGCTACCGAAACGTCAATTTCCGAAAGTTCGGAGTGGTCCAAACCACCTAAAGTCCAGATTAATGTCCAAAAATTTATTGAAGAAGCAAAAAAAAGTACGCACATGGTCACGGAGACCGGTTTACTCGTGGATTTACCAAAATTAGAAGAAATTCAAAAAAGAACGGTTTCACTATTCGTGATGGACAAAAAAATTAAAAAGTCGATTAGAGCCACCCCTGAGTTAATTCTGAAACTACTGCACACTGTCGGGTTTAAACCGCAACGCCTAATTAAATCAAAGGGATTTAATACGTGGTCTGCATTATTCCAGGACGAAGACACTTGTAATAAACTGTCATTAACGCAGATAATAACTCCAGAACATGTGCTGCGAACAGAATATATGGGAAGAAGACGCTCTTCAGTTTCCTTTTTTAATGTGCCCTTTCATGTAAAGGGGGAACACATAGGCGCTTATCTACTAAAATACGGCGAGATAACCGATGTCAACCATGAAGAGTTCTCCGGCGTATGGAACTTCGAGATTTTTGTAGATAAAAAATCATACGAGAGCATCCCTTATTATCTACTCATAGGGGAAGATAAACTTCCTATTATCCTCACAGGTCGGAGACCGATTTGTTGGTTCTGCGAGGAAATAGGGCACTTAACGTTGGATTGCCCCCAAAAGAAAAAAGAATCTACACTCAAGGCGACTCCGGCTATCATTAAGAAGTCAAGGGCGGGAGCTCACATTAGCGCACCTTCTTTTATTGGACAACCAGTAGTCTCTGCAAGTGATGAGTCTGATGAGGAATTCCCGGCGCTGCCGACAGTCAAGAAAAATGACGAGGAAGAAAGCGAAAAGGAAGGCTGGATTATTGTACCAGGTAAGAAAACCCCGGGGCGTTTAACTTTAGAAGAAATTCGGGAGAAAGAGATGTTGAAGAACGACCCCGGAAAAGACTCGTTTGTAAAGGCTAAAACATTACTCAAAAAGTTGAACAATACTCCCAAGCCCACTCCTGACTCTGCCCCTAAAACAACTCCTAATACTCAGCCCCCCAAACCAATGCCCCCACCAATAACTGGACCTATTGTAGATAGGCCTTACAAACTAATCCCCCTGAGTCCTCAAAAAGTCCCCCAAAAATCTCCTAGACCTTCTCCTTTCGTGTCCCCTGCCAATACCCCCAGAAGCTCCCCACCTGCATCCCCCTCAAAGCATCCTTCCCCTGCGCCTTCTCCAGCGTCTCCCATAGAGCCTAGCTCCCCCTCCCCTTCCCCCATGGATGACATGCCTCCACCATCGCAAAAAAGACAAAGGAGTCCTTCCCTAGAGAGAAGGAGAATTAAAAAATCTTTTCTCTCGGGAAGAGATATCTGTAAGTGCACACAAACCCAGGTCGATACGGCTAAGAATCTACGTAGCACCAACCTCACCGGACTATTAAAATTCGATGAGGTTGGTGGCATATCTATTGAAGACCCCGACAATTTTCCTAACGCACCCAGAGTCGTGACAGTTATACGTAAAAGATCAGAAGCAAAGGCTCTATGGGAGATGTTGGAGGAGGCGAACACGACTTTCAATTTCACTCCCCCTCTAGCTATTTTTAAATCAAGTGAATTAAGGGAAATGAGGAATGATTGTTTCGGAAGGCTACCCATCAGAATTCACCCTTCCCTGTATAGGATAGCTAAATTAACATATCCGAAGGATATCGGCGGCATCTCCCATGATGGTCTAATTAACGACCAAATGGGTAAACAGTCGTTTGTGAGAGCCGTCGGTATCCTGACCACATCTATGTTCGTTTCTCAAACTCAACCCTAAGGCATCTCTATGGCTCTCTATCTAGCAAGTTTAAATGTGCGGGGCCTGAGGTCAAATGACCGTAAATTTCGGGTCGCTACCGACCTTCAGCGCCTCGG
Source organism: Sepiola atlantica (assembly GCA_963556195.1). Taxonomy (NCBI): domain Eukaryota; kingdom Metazoa; phylum Mollusca; class Cephalopoda; order Sepiida; family Sepiolidae; genus Sepiola; species Sepiola atlantica. The sequence continues at coordinate 78,489,126 of OY744537.1, read as the reverse complement.
AGTGGATATATGTTGCTTGCAAGAAACCCACCTGATTTCAGGGGACCATTTGGGTGCGTTGGCTAAGCGTTTTCACGTTTATTCAGTGTACTTTAATTCTTCCGCAAGGGGGGTTTCTTGGCTGGTTAGCAAGACTTTAGATGCGTCGTGTGACCTTTGCTACAGGGATCCAGAAGGGAGACTATGTGTTTTGGATATTACCATAAAGGGGAAAGCATTTCGACTCGTTGGGGTTTATGCTCCCAATAACCATTCTGAGCTTGGTTCTTTTTTTCGGCGAATCGAGCAGTTCTTGAATACTACTCGGACGGTCATTTTAGCGGGAGACTGGAACGCGGTCCTGGATCCCGATTTAGATCGTAATCGGCCTAGGGGTACTAACACTGATCGGGATGCTATAATATTTCGGGACTTTCTCGATAAGTTTGATCTTATCGACAAGTTCCGGAATGAAAAGCCCCGTGATAGGGTATGGACTTGGACATCTAGACGCGGTTCCGATTTGAGACAACTCTCGAGTTATATCGATCGGTTCTTAATTAGGGGAGTCGACGTAGGGCTAGTTGAATGTCCAAGTCTTCATAATATAGTTTACTCGGACCATAGACTTGTTCGGGTCCGTTTGAACTTAGATAGACCTAAGCCTAGATTAGATGGTTACTGGAAGCTTAACACTTCGTTGTTTGATGTGGAGGGCTTCCAGGACCAGCTTCTACTAACCTTACAGCGGGAATTGACGGGGGCTGTAATTGGGAATAGGAAGTGGGTCCATTTTAAGAAAGTGATTAGGTCCTTTACTGCCGATTTTAGCAGACGACTCAACCTATCAACTAGGGCAGTTAAAGTGGCACTAGAGTCTAGATTAGATCGGGCGGTTGCGGTGGGGGACAGCTCTAGTGTTACTATAATTAAGGCTAAGCTGAATTCTTTGGCTTTCAAAGAACATCAGGCTTTAGTAATTAGGACTAGGTTAAAAAGAATGTCTGCGGAGGCAACAAACATGGCCGCTGAATTGCGTGCAGAGGAGTTTCGCCATGCAACTGATCGACATATCGCTCGTGTCTCATTACCGGATGGGCGGCTCGTGACTACAAACGAAGGTATTCTGGAGGCTTTTTGCTCTCATTTTCAGGAGCTTTTTACTCGGGAACCTGGTCTGTCTTTAGCACAGTTCGACCCCTATTTGGCTGACTTTTCTCGCCTTGAGGCGACCGAAGCGGCTAGGTGCGAAGGTTGCATAACAGAGGATGAAGTTCAAGAAGCATTGAAGCGGGTCGGCCTTAACAAGTCTCCTGGGATTGATGGTTTGCCCTATGAAGTGTATTTGAGGATGTCGCCCATTTTTGTTCCCTGGCTGACAGTTTTGTTTAATTCGTGGTTTAGGAACGGGACTATTCCCCAGTACTTGACCATGGGTTTAGTGAAGCTGATACGCAAAAGCAGAAATGGTGGGGATGGGTTAGATAACTTTCGGCCCTTAACAATGCTTAATGCGGAGTTAAAGATTTTGGCCAAGATCTTAGCTAATCGTCTGCAACTTGTTTTGCCTGGTCTTATTAGCCCTGAACAGACTTGTGCTGTAAAGGGTCGGACCATTCAGGATAACTTGCATTCAATACGCTTGATCATTGATAAAGTCGACACTGAAGCCGCGCTGATCAATTTAGATCAGTCCAAAGCATTTGATAGGGTGGATCATCGGTATTTGGAGGCTGTTTTATCGGCGGCCGGTTTTGGTCCGCAGTTTCGCTCTTGGATTCGCCTCTTGTATGCGAACCCCAGTGTTAGGGTAGAAGTGAATGGGGTGAGGTCGGAGGCTTTCGGATTATCCAGATCTCTTCGTCAAGGGTGTCCTCTTTCACCGATGCTTTATGTGCTTGTTTTGGAACCCTTCCTTAACAGGCTAAAGGTGAATCCGGTCCTACGTGGAATTACTTTGCCAGGTGCTTGCACCACGTTGAAGTATTCTGCCTATGCCGACGATGTAACAGTGCTTGTAACGAGCATTGCCGAGATTAGTGTCGTCGGCAGAGAAATCAGAACATATGAAACGGTGACAGGGGCCAAAATTAACTGCGTTAAGTCTGTTGGCTTGCGCATCGGTGCCTGGAAGGGTGTTTCCTTGCAGGGACCCTTTGGCTGGACAGATGGACCTTGCAAGCTACTCGGCGTCTGGTTTGGTCCTGATCTTCAGCTGGAGAAAAATTGGTCGGAAGTCTTGAAATCGATAAGGGCTACAGCTGGTCTGTGGACCCGTAGAAATCTTTCATTAAAGGGGAGATCGGACGTATGTGCTTCTCACATTTACCCGATTATCCTATATCGTCTTTCAGTACTTCCACTCCCGTCGGATACACTGCTTGAGTTGCAGAGGGTTCTTTTCAAATTTTTATGGATTGGAAGGGCCCATATGGTCCGTCGCGAGATTTGTTACCTTCATCCTTCTGAGGGCGGTTTGGGTATGCCGAGCATCGAAATTCGATGCCACACACTTCGGCTCTTTTATCTAGACCGAATGAGTACACAATGTGAGGGAAACGGTGACTTCTGGAAGGAAGACACTAAGAAAGCCTTCCCGGCTTTGAGAAGTGTGCACTTGGACGAGGGGGAGGCACATAGGTTACCCCGAGGCGAGTGCTCCTTCTATCGCGAATGTAGACGCGCATTGAAATTTCTTTTAAGAGTGACAGATGGCCTCTCTGACACTCTGCTGTTGTCCCGTAAGGCATTATATCGGGTAATGGTGAGGGGGTCTGTCCGTGAAGATAGGATTGAGGGGCTCGATTTGACGAGGGGGGAACTTCGCTCAGTCTGGCCTTGGGCGCCTGGGTTAAAGTGTCTTGATAACGACGAGGCATCGCTGACCTGGCTGACGATTCGAAATGCACTTTGGGTCGGTAAGAGGCTTCATTCAGCGCGCTTGAGTAATTCTCCGACTTGTGTTAGATGCGGCGACGAAGACGAGTCCGTAAGTCACGCCTTCGTTTATTGCCGCATTGTCGTGCCGCTGATTAGGCTTGTTTCAGGCTTCATGGTTCGTATTCTTAATGTGTCGTCTTTTGAACTGGAACCCATTAATGTATGTAGCAACTGGGCTCCGACAACTGATAGTCAAAAACGTTTAACTTTTTTAAGCTTGCTAGCCGTTATGAGAATTACGATTTGGAAGACGAGATGTAAGACAGTCTACGGAGCTGAGACCTACACGCCTCTCGACCTTATTGCGATTTTCAAATATTATCTGAAGGCTCGCATTAGGGCCGAGAGAGTGAGACTCTCTTCGGCAGATTTTGGTGAAAGGTGGGTGACTGGTGCGCGACTGTGTAGATTGGCTGGAGCTAGATTAGAGTGGTATTTAGACGTGCCTTAGGCAGAATATTGAGTTGGAAAAACGAACGCAGATTTCAATTAAGTTAGGTTAAGTTATATATTTTTATTTATTCATTGTTAGGATTTTTTTTGTTGAATTTTAAGTTCAACAACTTAGCTAGGGTGTGATTGTTTTCATTACTCCCCCCTTTTATTTTGTCCTCTTCCAATTTTTTTTTTTTTTTTTTTTTTTTTTAAATCCCCCTTCCCTCCCCAATTAGGTGACAGATTGCTGATTTGTCGGGATGCGGGTCTCCCTTCGATTTTTTCGAAGGAGGTGTGTGTAAATAAAGCGTTAGGGCTCGCATCAAATCTTTATTTTTCGAGTTTTCGATTTTACCGGCAAATCGGCACCTCTGCCACATTGTGATAATGGGGGGGACTTTTACTAACATAAATGTTATTTTCATGTATAAATTTTCATTTTATTTTTGTATATATATATTTTTTAGTCCCTCCCCCGTTGCATATTTTCATATGGGTATTAAGTAGGTTTTCATAGTATGGATTTTTATGGTGATAGCGATGGATGTATAGCATGAATGTGGTATTTTGGTAAATGATGGTCGCGATTGAAACTAGCTAAGTTGAGACCGTTTTTAAGTTAGAGTTGACCTATCCGTCCCCTCCCCCTTTTTGGCCTTGTGCCGCATTTTATATATCTTTGCTTTTGTGAATTTATGTAAATAAATATTGACACTTGATTATCGGACTTACGACACTTGATTTTTGGAGGCTCTTCTCATAATGTTGGGCTGTGTTTATTACGTGCGTTTACTAAGGTGAATTATTGATATTTTTTATTGTTGAACTTTCGTTTATTTGTTACTTGTTGGACATTTCCGTTGTTGAACTTTCTTGTTGCTTTTTGAACTTTGTTAATAGTTGTTTTTGGAATCACGCAGTTTTATTTTCTCCCGACTTTTTTTTTTTTTTTTTTTTTTTTTCCCCTTTTTTTTTCGCTAGTCTCTAGTTATTCTAAACTAGATGGCTACCGAAACGTCAATTTCCGAAAGTTCGGAGTGGTCCAAACCACCTAAAGTACAGATTAATGTCCAACAATTTATTGAAGAAGCAAAGAAAAGTACGCACATGGTCACGGAGACCGGTTTACTCGTGGATTTACCAAAATTAGAAGAAATTCAAAAAAGAACGGTTTCACTATTCGTGATGGACAAAAAAATTAAAAAGTCGATTAGAGCCACCCCTGAGTTAATTCTGAAACTACTGCACACTGTCGGGTTTAAACCGCAACGCCTAATTAAATCAAAGGGATTTAATACGTGGTCTGCATTATTCCAGGACGAAGACACTTGTAATAAACTGTCATTAACGCAGATAATAACTCCAGAACATGTGCTGCGAACAGAATATATGGGAAGAAGACGCTCTTCAGTTTCCTTTTTTAATGTGCCCTTTCATGTAAAGGGGGAACACATAGGCGCTTATCTACTAAAATACGGCGAGATAACCGATGTCAACCATGAAGAGTTCTCCGGCGTATGGAACTTCGAGATTTTTGTAGATAAAAAATCATACGAGAGCATCCCTTATTATCTACTCATAGGGGAAGATAAACTTCCTATTATCCTCACAGGTCGGAGACCGATTTGTTGGTTCTGCGAGGAAATAGGGCACTTAACGTTGGATTGCCCCCAAAAGAAAAAAGAATCTACACTCAAGGCGACTCCGGCTATCATTAAGAAGTCAAGGGCGGGAGCTCACATTAGCGCACCTTCTTTTATTGGACAACCAGTAGTCTCTGCAAGTGATGAGTCTGATGAGGAATTCCCGGCGCTGCCGACAGTCAAGAAAAATGACGAGGAAGAAAGCGAAAAGGAAGGCTGGATTATTGTACCAGGTAAGAAAACCCCGGGGCGTTTAACTTTAGAAGAAATTCGGGAGAAAGAGATGTTGAAGAACGACCCCGGAAAAGACTCGTTTGTAAAGGCTAAAACATTACTCAAAAAGTTGAACAATACTCCCAAGCCCACTCCTGACTCTGCCCCTAAAACAACTCCTAATACTCAGCCCCCCAAACCAATGCCCCCACCAATAACTGGACCTATTGTAGATAGGCCTTACAAACTAATCCCCCTGAGTCCTCAAAAAGTCCCCCAAAAATCTCCTAGACCTTCTCCTTTCGTGTCCCCTGCCAATACCCCCAGAAGCTCCCCACCTGCATCCCCCTCAAAGCATCCTTCCCCTGCGCCTTCTCCAGCGTCTCCCATAGAGCCTAGCTCCCCCTCCCCTTCCCCCATGGATGACATGCCTCCACCATCGCAAAAAAGACAAAGGAGTCCTTCCCTAGAGAGAAGGAGAATTAAAAAATCTTTTCTCTCGGGAAGAGATATCTGTAAGTGCACACAAACCCAGGTCGATACGGCTAAGAATCTACGTAGCACCAACCTCACCGGACTATTAAAATTCGATGAGGTTGGTGGCATATCTATTGAAGACCCCGACAATTTTCCTAACGCACCCAGAGTCGTGACAGTTATACGTAAAAGATCAGAAGCAAAGGCTCTATGGGAGATGTTGGAGGAGGCGAACACGACTTTCAATTTCACTCCCCCTCTAGCTATTTTTAAATCAAGTGAATTAAGGGAAATGAGGAATGATTGTTTCGGAAGGCTACCCATCAGAATTCACCCTTCCCTGTATAGGATAGCTAAATTAACATATCCGAAGGATATCGGCGGCATCTCCCATGATGGTCTAATTAACGACCAAATGGGTAAACAGTCGTTTGTGAGAGCCGTCGGTATCCTGACCACATCTATGTTCGTTTCTCAAACTCAACCCTAAGGCATCTCTATGGCTCTCTATCTAGCAAGTTTAAATGTGCGGGGCCTGAGGTCAAATGACCGTAAATTTCGGGTCGCTACCGACCTTCAGCGCCTCGGAGTGGATATATGTTGCTTGCAAGAAACCCACCTGATTTCAGGGGACCATTTGGGTGCGTTGGCTAAGCGTTTTCACGTTTATTCAGTGTACTTTAATTCTTCCGCAAGGGGGGTTTCTTGGCTGGTTAGCAAGACTTTAGATGCGTCGTGTGACCTTTGCTACAGGGATCCAGAAGGGAGACTATGTGTTTTGGATATTACCATAAAGGGGAAAGCATTTCGACTCGTTGGGGTTTATGCTCCCAATAACCATTCTGAGCTTGGTTCTTTTTTTCGGCGAATCGAGCAGTTCTTGAATACTACTCGGACGGTCATTTTAGCGGGAGACTGGAACGCGGTCCTGGATCCCGATTTAGATCGTAATCGGCCTAGGGGTACTAACACTGATCGGGATGCTATAATATTTCGGGACTTTCTCGATAAGTTTGATCTTATCGACAAGTTCCGGAATGAAAAGCCCCGTGATAGGGTATGGACTTGGACATCTAGACGCGGTTCCGATTTGAGACAACTCTCGAGTTATATCGATCGGTTCTTAATTAGGGGAGTCGACGTAGGGCTAGTTGAATGTCCAAGTCTTCATAATATAGTTTACTCGGACCATAGACTTGTTCGGGTCCGTTTGAACTTAGATAGACCTAAGCCTAGATTAGATGGTTACTGGAAGCTTAACACTTCGTTGTTTGATGTGGAGGGCTTCCAGGACCAGCTTCTACTAACCTTACAGCGGGAATTGACGGGGGCTGTAATTGGGAATAGGAAGTGGGTCCATTTTAAGAAAGTGATTAGGTCCTTTACTGCCGATTTTAGCAGACGGCTCAACCTATCAACTAGGGCAGTTAAAGTGGCACTAGAGTCTAGATTAGATCGGGCGGTTGCGGTGGGGGACAGCTCTAGTGTTACTATAATTAAGGCTAAGCTGAATTCTTTGGCTTTCAAAGAACATCAGGCTTTAGTAATTAGGACTAGGTTAAAAAGAATGTCTGCGGAGGCAACAAACATGGCCGCTGAATTGCGTGCAGAGGAGTTTCGCCATGCAACTGATCGACATATCGCTCGTGTCTCATTACCGGATGGGCGGCTCGTGACTACAAACGAAGGTATTCTGGAGGCTTTTTGCTCTCATTTTCAGGAGCTTTTTACTCGGGAACCTGGTCTGTCTTTAGCACAGTTCGACCCCTATTTGGCTGACTTTTCTCGCCTTGAGGCGACCGAAGCGGCTAGGTGCGAAGGTTGCATAACAGAGGATGAAGTTCAAGAAGCATTGAAGCGGGTCGGCCTTAACAAGTCTCCTGGGATTGATGGTTTGCCCTATGAAGTGTATTTGAGGATGTCGCCCATTTTTGTTCCCTGGCTGACAGTTTTGTTTAATTCGTGGTTTAGGAACGGGACTATTCCCCAGTACTTGACCATGGGTTTAGTGAAGCTGATACGCAAAAGCAGAAATGGTGGGGATGGGTTAGATAACTTTCGGCCCTTAACAATGCTTAATGCGGAGTTAAAGATTTTGGCCAAGATCTTAGCTAATCGTCTGCAACTTGTTTTGCCTGGTCTTATTAGCCCTGAACAGACTTGTGCTGTAAAGGGTCGGACCATTCAGGATAACTTGCATTCAATACGCTTGATCATTGATAAAGTCGACACTGAAGCCGCGCTGATCAATTTAGATCAGTCCAAAGCATTTGATAGGGTGGATCATCGGTATTTGGAGGCTGTTTTATCGGCGGCCGGTTTTGGTCCGCAGTTTCGCTCTTGGATTCGCCTCTTGTATGCGAACCCCAGTGTTAGGGTAGAAGTGAATGGGGTGAGGTCGGAGGCTTTCGGATTATCCAGATCTCTTCGTCAAGGGTGTCCTCTTTCACCGATGCTTTATGTGCTTGTTTTGGAACCCTTCCTTAACAGGCTAAAGGTGAATCCGGTCCTACGTGGAATTACTTTGCCAGGTGCTTGCACCACGTTGAAGTATTCTGCCTATGCCGACGATGTAACAGTGCTTGTAACGAGCATTGCCGAGATTAGTGTCGTCGGCAGAGAAATCAGAACATATGAAACGGTGACAGGGGCCAAAATTAACTGCGTTAAGTCTGTTGGCTTGCGCATCGGTGCCTGGAAGGGTGTTTCCTTGCAGGGACCCTTTGGCTGGACAGATGGACCTTGCAAGCTACTCGGCGTCTGGTTTGGTCCTGATCTTCAGCTGGAGAAAAATTGGTCGGAAGTCTTGAAATCGATAAGGGCTACAGCTGGTCTGTGGACCCGTAGAAATCTTTCATTAAAGGGGAGATCGGACGTATGTGCTTCTCACATTTACCCGATTATCCTATATCGTCTTTCAGTACTTCCACTCCCGTCGGATACACTGCTTGAGTTGCAGAGGGTTCTTTTCAAATTTTTATGGATTGGAAGGGCCCATATGGTCCGTCGCGAGATTTGTTACCTTCATCCTTCTGAGGGCGGTTTGGGTATGCCGAGCATCGAAATTCGATGCCACACACTTCGGCTCTTTTATCTAGACCGAATGAGTACACAATGTGAGGGAAACGGTGACTTCTGGAAGGAAGACACTAAGAAAGCCTTCCCGGCTTTGAGAAGTGTGCACTTGGACGAGGGGGAGGCACATAGGTTACCCCGAGGCGAGTGCTCCTTCTATCGCGAATGTAGACGCGCATTGAAATTTCTTTTAAGAGTGACAGATGGCCTCTCTGACACTCTGCTGTTGTCCCGTAAGGCATTATATCGGGTAATGGTGAGGGGGTCTGTCCGTGAAGATAGGATTGAGGGGCTCGATTTGACGAGGGGGGAACTTCGCTCAGTCTGGCCTTGGGCGCC
>OY744537.1:78422525-78477525 GCA_963556195.1 Sepiola atlantica | reverse complement strand
CGGAAAAGACTCGTTTGTAAAGGCTAAAACATTACTCAAAAAGTTGAACAATACTCCCAAGCCCACTCCTGACTCTGCCCCTAAAACAACTCCTAATACTCAGCCCCCCAAACCAATGCCCCCACCAATAACTGGACCTATTGTAGATAGGCCTTACAAACTAATCCCCCTGAGTCCTCAAAAAGTCCCCCCAAAATCCCCTAGACCGTCTCCTTTCGTGTCCCCTGCCAATACCCCCAGAAGCTCCCCACCTGCATCCCCCTCAAAGCATCCTTCCCCTGCGCCTTCTCCAGCGTTTCCCATAGAGCCTAGCTCCCCCTCTCCTTCCCCCATGGATGACATGCCTCCACCATCGCAAAAAAGACAAAGGAGTCCTTCCCTAGAGAGAAGGAGAATTAAAAAATCTTTTCTCTCGGGAAGAGATATCTGTAAGTGCACACAAACCCAGGTCGATACGGCTAAGAATCTACGTAGCACCAACCTCACCGGACTATTAAAATTCGATGAGGTTGGTGGCATATCTATTGAAGACCCCGACAATTTTCCTAACGCACCCAGAGTCGTGACAGTTATACGTAAAAGATCAGAAGCAAAGGCTCTGTGGGAGATGTTGGAGGAGGCAAACACGACTTTCAATTTCACTCCCCCTCTAGCTATTTTTAAATCAAGTGAATTAAGGGAAATGAGGAATGATTGTTTCGGAAGGCTACCCATCAGAATTCACCCTTCCCTGTATAGGATAGCTAAATTAACATATCCGAAGGATATCGGCGGCATCTCCCATGATGGTCTAATTAACGACCAAATGGGTAAACAGTCGTTTGTGAGAGCCGTCGGTATCCTGACCACATCTATGTTCGTTTCTCAAACTCAACCCTAAGGCATCTCTATGGCTCTCTATCTAGCAAGTTTAAATGTGCGGGGCCTGAGGTCAAATGACCGTAAATTTCGGGTCGCTACCGACCTTCAGCGCCTCGGAGTGGATATATGTTGCTTGCAAGAAACCCACCTGATTTCAGGGGACCATTTGGGTGCGTTGGCTAAGCGTTTTCACGTTTATTCAGTGTACTTTAATTCTTCCGCAAGGGGGGTTTCCTGGCTGGTTAGCAAGACTTTAGATGCGTCGTGTGACCTTTGCTACAGGGATCCAGAAGGGAGACTATGTGTTTTGGATATTACCATAAAGGGGAAAGCATTTCGACTCGTTGGGGTTTATGCTCCCAATAACCATTCTGAGCTTGGTTCTTTTTTTCGGCGAATCGAGCAGTTCTTGAATACTACTCGGACGGTCATTTTAGCGGGAGACTGGAACGCGGTCCTGGATCCCGATTTAGATCGTAATCGGCCTAGGGGTACTAACACTGATCGGGATGCTAGAATATTTCGGGACTTTCTCGATAAGTTTGATCTTATCGACAAGTTCCGGAATGAAAAGCCCCGTGATAGGGTATGGACTTGGACATCTAGACGCGGTTCCGATTTGAGACAACTCTCGAGTTATATCGATCGGTTCTTAATTAGGGGAGTCGACGTAGGGGTAGTTGAATGTCCAAGTCTTCATAATATAGTTTACTCGGACCATAGACTTGTTCGGGTCCGTTTGAACTTAGATAGACCTAAGCCTAGATTAGATGGTTACTGGAAGCTTAACACTTCGTTGTTTGATGTGGAGGGCTTCCAGGACCAGCTTCTACTAACCTTACAGCGGGAATTGACGGGGGCTGTAATTGGGAATAGGAAGTGGGTCCATTTTAAGAAAGTGATTAGGTCCTTTACTGCCGATTTTAGCAGACGGCTCAACCTATCAACTAGGGCAGTTAAAGTGGCACTAGAGTCTAGATTAGATCGGGCGGTTGCGGTGGGGGACAGCTCTAGTGTTACTATAATTAAGGCTAAGCTGAATTCTTTGGCTTTCAAAGAACATCAGGCTTTAGTAATTAGGACTAGGTTAAAAAGAATGTCTGCGGAGGCAACAAACATGGCCGCTGAATTGCGTGCAGAGGAGTTTCGCCATGCAACTGATCGACATATCGCTCGTGTCTCATTACCGGATGGGCGGCTCGTGACTACAAACGAAGGTATTCTGGAGGCTTTTTGCTCTCATTTTCAGGAGCTTTTTACTCGGGAACCTGGTCTGTCTTTAGCACAGTTCGACCCCTATTTGGCTGACTTTTCTCGCCTTGAGGCGACCGAAGCGGCTAGGTGCGAAGGTTGCATAACAGAGGATGAAGTTCAAGAAGCATTGAAGCGGGTCGGCCTTAACAAGTCTCCTGGGATTGATGGTTTGCCCTATGAAGTGTATTTGAGGATGTCGCCCATTTTTGTTCCCTGGCTGACAGTTTTGTTTAATTCGTGGTTTAGGAACGGGACTATTCCCCAGTACTTGACCATGGGTTTAGTGAAGCTGATACGCAAAAGCAGAAATGGTGGGGATGGGTTAGATAACTTTCGGCCCTTAACAATGCTTAATGCGGAGTTAAAGATTTTGGCCAAGATCTTAGCTAATCGTCTGCAACTTGTTTTGCCTGGTCTTATTAGCCCTGAACAGACTTGTGCTGTAAAGGGTCGGACCATTCAGGATAACTTGCATTCAATACGCTTGATCATTGATAAAGTCGACACTGAAGCCGCGCTGATCAATTTAGATCAGTCCAAAGCATTTGATAGGGTGGATCATCGGTATTTGGAGGCTGTTTTATCGGCGGCCGGTTTTGGTCCGCAGTTTCGCTCTTGGATTCGCCTCTTGTATGCGAACCCCAGTGTTAGGGTAGAAGTGAATGGGGTGAGGTCGGAGGCTTTCGGATTATCCAGATCTCTTCGTCAAGGGTGTCCTCTTTCACCGATGCTTTATGTGCTTGTTTTGGAACCCTTCCTTAACAGGCTAAAGGTGAATCCGGTCCTACGTGGAATTACTTTGCCAGGTGCTTGCACCACGTTGAAGTATTCTGCCTATGCCGACGATGTAACAGTGCTTGTAACGAGCATTGCCGAGATTAGTGTCGTTGGCAGAGAAATCAGAACATATGAAACGGTGACAGGGGCCAAAATTAACTGCGTTAAGTCTGTTGGCTTGCGCATCGGTGCCTGGAAGGGTGTTTCCTTGCAGGGACCCTTTGGCTGGACAGATGGACCTTGCAAGCTACTCGGCGTCTGGTTTGGTCCTGATCTTCAGCTGGAGAAAAATTGGTCGGAAGTCTTGAAATCGATAAGGGCTACAGCTGGTCTGTGGACCCGTAGAAATCTTTCATTAAAGGGGAGATCGGACGTATGTGCTTCTCACATTTATCCGATTATCCTATATCGTCTTTCAGTACTTCCACTCCCGTCGGATACACTGCTTGAATTGCAGAGGGTTCTTTTCAAATTTTTATGGATTGGAAGGGCCCATATGGTCCGTCGCGAGATTTGTTACCTTCATCCTTCTGAGGGCGGTTTGGGTATGCCGAGCATCGAAATTCGATGCCACACACTTCGGCTCTTTTATCTAGACCGAATGAGTACACAATGTGAGGGAAACGGTGACTTCTGGAAGGAAGACACTAAGAAAGCCTTCCCGGCTTTGAGAAGTGTGCACTTGGACGAGGGGGAGGCACATAGGTTACCCCGAGGCGAGTGCTCCTTCTATCGCGAATGTAGACGCGCATTGAAATTTCTTTTAAGAGTGACAGATGGCCTCTCTGACACTCTGCTGTTGTCCCGTAAGGCATTATATCGGGTAATGGTGAGGGGGTCTGTCCGTGAAGATAGGATTGAGGGGCTCGATTTGACGAGGGGGGAACTTCGCTCAGTCTGGCCTTGGGCGCCTGGGTTAAAGTGTCTTGATAACGACGAGGCATCGCTGACCTGGCTGACGATTCGAAATGCACTTTGGGTCGGTAAGAGGCTTCATTCAGCGCGCTTGAGTAATTCTCCGACTTGTGTTAGATGCGGCGACGAAGACGAGTCCGTAAGTCACGCCTTCGTTTATTGCCGCATTGTCGTGCCGCTGATTAGGCTTGTTTCAGGCTTCATGGTTCGTATTCTTAATGTGTCGTCTTTTGAACTGGAACCCATTAATGTATGTAGCAACTGGGCTCCGACAACTGATAGTCAAAAACGTTTAACTTTTTTAAGCTTGCTAGCCGTTATGAGAATTACGATTTGGAAGACGAGATGTAAGACAGTCTACGGAGCTGAGACCTACACGCCTCTCGACCTTATTGCGATTTTCAAATATTATCTGAAGGCTCGCATTAGGGCCGAGAGAGTGAGACTCTCTTCGGCAGATTTTGGTGAAAGGTGGGTGACTGGTGCGCGACTGTGTAGATTGGCTGGGACTAGATTAGAGTGGTATTTAGACGTGCCTTAGGCAGAATATTGAGTTGGAAAAACGAACGCAGATTTCAATTAAGTTAGGTTAAGTTATATATTTTTATTTATTCATTGTTAGATTTTTTTTTTGTTGAATTTTAAGTTCAACAACTTAGCTAGGGTGTGATTGTTTTCATTACTCTCCCCCCCTTTTATTTTGTCCTCTTACCATTTTTTTTTTTTTTTTTTTTTCCTTATTAAATCCCCCTTCCCTCCCCAATTAGGTGACAGATTGCTGATTTGTCGGGATGCGGGTCACCCTTCGATTTTTTCGAAGGAGGTGTGTGTAAATAAAGCGTTGGGGCTCGCATCAAATCTTTATTTTTCGAGTTTTCGATTTTACCGGCAATCGGCACCTCTGCCACATTGTGATAACGGGGGGGACTTTTACTAACATAAATGTTATTTTCATGTATAAATTTTCATTTTATTTTTGTATATATATATTTTTTAGTCCCTCCCCCGTTGCATATTTTCATATGGGTATTAAGTAGGTTTTCATAGTATGGATTTTTATGGTGATAGCGATGGATGTATAGCATGAATGTGGTATTTTGGTAAATGATGGTCGCGATTGAAACTAGCTAAGTTGAGACTATTTTTAAGTTAGAGTTGACCTATCCGTCCCCTCCCCCTTTTTGGCCTTGTGCCGCATTTTATATATCTTTGCTCGTGTGAATTTATGTAAATAAATATTGACACTTGATCATTGGACTTACGACACTTGATTTTTGGAGGCACTTCTCATAATGTTGGGCTGTGTTTATTACGTGCGTTTACTAAGGTGAATTATTGATATTTTTTATTGTTGAACTTTCGTTTATTTGTTACTTGTTGGACATTTCCGTTGTTGAACTTTCTTGTTGCTTTTTGAACTTTGTTAATAGTTGTTTTTGGAATCACGCAGTTTTATTTTCTCCCCACTTTTTTTTTTTTTTTTTTTTTTTTTTTTTTTTCTCTCCCCATTATTTTTTCTCTAGTCTCTAGTTATTCTAAACTAGATGGCTACCGAAACGTTAATTTCCGAAAGTTCGGAGTGGTCCAAACCACCTAAAGTCCAGATTAATGTCCAACAATTTATTGAAGAAGCAAAGAAAAGTACGCACATGGTCACGGAGACCGGTTTACTCGTGGATTTACCAAAATTAGAAGAAATTCAAAAAAGAACGGTTTCACTATTCGTGATGGACAAAAAAATTAAAAAGTCGATTAGAGCCACCCCTGAGTTAATACTGAAACTACTGCACACTGTCGGGTTTAAACCGCAACGCCTAATTAAATCAAAGGGATTTAATACGTGGTCTGCATTATTCCAGGACGAAGACACTTGTAATAAACTGTCATTAACGCAGATAATAACTCCAGAACATGTGCTGCGAACAGAATATATGGGAAGAAGACGCTCTTCAGTTTCCTTTTTTAATGTGCCCTTTCATGTAAAGGGGGAACACATAGGCGCTTATCTACTAAAATACGGCGAGATAACCGATGTCAACCATGAAGAGTTCTCCGGCGTATGGAACTTCGAGATTTTTGTAGATAAAAAATCATACGAGAGCATCCCGTATTATCTACTCATAGGGGAAGATAAACTTCCTATTATCCTCACAGGTCGGAGACCGATTTGTTGGTTCTGCGAGGAAATAGGGCACTTAACGTTGGATTGCCCCCAAAAGAAAAAAGAATCTACACTTAAGGCGACTCCGGCTATCATTAAGAAGTCAAGGGCGGGAGCTCACATTAGCGCACCTTCTTTTGTTGGACAACCAGTAGTCTCTGCAAGTGATGAGTCTGATGAGGAGTTCCCGGCGCTGCCGACAGTCAAGAAGGATGACGAGAAAGAAAGCGAAAAGGAAGGCTGGATTATTGTACCAGGTAAGAAAACCCCGGGGCGTTTAACTTTAGAAGAAATTCGGGAGAAAGAGATGTTGAAGAACGACCCCGGAAAAGACTCGTTTGTAAAGGCTAAAACATTACTCAAAAAGTTGAACAATACTCCCAAGCCCACTCCTGACTCTGCCCCTAAAACAACTCCTAATACTCAGCCCCCCAAACCAATGCCCCCACCAATAACTGGACCTATTGTAGATAGGCCTTACAAACTAATCCCCCTGAGTCCTCAAAAAGTCCCCCCAAAAT
Source organism: Sepiola atlantica (assembly GCA_963556195.1). Classification (NCBI taxonomy): domain Eukaryota; kingdom Metazoa; phylum Mollusca; class Cephalopoda; order Sepiida; family Sepiolidae; genus Sepiola; species Sepiola atlantica. The sequence continues at coordinate 78,471,036 of OY744537.1, read as the reverse complement.
CCCCTAGACCGTCTCCTTTCGTGTCCCCTGCCAATACCCCCAGAAGCTCCCCACCTGCATCCCCCTCAAAGCATCCTTCCCCTGCGCCTTCTCCAGCGTCTCCCATAGAGCCTAGCTCCCCCTCCCCTTCCCCCATGGATGACATGCCTCCACCATCGCAAAAAAGACAAAGGAGTCCTTCCCTAGAGAGAAGGAGAATTAAAAAATCTTTTCTCTCGGGAAGAGATATCTGTAAGTGCACACAAACCCAGGTCGATACGGCTAAGAATCTACGTATCACCAACCTCACCGGACTATTAAAATTCGATGAGGTTGGTGGCATATCTATTGAAGACCCCGACAATTTTCCTAACGCACCCAGAGTCGTGACAGTTATACGTAAAAGATCAGAAGCAAAGGCTCTATGGGAGATGTTGGAGGAGGCGAACACGACTTTCAATTTCACTCCCCCTCTAGCTATTTTTAAATCAAGTGAATTAAGGGAAATGAGGAATGATTGTTTCGGAAGGTTACCCATCAGAATTCACCCTTCCCTGTATAGGATAGCTAAATTAACATATCCGAAGGATATCGGCGGCATCTCCCATGATGGTCTAATTAACGACCAAATGGGTAAACAGTCGTTTGTGAGAGCCGTCGGTATCCTGACCACATCTATGTTCGTTTCTCAAACTCAACCCTAAGGCATCTCTATGGCTCTCTATCTAGCAAGTTTAAATGTGCGGGGCCTGAGGGCAAATGACCGTAAATTTCGGGTCGCTACCGACCTTCAGCGCCTCGGAGTGGATATATGTTGCTTGCAAGAAACCCACCTGATTTCAGGGGACCATTTGGGTGCGTTGGCTAAGCGTTTTCACGTTTATTCAGCGTACTTTAATTCTTCCGCAAGGGGGGTTTCCTGGCTGGTTAGCAAGACTTTAGATGCGTCGTGTGACCTTTGCTACAGGGATCCAGAAGGGAGACTATGTGTTTTGGATATTACCATAAAGGGGAAAGCATTTCGACTCGTTGGGGTTTATGCTCCCAATAACCATTCTGAGCTTGGTTCTTTTTTTCGGCGAATCGAGCAGTTCTTGAATACTACTCGGACGGTCATTTTAGCGGGAGACTGGAACGCGGTCCTGGATCCCGATTTAGATCGTAATCGGCCTAGGGGTACTAACACTGATCGGGATGCTATAATATTTCGGGACTTTCTCGATAAGTTTGATCTTATCGACAAGTTCCGGAATGAAAAGCCCCGTGATAGGGTATGGACTTGGACATCTAGACGCGGTTCCGATTTGAGACAACTCTCGAGTTATATCGATCGGTTCTTAATTAGGGGAGTCGACGTAGGGTTAGTTGAATGTCCAAGTCTTCATAATATAGTTTACTCGGACCATAGACTTGTTCGGGTTCGTTTGAACTTAGATAGACCTAAGCCTAGATTAGATGGGTACTGGAAGCTTAACACTTCGTTGTTTGATGTGGAGGGCTTCCAGGACCAGCTTCTACTAACCTTACAGCGGGAATTGACGGGGGCTGTAATTGGGAATAGGAAGTGGGTCCATTTTAAGAAAGTGATTAGGTCCTTTACTGCCGATTTTAGCAGACGGCTCAACCTATCAACTAGGGCAGTTAAAGTGGCACTAGAGTCTAGATTAGATCGGGCGGTTGCGGTGGGGGACAGCTCTAGTGTTACTATAATTAAGGCTAAGCTGAATTCTTTGGCTTTCAAAGAACATCAGGCTTTAGTAATTAGGACTAGGTTAAAAAGAATGTCTGCGGAGGCAACAAACATGGCCGCTGAATTGCGTGCAGAGGAGTTTCGCCATGCAACTGATCGACATATCGCTCGTGTCTCATTACCGGATGGGCGGCTCGTGACTACAAACGAAGGTATTCTGGAGGCTTTTCGCTCTCATTTTCAGGAGCTTTTTACTCGGGAACCTGGTCTGTCTTTAGCACAGTTCGACCCCTATTTGGCTGACTTTTCTCGCCTTGAGGCGACCGAAGCGGCTAGGTGCGAAGGTTGCATAACAGAGGATGAAGTTCAGGAAGCATTAAAGCGGGTCGGCCTTAACAAGTCTCCTGGGATTGATGGTTTGCCCTATGAAGTGTATTTGAGGATGTCGCCCATTTTTGTTCCCTGGCTGACAGTTTTGTTTAATTCGTGGTTTAGGAACGGGACTATTCCCCAGTACTTGACCATGGGTTTGGTGAAGCTGATACGCAAAAGCAAAAATGGTGGGGATGGGTTAGATAACTTTCGGCCGTTAACAATGCTTAATGCGGAGTTAAAGATTTTGGCCAAGATCTTAGCTAATCGTCTGCAACTTGTTTTGCCTGGTCTTATTAGCCCTGAACAGACTTGTGCTGTAAAGGGTCGGACCATTCAGGATAACTTGCATTCAATACGCTTGATCATTGATAAAGTCGACACTGAAGCCGCGCTGATCAATTTAGATCAGTCCAAAGCATTTGATAGGGTGGATCATCGGTATTTGGAGGCTGTTTTATCGGCGGCCGGTTTTGGTCCGCAGTTTCGCTCTTGGATTCGCCTCTTGTATGCGAACCCCAGTGTTAGGGTAGAAGTGAATGGGGTGAGGTCGGAGGCTTTCGGATTATCCAGATCTCTTCGTCAAGGGTGTCCTCTTTCACCGATGCTTTATGTGCTTGTTTTGGAACCCTTCCTTAACAGGCTAAAGGTGAATCCGGTCCTACGTGGAATTACTTTGCCAGGTGCTTGCACCACGTTGAAGTATTCTGCCTATGCCGACGATGTAACAGTGCTTGTAACGAGCATTGCCGAGATTAGTGTCGTTGGCAGAGAAATCAGAACATATGAAACGGTGACAGGGGCCAAAATTAACTGCGTTAAGTCTGTTGGCTTGCGCATCGGTGCCTGGAAGGGTGTTTCCTTGCAGGGACCCTTTGGCTGGACAGATGGACCTTGCAAGCTACTCGGCGTCTGGTTTGGTCCTGATCTTCAGCTGGAGAAAAATTGGTCGGAAGTCTTGAAATCGATAAGGGCTACAGCTGGTCTGTGGACCCGTAGAAATCTTTCATTAAAGGGGAGATCGGACGTATGTGCTTCTCACATTTATCCGATTATCCTATATCGTCTTTCAGTACTTCCACTCCCGTCGGATACACTGCTTGAATTGCAGAGGGTTCTTTTCAAATTTTTATGGATTGGAAGGGCCCATATGGTCCGTCGCGAGATTTGTTACCTTCATCCTTCTGAGGGCGGTTTGGGTATGCCGAGCATCGAAATTCGATGCCACACACTTCGGCTCTTTTATCTAGACCGAATGAGTACACAATGTGAGGGAAACGGTGACTTCTGGAAGGAAGACACTAAGAAAGCCTTCCCGGCTTTGAGAAGTGTGCACTTGGACGAGGGGGAGGCACATAGGTTACCCCGAGGCGAGTGCTCCTTCTATCGCGAATGTAGACGCGCATTGAAATTTCTTTTAAGAGTGACAGATGGCCTCTCTGACACTCTGCTGTTGTCCCGTAAGGCATTATATCGGGTAATGGTGAGGGGGTCTGTCCGTGAAGATAGGATTGAGGGGCTCGATTTGACGAGGGGGGAACTTCGCTCAGTCTGGCCTTGGGCGCCTGGGTTAAAGTGTCTTGATAACGATGAGGCATCGCTGACCTGGCTGACGATTCGAAATGCACTTTGGGTCAGTAAGAGGCTTCATTCAGCGCGCTTGAGTAATTCTCCGACTTGTGTTAGATGCGGCGACGAAGACGAGTCCGTAAGTCACGCCTTCGTTTATTGCCGCATTGTCGTGCCGCTGATTAGGCTTGTTTCAGGCTTCATGGTTCGTATTCTTAATGTGTCGTCTTTTGAACTGGAACCCATTAATGTATGTAGCAACTGGGCTCCGACAACTGATAGTCAAAAACGTTTAACTTTTTTAAGCTTGCTAGCCGTTATGAGAATTACGATTTGGAAGACGAGATGTAAGACAGTCTACGGAGCTGAGACCTACACGCCTCTCGACCTTATTGCGATTTTCAAATATTATCTGAAGGCTCGCATTAGGGCCGAGAGAGTGAGACTCTCTTCGGCAGATTTTGGTGAAAGGTGGGTGACTGGTGCGCGACTGTGTAGATTGGCTGGAGCTAGATTAGAGTGGTATTTAGACGTGCCTTAGGCAGAATATTGAGTTGGAAAAACGAACGCAGATTTCAATTAAGTTAGGTTAAGTTATATATTTTTATTTATTCATTGTTAGAATTTTTTTTGTTGAATTTTAAGTTCAACAACTTAGCTAGGGTGTGATTGTTTTCATTATTCCCCCCTTTTATTTTGTCCTCTTACCAATTTTTTTTTTTTTTTTTTTTTTTTTTTTTTTTTATTAAATCCCCCTTCCCTCCCCAATTAGGTGACAGATTGCTGATTTGTCGGGATGCGGGTCTCCCTTCGATTTTTTCGAAGGAGGTGTGTGTAAATAAAGCGTTGGGATCTGCATCAAATCTTTATTTTTCGAGTTTTCGATTTTACCGGCAAATCGGCACCTCTGCCACATTGTGATAACGGGGGGGGCCTTTACTAACATAAATGTTATTTTCATGTAAAAATTTTCATTTTATTTTTGTATATATATAATTTTTAGTCCCTCCCCCGTTGCATATTTTCATATGGGTATTAAGTAGGTTTTCATAGTATGGATTCTTATGGTGATAGCGATGGATGTATAGCATGAATGTGGTATTTTGGTAAATGATGGTCGCGATTGAAACTAGCTAAGTTGAGACTATTTTTAAGTTAGAGTTGACCTATCCGTCCCCTCCCCCTTTTTGGCCTTGTGCCGCATTTTATATATCTTTGCTCGTGTGAATTTATGTAAATAAATATTGACACTTGATCATTGGACTTACGACACTTGATTTTTGGAGGCACTTCTCATAATGTTGGGCTGTGTTTATTACGTGCGTTTACTAAGGTGAATTATTGATATTTTTTATTGTTGAACTTTCGTTTATTTGTTACTTGTTGGACATTTCCGTTGTTGAACTTTCTTGTTGCTTTTTGAACTTTGTTAATAGTTGTTTTTGGAATCACGCAGTTTTATTTTCTCCCCACTTTTTTTTTTTTTTTTTTTTTTTTTTTTTTTTTCTCTCCCCATTATTTTTTCTCTAGTCTCTAGTTATTCTAAACTAGATGGCTACCGAAACGTCAATTTCCGAAAGTTCGGAGTGGTCCAAACCACCTAAAGTCCAGATTAATGTCCAACAATTTATTGAAGAAGCAAAAAAAAGTACGCACATGGTCACGGAGACCGGTTTACTCGTGGATTTACCAAAATTGGAAGAAATTCAAAAAAGAACGGTTGCACTATTCGTGATGGACAAAAAAATTAAAAAGTCGATTAGAGCCACCCCTGAGTTAATACTGAAACTACTGCACACTGTCGGGTTTAAACCGCAACGCCTAATTAAATCAAAGGGATTTAATACGTGGTCTGCATTATTCCAGGACGAAGACACTTGTAATAAACTGTCATTAACGCAGATAATAACTCCAGAACATGTGCTGCGAACAGAATATATGGGAAGAAGACGCTCTTCAGTTTCCTTTTTTAATGTGCCCTTTCATGTAAAGGGGGAACACATAGGCGCTTATCTACTAAAATACGGCGAGATAACCGACGTCAACCATGAGGAGTTCTCCGGCGTATGGAACTTCGAGATTTTTGTAGATAAAAAATCATACGAGAGCATCCCGTATTATCTACTCATAGGGGAAGATAAACTTCCTATTATCCTCACAGGTCGGAGACCGATTTGTTGGTTCTGCGAGGAAATAGGGCACTTAACGTTGGATTGCCCCCAAAAGAAAAAAGAATCTACACTCAAGGCGACTCCGGCTATCATTAAGAAGTCAAGGGCGGGAGCTCACATTAGCGCACCTTCTTTTATTGGACAACCAGTAGTCTCTGCAAGTGATGAGTCTGATGAGGAATTCCCGGCGCTGCCGACAGTCAAGAAAAATGACGAGGAAGAAAGCGAAAAGGAAGGCTGGATTATTGTACCAGGTAAGAAAACCCCGGGGCGTTTAACTTTAGAAGAAATTCGGGAGAAAGAGATGTTGAAGAACGACCCCGGAAAAGACTCGTTTGTAAAGGCTAAAACATTACTCAAAAAGTTGAACAATACTCCCAAGCCCACTCCTGACTCTGCCCCTAAAACAACTCCTAATACTCAGCCCCCCAAACCAATGCCCCCACCAATAACTGGACCTATTGTAGATAGGCCTTACAAACTAATCCCCCTGAGTCCTCAAAAAGTCCCCCAAAAATCTCCTAGACCTTCTCCTTTCGTGTCCCCTGCCAATACCCCCAGAAGCTCCCCACCTGCATCCCCCTCAAAGCATCCTTCCCCTGCGCCTTCTCCAGCGTCTCCCATAGAGCCTAGCTCCCCCTCCCCTTCCCCCATGGATGATATGCCTCCACCATCGCAAAAAAGACAAAGGAGTCCTTCCCTAGAGAGAAGGAGAATTAAAAAATCTTTTCTCTCGGGAAGAGATATCTGTAAGTGCACACAAACCCAGGTCGATACGGCTAAGAATCTACGTAGCACCAACCTCACCGGACTATTAAAATTCGATGAGGTTGGTGGCATATCTATTGAAGACCCCGACAATTTTCCTAACGCACCCAGAGTCGTGACAGTTATACGTAAAAGATCAGAAGCAAAGGCTCTATGGGAGATGTTGGAGGAGGCGAACACGACTTTCAATTTCACCCCCCCTCTAGCTATTTTTAAATCAAGTGAATTAAGGGAAATGAGGAATGATTGTTTCGGAAGGTTACCCATCAGAATTCACCCTTCCCTGTATAGGATAGCTAAATTAACATATCCGAAGGATATCGGCGGCATCTCCCATGATGGTCTAATTAACGACCAAATGGGTAAACAGTCGTTTGTGAGAGCCGTCGGTATCCTGACCACATCTATGTTCGTTTCTCAAACTCAACCCTAAGGCATCTCTATGGCTCTCTATCTAGCAAGTTTAAATGTGCGGGGCCTGAGGTCAAACGACCGTAAATTTCGGGTCGCTACCGACCTTCAGCGCCTCGGAGTGGATATATGTTGCTTGCAAGAAACCCACCTGATTTCAGGGGACCATTTGGGTGCGTTGGCTAAGCGTTTTCACGTTTATTCAGTGTACTTTAATTCTTCCGCAAGGGGGGTTTCCTGGCTGGTTAGCAAGACTTTAGATGCGTCGTGTGACCTTTGCTACAGGGATCCAGAAGGGAGACTATGTGTTTTGGATATTACCATAAAGGGGAAAGCATTTCGACTCGTTGGGGTTTATGCTCCCAATAACCATTCTGAGCTTGGTTCTTTTTTTCGGCGAATCGAGCAGTTCTTGAATACTACTCGGACGGTCATTTTAGCGGGAGACTGGAACGCGGTCCTGGATCCCGATTTAGATCGTAATCGGCCTAGGGGTACTAACACTGATCGGGATGCTAGAATATTTCGGGACTTTCTCGATAAGTTTGATCTTATCGACAAGTTCCGGAATGAAAAGCCCCGTGATAGGGTATGGACTTGGACATCTAGACGCGGTTCCGATTTGAGACAACTCTCGAGTTATATCGATCGGTTCTTAATTAGGGGAGTCGACGTAGGGCTAGTTGAATGTCCAAGTCTTCATAATATAGTTTACTCGGACCATAGACTTGTTCGGGTCCGTTTGAACTTAGATAGACCTAAGCCTAGATTAGATGGTTACTGGAAGCTTAACACTTCGTTGTTTGATGTGGAGGGCTTCCAGGACCAGCTTCTACTAACCTTACAGCGGGAATTGACGGGGGCTGTAATTGGGAATAGGAAGTGGGTCCATTTTAAGAAAGTGATTAGGTCCTTTACTGCCGATTTTAGCAGACGGCTCAACCTATCAACTAGGGCAGTTAAAGTGGCACTAGAGTCTAGATTAGATCGGGCGGTTGCGGTGGGGGACAGCTCTAGTGTTACTATAATTAAGGCTAAGCTGAATTCTTTGGTTTTCAAAGAACATCAGGCTTTAGTAATTAGGACTAGGTTAAAAAGAATGTCTGCGGAGGCAACAAACATGGCCGCTGAATTGCGTGCAGAGGAGTTTCGCCATGCAACTGATCGACATATCGCTCGTGTCTCATTACCGGATGGGCGGCTCGTGACTACAAACGAAGGTATTCTGGAGGCTTTTTGCTCTCATTTTCAGGAGCTTTTTACTCGGGAACCTGGTCTGTCTTTAGCACAGTTCGACCCCTATTTGGCTGACTTTTCTCGCCTTGAGGCGACCGAAGCGGCTAGGTGCGAAGGTTGCATAACAGAGGATGAAGTTCAAGAAGCATTGAAGCGGGTCGGCCTTAACAAGTCTCCTGGGATTGATGGTTTGCCCTATGAAGTGTATTTGAGGATGTCGCCCATTTTTGTTCCCTGGCTGACAGTTTTGTTTAATTCGTGGTTTAGGAACGGGACTATTCCCCAGTACTTGACCATGGGTTTAGTGAAGCTGATACGCAAAAGCAGAAATGGTGGGGATGGGTTAGATAACTTTCGGCCCTTAACAATGCTTAATGCGGAGTTAAAGATTTTGGCCAAGATCTTAGCTAATCGTCTGCAACTTGTTTTGCCTGGTCTTATTAGCCCTGAACAGACTTGTGCTGTAAAGGGTCGGACCATTCAGGATAACTTGCATTCAATACGCTTGATCATTGATAAAGTCGACACTGAAGCCGCGCTGATCAATTTAGATCAGTCCAAAGCATTTGATAGGGTGGATCATCGGTATTTGGAGGCTGTTTTATCGGCGGCCGGTTTTGGTCCGCAGTTTCGCTCTTGGATTCGCCTCTTGTATGCGAACCCCAGTGTTAGGGTAGAAGTGAATGGGGTGAGGTCGGAGGCTTTCAGATTATCCAGATCTCTTCGTCAAGGGTGTCCTCTTTCACCGATGCTTTATGTGCTTGTTTTGGAACCCTTCCTTAACAGGCTGAAGGTGAATCCGGTCCTGCGTGGAATTACTTTGCCAGGTGCTTGCACCACGTTGAAGTATTCTGCCTATGCCGACGATGTAACAGTGCTTGTAACGAGCATTGCCGAGATTAGTGTCGTCGGCAGAGAAATCAGAACATATGAAACGGTGACAGGGGCCAAAATTAACTGCGTTAAGTCTGTTGGCTTGCGCATCGGTGCCTGGAAGGGTGTTTCCTTGCAGGGACCCTTTGGCTGGACAGATGGACCTTGCAAGCTACTCGGCGTCTGGTTTGGTCCTGATCTTCAGCTGAGAAAAATTGGTCGGAAGTTTTGAAATCGATAAGGGCTACAGCTGGTCTGTGGACCCGTAGAAATCTTTCATTAAAGGGGAGATCGGACGTATGTGCTTCTCACATTTACCCGATTATCCTATATCGTCTTTCAGTACTTCCACTCCCGTCGGATACACTGCTTGAGTTGCAGAGGGTTCTTTTCAATTTTTATGGATTGGAAGAGCCCATATGGTCCGTCGCGAGATTTGTTACCTTCATCCTTCTGAGGGCGGTTTGGGTATGCCGAGCATCGAAATTCGATGTCACACACTTCGGCTCTTTTATCTAGACCGAATGAGTACACAATGTGAGGGAAACGGTGACTTCTGGAAGGAAGACACTAAGAAAGCCTTCCCGGCTTTGAGAAGTGTGCACTTGGACGAGGGGGAGGCACATAGGTTACCCCGAGGCGAGTGCTCCTTCTATCGCGAATGTAGACGCGCATTGAAATTTCTTTTAAGAGTGACAGATGGCCTCTCTGACACTCTGCTGTTGTCCCGTAAGGCATTATATCGGGTAATGGTGAGGGGGTCTGTCCGTGAAGATAGGATTGAGGGGCTCGATTTGACGAGGGGGGAACTTCGCTCAGTCTGGCCTTGGGCGCCTGGGTTAAAGTGTCTTGATAACGACGAGGCATCGCTGACCTGGCTGACGATTCGAAATGCACTTTGGGTCGGTAAGAGGCTTCATTCAGCGCGCTTGAGTAATTCTCCGACTTGTGTTAGATGCGGCGACGAAGACGAGTCCGTAAGTCACGCCTTCGTTTATTGCCGCATGGTCGTGCCGCTGATTAGGCTTGTTTCAGGCTTCATGGTTCGTATTCTTAATGTGTCGTCTTTTGAACTGGAACCCATTAATGTATGTAGCAACTGGGCTCCGACAACTGATAGTCAAAAACGTTTAACTTTTTTAAGCTTGCTAGCCGTTATGAGAATTACGATTTGGAAGACGAGATGTAAGACAGTCTACGGAGCTGAGACCTACACTCCTCTCGACCTTATTGCGATTTTCAAATATTATCTGAAGGCTCGCATTAGGGCCGAGAGAGTGAAACTCTCTTCGGCAGATTTTGGTGAAAGGTGGGTGACTGGTGCGCGACTGTGTAGATTGGCTGGGGCTAGATTAGAGTGGTATTTAGACGTGCCTTAGGCAGAATATTGAGTTGGAAAAACAGAACGCAGATTTCAATTAAGTTAGGTTAAGTTATATATTTTTATTTATTCATTGTTAGAATTTTTTTTTGTTGAATTTTAAGTTCAACAACTTAGCTAGGGTGTGATTGATTTCATTACTCCCCCCCCCCTTTTATTTTGTCCCTTTTTTTTTTTTTTTTTTTTTTTTTTTTTTCCTTATTAAATCCCCCTTCCCTCCCCAATTAGGTGACAGATTGCTGATTTGTCGGGATGCGGGTCACCCTTCGATTTTTTCGAAGGAGGTGTGTGTAAATAAAGCGTTGGGGCTCGCATCAAATCTTTATTTTTCGAGTTTTCGATTTTACCGGCAAATCGGCACCTCTGCCACATTGTGATAACGGGGGGGACTTTTACTAACATAAATGTTATTTTCATGTATAAATTTTCATTTTATTTTTGTATATATATATTTTTTAGTCCCTCCCCCGTTGCATATTTTCATATGGGTATTAAGTAGGTTTTCATAGTATGGATTTTTATGGTGATAGCGATGGATGTATAGCATGAATGTGGTATTTTGGTAAATGATGGTCGCGATTGAAACTAGCTAAGTTGAGACCGTTTTTAAGTTAGAGTTGACCTATCCGTCCCCTCCCCCTTTTTGGCCTTGTGCCGCATTTTATATATCTTTGCTTGTGTGAATTTATGTAAATAAATATTGACACTTGATCATTGGACTTACGACACTTGATTTTTGGAGGCACTTCTCATAATGTTGGGCTGTGTTTATTACGTGCGTTTACTAAGGTGAATTATTGATATTTTTTATTGTTGAACTTTCGTTTATTTGTTACTTGTTGGACATTTCCGTTGTTGAACTTTCTTGTTGCTTTTTGAACTTTGTTAATAGTTGTTTTTGGAATCACGCAGTTTTATTTTCTCCCCACTTTTTTTTTTTTTTTTTTTTTTTTTTTTTTTCTCTCCCCATTATTTTTTCTCTAGTCTCTAGTTATTCTAAACTAGATGGCTACCGAAACGTCAATTTCCGAAAGTTCGGAGTGGTCCAAACCACCTAAAGTCCAGATTAATGTCCAACAATTTATTGAAGAAGCAAAAAAAAGTACGCACATGGTCACGGAGACCGGTTTACTCGTGGATTTACCAAAATTAGAAGAAATTCAAAAAAGAACGGTTGCACTATTCGTGATGGACAAAAAAATTAAAAAGTCGATTAGAGCCACCCCTGAGTTAATACTGAAACTACTGCACACTGTCGGGTTTAAACCGCAACGCCTAATTAAATCAAAGGGATTTAATACGTGGTCTGCATTATTCCAGGACGAAGACACTTGTAATAAACTGTCATTAACGCAGATAATAACTCCAGAACATGTGCTGCGAACAGAATATATGGGAAGAAGACGCTCTTCAGTTTCCTTTTTTAATGTGCCCTTTCATGTCAAGGGGGAACACATAGGCGCTTATCTACTAAAATACGGCGAGATAACCGATGTCAACCATGAAGAGTTCTCCGGCGTATGGAACTTCGAGATTTTTGTAGATAAAAAATCATACGAGAGCATCCCTTATTATCTACTCATAGGGGAAGATAAACTTCCTATTATCCTCACAGGTCGGAGACCGATTTGTTGGTTCTGCGAGGAAATAGGGCACTTAACGTTGGATTGCCCCCAAAAGAAAAAAGAATCTACACTCAAGGCGACTTCGGCTATCATTAAGAAGTCAAGGGCGGGAGCTCACATTAGCGCACCTTCTTTTATTGGACAACCAGTAGTCTCTGCAAGTGATGAGTCTGATGAGGAATTCCCGGCGCTGCCGACAGTCAAGAAAAATGACGAGGAAGAAAGCGAAAAGGAAGGCTGGATTATTGTACCAGGTAAGAAAACCCCGGGGCGTTTAACTTTAGAAGAAATTCGGGAGAAAGAGATGTTGAAGAACGACCCCGGAAAAGACTCGTTTGTAAAGGCTAAAACATTACTCAAAAAGTTGAACAATACTCCCAAGCCCACTCCTGACTCTGCCCCTAAAACAACTCCTAATACTCAGCCCCCCAAACCAATGCCCCCACCAATAACTGGACCTATTGTAGATAGGCCTTACAAACTAATCCCCCTGAGTCCTCAAAAAGTCCCCCAAAAATCTCCTAGACCTTCTCCTTTCGTGTCCCCTGCCAATACACCCAGAAGCTCCCCACCTGCATCCCCCTCAAAGCATCCTTCCCCTGCGCCTTCTCCAGCGTCTCCCATAGAGCCTAGCTCCCCCTCCCCTTCCCCCATGGATGATATGCCTCCACCATCGCAAAAAAGACAAAGGAGTCCTTCCCTAGAGAGAAGGAGAATTAAAAAATCTTTTCTCTCGGGAAGAGATATCTGTAAGTGCACACAAACCCAGGTCGATACGGCTAAGAATTTACGTAGCACCAACCTCACCGGACTACTAAAATTCGATGAGGTTGGTGGCATATCTATTGAAGACCCCGACAATTTCCCTAACGCACCCAGAGTCGTGACAGTTATACGTAAAAGATCAGAAGCAAAGGCTCTGTGGGAGATGTTGGAAGAGGCGAACACGACTTTCAATTTCACTCCCCCTCTAGCTATTTTTAAATCAAGTGAATTAAGGGAAATGAGGAATGATTGTTTCGGAAGGTTACCCATCAGAATTCACCCTTCCCTGTATAGGATAGCTAAATTAACATATCCGAAGGATATCGGCGGCATCTCCCATGATGGTCTAATTAACGACCAAATGGGTAAACAGTCGTTTGTGAGAGCCGTCGGTATCCTGACCACATCTATGTTCGTTTCTCAAACTCAACCCTAAGGCATCTCTATGGCTCTCTATCTAGCAAGTTTAAATGTGCGGGGCCTGAGGTCAAATGACCGTAAATTTCGGGTCGCTACCGACCTTCAGCGCCTCGGAGTGGATATATGTTGCTTGCAAGAAACCCACCTGATTTCAGGGGACCATTTGGGTGCGTTGGCTAAGCGTTTTCACGTTTATTCAGTGTACTTTAATTCTTCCGCAAGGGGGGTTTCCTGGCTGGTTAGCAAGACTTTAGATGCGTCGTGTGACCTTTGCTACAGGGATCCAGAAGGGAGACTATGTGTTTTGGATATTACCATAAAGGGGAAAGCATTTCGACTCGTTGGGGTTTATGCTCCCAATAACCATTCTGAGCTTGGTTCTTTTTTTCGGCGAATCGAGCAGTTCTTGAATACTACTCGGACGGTCATTTTAGCGGGAGACTGGAACGCGGTCCTGGATCCCGATTTAGATCGTAATCGGCCTAGGGGTACTAACACTGATCGGGATGCTAGAATATTTCGGGACTTTCTCGATAAGTTTGATCTTATCGACAAGTTCCGGAATGAAAAGCCCCGTGATAGGGTATGGACTTGGACATCTAGACGCGGTTCCGATTTGAGACAACTCTCGAGTTATATCGATCGGTTCTTAATTAGGGGAGTCGACGTAGGGCTAGTTGAATGTCCAAGTCTTCATAATATAGTTTACTCGGACCATAGACTTGTTCGGGTCCGTTTGAACTTAGATAGACCTAAGCCTAGATTAGATGGTTACTGGAAGCTTAACACTTCGTTGTTTGATGTGGAGGGCTTCCAGGACCAGCTTCTACTAACCTTACAGCGGGAATTGACGGGGGCTGTAATTGGGAATAGGAAGTGGGTCCATTTTAAGAAAGTGATTAGGTCCTTTACTGCCGATTTTAGTAGACGGCTCAACCTATCAACTAGGGCAGTTAAAGTGGCACTAGAGTCTAGATTAGATCGGGCGGTTGCGGTGGGGGACAGCTCTAGTGTTACTATATTTAAGGCTAAGCTGAATTCTTTGGCTTTCAAAGAACATCAGGCTTTAGTAATTAGGACTAGGTTAAAAAGAATGTCTGCGGAGGCAACAAACATGGCCGCTGAATTGCGTGCAGAGGAGTTTCGCCATGCAACTGATCGACATATCGCTCGTGTCTCATTACCGGATGGGCGGCTCGTGACTACAAACGAAGGTATTCTAGAGGCTTTTTGCTCTCATTTTCAGGAGCTTTTTACTCGGGAACCTGGTCTGTCTTTAGCACAGTTCGACCCCTATTTGGCTGACTTTTCTCGCCTTGAGGCGACCGAAGCGGCTAGGTGCGAAGGTTGCATAACAGAGGATGAAGTTCAAGAAGCATTGAAGCGGGTCGGCCTTAACAAGTCTCCTGGGATTGATGGTTTGCCCTATGAAGTGTATTTGAGGATGTCGCCCATTTTTGTTCCCTGGCTGACAGTTTTGTTTAATTCGTGGTTTAGGAACGGGACTATTCCCCAGTACTTGACCATGGGTTTAGTGAAGCTGATACGCAAAAGCAAAAATGGTGGGGATGGGTTAGATAACTTTCGGCCGTTAACAATGCTTAATGCGGAGTTAAAGATTTTGGCCAAGATCTTAGCTAATCGTCTGCAACTTGTTTTGCCTGGTCTTATTAGCCCTGAACAGACTTGTGCTGTAAAGGGTCGGACCATTCAGGATAACTTGCATTCAATACGCTTGATCATTGATAAAGTCGACACTGAAGCCGCGCTGATCAATTTAGATCAGTCCAAAGCATTTGATAGGGTGGATCATCGGTATTTGGAGGCTGTTTTATCGGCGGCCGGTTTTGGTCCGCAGTTTCGCTCTTGGATTCGCCTCTTGTATGCGAACCCCAGTGTTAGGGTAGAAGTGAATGGGGTGAGGTCGGAGGCTTTCGGATTATCCAGATCTCTTCGTCAAGGGTGTCCTCTTTCACCGATGCTTTATGTGCTTGTTTTGGAACCCTTCCTTAACAGGCTAAAGGTGAATCCGGTCCTACGTGGAATTACTTTGCCAGGTGCTTGCACCACGTTGAAGTATTCTGCCTATGCCGACGATGTAACAGTGCTTGTAACGAGCATTGCCGAGATTAGTGTCGTTGGCAGAGAAATCAGAACATATGAAACGGTGACAGGGGCCAAAATTAACTGCGTTAAGTCTGTTGGCTTGCGCATCGGTGCCTGGAAGGGTGTCTCCTTGCAGGGACCCTTTGGCTGGACAGATGGACCTTGCAAGCTACTCGGCGTCTGGTTTGGTCCTGATCTTCAGCTGGAGAAAAATTGGTCGGAAGTCTTGAAATCGATAAGGGCTACAGCTGGTCTGTGGACCCGTAGAAATCTTTCATTAAAGGGGAGATCGGACGTATGTGCTTCTCACATTTATCCGATTATCCTATATCGTCTTTCAGTACTTCCACTCCCGTCGGATACACTGCTTGAATTGCAGAGGGTTCTTTTCAAATTTTTATGGATTGGAAGGGCCCATATGGTCCGTCGCGAGATTTGTTACCTTCATCCTTCTGAGGGCGGTTTGGGTATGCCGAGCATCGAAATTCGATGCCACACACTTCGGCTCTTTTATCTAGACCGAATGAGTACACAATGTGAGGGAAACGGTGACTTCTGGAAGGAAGACACTAAGAAAGCCTTCCCGGCTTTGAGAAGTGTGCACTTGGACGAGGGGGAGGCACATAGGTTACCCCGAGGCGAGTGCTCCTTCTATCGCGAATGTAGACGCGCATTGAAATTTCTTTTAAGAGTGACAGATGGCCTCTCTGACACTCTGCTGTTGTCCCGTAAGGCATTATATCGGGTAATGGTGAGGGGGTCTGTCCGTGAAGATAGGATTGAGGGGCTCGATTTGACGAGGGGGGAACTTCGCTCAGTCTGGCCTTGGGCGCCTGGGTTAAAGTGTCTTGATAACGACGAGGCATCGCTGACCTGGCTGACGATTCGAAATGCACTTTGGGTCGGTAAGAGGCTTCATTCAGCGCGCTTGAGTAATTCTCCGACTTGTGTTAGATGCGGCGACGAAGACGAGTCCGTAAGTCACGCCTTCGTTTATTGCCGCATTGTCGTGCCGCTGATTAGGCTTGTTTCAGGCTTCATGGTTCGTATTCTTAATGTGTCGTCTTTTGAACTGGAACCCATTAATGTATGTAGCAACTGGGCTCCGACTACTGATAGTCAAAAACGTTTAACTTTTTTAAGCTTGCTAGCCGTTATGAGAATTACGATTTGGAAGACGAGATGTAAGACAGTCTACGGAGCTGAGACCTACACGCCTCTCGACCTTATTGCGATTTTCAAATATTATCTGAAGGCTCGCATTAGGGCCGAGAGAGTGAGACTCTCTTCGGCAGATTTTGGTGAAAGGTGGGTGACTGGTGCGCGACTGTGTAGATTGGCTGGGACTAGATTAGAGTGGTATTTAGACGTGCCTTAGGCAGAATATTGAGTTGGAAAAACGAACGCAGATTTCAATTAAGTTAGGTTAAGTTATATATTTTTATTTATTCATTGTTAGATTTTTTTTGTTGAATTTTAAGTTCAACAACTTAGCTAGGGTGTGATTGTTTTCATTACTCCCCCCCCCCTTTTATTTTGTCCTCTTACCATTTTTTTTTTTTTTTTTTTTTTTTTTTTTTTTTTTTCTTATAAAATCCCCCTTCCCTCCCCAATTAGGTGACAGATTGCTGATTTGTCGGGATGCGGGTCACCCTTCGATTTTTTCGAAGGAGGTGTGTGTAAATAAAGCGTTGGGGCTCGCATCAAATCTTTATTTTTCGAGTTTTCGATTTTACCGGCAAATCGGCACCTCTGCCACATTGTGATAACGGGGGGGACTTTTACTAACATAAATGTTATTTTCATGTATAAATTTTCATTTTATTTTTGTATATATATATTTTTTAGTCCCTCCCCCGTTGCATATTTTAATATGGGTATTAAGTAGGTTTTCATAGTATGGATTTTTATGGTGATAGCGATGGATGTATAGCATGAATGTGGTATTTTGGTAAATGATGGTCGCGATTGAAACTAGCTAAGTTGAGACTATTTTTAAGTTAGAGTTGACCTATCCGTCCCCTCCCCCTTTTTGGCCTTGTGCCGCATTTTATATATCTTTGCTTGTGTGAATTTATGTAAATAAATATTGACACTTGATCATTGGACTTACGACACTTGATTTTTGGAGGCACTTCTCATAATGTTGGGCTGTGTTTATTACGTGCGTTTACTAAGGTGAATTATTGATATTTTTTATTGTTGAACTTTCGTTTATTTGTTACTTGTTGGACATTTCCGTTGTTGAACTTTCTTGTTGCTTTTTGAACTTTGTTAATAGTTGTTTTTGGAATCACGCAGTTTTATTTTCTCCCCACTTTTTTTTTTTTTTTTTTTTCTCTCCCCATTTTTTTTTTTTTCTCTAGTCTCTAGTTATTCTAAACTAGATGGCTACCGAAACGTCAATTTCCGAAAGTTCGGAGTGGTCTAAACCACCTAAAGTCCAGATTAATGTCCAACAATTTATTGAAGAAGCAAAGAAAAGTACGCACATGGTCACGGAGACCGGTTTACTCGTGGATTTACCAAAATTAGAAGAAATTCAAAAAAGAACGGTTTCACTATTCGTGATGGACAAAAAAATTAAAAAGTCGATTAGAGCCACCCCTGAGTTAATACTGAAACTACTGCACACTGTCGGGTTTAAACCGCAACGCCTAATTAAATCAAAGGGATTTAATACGTGGTCTGCATTATTCCAGGACGAAGACACTTGTAATAAACTGTCATTAACGCAGATAATAACTCCAGAACATGTGCTGCGAACAGAATATATGGGAAGAAGACGCTCTTCAGTATCCTTTTTTAATGTGCCCTTTCATGTAAAGGGGGAACACATAGGCGCTTATCTACTAAAATACGGCGAGATAACCGATGTCAACCATGAAGAGTTCTCCGGCGTATGGAACTTCGAGATTTTTGTAGATAAAAAATCATACGAGAGCATCCCTTATTATCTACTCATAGGGGAAGATAAACTTCCTATTATCCTCACAGGTCGGAGACCGATTTGTTGGTTCTGCGAGGAAATAGGGCACTTAACGTTGGATTGCCCCCAAAAGAAAAAAGGATCTACACTTAAGGCGACTACGGCTATCATTAAGAAGTCAAGGGCGGGAGCTCACATTAGCGCACCTTCTTTTGTTGGACAACCAGTAGTCTCTGCAAGTGATGAGTCTGATGAGGAGTTCCCGGCGCTGCCGACAGTCAAGAAGGATGACGAGAAGGAAAGCGAAAAGGAAGGCTGGATTATTGTACCAGGTAAGAAAACCCCGGGGCGTTTAACTTTAGAAGAAATTCGGGAGAAAGAGATGTTGAAGAACGACCCCGGAAAAGACTCGTTTGTAAAGGCTAAAACATTACTCAAAAAGTTGAACAATACTCCCAAGCCCACTCCTGACTCTGCCCCTAAAACAACTCCTAATACTCAGCCCCCCAAACCAATGCCCCCACCAATAACTGGACCTATTGTAGATAGGCCTTACAAACTAATCCCCCTGAGTCCTCAAAAAGTCCCCCCAAAATCCCCTAGACCGTCTCCTTTCGTGTCCCCTGCCAATACCCCCAGAAGCTCCCCACCTGCATCCCCCTCAAAGCATCCTTCCCCTGCGCCTTCTCCAGCGTCTCCCATAGAGCCTAGCTCCCCCTCCCCTTCCCCCATGGATGACATGCCTCCACCATCGCAAAAAAGACAAAGGAGTCCTTCCCTAGAGAGAAGGAGAATTAAAAAATCTTTTCTCTCGGGAAGAGATATCTGTAAGTGCACACAAACCCAGGTCGATACGGCTAAGAATCTACGTAGCACCAACCTCACCGGACTATTAAAATTCGATGAGGTTGGTGGCATATCTATTGAAGACCCCGACAATTTTCCTAACGCACCCAGAGTCGTGACAGTTATACGTAAAAGATCAGAAGCAAGGGCTCTGTGGGAGATGTTGGAGGAGGCGAACACGACTTTCAATTTCACCCCCCCTCTAGCTATTTTTAAATCAAGTGAATTAAGGGAAATGAGGAATGATTGTTTCGGAAGGTTACCCATCAGAATTCACCCTTCCCTGTATAGGATAGCTAAATTAACATATCCGAAGGATATCGGCGGCATCTCCCATGATGGTCTAATTAACGACCAAATGGGTAAACAGTCGTTTGTGAGAGCCGTCGGTATCCTGACCACATCTATGTTCGTTTCTCAAACTCAACCCTAAGGCATCTCTATGGCTCTCTATCTAGCAAGTTTAAATGTGCGGGGCCTGAGGTCAAATGACCGTAAATTTCGGGTCGCTACCGACCTTCAGCGCCTCGGAGTGGATATATGTTGCTTGCAAGAAACCCACCTGATTTCAGGGGACCATTTGGGTGCGTTGGCTAAGCGTTTTCACGTTTATTCAGTGTACTTTAATTCTTCCGCAAGGGGGGTTTCCTGGCTGGTTAGCAAGACTTTAGATGCGTCGTGTGACCTTTGCTACAGGGATCCAGAAGGGAGACTATGTGTTTTAGATATTACCATAAAGGGGAAAGCATTTCGACTCGTTGGGGTTTATGCTCCCAATAACCATTCTGAGCTTGGTTCTTTTTTTCGGCGAATCGAGCAGTTCTTGAATACTACTCGGACGGTCATTTTAGCGGGAGACTGGAACGCGGTCCTGGATCCCGATTTAGATCGTAATCGGCCTAGGGGTACTAACACTGATCGGGATGCTAGAATATTTCGGGACTTTCTCGATAAGTTTGATCTTATCGACAAGTTCCGGAATGAAAAGCCCCGTGATAGGGTATGGACTTGGACATCTAGACGCGGTTCCGATTTGAGACAACTCTCGAGTTATATCGATCGGTTCTTAATTAGGGGAGTCGACGTAGGGGTAGTTGAATGTCCAAGTCTTCATAATATAGTTTACTCGGACCATAGACTTGTTCGGGTCCGTTTGAACTTAGATAGACCTAAGCCTAAATTAGATGGTTACTGGAAGCTTAACACTTCGTTGTTTGATGTGGAGGGCTTCCAGGACCAGCTTCTACTAACCTTACAGCGGGAATTGACGGGGGCTGTAATTGGGAATAGGAAGTGGGTCCATTTTAAGAAAGTGATTAGGTCCTTTACTGCCGATTTTAGCAGACGGCTCAACCTATCAACTAGGGCAGTTAAAGTGGCACTAGAGTCTAGATTAGATCGGGCGGTTGCGGTGGGGGACAGCTCTAGTGTTACTATAATTAAGGCTAAGCTGAATTCTTTGGCTTTCAAAGAACATCAGGCTTTAGTAATTAGGACTAGGTTAAAAAGAATGTCTGCGGAGGCAACAAACATGGCCGCTGAATTGCGTGCAGAGGAGTTTCGCCATGCAACTGATCGACATATCGCTCGTGTCTCATTACCGGATGGGCGGCTCGTGACTACAAACGAAGGTATTCTGGAGGCTTTTTGCTCTCATTTTCAGGAGCTTTTTACTCGGGAACCTGGTCTGTCTTTAGCACAGTTCGACCCCTATTTGGCTGACTTTTCTCGCCTTGAGGCGACCGAAGCGGCTAGGTGCGAAGGTTGCATAACAGAGGATGAAGTTCAGGAAGCATTAAAGCGGGTCGGCCTTAACAAGTCTCCTGGGATTGATGGTTTGCCCTATGAAGTGTATTTGAGGATGTCGCCCATTTTTGTTCCCTGGCTGACAGTTTTGTTTAATTCGTGGTTTAGGAACGGGACTATTCCCCAGTACTTGACCATGGGTTTAGTGAAGCTGATACGCAAAAGCAGAAATGGTGGGGATGGGTTAGATAACTTTCGGCCCTTAACAATGCTTAATGCGGAGTTAAAGATTTTGGCCAAGATCTTAGCTAATCGTCTGCAACTTGTTTTGCCTGGTCTTATTAGCCCTGAACAGACTTGTGCTGTAAAGGGTCGGACCATTCAGGATAACTTGCATTCAATACGCTTGATCATTGATAAAGTCGACACTGAAGCCGCGCTGATCAATTTAGATCAGTCCAAAGCATTTGATAGGGTGGATCATCGGTATTTGGAGGCTGTTTTATCGGCGGCCGGTTTTGGTCCGCAGTTTCGCTCTTGGATTCGCCTCTTGTATGCGAACCCCAGTGTTAGGGTAGAAGTGAATGGGGTGAGGTCGGAGGCTTTCGGATTATCCAGATCTCTTCGTCAAGGGTGTCCTCTTTCACCGATGCTTTATGTGCTTGTTTTGGAACCCTTCCTTAACAGGCTAAAGGTGAATCCGGTCCTACGTGGAATTACTTTGCCAGGTGCTTGCACCACGTTGAAGTATTCTGCCTATGCCGACGATGTAACAGTGCTTGTAACGAGCATTGCCGAGATTAGTGTCGTCGGCAGAGAAATCAGAACATATGAAACGGTGACAGGGGCCAAAATTAACTGCGTTAAGTCTGTTGGCTTGCGCATCGGTGCCTGGAAGGGTGTTTCCTTGCAGGGACCCTTTGGCTGGACAGATGGACCTTGCAAGCTACTCGGCGTCTGGTTTGGTCCTGATCTTCAGCTGGAGAAAAATTGGTCGGAAGTCTTGAAATCGATAAGGGCTACAGCTGGTCTGTGGACCCGTAGAAATCTTTCATTAAAGGGGAGATCGGACGTATGTGCTTCTCACATTTACCCGATTATCCTATATCGTCTTTCAGTACTTCCACTCCCGTCGGATACACTGCTTGAATTGCAGAGGGTTCTTTTCAAATTTTTATGGATTGGAAGGGCCCATATGGTTCGTCGCGAGATTTGTTACCTTCATCCTTCTGAGGGCGGTTTGGGTATGCCGAGCATCGAAATTCGATGCCACACACTTCGGCTCTTTTATCTAGACCGAATGAGTACACAATGTGAGGGAAACGGTGACTTCTGGAAGGAAGACACTAAGAAAGCCTTCCCGGCTTTGAGAAGTGTGCACTTGGACGAGGGGGAGGCACATAGGTTACCCCGAGGCGAGTGCTCCTTCTATCGCGAATGTAGACGCGCATTGAAATTTCTTTTAAGAGTGACAGATGGCCTCTCTGACACTCTGCTGTTGTCCCGTAAGGCATTATATCGGGTAATGGTGAGGGGGTCTGTCCGTGAAGATAGGATTGAGGGGCTCGATTTGACGAGGGGGGAACTTCGCTCAGTCTGGCCTTGGGCGCCTGGGTTAAAGTGTCTTGATAACGACGAGGCATCGCTGACCTGGCTGACGATTCGAAATGCACTTTGGGTCGGTAAGAGGCTTCATTCAGCGCGCTTGAGTAATTCTCCGACTTGTGTTAGATGTGGCGACGTGATGAGTCCGTAAGTCACGCCTTCGTTTATTGCCGCATTGTCGTGCCGCTGATTAGGCTTGTTTCAGGCTTCATGGTTCGTATTCTTAATGTGTCGTCTTTTGAACTGGAACCCATTAATGTATGTAGCAACTGGGCTCCGACAACTGATAGTCAAAAACGTTTAACTTTTTTAAGCTTGCTAGCCGTTATGAGAATTACGATTTGGAAGACGAGATGTAAGACAGTCTACGGAGCTGAGACCTACACGCCTCTCGACCTTATTGCGATTTTCAAATATTATCTGAAGGCTCGCATTAGGGCCGAGAGAGTGAGACTCTCTTCGGCAGATTTTGGTGAAAGGTGGGTGACTGGTGCGCGACTGTGTAGATTGGCTGGGGCTAGATTAGAGTGGTATTTAGACGTGCCTTAGGCAGAATATTGAGTTGGAAAAACGAACGCAGATTTCAATTAAGTTAGGTTAAGTTATATATTTTTATTTATACATTGTTAGAATTTTTTTTGTTGAATTTTAAGTTCAACAACTTAGCTAGGGTGTGATTGTTTTCATTACTCCCCCCCCCCTTTTATTTTGTCCTCTTACAAAAATTTTTTTTTTTTTTTTTTTTTTTTTTTTTTCCTTATTAAATCCCCCTTCCCTCCCCAATTAGGTGACAGATTGCTGATTTGTCGGGATGCGGGTCTCCCTTCGATTTTTTCGAAGGAGGTGTGTGTAAATAAAGCGTTGGGACCTGCATCAAATCTTTATGTTTCGAGTTTTCGATTTTACCGGCAAATCTGCACCTCTGCCACATTGTGATAACGGGGGGACTTTTACTAACAAAAATGTTATTTTCATGTAAAAATTTTCATTTTATTTTTGTATATATATAAATTTTTTAGTCCCTCCCCCGTTGCATATTTTCATATGGGTATTAAGTAGGTTTTCATAGTATGGATTCTTATGGTGATAGCGATGGATGTATAGCATGAATGTGGTATTTTGGTAAATGATGGTCGCGATTGGAACTAGCTAAGTTGAGACCGTTTTTAAGTTAGAGTTGACCTATCCGTCCCCTCCCCCTTTTTGGCCTTGTGCCGCATTTTATATATCTTTGCTCGTGTGAATTTATGTAAATAAATATTGACACTTGATCATTGGACTTACGACACTTGATTTTTGGAGGCACTTCTCATAATGTTGGGCTGTGTTTATTACGTGCGTTTACTAAGGTGAATTATTGATATTTTTTATTGTTGAACTTTCGTTTATTCGTTACTTGTTGGACATTTCCGTTGTTGAACTTTCTTGTTGCTTTTTGAACTTTGTTAATAGTTGTTTTTGGAATCACGCAGTTTTATTTTCTCCCCACTTTTTTTTTTTTTTTTTTTTTTCTCTAGTCTCTAGTTATTCTAAACTAGATGGCTACCGAAACGTCAATTTCCGAAAGTTCGGAGTGGTCCAAACCACCTAAAGTCCAGATTAATGTCCAACAATTTATTGAAGAAGCAAAAAAAAGTACGCACATGGTCACGGAGACCGGTTTACTCGTGGATTTGCCAAAATTGGAAGAAATTCAAAAAAGAACGGTTTCACTATTCGTGATGGACAAAAAAATTAAAAAGTCGATTAGAGCCACTCCTGAGTTAATACTGAAACTACTGCACACTGTCGGTTTTAAACCGCAACGCCTAATTAAATCAAAGGGATTTAATACGTGGTCTGCATTATTCCAGGACGAAGACACTTGTAATAAACTGTCATTAACGCAGATAATAACTCCAGAACATGTGCTGCGAACAGAATATATGGGAAGAAGACGCTCTTCAGTTTCCTTTTTTAATGTGCCCTTTCATGTAAAGGGGGAACACATAGGCGCTTATCTACTAAAATACGGCGAGATAACCGATGTCAACCATGAAGAGTTCTCCGGCGTATGGAACTTCGAGATTTTTGTAGATAAAAAATCATACGAGAGCATCCCTTATTATCTACTCATAGGGGAAGATAAACTTCCTATTATCCTCACAGGTCGGAGACCGATTTGTTGGTTCTGCGAGGAAATAGGGCACTTAACGTTGGATTGCCCCCAAAAGAAAAAAGAATCTACACTCAAGGCGACTTCGGCTATCATTAAGAAGTCAAGGGCGGGAGCTCACATTAGCGCACCTTCTTTTATTGGACAACCAGTAGTCTCTGCAAGTGATGAGTCTGATGAGGAATTCCCGGCGCTGCCGACAGTCAAGAAAAATGACGAGGAAGAAAGCGAAAAGGAAGGCTGGATTATTGTACCAGGTAAGAAAACCCCGGGGCGTTTAACTTTAGAAGAAATTCGGGAGAAAGAGATGTTGAAGAACGACCCCGGAAAAGACTCGTTTGTAAAGGCTAAAACATTACTCAAAAAGTTGAACAATACTCCCAAGCCCACTCCTGACTCTGCCCCTAAAACAACTCCTAATACTCAGCCCCCCAAACCAATGCCCCCACCAATAACTGGACCTATTGTAGATAGGCCTTACAAACTAATCCCCCTGAGTCCTCAAAAAGTCCCCCAAAAATCTCCTAGACCTTCTCCTTTCGTGTCCCCTGCCAATACCCCCAGAAGCTCCCCACCTGCATCCCCCTCAAAGCATCCTTCCCCTGCGCCTTCTCCAGCGTCTCCCATAGAGCCTAGCTCCCTCTCCCCGTCCCCCATGGAGGACATGCCTCCACCATCGCAAAAAAGACAAAGGAGTCCTTCCCTAGAGAGAAGGAGAATTAAAAAATCTTTTCTCTCGGGAAGAGATATCTGTAAGTGCACACAAACCCAGGTCGATACGGCTAAGAATCTACGTAGCACCAACCTCACCGGACTATTAAAATTCGATGAGGTTGGTGGCATATCTATTGAAGACCCCGACAATTTTCCTAACGCACCCAGAGTCGTGACAGTTATACGTAAAAGATCAGAAGCAAAGGCTCTGTGGGAGATGTTGGAGGAGGCGAACACGACTTTCAATTTCACTCCCCCTCTAGCTATTTTTAAATCAAGTGAATTAAGGGAAATGAGGAATGATTGTTTCGGAAGGTTACCCATCAGAATTCACCCTTCCCTGTATAGGATAGCTAAATTAACATATCCGAAGGATATCGGCGGCATCTCCCATGATGGTCTAATTAACGACCAAATGGGTAAACAGTCGTTTGTGAGAGCCGTCGGTATCCTGACCACATCTATGTTCGTTTCTCAAACTCAACCCTAAGGCATCTCTATGGCTCTCTATCTAGCAAGTTTAAATGTGCGGGGCCTGAGGTCAAACGACCGTAAATTTCGGGTCGCTACCGACCTTCAGCGCCTCGGAGTGGATATATGTTGCTTGCAAGAAACCCACCTGATTTCAGGGGACCATTTGGGTGCGTTGGCTAAGCGTTTTCACGTTTATTCAGTGTACTTTAATTCTTCCGCAAGGGGGGTTTCCTGGCTGGTTAGCAAGACTTTAGATGCGTCGTGTGACCTTTGCTACAGGGATCCAGAAGGGAGACTATGTGTTTTGGATATTACCATAAAGGGGAAAGCATTTCGACTCGTTGGGGTTTATGCTCCCAATAACCATTCTGAGCTTGGTTCTTTTTTTCGGCGAATCGAGCAGTTCTTGAATACTACTCGGACGGTCATTTTAGCGGGAGACTGGAACGCGGTCCTGGATCCCGATTTAGATCGTAATCGGCCTAGGGGTACTAACACTGATCGGGATGCTAGAATATTTCGGGACTTTCTCGATAAGTTTGATCTTATCGACAAGTTCCGGAATGAAAAGCCCCGTGATAGGGTATGGACTTGGACATCTAGACGCGGTTCCGATTTGAGACAACTCTCGAGTTATATCGATCGGTTCTTAATTAGGGGAGTCGACGTAGGGGTAGTTGAATGTCCAAGTCTTCATAATATAGTTTACTCGGACCATAGACTTGTTCGGGTCCGTTTGAACTTAGATAGACCTAAGCCTAGATTAGATGGTTACTGGAAGCTTAACACTTCGTTGTTTGATGTGGAGGGCTTCCAGGACCAGCTTCTACTAACCTTACAGCGGGAATTGACGGGGGCTGTAATTGGGAATAGGAAGTGGGTCCATTTTAAGAAAGTGATTAGGTCCTTTACTGCCGATTTTAGCAGACGGCTCAACCTATCAACTAGGGCAGTTAAAGTGGCACTAGAGTCTAGATTAGATCGGGCGGTTGCGGTGGGGGACAGCTCTAGTGTTACTATAATTAAGGCTAAGCTGAATTCTTTGGCTTTCAAAGAACATCAGGCTTTAGTAATTAGGACTAGGTTAAAAAGAATGTCTGCGGAGGCAACAAACATGGCCGCTGAATTGCGTGCAGAGGAGTTTCGCCATGCAACTGATCGACATATCGCTCGTGTCTCATTACCGGATGGGCGGCTCGTGACTACAAACGAAGGTATTCTGGAGGCTTTTTGCTCTCATTTTCAGGAGCTTTTTACTCGGGAACCTGGTCTGTCTTTAGCACAGTTCGACCCCTATTTGGCTGACTTTTCTCGCCTTGAGGCGACCGAAGCGGCTAGGTGCGAAGGTTGCATAACAGAGGATGAAGTTCAAGAAGCATTGAAGCGGGTCGGCCTTAACAAGTCTCCTGGGATTGATGGTTTGCCCTATGAAGTGTATTTGAGGATGTCGCCCATTTTTGTTCCCTGGCTGACAGTTTTGTTTAATTCGTGGTTTAGGAACGGGACTATTCCCCAGTACTTGACCATGGGTTTAGTGAAGCTGATACGCAAAAGCAAAAATGGTGGGGATGGGTTAGATAACTTTCGGCCCTTAACAATGCTTAATGCGGAGTTAAAGATTTTGGCCAAGATCTTAGCTAATCGTCTGCAACTTGTTTTGCCTGGTCTTATTAGCCCTGAACAGACTTGTGCTGTAAAGGGTCGGACCATTCAGGATAACTTGCATTCAATACGCTTGATCATTGATAAAGTCGACACTGAAGCCGCGCTGATCAATTTAGATCAGTCCAAAGCATTTGATAGGGTGGATCATCGGTATTTGGAGGCTGTTTTATCGGCGGCCGGTTTTGGTCCGCAGTTTCGCTCTTGGATTCGCCTCTTGTATGCGAACCCCAGTGTTAGGGTAGAAGTGAATGGGGTGAGGTCGGAGGCTTTCGGATTATCCAGATCTCTTCGTCAAGGGTGTCCTCTTTCACCGATGCTTTATGTGCTTGTTTTGGAACCCTTCCTTAACAGGCTAAAGGTGAATCCGGTCCTACGTGGAATTACTTTGCCAGGTGCTTGCACCACGTTGAAGTATTCTGCCTATGCCGACGATGTAACAGTGCTTGTAACGAGCATTGCCGAGATTAGTGTCGTCGGCAGAGAAATCAGAACATATGAAACGGTGACAGGGGCCAAAATTAACTGCGTTAAGTCTGTTGGCTTGCGCATCGGTGCCTGGAAGGGTGTTTCCTTGCAGGGTCCCTTTGGCTGGACAGATGGACCTTGCAAGCTACTCGGCGTCTGGTTTGGTCCTGATCTTCAGCTGGAGAAAAATTGGTCGGAAGTCTTGAAATCGATAAGGGCTACAGCTGGTCTGTGGACCCGTAGAAATCTTTCATTAAAGGGGAGATCGGACGTATGTGCTTCTCACATTTACCCGATAATCCTATATCGTCTTTCAGTACTTCCACTCCCGTCGGATACACTGCTTGAATTGCAGAGGGTTCTATTCAAATTTTTATGGATTGGAAGGGCCCATATGGTCCGTCGCGAGATTTGTTACCTTCATCCTTCTGAGGGCGGTTTGGGTATGCCGAGCATCGAAATTCGATGCCACACACTTCGGCTCTTTTATCTAGACCGAATGAGTACACAATGTGAGGGAAACGGTGACTTCTGGAAGGAAGACACTAAGAAAGCCTTCCCGGCTTTGAGAAGTGTGCACTTGGACGAGGGGGGGGCACATAGGTTACCCCGAGGCGAGTGCTCCTTCTATCGCGAATGTAGACGCGCATTGAAATTTCTTTTAAGAGTGACAGATGGCCTCTCTGACACTCTGCTGTTGTCCCGTAAGGCATTATATCGGGTAATGGTGAGGGGGTCTGTCCGTGAAGATAGGATTGAGGGGCTCGATTTGACGAGGGGGGAACTTCGCTCAGTCTGGCCTTGGGCGCCTGGGTTAAAGTGTCTTGATAACGACGAGGCATCGCTGACCTGGCTGACGATTCGAAATGCACTTTGGGTCGGTAA
Source organism: Sepiola atlantica (assembly GCA_963556195.1). Classification (NCBI taxonomy): domain Eukaryota; kingdom Metazoa; phylum Mollusca; class Cephalopoda; order Sepiida; family Sepiolidae; genus Sepiola; species Sepiola atlantica. The sequence goes on along the minus strand of OY744537.1, from coordinate 78,442,186 downwards.
GAGGCTTCATTCAGCGCGCTTGAGTAATTCTCCGACTTGTGTTAGATGCGGCGACGAGGACGAGTCCGTAAGTCACGCCTTCGTTTATTGCCGCATTGTCGTGCCGCTGATTAGGCTTGTTTCAGGCTTCATGGTTCGTATTCTTAATGTGTCGTCTTTTGAACTGGAACCCATTAATGTATGTAGCAACTGGGCTCCGACAACTGATAGTCAAAAACGTTTAACTTTTTTAAGCTTGCTAGCCGTTATGAGAATTACGATTTGGAAGACGAGATGTAAGACAGTCTACGGAGCTGAGACCTACACGCCTCTCGACCTTATTGCGATTTTCAAATATTATCTGAAGGCTCGCATTAGGGCCGAGAGAGTGAGACTCTCTTCGGCAGATTTTGGTGAAAGGTGGGTGACTGGTGCGCGACTGTGTAGATTGGCTGGAGCTAGATTAGAGTGGTATTTAGACGTGCCTTAGGCAGAATATTGAGTTGGAAAAACGAACGCAGATTTCAAGTAAGTTAAGTTAAGTTATATATTTTTATTTATTCATTGTTAGAATTTTTTTTGTTGAATTTTAAGTTCAACAACTTAGCTAGGGTGTGATTGTTTTCATTACTCCCCCCCCCCTTTTATTTTGTCCTCTTCCAATTTTTTTTTTTTTTTTTTTTTTTTTTTTTTTTAAATCCCCCTTCCCTCCCCAATTAGGTGACAGATTGCTGATTTGTCGGGATGCGGGTCTCCCTTCGATTTTTTCGAAGGAGGTGTGTGTAAATAAAGCGTTGGGACCTGCATCAAATCTTTATGTTTCGAGTTTTCGATTTTACCGTCAAATCTGCACCTCTGCCACATTGTGATAACGGGGGGACTTTTACTAACAATAATGTTATTTTCATGTAAAAATTTTCATTTTATTTTTGTATATATATATTTTTTAGTCCCTCCCCCGTTGCATATTTTAATATGGGTATTAAGTAGGTTTTCATAGTATGGATTCTTATGGTGATAGCGATGGATGTATAGCATGAATGTGGTATTTTGGTAAATGATGGTCGCGATTGAAACTAGCTAAGTTGAGACCGTTTTTAAGTTAGAGTTGACCTATCCGTCCCCTCCCCCTTTTTGGCCTTGTGCCGCATTTTATATATCTTTGCTTGTGTGAATTTATGTAAATAAATATTGACACTTGACTATTGGACTTACGACACTTGATTTTTGGAGGCACTTCTCATAATGTTGGGCTGTGTTTATTACGTGCGTTTACTAAGGTGAATTATTGATATTTTTTATTGTTGAACTTTCGTTTATTTGTTACTTGTTGGACATTTCCGTTGTTGAACTTTCTTGTTGCTTTTTGAACTTTGTTAATAGTTGTTTTTGGAATCACGCAGTTTTATTTTCTCCCCACTTTTTTTTTTTTTTTTTTTTTTTTTTTTTTTTGTCGCTAGTCTCTAGTTATTCTAAACTAGATGGCTACCGAAACGTCAATTTCCGAAAGTTCGGAGTGGTCCAAACCACCTAAAGTCCAGATTAATGTCCAACAATTTATTGAAGAAGCAAAGAAAAGTACGCACATGGTCACGGAGACCGGTTTACTCGTGGATTTACCAAAATTAGAAGAAATTCAAAAAAGAACGGTTTCACTATTCGTGATGGACAAAAAAATTAAAAAGTCGATTAGAGCCACCCCTGAGTTAATACTGAAACTACTGCACACTGTCGGGTTTAAACCGCAACGCCTAATTAAATCAAAGGGATTTAATACGTGGTCTGCATTATTCCAGGACGAAGACACTTGTAATAAACTGTCATTAACGCAGATAATAACTCCAGAACATGTGCTGCGAACAGAATATATGGGAAGAAGACGCTCTTCAGTTTCCTTTTTTAATGTGCCCTTTCATGTAAAGGGGGAACACATAGGCGCTTATCTACTAAAATACGGCGAGATAACCGATGTCAACCATGAAGAGTTCTCCGGCGTATGGAACTTCGAGATTTTTGTAGATAAAAAATCATACGAGAGCATCCCGTATTATCTACTCATAGGGGAAGATAAACTTCCTATTATCCTCACAGGTCGGAGACCGATTTGTTGGTTCTGCGAGGAAATAGGGCACTTAACGTTGGATTGCCCCCAAAAGAAAAAAGAATCTACACTTAAGGCGACTCCGGCTATCATTAAGAAGTCAAGGGCGGGAGCTCACATTAGCGCACCTTCTTTTGTTGGACAACCAGTAGTCTCTGCAAGTGATGAGTCTGATGAGGAGTTCCCGGCGCTGCCGACAGTCAAGAAGGATGACGAGAAAGAAAGCGAAAAGGAAGGCTGGATTATTGTACCAGGTAAGAAAACCCCGGGGCGTTTAACTTTAGAAGAAATTCGGGAGAAAGAGATGTTGAAGAACGACCCCGGAAAAGACTCGTTTGTAAAGGCTAAAACATTACTCAAAAAGTTGAACAATACTCCCAAGCCCACTCCTGACTCTGCCCCTAAAACAACTCCTAATACTCAGCCCCCCAAACCAATGCCCCCACCAATAACTGGACCTATTGTAGATAGGCCTTACAAACTAATCCCCCTGAGTCCTCAAAAAGTCCCCCCAAAATCCCCTAGACCGTCTCCTTTCGTGTCCCCTGCCAATACCCCCAGAAGCTCCCCACCTGCATCCCCCTCAAAGCATCCTTCCCCTGCGCCTTCTCCAGCGTCTCCCATAGAGCCTAGCTCCCCATCCCCTTCCCCCATGGATGACATGCCTCCACCATCGCAAAAAAGACAAAGGAGTCCTTCCCTAGAGAGAAGGAGAATTAAAAAATCTTTTCTCTCGGGAAGAGATATCTGTAAGTGCACACAAACCCAGGTCGATACGGCTAAGAATCTACGTATCACCAACCTCACCGGACTATTAAAATTCGATGAGGTTGGTGGCATATCTATTGAAGACCCCGACAATTTTCCTAACGCACCCAGAGTCGTGACAGTTATACGTAAAAGATCAGAAGCAAAGGCTCTATGGGAGATGTTGGAGGAGGCGAACACGACTTTCAATTTCACTCCCCCTCTAGCTATTTTTAAATCAAGTGAATTAAGGGAAATGAGGAATGATTGTTTCGGAAGGTTACCCATCAGAATTCACCCTTCCCTGTATAGGATAGCTAAATTAACATATCCGAAGGATATCGGCGGCATCTCCCATGATGGTCCAATTAACGACCAAATGGGTAAACAGTCGTTTGTGAGAGCCGTCGGTATCCTGACCACATCTATGTTCGTTTCTCAAACTCAACCCTAAGGCATCTCTATGGCTCTCTATCTAGCAAGTTTAAATGTGCGGGGCCTGAGGGCAAATGACCGTAAATTTCGGGTCGCTACCGACCTTCAGCGCCTCGGAGTGGATATATGTTGCTTGCAAGAAACCCACCTGATTTCAGGGGACCATTTGGGTGCGTTGGCTAAGCGTTTTCACGTTTATTCAGCGTACTTTAATTCTTCCGCAAGGGGGGTTTCCTGGCTGGTTAGCAAGACTTTAGATGCGTCGTGTGACCTTTGCTACAGGGATCCAGAAGGGAGACTATGTGTTTTGGATATTACCATAAAGGGGAAAGCATTTCGACTCGTTGGGGTTTATGCTCCCAATAACCATTCTGAGCTTGGTTCTTTTTTTCGGCGAATCGAGCAGTTCTTGAATACTACTCGGACGGTCATTTTAGCGGGAGACTGGAACGCGGTCCTGGATCCCGATTTAGATCGTAATCGGCCTAGGGGTACTAACACTGATCGGGATGCTAGAATATTTCGGGACTTTCTCGATAAGTTTGATCTTATCGACAAGTTCCGGAATGAAAAGCCCTGTGATAGGGTATGGACTTGGACATCTAGACGCGGTTCCGATTTGAGACAACTCTCGAGTTATATCGATCGGTTCTTAATTAGGGGAGTCGACGTAGGGTTAGTTGAATGTCCAAGTCTTCATAATATAGTTTACTCGGACCATAGACTTGTTCGGGTCCGTGTGAACTTAGATAGACCTAAGCCTAGATTAGATGGTTACTGGAAGCTTAACACTTCGTTGTTTGATGTGGAGGGCTTCCAGGATCAGCTTCTACTAACCTTACAGCGGGAATTGACGGGGGCTGTAATTGGGAATAGGAAGTGGGTCCATTTTAAGAAAGTGATTAGGTCCTTTACTGCCGATTTTAGCAGACGGCTCAACCTATCAACTAGGGCAGTTAAAGTGGCACTAGAGTCTAGATTAGATCAGGCGGTTGAGGTGGGGGACAGCTCTAGTGTTACTATAATTAAGGCTAAGCTGAATTCTTTGGCTTTCAAAGAACATCAGGCTTTAGTAATTAGGACTAGGTTAAAAAGAATGTCTGCGGAGGCAACAAACATGGCCGCTGAATTGCGTGCAGAGGAGTTTCGCCATGCAACTGATCGACATATCGCTCGTGTCTCATTACCGGATGGGCGGCTCGTGACTACAAACGAAGGTATTCTGGAGGCTTTTCGCTCTCATTTTCAGGAGCTTTTTACTCGGGAACCTGGTCTGTCTTTAGCACAGTTCGACCCCTATTTGGCTGACTTTTCTCGCCTTGAGGCGACCGAAGCGGCTAGGTGCGAAGGTTGCATAACAGAGGATGAAGTTCAGGAAGCATTAAAGCGGGTCGGCCTTAACAAGTCTCCTGGGATTGATGGTTTGCCCTATGAAGTGTATTTGAGGATGTCGCCCATTTTTGTTCCCTGGCTGACAGTTTTGTTTAATTCGTGGTTTAGGAACGGGACTATTCCCCAGTACTTGACCATGGGTTTGGTGAAGCTGATACGCAAAAGCAAAAATGGTGGGGATGGGTTAGATAACTTTCGGCCGTTAACAATGCTTAATGCGGAGTTAAAGATTTTGGCCAAGATCTTAGCTAATCGTCTGCAACTTGTTTTGCCTGGTCTTATTAGCCCTGAACAGACTTGTGCTGTAAAGGGTCGGACCATTCAGGATAACTTGCATTCAATACGCTTGATCATTGATAAAGTCGACACTGAAGCCGCGCTGATCAATTTAGATCAGTCCAAAGCATTTGATAGGGTGGATCATCGGTATTTGGAGGCTGTTTTATCGGCGGCCGGTTTTGGTCCGCAGTTTCGCTCTTGGATTCGCCTCTTGTATGCGAACCCCAGTGTTAGGGTAGAAGTGAATGGGGTGAGGTCGGAGGCTTTCGGATTATCCAGATCTCTTCGTCAAGGGTGTCCTCTTTCACCGATGCTTTATGTGCTTGTTTTGGAACCCTTCCTTAACAGGCTAAAGGTGAATCCGGTCCTACGTGGAATTACTTTGCCAGGTGCTTGCACCACGTTGAAGTATTCTGCCTATGCCGACGATGTAACAGTGCTTGTAACGAGCATTGCCGAGATTAGTGTCGTCGGCAGAGAAATCAGAACATATGAAACGGTGACAGGGGCCAAAATTAACTGCGTTAAGTCTGTTGGTTTGCGCATCGGTGCCTGGAAGGGTGTTTCCTTGCAGGGACCCTTTGGCTGGACAGATGGACCTTGCAAGCTACTCGGCGTCTGGTTTGGTCCTGATCTTCAGCTGGAGAAAAATTGGTCGGAAGTCTTGAAATCGATAAGGGCTACAGCTGGTCTGTGGACCCGTAGAAATCTTTCATTAAAGGGGAGATCGGACGTATGTGCTTCTCACATTTATCCGATTATCCTATATCGTCTTTCAGTACTTCCACTCCCGTCGGATACACTGCTTGAGTTGCAGAGGGTTCTTTTCAAATTTTTATGGATTGGAAGGGCCCATATGGTCCGTCGCGAGATTTGTTACCTTCATCCTTCTGAGGGCGGTTTGGGTATGCCGAGCATCGAAATTCGATGCCACACACTTCGGCTCTTTTATCTAGACCGAATGAGTACACAATGTGAGGGAAACGGTGACTTCTGGAAGGAAGACACTAAGAAAGCCTTCCCGGCTTTGAGAAGTGTGCACTTGGACGAGGGGGAGGCACATAGGTTACCCCGAGGCGAGTGCTCCTTCTATCGCGAATGTAGACGCGCATTGAAATTTCTTTTAAGAGTGACAGATGGCCTCTCTGACACTCTGCTGTTGTCCCGTAAGGCATTATATCGGGTAATGGTGAGGGGGTCTGTCCGTGAAGATAGGATTGAGGGGCTCGATTTGACGAGGGGGGAACTTCGCTCAGTCTGGCCTTGGGCGCCTGGGTTAAAGTGTCTTGATAACGATGAGGCATCGCTGACCTGGCTGACGATTCGAAATGCACTTTGGGTCGGTAAGAGGCTTCATTCAGCGCGCTTGAGTAATTCTCCGACTTGTGTTAGATGCGGCGACGAGGACGAGTCCGTAAGTCACGCCTTCGTTTATTGCCGCATTGTCGTGCCGCTGATTAGGCTTGTTTCAGGCTTCATGGTTCGTATTCTTAATGTGTCGTCTTTTGAACTGGAACCCATTAATGTATGTAGCAACTGGGCTCCGACAACTGATAGTCAAAAACGTTTAACTTTTTTAAGCTTGCTAGCCGTTATGAGAATTACGATTTGGAAGACGAGATGTAAGACAGTCTACGGAGCTGAGACCTACACTCCTCTCGACCTTATTGCGATTTTCAAATATTATCTGAAGGCTCGCATTAGGGCCGAGAGAGTGAGACTCTCTTCGGCAGATTTTGGTGAAAGGTGGGTGACTGGTGCGCGACTGTGTAGATTGGCTGGGGCTAGATTAGAGTGGTATTTAGACGTGCCTTAGGCAGAATATTGAGTTGGAAAAACGAACGCAGATTTCAATTAAGTTAGGTTAAGTTATATATTTTTATTTATTCATTGTTAGAATTTTTTTTGTTGAATTATAAGTTCAACAACTTAGCTAGGGTGTGATTGTTTTCATTACTCCCCCCTTTTATTTTGTCCTCTTCCAAAAATTTTTTTTTTTTTTTTTTTTTTTTTTCCTTATTAAATCCCCCTTCCCTCCCCAATTAGGTGACAGATTGCTGATTTGTCGGGATGCGGGTCTCCCTTCGATTTTTTCGAAGGAGGTGTGTGTAAATAAAGCGTTGGGACCTGCATCAAATCTTTATGTTTCGAGTTTTCGATTTTACCGGCAAATCTGCACCTCTGCCACATTGTGATAACGGGGGGACTTTTACTAACAAAATGTTATTTTCATGTAAAAATTTTCATTTTATTTTTGTATATATAAATTTTTTAGTCCCTCCCCCGTTGCATATTTTCATATGGGTATTAAGTAGGTTTTCATAGTATGGATTCTTATGGTGATAGCGATGGATGTATAGCATGAATGTGGTATTTTGGTAAATGATGGTCGCGATTGAAACTAGCTAAGTTGAGACTATTTTTAAGTTAGAGTTGACCTATCCGTCCCCTCCCCCTTTTTGGCCTTGTGCCGCATTTTATATATCTTTGCTTGTGTGAATTTATGTAAATAAATATTGACACTTGATTATTGGGGAAATGGTAGTTTTATCTGTACCATTGGAGAGCCATGCATATAACTGTCCTGTTTTTAAATCTCCGAAACAGTTACATGGTAAACAGCTGAAGATCCCCGTGTTAATATTAGATGCTTACGTTAAGGTCTCCTGCTTTTGTTTCACTGTTAGATACTTAATCCCCCTTTTTATTTTATTTACTTACTATTATATATTATTTATTTATGAATTTTCCAACAAATGTTAAGTCTACACTATTTTGGATTTAGTTAGTTTCTCTGGGAATTTAAACTGCATTTTCCTTCTTTTTAAAAAAATTTTTTTTTGTCTTTTTGTTTAAAATAACTCAAAGCTTCTTTAGACTATATATATATATATATATATATATATATATATATATATATATATACCTAACTTTATATAGAGAGCGACTTACTCGCACACTAGCGTACACACCCATCAAAATACCGGTACCGGTTCGAAGGCTTAAACAATTTCTTCATAAACGATAATATATATATATATATATATATATATATATATATATATATATTAAACATTATGATATGAAGAACATTTTAGAGTGAAAATACATTCAGTATTACGTAGTAATAGAGGTGGAAAGACGGTTTAATACTTTTACGTCTTAAGCTATACAAAAATAAACATGGCTACATTCCGTAAGACTCCACTGTGTGTAAATCACGCTTCTTATAACACATTTACACATTTCAAACGTGTTTTTATTCAGATTACATGCGTTGTACTGAACAGATTTTAAGTCTAAATGATTCCTCATTTAATAATATAAAAACACAACAACATAAAACATTTTTTTTTTAATCTCCAATGCACAATTTTTGATCGCATTATGTTTGCCCCCTCGAATTCATCATTAACAAAAATACCAACAGATATGGCCTAGAAATGGAAACCTAGCTTTTTGACACTTTCAAATAATTGGTTTGATTTATATTAATTTACATAATAAAAAAAAACGCAGCTCCTATTGAGAACGACGCTTATCTATTTGCCCATGACTGGTTTCGTGCTTGAACGATTTGGCCCCGTTAAAATTTTAAATATCGCGTTTTACCTCAACCGCGATCCATACCGTCACGGTCGTAAGCACAAAACTAATTATAGATGTTCAGATAAGTTTGGTTTTTTTCTGGGCATTAATAAGATTCTTGGAGTGAAGTTTTAAAATTTTTTTTATTGGAGGCTGTGATGTTAAACTTCGATTTATTTTAATGAATGTCCTGCATACAGGCTGGAGAAACATCAACATAGTCCTTGACATTTCTAAAAGAATGTGTTTGATTAATGTCCATGTACGTAATAGAAAACGTCATTACTGTCGTAAATGAAGCTTATCTGTTTGTTCACGACTGTTTTCCGGCTTGAACGCTTTGGTTTAGATAACGTGGGTGCGCCAACATTCAAATCTCTGAAAATCCTGGCAATGTTAAGAATGTTTGGTGTGAGGTAAGCGGGTTATACAAAAATAATATCTAAACTAAAGTTCCATCGCGTTAAACCAAAGCGTTAATTTTTTTAATTTTTAACTTTTATTCACCCCAAACGAAACTACTGTAAGGGTTTACTGTGGTAGGGGCCAAATTTATAGGGGCACTATCTGGCTGGAGAGTTGGGCAACAAGATGTTTTATCACATTAAATTTAAATTGCTGCATGTTGGTACTGTCAGGGAAACAAAGAGCATGCAGGGAATTCCTGAGACACGTGGTCTCAGAAAAGAAGCTATCAAAGTAGATGAACTTCCGGCATCTAGAAACCTGTACAGTGAAGGGGTGGGATTTAGCAGCTAATCGGGTGGGTTGAGTGTATTTTCGTTTAAAGGGACACAAATGCATTAAGTTAATCGGAGCAAATTCCGTGGAAGTACTTATAAAACAAAAACACGGGTGCAACTTTGCGCTGATGCGACAGGACTGGAGCTTGGAAGATAGTGCGTGACATTTTAAGTTTTAGAAATTCTTTTTTTGCATCTTGTGCAAGAGAGAGAGAGAGAGAGAGGGGGGGAGAGAGAGAAAAAAAAGAGAAGAGAGAGAAAAGAGAAAATAGAGAGAGAGAAAGAGAAAGAGAGGGGAGAGAGAGAAAGAGAGAGAGAGAGGGGTAGAGAGAGGGGGGATAGAGAGGGAGAGAGAGAGAAAGAGAGAGAGAGAGAGAGAGAGAGAGAAAGAAGGAGATAGAGAGGTTCAATGCATGCAGAAAAGTTTTAAAATTATTTGAAAGATTATACTGAGTGATTCCTCTCCTCTAAAAATCCACCCATGGAATCGTTTATAAAATTAAGAATCCTTTCTGCAAGTCAGCCATATTTGGTACAAATAAAGTTTAGTCTGTGTCTGACTTTATTCATTCTCCTCCTCAAGAGAATCAATTGAGACAACAAGGTCGTTTTTTATACGGAGGGAAATCCAGCTGCCCAAAAGTGACATTTTAGATTGAAAAAAAAAATGATCTCAGTTTGACACACATTTATTATTTCAAAACTAATATGATGTGGAATTTCCATGCGGTCTCGTTTGTTCTTATCATTCATCCATTGGGTTTGCGCGTTAAGCAATGAAATTAGTATTTTTAACTTTAGCGTGAGAAACTAACGAAAATTATATTTTAAACTTAAGCCTAACAAACCAAACAAACTAACAAGAATTCTATTTGAAACTTAATCCATACAGAACAAGCCGCGCATGCGTGGCCCCTCTCTGTATGTGACTCGATGTGGCGAGTGTAAAATGCAATAAATTTGGGCAATTTGGGGCATTTTTGACCCCCCCTTTGACCCCCTGGGGGAGCGAACCAGAATTTTTCTGAGGTCAAGGATGCTCATTTTATATCCAGAACAATAGCCTCTACATTTTGGCCAAGTTTAAGAAAAATTGAATGGATGGATCAAACGTTATGGGAGAAAAGGGTAATGTTTTGCCATTTTGGGGGCTTTTGACCCCCTGGGGGCACGAACCAGATTTTTTCCAAGGTCAGCGATACTTATTTTCTATTAGGAACAATTGCCTCCACATTTTGGCCAAGTTTCAGAGAAATTGAATGGATGGATGAAAAGTTATGGGGCAAAAAATGTCATTTTTTTGCCATTTCGGGGACGTTGACCCCCTGGGGGGCTAACCAGATGTTTTTTCAAAAATCGGAGAATGTCACTTTCTAACCTGACCAAAGTTACAACTTCATGCAAAATTTAAGAGAAATTCAATGGATGGTTGCGGAGAAAAATCCGGACGGACGGACGGACGGACGAACGGACATGCCTCAAAACATAAGTCCCCCGATTTTATAAATCGGGGGACCAATAACGAACATTCTATTTTAAACTTAAGCCGAACAGACCAACGGACATTCTATTTTAAACTTAAACCACATAAACCAGCGAACATTCTATTTTAAACTTAAGCCAAACAGACCAACGGACATTCTATTTCAAACTTAAGCCGAACAGACCGACGACAAAAAATGATCTCAGTCTGGGAGAACTTCTCCGTCCTCGAATGAAGACAGAACAGATACTATATATTGATCCTACCCGGAAATACTCAGTCTGTTCAAGAAATAGGTGACACTAAAAAGCAGTAAAGACGTGGACATGTGGAATGTGCATGCCTCATGGCCACTTTAATAAAGCAATATGATAATATGGTGGCAACGTGGTTTCTCAGGAAATGACGTCGCTCTACGGAAGTATGTGGAGAGAAAAATGTTTTGTCGCTCTCTTTTGTTTAAGACACGGATTGGGGTAGACGCATATTTCGAAAGATCGCTTACATTCGTGGAAGGAGGAAATTGCACGTAATGAGCATGGAATTGTTTCGACGGTTCTATGCAGAGAAATGTAAAAGAAGGAATAAACCCGTATCCCGAAAGTCAGTACGTTGTTTTATTTTTCTGATATTAATATATAGACTACGACACGCTGTTGACACGTACTGGCAAGTGTGAAGACGAACACAGACACCCCCTGCTGCTACTGCTACTACTACTACTACTACTACTGCTACTACTACTACTACTACTACTACTACTACTACTACTACTGCTACTACTACTCTGAAAACCATGCTTGCTCCTTTGACAACAAGCAACAGATGTGAAATCAATGAGACACAGACGTAACCGTATTTGCTATTACTACGAGACATCGTACCCGCATTTGTTTACATTGAGATAAGATTCCCGGTTCGATAATGCTACAAAAATGACAACGAACGGTCTCTAAGAAATTACGAAGCAACCTACAACCCGGTCGGTGATGTGTGGTTTGTAGAATTAATAAATAAATATTTGACAGATTCTACGTCGTTTGTCGCCATCAATGCATACCGTATGGAGATTGCAGCTGATGAAGAAAGAAGTCGACAAGATGGCAACTCGGGTTCACACGTGGAAATCCACATAAAGCGACTAAAATGTATCGGGGGAAAACGGAATATCTAACAAACTAAGAGTATTTATTTACCTCCTCTCCAGGAGGTTAGGCACACGGCCAGTTTTATCTTACTCCCACAAGTAAGATGTGACCCAAGGTCGGGTCGGGAAAGTGGGGGGTGAAAAGCTAGCGCCCGAGAAAGTGAGCACTCTGGCCATTAAAAATTGCCTGGGCAGCCCCGTCGACATTCCCCGGTAGGGGCGCCTCATGCAGTAAGCAATAAACTTACTCTCCCCAACGAGGGGAGGCAAAGCCTGGGAGGGTGGATCCCTAGAACTGCACAGGACCGACCCATAGACCGGCGTAAATCAAGCCCCGAAGGCCAAGACAATACCAGTTTATGGGGTGTAGTATCCATCGGAACAGATACTACACTTTGATCTTAGCCAAAAGGCAGGTATTTAACGCCTACCCACAATAGGAGTATGTGACACAAGGTCGGAAAGTGGGATTTGAAAAGCCAGCGCCCGAGAAGGTGAGCGCTCTGGCCATTAATAATTGCCTGGGCATCCCCGTCGGCATTCTCCGGTAGGGGCGCCTCAGGCAGTAAGCAATTAACTTACTCCTCCCCAAAGAGGAGAGGCAAAGCCTAGGAGGGTGGACCTCCTAGAACTGCACAGGACAGATCAGACCCATAGACCGGCGGAAATCAAGCCCCGAAGGCCAAGACAATACCGATCTATGAAGTGCAGTATCCATCGGAACAGATACTACACTTTGATCTTAGCCAAAAGGCCAAGGAACATTCCGGATGAAACTCAAAAACGGCAAATAGGTTGCCGTGTGGAACGCTCTTTCTCCATGACGGCCCGGATGAAGAAATGATAACGAGTTATCCCGTGAAATTATAAAGCAACTCACAATCCGAGTTCATTTCAGGGAAGAGGAATAAACACATTAAATAGTAATCCAGACCGTTGCAAACACCAGAAGCCTTGAAATATTGTGTTATTTAAAAAAAAAATCTAAATCCACTCGCGGTCGTAAGTAGTACAGCAATAATAATGATGCATTCATGTTATACTCAATGTTCAAATGAGTTCCCTTAATTAAATCATTGTGAAATTATTTACGTGAAAAAAGGGAATGCAGCATTTTTTACTATAAAATATCTCACCTGTTGGGTCATCAATTGAACTCGGGTTAGATTGTTCGAATCGAGAAAAAGTGAGTTTGCAAAGCCAGTTAAATATAAAAAAGAAAATGACAAAATAAAAAAATTAATCTCTTTCTGCTCGACATATCGCCCATTCTCTATTTCACTCCACAGCTACGGCTTAAATAATATTACTACCTTTTGTGATATTCCCTCTTGTTTGCAATAGACTATTTCAATCTGTTTATTCTTTCCTTTCTGTATTACTCTTTGACTGTTAATACCCCCACCCCATATATATATATATATATATATATATATATATATATATATATATATATATATATATATTAAGTGAGAGAGAGAGAGAGAGAGAGAGATGGAAACGAGAATAATAGATGCCTTACAAAAATAAGTTTTTTCAATCATATCTCAATCCCCAAACTGAGCAATATTTTAACATGTATTTCGTGTGACTGAAATATATAGGGGAAAAGACTTATGAAGACAAACGTTGATTTATTCAGCCTTAGTATAATAGATAATGGTCCGCCTTTTTTTTTTAAATCACAAAAGCAATACATTACTTCTAATATTCTCTGGGGTAGACATTTTGAATTAGCAACTATTTTAACGAATGTCTTGTATACAGAGTTCAAAAACATAAACACAGCTCTTGACATTTCAAAGAATATGTTTGATTTGAATCAATTTACGTAATAGAAAACGTCATTAATGCCGTGAAGGAGGCTTATCTATTCGTCCCGACAGCTTTCTTGCTTGCTTTAATCGAGTGGGTGCGCCAACATTCGAGATCAATTTAAAAAAAAATGCGCGCTTCTTCGAACAGAAAATAATAAAGTTTAAATGGTGTTATTAATCCTGAAAATTGATAATTGTCGACAAGGACTTGTTTATTGCCAAGCAAAATCCACTTTATTACAACCTAAAGAATTTGAGAAGAATTGTGAATAGAGCAGCAGTTTGTTATATCGTCGATAAATAACGAATTATATTAAAAATAAGAAAAAAATAACGGATGTCTATATAATAATACGCTGATGCAATTTCATGTTCGTACGTACGTTATCCCCCTCCACACATTAAAAAAAATTAAAATGGGATCACAATGCAAATAAAGTAATTAAAAAATTATATGATGTCGCTGCTGTGTGGAACGTGAAAATCGAACTAAAATCAACTTTTTGGCCTTCAGGCTAGGATCAAAGTGTTGTATCCATAATGTCCAAATACAGTACAATGATATCGTGGGGTTTGCGTTCGCGCGGGATGTCCAAAGAATAAAAATATGTCACAAACTCCTTCAAGGGTTTTGGAGGTAGACCTCCATAACCAGAAATGTTCCACAGATGTTTTGGAGATAGACCCCTATAACCAGATTTAAACATGGCAACAATATACAACATATGAAAGATACGACTGTTGACTTTTCACGTGTTCTGTTAGTTTATATAATAATATTTTATATTCCTACGTATGTTATCACCTATCACAATAATTAAAAAAAAAATGAGATAGTCCGATCAGCAAAGTGATTAATCGGATATCGCCTAGGTAAAAAATTTCGACTTCCTCCATTTTAAAATGAATTGTTCCAAAATAATATTATATCGTACCGTCGACTAAAGCGATAATAATTTTAACAAGCCGCGCGTGCGTGGTCCCCCTCTGTATGTGACTCGATGTGGCGAGTGTAAAATGCAATAAATTTGGGCAATTTGGGGCATTTTTGACCCCCTGAGGGCGCGAACCAGAATTTTCTTGAGGTCAACGATGCTCATTTTATATCCAGAACAATTACCTCTACATTTTGGCCAAGTTTCAGAAAAATTGAATTGATGGATCTAACGTTATGAGAGAAAAGGGTCATTTTTTTGCCATTTTGGGGGCTTTTGCCCCCCTGGGGGCGCGAAACAGATTATTTCCAAGATAGGCGATACTTATTTTCTATTAGGAACAATTGGCTCCACATTTTGCCCCAGTTTCAGAGAAATTGAATGGATGGATGAAAAGTTATGGGGCAAAAAATGTCATTTTTTGCCATTTCGGGGGCTTTTGACACCCTGGGGGCTAACCAGATTTTTTTTCAAAAATCGGAGAATGTCACTTTCTAACCTGACCAAAGTTACAACTTCATGCAAAATTTCAGAGAAATTCAATGGATGGTTGCGGAGAAAAATCCGGACGGACGGACGGACATGCCTCAAAACATAAGTCCCCCGATTGTATAAATCGGTGGACCAATTAAATTCATGTCAAAAAGTGACATTCGTTTTCATCGATTTGAACTTTTTTAGCTGACAAGTAGTTTTACGACATGATTTCATATTCGTTTATTTCTTTAAAGAACATTTAGCTGACACTGACAATTAGTTTACAGAAGAAGGAAATATATTTTGCCTGATAGTATTGGCCCTGACACATATTTATTATTTCAAAACTAATATTATTTTTTACAATAAATTATACAAATTGATGTAGAAGCACCGTGGAATTTCCATGCGGTCTCGTTTGTTCTTATCATTCATCTATTGGGTTTGCGCGTTTAGCAATAACATTAATATCTTTAACTTTAGCGTGAAAGACTAACGAACATTCTTTTTTACACTTAAGCCTAACAGACCGACGAAAATTCTATTTTAAACTTAACCCTAACAGAGCAACGAAAATTCTGTTTTGAACTTAAGCCTAACAAAGCAACGAAAATTCTATTTTGAACTTAAGCCTAACAGAGCAATGACATTTCTATTTTGAACTTAACCCTAACAGAGCAACGAAAATTCTATTTTAAACTTAAGCCTAACAGAGCAACGACATTTCTATTTTGAACTTAAGCCTAACAGAGCAACGAAAATTCTATTTTGAACTTAAGCCTAACAGAGCAACGACATTTCTATTTTGAACTTAACCCTAACAGAGCAACGAAAATTCTATTTTGAACTTAAGCCTAACAGAGCAACGACATTTCTATTTTGAACTTAACCCTAACAGAGCAACGAAAATTCTATTTTGAACTTAAGCCTAACAGAGCAACGACATTTCTATTTTGAACTTAACCCTAACAGAGCAACGAAAATTCTATTTCAAATTTGAGCAAAACAAAGCAACACAAATTATATTTTAAACTTAAGCCTAACAGACGGATGAAAATTCTATTTTAAACTTAAGCCTAACAGAGCAACGAAAATTCTATTTCAAACTCGAGCCAAACAAACCAACAAAAATTCTATTTTAAATTCAAGCCAAACAGATAAACGAAAATTCTATTTAAAAATTAAGCCAAACACACCAATGAAAATTCTGTTTTAAATTTAAGCCAAACAGATCAACGAAAATTCTATTTTAAACCGTAGCTTAACAGACCAGTGAAAATGTTACGGTGTAACCCCATGAAATGCCACCCATAGAATCGTTTCTAAAATGGACAATCTGTTCTGCAATCCATTCATATTTGGTACAAATAAACATCAATTTATGCCAGACTCGCTTATCAAGGTTCAGCTATAAATGCCCAACATTTTTTGTTTTACTGTCGTTCAATTATTAGCACACCTGAATACGAAATACAAACTTGTCAATAACTATTACACATTCCTGTTTTGGCACCGCCCTCATTTGGACTGTGATGTCTTTCTTCAGATCAGGAATAGTCTGTAGATTGTTTAAATAGACAGTATCTTTGAGATAACCCCACATATAAATTCTGGAGTGTGAAGCCCATTCAGGATCACACCTACTACCGACAAGACGATCACCATAAAATATAGATACGGCATAATCACGTTGACGTATCGGTACTCGTTGTTCGTTGGCCTTTTGGAGAGGAGGTAAATAAATACTCGTTAGATCACCAAAGTTAAGAGACGTTGAGCCGGGTCAGTACTAAAATGGGTAACCATTTGGGAATACCAGGTGCTGTATGTGCTCTCCGTTTATCTCGGCATCGTTTCCAGTCGTCCTGGATTTTTCTTTGTCATTGGAATCAAGCAGTACCGATTCAGGAGAGGTGTGATTGGAGATTGCGCAATCGTTGTTTCACAATTACACGCGCACCAACTTTTACAGGGAGGTATCCGTTGTCTTTCAAGACAGAACGGGGGCCATGCATGACTGAATCCTTCCTGATAAGTTAGGTACAGAATTAAGTATATTTGTAGCAAATATAGTTGGATCACAGAAAAGATTTTGAATTTTATTAAATATTCTACGGGTGTCATTTGGAGTGTGGCACTCATCCTGTATTTCAGACTTATCCGTAACAGACCAACGAAAATGCTACTTCAAACTTAAACGTTACCAACCGACATGAATGGCATTTCAATCTAACGCGGATCAGATTAACGAAAATGTTATTTTAAACTTAAGTCTAACACACTAATAAATGTTATTTCAAACGTATCTATATCAAACTAACGAAAATTATATTACTAACGTAAACAGAACATACTAACGAAAATGTTATTCAAAACTTAAGTCTAACACACTAATAAATGTTATTTCAAACGTATCTATATCAAACTAACGAAAATTCTATTACTAACGTAAACAGAACATACTAACGAAAATGTTATTCAAAACTTAAGTCTAACACACTAATAAATGTTATTTCAAACGTATCTATATCAAACTAACGAAAATTATATTACTAACGTAAACAGAACATACTAACGAAAATGTTATTCAAAACTTAAGTCTAACACACTAATAAATGTTATTTCAAACGTATCTATATCAAACTAACGAAAATTATATTACTAACGTAAACAGAACATACTAACGAAAATGTTATTCAAAACTTAAGTCTAACACACTAATAAATGTTATTTCAAACGTATCTATATCAAACTAACGAAAATTATATTACTAACGTAAACAGAACATACTAACGAAAATGTTATTCAAAACTTAAGTCTAACACACTAATAAATGTTATTTCAAACGTATCTATATCAAACTAACGAAAATTCTATTACTAACGTAAACAGAACATACTAACGAAAATGTTATTCAAAACTTAAGTCTAACACACTAATAAATGTTATTTCAAACGTATCTATATCAAACTAACGAAAATTCTATTACTAACGTAAACAGAACATACTAACGAAAATGTTATTCAAAACTTAAGTCTAACACACTAATAAATGTTATTTCAAACGTATCTATATCAAACTAACGAAAATTATATTACTAACGTAAACAGAACATACTAACGAAAATGTTATTCAAAACTTAAGTCTAACACACTAATAAATGTTATTTCAAACGTATCTATATCAAACTAACGAAAATTCTATTACTAACGTAAACAGAACATACTAACGAAAATGTTATTCAAAACTTAAGTCTAACACACTAATAAATGTTATTTCAAACGTATCTATATCAAACTAACGAAAATTCTATTACTAACGTAAACAGAACATACTAACGAAAATGTTATTCAAAACTTAAGTCTAACACACTAATAAATGTTATTTCAAACGTATCTATATCAAACTAACGAAAATTATATTACTAACGTAAACAGAACATACTAACGAAAATGATATTTTAGGTGTCAACGTAAAAGACAACCGAACATTGAAATTCAAACACAAGTGTAACCGACCAATGAAAATATTATTTAAACCGTAGGTCTGACATACTAGTCAAAATGTTATTCCAAACTTATCTGAAAAAAAATTATTCCTAACTGAAGCTTAACCGACCAACATAAATACTATTTTAATATTAAGCGTACCAGACCAACAACAATTCTACTTTAGACTTGATCTGTAGGTGGAGAAAAGTGTAGTATCTGTTCGGATGCTTCACCTCATCTTTCTTGCACTCGGTCAGTTAAGAAGAACACCTTCTAGACTGCGGCAATTTTTTATTTTTACCCCAATCCAAAGTTTTTTTTTTTGGGGGGGGGGGGCGGGAGCTGAATTCTCCCCCATATTAAAAACCGAGCTTATGCCTAACTCTTCCCTCATGGGGAGGCAAGTAAATAGGGACCAACGAACATGTTATTTTAAACGTAATTGTGGCAGACCAACGAACATGTTATTTTAAACGTTATTGTGGCAGACCAACGAACATGTTATTTTAAACGTAATTGTGGCAGACCAACGAACATGTTATTTTAAACGTAATTGTGGCAGACCAACGAACATGTTATTTTAAACGTAATTGTGGCAGACCAACGAACATGTTATTTTAAACGTAATTGTGGCAGACCAACGAACATGTTATTTTAAACGTAATTGTGGCAGACCAATGCAAATGCTATTTCAAACTTTAGCGGAATTTCAACGATGATATTTTAAACCACGATATATTAAACGCTTGCATAATCACATTGAGACTTCGGTTCTTGTTAGATCACCGAAGTTAAGCGACGTTAACCCTGGTCAATACCAGATGGGTGACCATCTGGGAATATTAACCGCTGTAGGTCATCTTCCCTTACCGGGGTGTACATTCGGCTGGGGACTGCATGTGAATTTGATATTCTCTAAAAGCTTCCTTTTTCGATGGAAGCCGGATGCCCATTAAGGGCGAATACAACACGAGGTATTACGAATGAGAAAAAATATTACAATGTTTGTATAAATAAACATTTTTTTATAAATTAAAAATGTGTACT
>OY744537.1:78355025-78417525 GCA_963556195.1 Sepiola atlantica | reverse complement strand
AATGCGATTGTGTTGATTTACATATTAGGATTGCTCGGTACGTTTAGGAATAGGTATCCAAAAAAGTTCAGTAGTTACATAATCAATTCCGAGTTTCATCGGAAACTTCCGAGACTGGCGAATGTTAACGAAGTTTAACGAAATTTAGAGAACTAACAAAATATATTATTAGCGTTTGTTTTTACGAAGTTATTTAACGAAATAAACTGTTTATTTTATCTTTAATGTTGTTTCTTTTTATTTTGGTTTATTTTTGATAATTTGGATATTAAATTTTTTTTCAATTTCAACGTTTGTTTTGACTTAATTTCTTAGTTTCGGTTTCATAGAGTAAAACGAGTGTTTTCGGAGTTAAGTTGGGCATATTTTCTGGTCGTGCTTAAAGGGTAAGGCAAAAGCATGGCCAGAGGTTGCGAGCACATGTATAGCCTGTAGAGGCTAGACATTTAAGGTGGGGTGTTAACGAGCTCCGTTCGTTCGCAGTTTTTGTTTCATGAGCAAACGATTCTGTTCGGAGTTCATTTGTGCATCCTTTCTGGCGGTTCTTGAAGGGTGTGTGAGGTGGGGAAGGCATGGCCAGATGGCGAGGGCAAAGGCATGGCCAGAGCGAGTTCATTCAGAAATCCCCAAAAAGTTTCTTTTTGGGGGGGAGGGGGAGGTTACAAAAGGGAAGGTAAAATTGTGAAGAATCGTATTTAGAAGGAAAATAAATTATAGTAATTGTTTTTTTTTCTAAAATCGGGTACAATTCAGAAATTTGTTTAATAATATTTTTGAAAGGTGCATGTTTTCCAAATTGTTGCATGTAAAAACGCAAGGTCCATATTTAAATGAGTAAACATAAGAAATAAGTAATAAAACCAAAAAAATATCAAAAATATTCCAAATGAAAAGTTACAAAAGAAATAAGGGTATCCAAAGAATTCCATAAGAACTCTTTCTAATTCCAAATGAATAAGTAAGAACTCTTTCTAATTGATTAGAAATATAGTCGTCTGCCGAAAACAGCGCCTTTTTAGTTGTATATCTCGGTAAAAAAAGTCGGAACTTGATTCGGCTTTATCCGTTCGTAGTCGGAACTGCCTACGTCACGACTACGTCATGACTTCAAATCTATGGATACATATTCCTTAAAAGCACCGATTGCTCTTATAGCTAATCTGGGTTCTGGGATGTTTTCAAGTGATGTTTCAAGCTTAACATTTTCCATGTTTATTTTTCTAGATGTGAAATAAAATCTTTCAAAATGTGCTCAACTACTTCAGGAGCTATGTATTACTATTCCATACATGCAGTCCTTAAAAAAAAACTTTGGCATCGGAGTTCAGAACTGATTTATGTGTGTTTAGATTTAAAATCTATTTTGTTTATCTTTTGTTTGCGTGTATATGTTGACGGGAATATACGACTATTACAATGTTTTTGATGCTATCTTCTTCTTCTTCTTCTTCTTCTTTCGTTTGAATCAGATGATTCTGGTGTTGGCATTAGTTTCCCCGATGTTTTTCTAGTTAGAAATCTTTCTGGAAAGACATCGGGTACTTACGGGAATGACCACGAGAAGGTTTCCAATATCCCTAAGTGAAAGTGGTACTGTGGACTTGGAACACCCAGGTCTTCAGTCCGTGTCGTTATCCACTTAACCACCGTCACCTCCCTGATGCTATCTAATGTATGTTCCGTTTAGTTGAACTATTTGACTATTACAGAATTAGGAGTTATTAAATCTGATTCTAAAAGCCGATTATGTTTCACTATTTGACTATTTTGTTCAAAAGATGTAATATGTGGCCTATCACGGGTAAATTGTGGCAGTCGTATTTGGATGCGTGTACTATGGAATGTGAAGAGGGACTCTATATCTAAATGTAAATGAACTTAACATCTCGGTTTATCTCAGATATAGTAACCTTGTTGTGGAGTGTAATATAAACGAATATTTTTATCGTCATTCACTATATATAAAAAATAACATTTTAAGTTACAAATGTTTAAATTACTTTATAAGAAGAGCATAGAAAGAAACAAATAAAACATTCAAATTGTTCATTTTTATTTAACGTCACTTTATTTCCGTGGTGATGTTTCGTTATGACGAGAAAGTAACAAAATAATTTATTTTTAAAAGAAAAGATTCAAATAATTCGAAAAATCAAGAGAGGCGCGATAGAGCTCTATCCCTTCAAAACGGCCTATGCTAGAAATCTCATTTCTTTGATCAATCATAACTCAAAAACCAATAAACCAAATTAGTTAAAACTTTGCACAACATTTTTTTTTGATAGATTCTATACGTGTGTAGAATTTCAGCATCATTAGTCAAGGCAACCCAGAGATCCAGAAAGGTCGGGCATGATTTTGTGTTATCTGTGTGTACGTACGTACGTACGTACGTATGTATGTGTCACCCTGTATATCATCAACTATTTGATGGATTCAGCTGATTTTTGGCAGAGATAGAGGTTCTAGGGTCTAGTTGATGGCATTTTAATTTCAGTTTACCATATACGTTAGTTTTCCAGAAAATTCCAAAAAACCCTTAAAAATGACCATTGTATTGAGGCATAGCCTTTACAAAAGTAGTGACATTCCATGATAAATACCAGTATACTGAAATCATATGCCCTTAATAGGGTTAAGATGAAAATTCATATACATTAAATGTACAAAAGCAAGGAAATTCCCAAATGTTTACACTTTTATTGTCATTAAGGGTATGCGAGTACAACAGGGCTATGTATTTTACTGGTAGGAATTTTTCTTCAGCGCACCTCACACACTTCATCCACTCATGCATAGAGATTTATACTGTATACCCTTAATGACAATAAAAGTGTAAAAATTTGGGAATTTCCTTGCTTTTGTACATTTAATGTATATGAATTTTCATCTTAACCCTATTAAGGGCATATGATTTCAGTATACTGGCATTTATCATGGAATATAATTAGATTTTCTCATTTACTTTTATTATTTTAAACTTTCTCATTTGTTTTAAGAATCGTCTTTTTATTTACAGAAATGTCCAAAATAAAAAAAATGCACAACGTTAAAAAAAACGACGAAAGTCGGTTCACAAAAGCATGTAAACGTCCAAATACTGACCGTAATTTTATGTGGCTGTAGTTTATCTATTAAATGGCGGACACATTTAACGTTATTATGTGGTAAGTAACAAGTTAAATTAAAAAAACTATTTGTTTGTTATCGAAATGGATCGAAATCATAAGAAAGTATGACTATTAATATATCCACGTCGAAACAATGAACTATTTAAATAATTTCAAGCTTCTCATTCAAACATAATCTACACGAGTCCTTTAAATATCTACATGTATTGGATCATCGTAATTTTTTCCACTCAATTATTGGCGAGCGTCCGCTTTCGTTGAGTTTCTAAGAATGGTTCGCTAGTGATATTTTGAATCGGCGTTGTTTGTTATTGAATGTGTTTTTATGGTTGTTAAACCTGGTTTTAAAATCTAGGGAAATTACCCTTACGTAAAGTTTCTTGTTATTCGGGTTTTCTTTTTCAAATATTGGTGCTTGGTAAATAATACTTTTGGTTAAGCAGCTATTTTGTAGTGGACAAAGTGCACAAGTTCTACAGTTACAGTTTTTCTCTTCATTATTAACTTTCTTATTTCTATTTGGGTGATTTCTATTAGAGTGTAGGTTATTACTATTTCTAGTCGTTATATTATTGTTCTTCTTAGTGTTATTTTTGATCCCCCAATTTATAAAATCGGGGGACTTATGTTTTGAGGCATGTCCATCCGTGGGGTCGTCCGTCCGTCCGTCCGCAATCATCCATTCAATTTCTTTGAAATTTTGCATGAAGTTGTAATTTTGGTCAGGTTAGAAAGTGACATTCTCCGATTTAAAAAAAAATCTGGTTAGTACTCCAGCGGGTCAAAAGCCCCCAAAATGGCAAAAAATGACCGTTTTCTCCCATAACGTTTGATCCATCACTTCAATTTTTCTGAAACTTGGCCAAAATGTAGAGGCAATTGTTCTGGATATAAAATGAGCATCCTTGACCTCAGAAAAATTCTGGTTCGAGCCCCCAGGGGGTCAAAGGGGGGTCAAAAATGCTCCAAATTACCCAAATTTATTGCATTTTACACTCGCCACATCGAGTCACATACAGAGGGGGGCCACGCACGTGCGGCTTGTTATTGTTGCTATATTGATCGCTTTTTTACGCATTTCGTTTTTACGTTTTTCTCTACTACCTTATTTTAGTAATTTGTTATTGCGTGCTATAGTTATAATTTCTAAATCTTCACAGCGCACGTAGGACAGTTTTAAGTTATTTTTATTCAATATTTTATGCAAGAGGTTAGTTACCCAGACAGTGTTTTTCGATGCGGTTTAAGAATTTCTTGCCAAGCTTAATTTTCAGCATCTGGTTATTTGGTGGCGTAAACCAAATGATATTTCCTTTTCTTGTAATTTTAGCATTATTATTTGTATCATGTTGCTTATATTTAATCTCGATATTTTTATGCCCACTATTTAAGAGATCCGTTGTACATGATATATAAAAAAAACCCAGACACTTGGAATTAAACATATTTAAATAACTTCATAAGAAGAATATAGAAACAAACAAATAAATCATTAATCGTTCATTTAACGTCAGTTTGTTTCCGTGGTGCTTCTTTACGATGGGAAAGTTAAAAATAATTTATTCTGAAAATCAACGAGAACATTGAAACAATTCGAAAAGAAAATTAAATTGTCTCATTTATTTTAATTATTTTAAACTTTCTTATTTGTTTTCAGAGTCGCTTTTTAATTTCCAGAAATGTATAAAAAATTAACTAATGTTCCAACGTAAAGGTAAAGACTATGAACATCGGTTCACAAAAGCATCTAAATGTTCAAATACTGATCGCCATTTTGTGGGATTGTATTTTATTTATTAAATAGCGGACGCCCGTAACGCTATTTTGAAGTAAGTACAAAGTTAAATAAAATATAAACCACTTGTTTGTTATTAAAATGAATTCAAATACGAAACATTTATGACTATTGGGATATTCACGCCGAAACAATCAACCGTTTAAATAATAATCAAGCGATTTATTATAGCGGGGTTATAGTAAAGAATATCATTTCTCTCGTTTCGGTCTTGTTTTTTATTTCCATTTTTTTCTTTGCTCGGCGATGATGAGTGGGGTGATCTTTGCCAAGCTCAGATAAGAAAGGGATGAGTGTGACTGTCTTGTAGGATCGTCTTGTGGTGTATTTTTTGTGTTATGGTTTATGGCCAGGGGATAGGGGTAGTAAAGCCTCAAGGTTTATGACTGGAAGAAACCGGTCTCTTTCCTTTACCACTCCCCTATTCCCAATAAGATAAAATAAAAATAAAACACCACACCAACCGGCACTCTGCTTTCTTCTTTCTCTTCTCGTGTACCTAACCTTACTTTTGCATATCAGATAAATACAGATCAATTCATATTATCCAGCTTTGACAGCGTTCGTGTGGGTTCTGTTGTCACGCTGCGAAAAGCCGATTGCAGAATGGATTCAGCCATTGCTTAATACTGATACAAAAAAAGTAGAAGAATAAGAAAAAGAAGAAAGGGGAGAAGGAGGGGGGGTAGGAGGGAGGGGAAAAGGAGATAAAGAAGAAGAAGAAGAAGAAGAAGAGGATGAAAAGAGAAATGAAGAAGAACAAGAAGATGACAGAAGACGAAGTAAGGAAAAAGAGGAGGTGGGGAAGAGAAAGAAGTAGATGGAGAATAATAATGAGGATGAAGGAGGAGGAAAAAGAAGATGAAGAAAGGGAAGAGTTAGAAGGGAGGAGAAGAAGTAAACGAAGAAGAAGAAGGAGGAGAAGGGGGCAGAGGATGAGTAGGAGGAAAAAAATAAGGAGTAGAAGGGGAAAGAAGAGGGAGAGTAGGAGGAACAGGGAGATGATGATGATGATGATGATGATGATGATGATGAAGAAGGAGGAGATGAAGAAGAAAAAGAAGGGTGGAGAGAAGTAAAATGGAGAAGAAGATTTACAAGAAGGAGAAGAAGGAATAAGGAAAAAAGAAGAGGGAGGAAATGGTTTAGAGGAGGAGGGAGAAAAAGGTTTACAAGAAGGAGAAGAAGGAATAAAGAAAAAAGAAGAGGGAGGAAAAGGTTTAGAGGAGAAGGGAGAAGAAGGTTTACAAGAAGGAGAAGAAGGAATAAAGAAAAAAGAAGAGGGAGGAAATGGTTTAGAGGAGGAGGGAGAAGAAGGTTTACAAGAAGGAGAAGAAGGAATAAGGAAAAAAAAGAAGAGGGAGGAAATGGTTTAGAGGAAGAGGGAGAAGAAGGTTTACAGGAAGAAGAAAAAGGAATAAGGAAAAAAAGAAGAGGGAGGAAATGGTTTAGAGGAAGAGGGAGAAGAAGGTTTACAAGAAGGAGAAGAAGGAATAAGGAAAAAAAGAAGAGGGAGGAAAAGGTTTAGAGGAGAAGGGAGAAGAAGGTTTACAAGAAGGAGAAGAAGGAATAAGGTAAAAAGAATAGGGAGGAAAAGGTTTAGAGGAGAAGGGAGAAGAAGGTTTACAAGAAGGAGAAGAAAGAATAAGGAAAAAAGAATAGGGAGGAAAAGGTTTAGAGGAGAAGGGAGAAGAAGGTTTACAAGAAGGAGAAGAAGGAATAAGGAAAAAAGAAGAGCGAGGAAAAGGTTTAGAGGAGAAGGGAGAAGAAGGTTTACAAGAAGGAGAAGAAGGAATAAGGAAAAAAGAAGAGGGAGGAAAAGGTTTAGAGGAGAAGGGAGAAGAAGGTTTACAAGAAGGAGAAGAAGGAATAAGGAAAAAAGAATAGGGAGGAAAAGGTTTAGAGGAGAAGGGAGAAGAAGGTTTACAAGAAGGAGAAGAAGGAATAAAGAAAAAAGAAGAGGGAGGAAAAGGTTTAGAGGAGAAGGGAGAAGAAGGTTTACAAGAAGGAGAAGAAGGAATAAGGAAAAAAAGAAGAGGGAGGAAAAGGTTTAGAGGAGAAGGGAGAAGAAGGTTTACAAGAAGGAGAAGAAGGAATAAGGAAAAAAGAAGAGGGAGGAAAAGGTTTAGAGGAGAAGGGAGAAGAAGGTTTAGAAGAAGGAGAAGAAGGAATAAGGAAAAAAGAAGAGCGAGGAAAAGGTTTAGAGGAGAAGGGAGAAGAAGGTTTACAAGAAGGAGAAGAAGGAATAAGGAAAAAAGAATAGGGAGGAAAAGGTTTAGAGGAGAAGGGAGAAGAAGGTTTACAAGAAGGAGAAGAAGGAATAAGGAAAAAAGAAGAGGGAGGAAAAGGTTTAGAGGAGAAGGGAGAAGAAGGTTTACAAGAAGGAGAAGAAGGAATAAGGAAAAAAGAAGAGGGAGGAAAAGGTTTAGAGGAGAAGGGAGAAGAAGGTTTACAAGAAGGAGAAGAAAGAATAAGGAGAAAAGAAGAGGGAGGAAATGGTTTAGAGGAGAAGGGAGAAGAAGTTTACAAGAAGGAGAAGAAGGAATAAGGAAAAAAGAAGAGGGAGGAAAAGGTTTAGAGGAGGGGAGAGAACAAGAATGTATACGCAGTATTTTAATGCTCATACAATCATTTATTTTTGAAAATCAAACTTTTTTTTCAGTTACTGAATATGTTATAGTTTTCACCAGGTCTTCGGAATATCTGCCCTGTCAGATAATAGTAAACCAGGAGTGACAATAGCATATCCATATTGATGCTTCATCCTTGTCTTTTGCACTCCTTCCATTTTACATTGTTTTTCTTATCATTCTTTCTTCTGCTGTGCTCTTCTAGAACTTACTGTTTTTTCTTCTATTTTTCTATCTAACGTATTTACGGACATCACTTATTTCAATCTATATTTTATATTGTACGACTATATCTCTATGGTCACAGCTATTATAGTATTATTAGATTAGACTTTAGGAAAAGTGGACTAAAATATAGAACATTTGGAAAATTCGTAACTGAAAGTTTAATTTTTATAGATAACTTCGCGTGGAGAAATATAACTATTATTATACTATAGCTGAGTTAATCAACGTTTGTTTGCATTAGTTTTTTTTACTATATATTTATTATATCCACCCCTTCGAACTGCATTTTGTTTCAATCCCGCCTCTTATTATATACGCTGCCTATGACCCTCGCTTTTGTAACTCTTTCTATCACTTGTTTATTAACATTCACGGGTAATCACACTCACATGTAACAACACTGAAAAGTTAATCAATTCCCCCCTCCCGTCGCCACTCCCTTTAAGTTCGCCCCCCCCTCCATTTTATATTGACGAAGAGAGACAGCGAGAAAAGAGTACTAATACTATCTAACTATCTTTTGCGTGCTATTAATTTGCAAAATATATGTCTACAGAACAAATTAATTTAAGCATATTTAAGGATAATCTTTTTTTTTACAAATATGACTGAATTCGGTATTAAAAATAGTGAGTATGCCTGTAGTAAGATTAGAGGACAGTGTTTAAAAACAATTTTAAAAACGGTATTTTCCACGTAAGGTTAGATTAAACAGAAAAGTGGAAAATTCTATTACAAATAGAGATTAGAATTAGGGCTACGTGTAAGGAGATGACGTTATGGACAGGAAGTACAAACTAACAAGTAGTGTCACAAGATCAGATGTAGGTGTGTAAAAATAGATTTATAAACGATATTTTCCACGTAAGCTTACATTAAACAGAAAAGTAGAACATTCCATTAGACGTAAGAATTAGAATTAGGACTACGTGTTAGGAGGAATACGTTATGGACATGAAGTAAACATAATTTAAAAAACTGTATTTTGCACGTAAGGCTAGATTAAACAGAAAAGTGGAAAATTCCATTAGAAGTAAATATTAGAATTAGGGCTACGTGTGAGGAGATGAAGTTATGGACGGGAAGTACAAAGTAACAAGTAGTGTCTCACAAGATCGGATGTGGATGTGCAAAAATAATTTTAAAAAACAGTATTTTCCACGTAAAGCTAGGTTAAACATAAAAAGTGAAAATTCCATTAGAAGTAGAGATTAGAATTAGGCTTACGTGTCAGGAGATGCCGTTATGGACAGGATATGCGAGTAACAAGTAGTGTCACATGATCGAATGTGGGTGTGTAAAAATAATTTAAAAAACGGTATTTTCCACATGAGGTTAGATTTAACAGATTTAACATTGCAATACAGCTTCCTATTCCAGTAGCTTCTTTCCAAGAATCGCAGACTTATGGAACTCTCTTCCTGCTGACTGTTTTCCTCCTACATATAATCTTGTTTTTTTTCAAGACTAAGGTCAATAGGCATCTCCTGTCTTTGCGATGATCCTATTTGTTTTTGTTAGCTCGTTACATCAAGTGGCTTCATGCCGTGTCTGGAGCGATTTACTGCATTTACAGTGCATTTACTAATGTTTTCACGCCTTGTTAAATCTCACGAACGACACGACGCTGTAGCAATTAAAACAGCCATATTATCTATATTTGCAAAATTTTAAGATCGTCCATGATCTTTACATTTTTTATGCAGTAATATGTTAGGCGGGTTGAAATTAGATTAAATTGAAAGATGAAATTTTAATTAGAAGTTGATATTAGAATTTAAGTTAACGTGTTCAAAGGAACAGGAAGTCGTACGTGAAAGGTGACGATAAGAGCATCGTGTGTTTTTCTTTAGACTTCTATCTGTCGACCAGGACAGACGTGTTTTTCGGAGACCCTCTCTCCTCACTGAGGAATATGCAATATTACTACAAATGTACTAAGAGCCATTCTAAAGAAAAATAAATTTAAAAAAGAAATAAATTAAAACGCCGATGGTGTGATATGGTCATTAATATCTATTACAACTACGGAATAAGAAAAAAACAGATCGACTCTACTGCGACTACCACGATTTATTATTTCTGTTAGTATCGTATTGTTCATCCACAAAATATCATCTGTACCCTAAGGATGGCTTAAGTGAGTCGAAACCTAGAAGCAAAATATTCAGCACACTTATTTGTTTTAGACGTTTTCTGAATGTGGTTATTTAAAGAATTGAGAAAACTTAAGATTTTGGAAAAGTTGATAATATATACGTACATACATGGAGTAGACAAAATGATTGGAACATTCTTAAATTCAAAGAACGTGTACGACGGTTGCTACATAATAGGTGACTTTATTGAGCTTAAAAACTACATTATTCGAATGTTGATTCAATTCATTGGTGATTCAGACTCTTATCATACAAACTCAAACAATTAGTCCCTTTTCAAGCTAAGTTAGGTTTAAGCATATTTTTACAGAATGTATTATTTTAGTGTTATTAACTAGAATGTGTCTTAAATTAGAAAGATGGCAGTTATGTTTTTGTAGATGTTGATAAATTGAGTTAGAGTTTACAAGATGCATGGTGCGGCGACGAGATAGGGTAGTGCTTGTAAAACCAATGTAGCTATTAGCTTTATAATTATAGGAGTTACATTCTCTCAAAGTGCATTAACACTTATAAATAACATTGGTTCTTTCTAGTGGTTTTTGGCTTGGGGAGGAGTTGTTTTTTACTACAAGATTTTAAGTTTTATATTTTTATAGTAAATAATGAGTCTAATTTTAGTATTATTGTCAATTAGGGATATGTATCTGTGTATAATATTTGTCATGGCTTTTTCCTCATATCTGAAGTTTGGTTACATTTGATTACAATAGTATATGTTAATATAGTTTGAGTTGTGATATTGGATATTATTATTATTTTTACTGGTGTTTTTTAAAGTTTCGAATCATTAATCATATTTGTTCATCAACGATATAATTAGGGAATTCGTTGTTAATAAGTACTTGTTTTATATTTTTTAATTCAATGAATAGTATTTTTTAGGGGAGGGGATTAATTTGGCACGGTTTAATAGATTTTTAACAATAGCTATTTTGTAGCGATAGGGGCACTCGCTCTTGAAATAAAAAAAAAACAAGAATTTAAGCGGATTGGTTTTTTATAAGTAGAAGTGTTAAATGATTTGTTAGAGGCGTCAATAAGAACATCTAAGGATGGGATTTTATAATTTACGTTCAGTTCTATACTGAATTTAAGAACATAGTTTTTTTTAAAAAGGTCTATGAGGTTTGTGTATTTGTTCATTATTAGATCATTAGAATATCGTCGACATAGCGTACGTAAATAGAGTGTTTTTTTAATGTTATTAAATATTTTTCCAGGTTTGACATGTAGAATTCGCTAAGAATCGGACCGAGAACCGAACCCATAGATAGTTCTAGTTAAGTATGTATTGTTTAGTAAAAGAAGTAACTTTAATAAAAAAATATCGAAAAAACTTACCGAAGCAGATGTCTAAAGTCTTAGCGGGCATTTGTTGTTTTTCAGGAATGCGCATGTTAAACGTTCGTTAATAAGTGTAATCTGCTATTCTCGAATAAGTGATCTGTATTAGTTTAATTTCTCTGGAGAGCCCTGATACTGTTATTATTTTCTTATTACGTAAATTGTATGATGTATAAAATGCGAAGTGAACCTAAAAAGATATCAGTCAATATGTATAAGCAGTGATAATAAAGCGAGTATGTTAGTATTCTGAAATAAGCGGTGTTCATATAATTATTATGCAAGGAACAATTACTATCTCGTGATTACGGTACCTGGAGAAGTAGATAATAAGATGTAAGTAAAAATGGCAACTACGTTCTCTTTAGAAATCGTATTTGGGAGAAGCGGGTAATCCGGATGAAATGTAAGATTTTTTTGAATGAAGACGAAATGAACGCATACTTTCTGGAAACACGCATAAGAGCTTAGGCTAATGAATGGCGAAACATATTAGCATATGAAGGTTTTAGTTATTAAGCTTTTATGTCTGGATGCGGGGAGGGAACATTCGACTTTACTTTATTATATAGATAATAATTTAGTAAATATTCTGAATTTTTTTTTGAAATGACAGAAATAATTGTTTGAATTTTTAAAAAAATTCGACGCATTTATTAAATTATCATAAAGAACCTCTCCAAATATAATCTGAGGTTAAGATCGGATTCTAACTTTGCCTGATGAGATCTCAGTTTATAGTAACTGTTGATCGATAACATCGACATGCCAGTGTCGCAGATTTTGTACATGTCTGTGTAAATAAAATTATCATATATATATATATATATCTGAGTGAGTTTAATAACAAGCAGTACAAATAGCTTCATACAAGACCCAATGACAGTTTGTTGATCACTTTCCATGCTCGTTTAAATGAGCCGCCGACTCGCTATTTACAAAGTTAAATTCCTCTTTAATTATTAGCTAATTCCCAATGGGCGAGGGGTTAACGCTCTTGACTGCGAATCAGTGGCGATTTGTGATCGGAGTTCGAGCCCACCGACCGTTGAGAATTAACTTCCTGCACTGAATATTACGTTAGCATGAAACATCAATGTCTGTAGATAATAAATAATTGATATATATATATATATATATATATATATATATATATATATATAAGCTTTTAAAAACAACAATGTATATGTATTCAACATTAATAATATAATGCAAGCAGAAGCAGCTTTAAAAATACAATATACATGTATTCAACATTAATAATATAATGCAAGCAAAAAAAAAAAATTTATATAGACCATCCATAAGAAATACCATCCACAAACACAGGTCCACGGCAAACAGCAATATTATCGAACCTCCAAGGAGTTTGCATCCTTGGGATACTAACTAAATCTGCATATTTCAGACTTAAGAATTATATAAGTGAAATATATGCATGTATCCCCCCCCCCTCAATGAGAAACAAATTGGGAGAGAGGGAGAGAGAGTGAGAGGGGGGAATAAAAGATAGAGAGAGTGTGTATGTTGTTTATTCGTGTTTGTACATGCCTGAAAATTGAAAAAAAAACAAAACAGTCGTTAACAATTGATTAAAACACAAAAGGACACGAATCGATGGACATCTATCTTTTTATCTATCTATTTATCTTTTTTTATTCATCTATCTATCTATCTATCTTTTTATTTATCTATCTATCTATCTATCTATCTATATATCTTTTTTATCTATCTATCTATCTATCTTTTTTTTTATCTATCTATCTATCTATCTATCTATCTATCTATCTATCTTTTTATCTATCTATCTATCTATCTATCTATCTATCTATCTATCTATCTATCTTTTTATCTATCTATCTATCTATCTATCTATCTATCTATCTATCTATCTATCTATCTATCTATCTATCTTTTTTATTTATTTATCTATCTATCTATCTATCTTTTTATCTATCTATCTATCTTTCTAATCTATCTATCTATCTTTCTAATCTATCTATCTATCTATCTATCTATCTTTTTTTATCTATCTATCTTTTTTATCTATCTATCTATCTATCTATCTATCTATCTATCTATCTATCTATCTATCTATCTATCTAACTATCTATCTATCTATCTTTTTATCTATCTATCTATCTATCTATCTATCTTTTTTATCTATCTATCTATCTATCTATCTATCATTTTATCTATCTATCTATCTATCTATCTTTTCTATCTATCTTTTGTTATCTATCTATCTATCTTTTTTTATTTATCTATCTATCTATCTATCTTTTTATCTATCTATCTTTCTTTTTAATATATCTTTTCTATCTATCTATCTATCTATCTATCTATCTATCTATCTATCTATCTATCTATCTATCTTTATTATCTATCTATATATCTATCTATCCATCTATCTATGAATCTTTTTCTATCTATCTATCTATCTATCTATCTATCTATCTATCTTAATGTGTGTGTCTCTCCTTATATATATGTATATATATCGCTGGGATCTATAAATGATCACATTAAACTCGACCTGTGTTTCATTGTCCAGATCTGGGGGTAAGTAAATAGAAGACAGCGTGAGACTGTCTGTGCATGTATATGCGTATGAGTAGGCTTTTATTCGTGTTTCTACACGTCAGCACATTGCATAACCGGACGTTAACAAAGCCACGAATGAGAATGCAATAACCAGAAAAAGAACTGCCGCATATCCGGGTTCGGTGCTCGTTCGATTACAATCAGTTGGATCATACAAGAGACTCTGCATTGAATTATAATCGTGCAACTCTCACGTTTTCTATTACGTAAGATCATCTGGTTCGTTTCAGTTTTCGCATATGCTATTTTTAAAGCCAAGAACACATTCAATCGTTTTATGGAAACCAGGAAGTTGTTTTGATTAAAAACAAAATCGACAAGGTAAATAAATAGATTAAACCTAAATTAAATTTCATCAAAATACTACATTTTCTTCCCTTCTTTTTTGTAGGTTTAGCACTCTGGTAAGAGATATCAACTGCTATTATTAGTAATTATGCAAACTTTTCGTAAAAGAATGGAGCATTTTAGGCGGCTGATAATGCTTATATATGTATTAAGATTACATTTACTCCGTAGATTCAGCTGATTATCCCAATGGGTAAGAAGAAAACAACAACCGAGAACATAGGTTAGAATCAGATGACCAAGCCTACATGTGCTTTAGATTGACCTTACACCACAGCGTTAGTTACTTATATTTCTTATACCGTTCACCTTCGATCCAGGACTATATCCTGCTAAACTATGTCTCTGAAAGCATAGATAAAACATTCTTACTCGACTCGAATTTCCAGATTTGGGGATTTTAATGCACACCACCGTGAGTGGCTGGGATTCTCCAGATTTACTCACGCAGCCGGAAACTCTACGTATAATTTCTCCTTAGCTCACTCCCTCTCACAGACTGGTTTTCCCGACCCACATCCCTGATCGAGTAGACCAGCAAGCCTCACTTCTCGATCTGTTCTTGACCTCATTGCCCGAGGCTTGTGTGATGAACGCCCATAGCCCGCTCGGGAATGCTGATCACATTGTGGTAATGATTTATATCCCCCTAAAAACTCGCCCAAAAGCTGATGAGCATTTTCTCAAAACAACGAGATACTACGAGGAGACTAATTTTGAGTTCATCAGAGATCACATCAGCGACGCCCCATGGAGTGAAACCTTCTCACTCCCTGCTGATCAGTGTGCAAATCAGTTAACCGAATGGGTCTAAGCAGGCATTGAAGCCTATGTCCCTATGCGAAAATCCTTCTGCGAGCCTCACTCTCCACAATGGTTCCCCTCGAAATGTGCAGCTGCCATTACTGAGAGGCAGCAAGGATTCCGACAATTCAGCCGCCATAAGTCAACTACGAATAGACAGAAATTTATAGAATCAAGAAATAATTGTAAGGCAGTGATAGGTTAAGCAAAGTGAAGGTATACAGAGATACCCCCAAAACGCATTCAGTCACAGAAACTAGGCACTCGCGATTTCTACATTAGTGTGGTGACCAATGGACAATCAGCAATTCCCCCGCTATCAAACGACAATGATGTCGTTTGCGCGACAACTGATAAGACTGAACTACTTGCCCAGCGTTAAGCCGTAAACTCTACTTTGGACTCGGCAAACCACACCTCCCTAAATTCCCATTGCGGACTGAAGCCACACTTGAAAACCTGGTAATCACTCCATCTCAGGTCAGGGACATCATAAAAAACCTTGATACCTGTAATAGTAATAAAAAATGCTCTGCTGAACTGGCCCGTCTTCTCCAAACTCTACAACAAATGTCTTGCGGAATCTTGCTTCCCTGATAGCTGAAAAATTGCCCCTGTGGTACCAGTCTTCAAGAATTCTGGGAATAGAACTGATCCTCAGAACTACCACCCAATCAGTCTACTCCCGATCTTTGCTAAAATCTTTGAATACTTAATCAATCTAGCGATAGTCCGTCACCTCGTTATTGCTAAACTTCTTTCTGGCCACCAGTATGGATTAAGACAAGCACGATCTACTGTGGATATCCTAACGGTTATCTCTGAACGCATATATCATACACTGGGCAAGGCAGATGAAGCTAGGGCAGTAGCGCTTGATATATACAAAGCCTTTGACAAGGTCTGCTACATAGGGCTTCTAAAAATTCACTCATATGGTATTACTGGACAAATATTTAATATAATTAGATCCTGCCTAACCAAAAGAAAGATCTAGGTTGTCCTCGATGACTGTTTATCTAAGCAGCAGTACATAAATGCTGGTGTACCTCAAAGATCCATTCTTGGATCTTTATGGTTCCTGATTTTCATAAATTACCTCCCTGATGACATCGAGTCTGAAATAGATATATTTGCTGACAACACCACGCTCTACTCTCGTCATGTTGGCAAAATGGACGCGCACATATCCGAGGCAATAGCCGAATCCTTAGAAAATTATCTCCAGACTATAGTTGATTGGTTCCATAAATGGTTGGTAACTTTTAATGCACCAAAGACAAAGCTCCTTTCCTTCAATAACTACAAGAAAACTCTTTAACCACCGATTGTCATGGCAAATAACAGCCTACCTGAGAGTTCAACATTCAAACTCCTCGGCCCAACATTCACAGGTAACATGAATTGGAACAAATAAATTGAAGACATTGCCAAGGCTGCTGCAAAGAAAGTGGGCTCCCTCTACCGAGCTAGTAAACTTCTCACATCTGACAGTATCTTATATCTCTACAAAGCCACCATCCGCCATACATGGAGTATTGTTGCAACATCTGGGCTGGTGCATAATCCATTAGTTTCTCTCTCTTAGACAAGGTCCAAAAAAGAGTTGCCAACTTAATAAAACAAAGCTCCAGACACTGTCCCATCGCCGCAATGTTGCATCCTTGTGTTTGTTTTACAAATACTTCAGTGGATGCTCTAATACCCCTCGACGTAAATACACTATACCAACCTGTTAGATAATGGCCCTATGGGAATGGACGTATCTGTTGGAGATCGGGTTTGACTTGTGCGATTTGTAGCGGAGTCACCTCGTGCAACTTTGGTGCGATGTTTTCTCACGGTACGGGTGACAGTTGACGAGACCTCGGGGATCGAGGGTTAGGTTACACCTGTGCGTCGATCACGAGGTTTCGTGACGTTACAGTTTTCCCGGTGGGAAAACTAAGTTGAGATTAGCAGTTCTTGACTGGAAGTCAACGAGTCAACACGCTTTAGCCATGTAGCGATTACATAAGCTAGGGGATTTCGGATCCCCAAAAATGAGAGCCAGACGAAATCCCCCTCTTCCTTCCTTTGCAAGTAGCTAAGTAGTTAGAAAGTAGTAGCTAAGTAGTTAGAAAATTAACTAGCGTAAGCTACTCTCTCTGCTACAACGAACTTGCCCAGTATCGACAAGCTAGATAGTAATAAATTGCTCTAAATTAAAAAGGAGAAGCCTTGTTATATTTTATTGTGCGTACAAGATTTGATTTCAGCATACGAAGAAACCGCCGGTATGATGGAAGAAGCGAGCGAAGTATGAAGCGACAGACTGATAGCAGCCCGACACAAAGCAGGCGACAACAATGGCGGTGAAGAAGAGGGACACACGGTTAGTACAAATAGTTCCATGCAGCTGGGAAATGCGAATAGAAACGACACATCGTCACGTTTAGGGATCAACAGACGAGAGTTCTACGACAACAGAAACTCCCGCCATGAAACGTATTATAAACTAGCAATTCAACACAACCGACAATCAGCTAAATACAATCCATTCACTGTGAAGGTCCCCAGATGCCGGAGAGCCTTCTACTCCAATAGCTTCTTTCCTCGTGTTGCCGGCCTCTGAACCCCCTTCCTTGCTCCCTGTTTCCCCGACTGTACCGACATGCAGAAGTTTAAAACTAATGTAAACAGACATCTCGCTGCACAGCTCCCAACTTAGGATTTCAGCCAAAACTTCCACCCTTATTCTCAGTAGCCCCCTACGTCTACAGTGGCGGCCTGTCTTGTTTTGTGTGAACTATGTTAAAACATTTCCAACATTTCAGCTTGTTCCGAATATATTCGGGGGCTAAACGAGAGAAGGCGGTAGTAAAAACAAAGAAATTAATATGGTTATGAGCATAGTGAAAACGTGCATAGCAATGATCCTCATTCAACCCCGAGCAACGTCGGGTCTTCCTACTAGTACATCTATATAGTAAATAGTGCTTCATAGATTTAAAAAGCATATGAATGTTATGCTCTAAGTTGAAAATTATTGAAAATACTTCAATTGTAATTATTTCTTGTGAAGTGTCAGGACTGGGTAAACTGGATTTGTCCTCTCGCTTTCGCGTTCTAGCGTTACCTGTCTGTGTGTCTTCATTTATAGTGGAAGACGCAGTCAATTAGTTCATTTGTATGTATTATCGATTACCCGCTTATCAATGCCCAAAAGCCACTCGAGGATACGGGTTAATGCGTTTGTCCAGAGGATTGGTAACGATGGTTGAGACTGGCTAGAGTTCGATTATTTAGGACAGCTCAACAAGAATTTGTTTATATTGGACTTGAAAACGACCATGTTTTAGTCAGTTGGGAATCAGCCGCGTGGAACTGTGTCCCACAGATGAACAGTTCTTGAAAATAAACTTTTGTCATGGAAGTTCCGTTTAATTTTTGGTACACAGAGGAAGAAAAGAAAAATATTTTCAGTGGCTGTAGCTAGACAAGTTTTTGCTGTGAATGTTTTACAAGGAGAACCATAGATTGGAGCTCAGTCGAGCACCTGCCATGAAAATAACGATAGAGTAGAGAAAGACTAGCAACGTCTCTGCTGTGAGAAAGAGTCTGTAGGGAAGAGAAGAGGACGTCGCCCACTAGATTTCGAAGTCGGTTTTGTACTCTGTCGAGACAGGAAAGGGTGATCTAAGCGACATCTAGGAATAACCTGAGATAAACACACTGGTAATAAACAGAAAGATAGAAAGAGAGAGAGAGAGAGAGAGAGAAAGAGAGAGAGAGAGAGGGGGGAGAGAAAGAGGAGAGAAAGAGAGAGGGGGACATGCATAAATAGAGTTAGAGAGTTAAAGTAGGAGAAATACGCTGAAACCTACAGAGAGGTAGAAAGAGAGAGAGAGAAAGAGAGAGAGGGGAGAGAAAGAGGAGAGAAAGAGAGAGAGGGGGAGAGAAAGAGGAGAGAAAGAGAGAGGGGGGACATGCATAAATAGAGTTAGAGAGTTAAAGTAGGAGAAATACACTGAAACCTACAGAGAGGTAGAAAGAGAGAGAGAGAGAGAAAGAGAGAAATGGGATGGAAAGAGGAGAGAAAGAGAGAAAGGGGATGGAAAGAGGAGAGAAAGAGAGAGAGAGAGGGGGGAGAGAAAGGGGAGAGAAAGAGAGAGGGGGGACATGCATAAATAGAGTTAGAGTGTTAAAGTAGGAGAAATACACTGAAACCTACAGAGAGGTAGAAAGAGAGAGAGAGAAAGAGAGAGGGGATGGAAAGAGGACAGAAAGAGAGAGAGAGAGAGAGGGGGGGAGAAAGGAGAGAGAAAGGGAGAGGGGGGATATGCATAAATAGAGTTAGAGTGTTAAAGTAGGAGAAATACACTGAAACCTACAGAGAGGTAAAAAGAGAGAGAGAGAGAAAGAGAGAAAGGGGATGGAAAGAGGAGAGAAAGAGAGAGAGAGAGGGGGGAGAGAAAGGGGAAAGAAAGAGAGGGGGGAGAGAGAAAGAGGAGAGAAAGAGAGGGGGGCATGCATAAATAGAGTTAGAGTGTTAAAGTAGGAGAAATACACTGAAACCTACAGAGAGGTAGAAAGAGAGAGAGAGAGGAGGGAGAGAAAGGGGAAAGAAAGAGAGGGGGAGAGAGAAAGAGGAGAGAAAGAGAGAGAGAGAAGGGGGAGAGAAAGGGGAAAGAAAGAGAGGGGGGGGGAGAGAAAGAGGAGAGAAAGAGAGAGGGGGGACATGCATAAATAGAGTTAGAGAGTTAAAGTAGGAGAAATACACTGAAACCTACAGAGAGGTAGAAAGAGAAAGAGAGGACATTTCTGCCACGTTTATTAGATTTATGAAGAAGGTTGAGGTTAAACCTATTGCTATATAGATAATTAAATTTGTATGAATTCATGTTTTATTTGATTTATGTAACTTAATTTGTACATACGCATAGACTCAGAATTATTCGACACCAATCGATATTTGAATATTTTCTTAGGAAATGCGAATATTTGCAAGCACTTACCGAATTGGACACACAGTTCTTTTTTTTTTATTCTGTATTTAGTTTTATGAATTCATCGTGCACTTTTTTGGAAGTTTCGATCTATTCGATTCATATTTATAGACCTTTCTAGAAATCGGTGCTGGCCAAAATCAGTCGGCCCCCTCTCTTATGGAAATTATGAAATGCTTCTCCAATGTTCGCACTAATATTCACATTAATATAAAATAACGTTTAAGTCGGCGAAGTTATAAAAAAGCAACAATGAAATAACAAGTGTAAACCCTTTATAAAAAAAATGGTGACAAAAAATTATGCTTCCCCAGTCTTTGCACTGATATAAAATAACGTCTAAGTAAGCGAAGTTACAAAAAAAAGAAAATGAAATTACAAGTGTACACTCTCCGTTAAAAATGACGATAGAAAATTATGCTTCGCCAGTGTTCGCACTAACTTTCATATTGATATAAAATAACGTCTAAATCGGCGAAGTTAAAAAAAATGAGAAAGACAGAAAACGTCTCAAACTGGAAAGTTTAAGAAAAAGAAAAAAAGAAAAACATATAAATCAGTATAGAAAAAGAAAAAAGAAAATATCTCATTATAGAAATAGAGTGAAGGATTTCTTTTCGAATTGATTTAAGACAGCTATTTGCTTTCTGTTTTCCCTTTAATACTTAGAATTATTTCGTCCAGCAATTTTTTTTTATTCGCTCACTTTTCTATGACGGATATTTATTTATTTATATATTCATATGCAAATAAATACACATTGGTCTTTGTTATAGAGCGGAGGGTGATGTTTTATGGATATTGTAACGTGCTTTTTATTTTTAATGCAACATTTAGAACGAATGCTGTTTCAAAAAGAAATAGCATTAATCTATAAATCTATAAATTCCCAGAAAATTACGGACAATGTGTGAGTGCTACGTACAGCGATGATTCATTCGTTTTGCAATAATGATGAAGACGATTTGACATAACAAGAAGAAGACATTCACAACAAGAACTCGTCCTCTACCACAAATGCAATTTTGGTAAAATAAATTGTAACAGACCGACCGAGATATATCCAGACGCACCTAAAACTGAAAATGGTAACTCAATCTGCGCGTCAAGCGATAAAAATACTATTTTAAAATGATGCGTAACGGACAGTCCGACAGACGAAGCCTTCTACACAGACCACAGACCACAGACCACAGACATAAGGACGTATCTGATAAATCTATCTCTTTCTACATAAGTTATATATATATATATATATATATATATATATATGTGTGTGTGTCTATAATTAAATAAACACTATTACAATCTACGCCAATTAACCAGCGTTTCGATGATATCATATCTCTTCAGAGACTGAACAAGCCGCGCGTGCGTTGTCCCCCTATGTATGTGATTCGATGTGGCGAGTGTAAAATGCAATAAATTTGGGCAATTTGGGGCATTTTTGACCCCCCTTTGAGCCCCTGGATGCGCGAACCTGAATTTTTCTGCGGTCAAGGATGCTCATTTTATATCCAGAAAAATTGCCTCTACATTTTGGCCAAGTTTCAGAAAAATTGAATGGATGGATCAAACGTTATGGGAGAAAAGGGTCATTTTTTGCCATTTTGGGGGCTTTTGACCCCCTGGGGCGCGAACCAGATTTTTTTCAAGGTCAGCGATACTTATTTTCTATTAGGAACAATTGCTTCCACATTTTGGCCAAGTTTCAGAGAAATTGAATGGATGGATGAAAAGTTATGGGGCAAAAAATGTCATTTTTTGCCATTTCGGGGACTTTTGACCCCCTGGGGGCCTAACCAGATTTTTTTTCAAAAATCAGAGAATGTCACTTTCTAACCTGACCAAAGTTACAACTTCATGCAAAACTTCAGAGAAATTGAATGGATGGTTGCGGAGAAAAATCCGGACGGACGGACGGACATGCCTCAAAACGGGGGGCCAATAAAAATGAAAAGTGAACCCCCCCCAAAAAAACCGTATGCGTGTTTTTTTAAATACTTTTCATTTTTATTCAGTCTGTGAAGAGATGTGATATTATCGAAACGCTGGTAAATTGTCGTAACCTTTAAAAGTGTTTTATTTTATAAATACTACACTTGTTATTGAGCACTTTTGTAAATATTGGTTTTATGTTCATTATATTAATATATTTCAACTTTATATATATATATATATATATATATATATATTTAAATGTTGAATTAAATTAAAGATAATTGAATTATCGTTTAATAATAATCTATCGTGATAATATAAAGCTCAATATATTGAATAGAGCAATCAATTCTAGAGATGAGAGATGAGAATAACAAATTGTAAAGATACAATATTTATTAGAACATCAAAAGTTCAGAGCAAGGAGCCTCATATCCTTAATCCATGGATTTTCAAAGATACACTTTATCATCAGAGGATAGGGAAAAGCCGACAATGTAATTGTAAATATTATCGGCAACATTTAACTTTAAAAAATGTACATAAAATAAAACCAAATAAAACCCAAAAGGTTACGTTCTCATCTCAACATAAGACTCTTTACCTTTTGGTCTTTATTTGGTTTCATTTTATGTAAAATTTTCAAAGTTAAATGTGTCCGATAATATTTACAATTACATTGTCGGCTTTTCCTTATCCTGATGAAAAGAGTTTATCTTTGAAAATCCATGGATTAAGGATATGAGGCTCCTTGCTCTGAACTTTTGATATTCTAATAAATATTGTATCTTTACAATTTGTTATTCTCATCTTTCAACTCTAGAAATATATATATATATATATATATATATATATATATATATATATATATATATATATATATATATATATATATATATATATATTAATGCTTGTGTAAAGAATCGGAATTTGAGTTAAAAATATGACTGGTGCTCCGGGGTTTCAAATTCTGCGAACGGCTTGAATAATTATCTCTACACTGACGATTCCGGAAGGATGAAACGTATACGTATGTAGATAAACAAATATTTCTAATTATATGTATGTATGTATGTATGTATGTATGTATGTATGTATGTATGTATATCGTAGTACATGATAAACTCTTAAATTAATGAGTCGATCATCATTACTTTTGGAACACAGCTGCTAGGCATAAGGATAGGTAATATGGCTATATTTTATTTAATATAGTTTTTACCGAAGTAGGCAAAAAGGAGGTGGAAGCCCCCCGTGAAAATTCATATAGCTCCAATTTTGTTGAAATTTTGACCACGTGTATTTGATATCACTTAATAAAGATGCCACAAATTTCAGTTTCTTTAAAGTATTTAAAAGTTTTTTTTTGGGATCATAATATAGGCACAGCCTTACATTGGGAAATAGAATTCTTTCAGATTTGAAGTTGATCCATATTCGTTAGACATCAATTAAGCAAGATTCCCTGAATGTCAATTTCTTATTAAGTAGCTTAAACATTAAAATTTAAACCTTTTATGAAATAAAAATCATGTAATCGATTTTGATCGAAATTAGAATAAGGATTCTAAACATAAGGTTTATATTATTGGTCCCCCGATTTATAAAATCGGGGGACTTATGTTTTGAGGCATGTTCGTCCGTCCGTCCGTCCGTCCGTCCGTCCGGATTTTTCTTCGCTAAGTGACATTCTCCGATTTTTGAAGAAAAATCTGGTTAGGCCTCCAGGGGGTCAAAAGGCCCCGAAATGGCAAAAAATGACATTTTTTGCCCCATAACTTTTCATCCATCCATTCAATTTCTCTGAAACTCGGCCAAAATATGGAGGCAATTGTTCCTAATAGAAAATAAGTATCGCTGACCTTGGAAAAAAATCTAGTTCGTGCCCCAGGGGTCAAAAGCCCCCAAAATGGCAAAAAATGACCCTTTTCTCCCATAACGTTTGATCCATCCATTTAATTTTTCTGAAACTTGGCCAAAATGTAGAGGCAATTGTTCTGGATATAAAATGAGCATCCTTGACCTCAGAAAAATTCTGGTTCGCGCCCCGGGGGGTCAAAGGGGGTCAAAAATTCCCCAAATTGCCCAAATTTATTGCATTTTACACTCGCCACATCGAGTCACATACAGAGGGGAACCACGCGCGTGCGGCTTGTTATATATTGATTTTAATCTTCTTAAGGGGGCAGAAAATTAGTGTAAAACTAATCTTTTCGGGGAATTAATTTACCCTGTCCTGCTAGCATATATATAAAAAGCAAATTCGTCTGTATGCGTGTATGTCTGTCGCGGTTTATGAAACAGCTAAACTAAGTCCAGATTTGGAACCAGTACCTTCGGTCCGATTTCCTTATCGATATCAGAAGTTCTTTAACATTTTTAAAAACTTATTATTAAAAATTAAAAGCACGTAAAACTGACATTAGTAACAAATGTTCCGACATTTTTAGCGTTCCTTTTCAGAGCCGTCCGAATATACTTCGGAAACTTTTCACTACCAGCTAGAAAAATAAATAAATAAATAAATAAATAGAAATAAGTCAAGATTGTTTTTTTTAGTCAAATCATCGTCCGTATTTTATATCCTTTTTTTTTGTTAATTAAAAATGGAACATTTTTATGCTTATTAATTTATAGCAACTGAACCATTTTTTGACCGCTAAAACGCAAGGGACTATCGTGAATTAGGGGCCAGATTTATAAGGAAATCATAAGTTGAGCGTTGTGCAGCTAGATGCTTGTTCACATTACATTCAAACTTCTGCATGTTGGTACAGCCAGGGAAACAGGGAGCAGAGATAGAATTCCAAAGGCAAGCTGTTCGAGGAAAAAAGCTATTAGAATAGAAAGCTGGTGGTCTCTGGAGACTTTTACAGTGAAGGGGTGTGATTTTGCTACTTGTCAGGTTTGTCGATGGTATTTAGGTCGAGTGGGCAAAAATGCGGCAAGTTCGTCAAGCACATTCCGTGAAAGTAATTGTAAAACAAGCACAGAGATGTGAC
Organism: Sepiola atlantica; assembly: GCA_963556195.1. Taxonomy (NCBI): domain Eukaryota; kingdom Metazoa; phylum Mollusca; class Cephalopoda; order Sepiida; family Sepiolidae; genus Sepiola; species Sepiola atlantica. The sequence goes on along the minus strand of OY744537.1, from coordinate 78,392,548 downwards.
AGGGGCTGGAGCTTGGTAGACAGTGTGGGACCTAATAGGTTAGAGACTCTTTTTTAGACCATGTTCAAGAAGGAGTAATAAGTTGTTGGTGCACCAGTCCAGATGGCCAACAATACTCCATGTATGAGTGAATGGTGGTTTTGTAAAGATATAGGATACTGGCAGGTGTGAGGAGTTTTCTAGCCCAGTAGAGGGAGCCCATCTTCTTTGCAGCAGACGTGGCAGTATATTCTATGTATTTATTCCAATTCATGCTACCTGTGAATGTTAGGCCAAGGACCTTGAATGCTGGACTATTGGGAAAGGTTCTATCAGCCATAACAATCGGTGGTTGGTAAGGTTTCTCATAATTGTTAAAGGAAAGGCGCGTTATCCTAATTTTATGCTAAATCTATGCGGGATTTGAATCCCTATGCCGAACTCATAAACAGTTCAAGAAAGCTACAAAGACAAACTATTTTCGTTTTGTCAGTGACCGTGTAGAAAAGAGTTTTGCGCTCAGTTCCAACATCTTATTCCGTCGTTCAGGGTTCGAATCTCATACTAGACAAGTGTTTTTTTTTTGCTATAGTGTTCCAGTTATTTCCTAGCAGATATCGAACATCATAATAAACCGGAATAATGCACTTTGTGTTTAGAATTTGAAGGGCTGACAATAAATAAGACAACACGGTGGCATATTTACAAGAGTGTGTACTTACAGAAGTACAGAATAGTATGTTACAGAAATACTACTCGAAGACTGGGTATTTACTTCCTTCCCACCGCAGGAAGATGTGGTACAAGGCCGGAAGGTGGGGAGGATCAAGTCAGCGCCCATAAAGAAGGGACATTCTAACCTGTTAAAGATTGTCTCAGCAGCCCCGTCGGCATTCCCCAGTCAGGGCGCCTCAGGCAGTAGGCAATAAACTAACTATTCCCCAAAGAGGAGAGGCAAGGCCTGGGAAAATGGACCTCTTTGGACTACCCAAGACTGATATCTCATCCCTACAGATAAAAAGCAACTGAAATGGCCAAGTTTCTTCCAGACTGATTGTCGAGAACGGATCCTCGACTAGTATCTTCCAGTCAAGAGTTTCTGAGCGACTTAAGTTGCGGAGAGCCTGCTTCGCTCTTTTGTCGTAGGCTCCTCTATAGATAGTGTCTAGACGAGTCCACATAGTCGCGAAATAGGGTAGACCACCATCACGCCATAACAATTTTTGATCTGAACTAACATACAGAAGAGAACAGTTTGAGAAACCCGGCGTTGGCGGGTATTTCGGCTAGTGAACATCTAAAATGAAATCGAGCACGCCCGATTGATTTCACAAACGACGAAGCCAAAAGAGACATTAACATCTGTCTCTGACAAATCAAGCAAAATTTCGTATCATAAAAAAATAATCCAATCGAACAACAGCTTAAAATCGTTGAATGTGAATAGTTCTGTGGGAGAAATCGATAAGTCTATTTATTTTTAACTCGTCTGACCAATGTTATCAGCAGTTTTTTTTCACGCCCGCACGCCCGCACGCCCGCCAGCCCGCATGACAACGACACGTAATGCAGATATGTACATTTAATCATAGCAATTAATTCAATCATCATCTTTTAGGGACTATCTACATATACTAGCCTGTTCATATAATGTATCTATTTATTTTATTCTGTACGTATCCGTCTCGTTCAGTCCGTATCTCTCTCCACATCTCCCTTTATCCTTCTCTCTCCGTATATATATATATATATATATATATATACACTATTTAAAAAATATTATAGAATATTTGGTTTTATTTACATATCTATACGTTTCATCCTTACGGGGATCGTCAGTGTAGAGATGGTTATTCATACCGATCGCAGGACTCGAGCCCCGGAACTCGAGTCATGCTTTTAACTCAAATTCTAACGCTCTAGCCAACACGGCCGCTATAAACAACCCGATAAATCAGCGAGAGATTAAACCTATTACAGGCAGCCGCCGTAAAGAGTATTCGACTGCTGAAGTAACATGCATTATATATATATATATATATATATATATATATATATATATATATATAATAAGGAGAATATTAAAAACAAATATTTTGAAAACCTGGACAACGCAAATTATTTGTTTTTTCAAAATAAATTATTTATTTACTTTAAACACTTAAAAAACAAAAACTTAACTGAGTGCTACACACAACGGCATATCGACATTTATCGTCTATAACATCAAGACGAATTTCAACTTGACTGCGATAAATATGTCTCAGTCGGGTAGAATTATACGAGAAAAGAAGAGAAGAAAAAATATGCTTATACTTCTGACAAAGATGTTTATCATCGAACATAATCAAGTTTTTAAAAAAAGTTGTTAAAGTAAATAAATAATTTATTTTAAAAAATAAATAATTTGCGTTGTCCAGGTTTTAAAAATATTTATAAAAAATATTCTCTTTATTATTGCCATTCACGCAACGTTTTCAATGTGTGACTTTTCAAACTATATATATATATATATATATATATATATATATATATATATATATGTGTGTGTGTGTGTTTATATATATATATGTATATACATATACATATGTATACATATATATATGTATATATATATGTATATATATATATATATATATATATATATATATATATATATATATATATGTATACGTATACATATATATACGCATATACATATATATGCATATACATATGCATATATTTATATTTCCGCTAAGTAAATTACTAAACAAAAGCCGGAATGCCTATAATCTGAGCCAGGGACGCCAACAAGACCCAAACAAAAGTGTCAACCACCTGCTCTTCATGGATAACCTCAAGCTGTATGCTAGTTCAGATGCTGACTTAAGCCGACTCCTGCAGGTTGTCCATACCTTATGAAGTTTGGCCTGGACAGACGTGCCAAGTGCTCCCTTAGATAAAATAATATTCTGTTAGAATTATTTTCAGATCAATCAAAAAATAGTCAATTTTTCTTGCATAAAAAATTTCTGAAACCTTCTTGCACGAATCTGATCCATGTTGACCCGTAGCTTATGAATATTAAAGTAGTTTTTTTTTCATATAACCTGTTCGGGTTCACCCGGAATTCAGTAGCTAATGTTGTGCAAGTTCATCTTGTGCAATTTCTACTATCCTGCCAAACATAAACGCAGACACACAATCCGACGGTCATATAAATATAGTGACCCAACAAAATGCCACGGATGGAATCGCTAACAAAATCACAATCTTTTCTTCAATGTTATCATATTTGTTAAAACTAAACTTCAGTGCCTGACTTATCCATCAAGTATCAAAAATAAATGTCCAACAGTCTTTGTTTATAGTCGTTAAATGAGAAGCGTACCAATATCGCTGACGTCATACTCTTATCTTCGCGCTGCGTTTGTTTTAGCGGTGATTTTACTTTCAGTTAAAGAATTTGTATCCTCATTGTTGTGAAGTTGTCCAACAGTAAATAATAAACAAAGGAAGTCAAGTCGAGGGTTGGTTTAACAAGTGTATTAACAAAGTAAGAAAGTGACTAGCACTTGGCTAGACAGTTACAAGACTGTGCTTTGTCTTCTCTGTGTCTCTGGTGACTCGCACTATTTATAGTGACAACCGGTGTTGTTTCTCCTGTGTAAGAACGGCCGGTGTAGCACTCATCTATAAAACGTTTAATAATTTATGAAGATGTTTGCGAGGACTGAGTGAGCCATACAACTGGAATAAAATGTTAAGTTAAACCACTATTATTTTTTATTATATATATATATATATATATATATATATATATATATATATATATATATATATATATATATATATATATATGCTACACCTCACTATGACAAAAACCTCAGAACACCCTCCCCTCTCTCCCACCCTATGACAAATTCACAAAGACTCCCACCCCTACCCTTTTTCACTCACAGCCATCCACATTCATTTCACTCCCTGCCACTGACTTCTCTCAGCCCGGGCGTTTGTCCAGTGATGTCAGCAGCCACGGCTACTACTTTTTCTCATCGACCCATCATGCCTACCCACTATTTCGATGTACTTGCATGACATTTTTCTTAAAATCCACATCATGAGGTAGTCTTACAAATAAAGACGAAACGTTGATGAATATATATATATAAATATCTCTTGGTTTTTCCTTTTTCATTTCCCATATATATATATATATATATATATATATATATATATATATATATATATATATATATATATATATACATATATATATATATATATATATATATATATATATATATATCATATTCGCTAACAATCATCGGTGTGCCTGTTTTGCCAGTCGAATAATGCGAACCCAGGAGCCGAGTCACTATTGATTCTAATCCAACATCTTTATCCATGCGGCCACCGTGACAGCCTTATTGACGGTGAGAGATATAACCCGTATATTTATTTACGCATATAGTAAGTCTCAGAGAGTATTCCATCTTCCATGAAGCGAAATACCTTTCGCAATATAGCTTAACTCGAAACTTTTCATATTTGTCTCAAAGTGATTGACTTGAAGAGAGCTTTAAGAATTAGTTTTTTATATAAATAAATATTTATTATCAACAGACGTACGCTTCATGTTCACTAACAATCATCAGTGTTGCTATATATAACTGTACTGCCGGTCTAATGATTCGAACCATGGACCCGAGTCACGGTTGACTCTAATCCATCATCAGACTAGCGGCAGAGCTAAAAAAATATATAGGCATGACACAGGGAAGTTTCAAGCAAAGATTGTACACACACAGAAACACCTTCAAATACAAAAACAAGGCAAACACGGCACTTGCGACCCGGATATGGCAATTTAAAGATGAAAAGACACCCTTTACCATCAAATAGAAAGCTATAGAGAGAAGACCATCTTTTTCTCCAGTCATAGATAAATGTCTTCTGTGTGATGCAGAAAAATACCATATATTAATGGGCATTATCGACCCAAATACGATCTGCTTGAACGTACGAGACGAGAATTTTAAGGGATGCATCCACAGGAGACAAGCACTACTTATAAACTGGACTTACCGATACATATAAAGGCCTACAAACTATATCACTCCCTTTGCCCAATACATAGCCCCACAACCGCCCCACAAAATACCGACTTCCACTCCGGAAAACCCTCTCAACTATATACAAAATTAGGAATACATATCTTAATATTTTAAATAAGCCCATCTCTACACCATAACAGTAAAGCACACCAAGTTAATATGTAACAAAAATGTTTTTTTCCAATGATAATTTTTCCAGCTTTTAAGAGGGTAGCCCCCTTAGAAATCTCCTTAACAGGTTAAATCTTGCCGATCTAACCCGTGTCCTTCCTCTAGACCAGACTTAATCAGTATATCAATATCTTACTCCTGTAAGCCTTTACTATATCTTGGTCAAAAATGTTAAATTTCGAGCACAGGATAATTAAAGACATTGCAGAGTTACTTCCCTTAGACCAATTAATGACTACGATACCGGAATAGAATTACATCTTTATTTAAATTAATTTTAGATTGATTTAAAGTCTTTTAATCCAGGTCCTGATATTAAAATTGATGGGTTTTTAACCTTCTTTTCTTTTTTTCTCTCGAAAGTTAAAACCTATAACCCATATCCTCTCCTGAGCATTTTCTAGACGACACCACACCTAATATACGCTCCAGATAAACATTGATGCACGGGGCTCGTTTTGAGATTTAAAAAAAATATATTTTGACTATTTTAAATTTTAACTGTTACACCCCCTTTTTTCAAACTTTATTAAACTGTATAGTCCCAATCCCCCCCCTCTAACACAAATTTTAAACAAATATACACGACACTCTAAAGCAAACAACGTATCCAAACGAGAGTGATACGTGGGTTCACTTTTCGAAAACAGGTGACAACATAAGCTGAAGAGAGCCGAAGAGTTAAGCCCTTCTGAGCTTGAAAACGACGGTACTAATGTTGTACTACTTTTTCTGTACCAAATATATATATATATATATATATATATATATATATATATATATATATATATATATATATATATATTAACGAATTCCTTCACAAGGAAGGTTTACGAATGGCGATAGAGACAGATTCCAAAATTTTCAAATGGTTTTTGGAATCTGCTCTATGCAAGAACTCAAAACACTCTATTTTATAGCGACTGGCGCAGCATGGCTTTTCAACCAAATGCTGGCCAATAGCAGAGTTCAAAGTCGCAGAGAGAGGGTGAGATAGGGATCCTACTCTTCACTGTCGAATTTTGTATGGAACGTGTTAGTTTATGCGAGTCTGCAAGTGTAAGGAAGGACGCTCTATAAAGCTAGCAGCACACTGACATTTAAATTGCTAAACAACATTACTATAATTAGTATAGGACACACTATCCTTGCGAAAGGAAGGAAAAACAGGTCTTATCGAAAACACTAAGCGTAAGGCAATAAAGTAGAAGCAATTAATGATGCTTCCAACAATCTGCTTGCCCAGTTTTGTTTACTATTTCCCTCTATGCAAGGTAGTTTCAAATAAATAAGGCATTTGTAAGGGTCAAATATTTGGGGTGATTTGAAGTCAACAACCTGTCTGTTAATACAATCAATAATTAGGTAACCATTATCAATGAATATTTCCCTAATCCTATTCAGCTCCGAATTCAATCTACTAGGGGAACAGATCATAAGAGCTTTGTGTACCAAAGTGTTAATTAAGTCTACCTTTCTAGATTTCGGTACAAAAAAAGACCAGTTTACATACAGGCAAGTATAAGTAGGCTTCGTGTAGATGGTAGTGAGAGAGCTGCCCCTTGAATGTTCAACAAGGACATCCAAGAAGAAAAGACAATTATCCTTCTCACTTCTCATAGTAAACTTTAGATCCCCATGAATGGAATTTAACTTATTGAAGAATGCCAACGCTTCACTTGTCGATGAAAACATGGACAAAAGTGTCGTCAACATATCTATCATAAGTCGTGGGTATGGTTACAGAACTAAATAATACGGATTCGTAATAACCGACGAAGATATCAGCCAAAGTAGGGGCCAATTGACTCCCCATTGAAACCTCATCGATCTGACTATACATAGTATTGTCGAAGCTGAACTCTACTGATTTTGTACACAGAAGTACCAATTCTATGAAGATCTCTTTTGAAAAACATGGAGAAATCAGGTAACATTCATAGAGTGCTTCGGCACAAATACGTCTCACTCAAAGATACATTGGTAAAAAGACAATAGAAATCAAAGGAGCACATAACGGATGTCTCAGAACCCGAATCTAACCCACGTAGGCCTTCAACAAACCGATAGGAGTCAGGGACGCAGTGCGTAGTGTATAACTCGCCCACAGGTTGCAAGATTTCTAAGAGCCACTGAGCCAAATAATGTTAGGCGGACCCTATCATAGATAATGTAGGTCCTAGTGGAACAACCTCCTTGTGTATTCTAGGAAGACCATATAATCTAGGTTGTAATGACCCAGAGGGTCTGGTCCTATTACAGACCCCCTTCGAAAATAACTTCTTTTTAAATAAAGAAAGTTAACGCTTTTGCATCTTGATTTCGTCCCTACAAGTATTATCTGCTGACTCTAACGTTTCTGTTTTTTGTTAATATATTTGCTGTTTTTTGTCGCCTGAAGATGATTCGACGAAGAATCGAAAGTGCTCGTAATACTTATAAAACATTCATTATTTTCTTTTGATTTTGACACAAAAAAAAAGAATTGCTAGGAAAATCTAAAAAATAAAAAAGGTATAATCAAGCAGAGGAATTCTGTTATGTTTAACAATGTTTGCTAAAATGAAAGAATTCTGCCTAAATACACAAACATATAAAGTTCTGCAGGTAGATTTAATTGTTGATTTGTTTTTGTATGAGACAAAGTTGTGAACATAATGTTAATTGTTCATTTGGTGCTGTATAAATATGGATTCACATTAATTCCTTAAATGTTTGAGTATGCCGTTGCTTCCTATAATTATGGGTGACTGTGGGAACAAGAACACCGGATCCCCTCACCACTCGGTGACAATCTTTTCTCTGATGTATTTTGATCGCTGTTAGTATTTCTTAAAATTATTCATGTTTTCATGCATTCTTCTCCAAACAACAAATGACAAATGTGTATTTTGTAATGAAATTCCTACTGATAATCTGTCAAAATAACACCCGAATTCAAAAAAACGCATTCCGAATTACATTCCAAATTTAACCTATATTTTATCAATTCACTTTTATAACAAAACACCCCTCCGGTTGTCATAGTCATGACTTACTACTAGTTATAACCGCCACTCACTATCCATATTATTAGTAGTACACAAATCACTTATTTTTGCTTCCACACGGGTAATCTTGTTGCAGGATGAAGTAAATAAATAAATGACGTAAATAAAGAAGAAAAGAAAACACTAAAGTAGTAGCAGCAACTTGTGTTCAATGAAACATTTACAATGCATTGTTACGTATTGTGTTTCTGTAAGACATTTTTTATCTTTCATCCATTTTTACTGAACATTTCATTAACATTAAGAAATAACGGATTTTTGGCAGAATATTTAAATAAAAGTTTTATCGTCCACATAAAACTGATGTAATTTTTAACGTGTTTTTATGTAGTAAGATGTATCTTGTTCCCTTTGAAAGGCCGATAATAATAAAGACAATACGGTGGTATATTTACATGAGTGTTTATTTACAAAAGTACAGAATAGTATATTACAGAAAGACTGCCTCGAGACTGGGTATTTACTCCCTTTTCATCGCAGAAAAAGGTGGCACAAGGCCTGAAGATGGGGAGAATCAAGCCAACGCCCTTATAGAATGGGCTCATTGACCTCCTAAAAATAGCTTGAGCAGCCCTGTCGGCATTTACCGGTCGGGGCGCCTCAGGCAGTAAGCAATAAGCTAACTAATTCCCAAAGAGCGGAGGCAAAGGCTTCGGCGAGGTGTGGAGGTATATCTCCAAGGACTATCCAGGACCAATACCTCAGCCCGACAGATAAAAGGCCACCGAAATTACCCGTTTCTGCTTGACTGATTGACAGATCCTCGACTCGTATCATCCAGTAAAAACAGAAGCTGCTCCGAGACTTCTTCAAGGCTTGTAATAATCGACTCTATACACAGTGTTTGGAAGAGTCCATTTAGTCACAAATAGAGTAGATCAACATCCCACCATAAAAATGTCGATCGCAACATCTATATACTACTAAGATTTGATCATCTTGCTTGCTTGTTAGCAGCTTGAGTGTTTAGAAGGTGACAGAAAGGGGAATGAAACGAGAAGTGATAGAAAAAGGGACATAGCTGTAGAGAAATTGGTTGGTGATAAAATATAGGGAATAGTTACAACAGCAGCGTAAGAGGTGAGTAAATAAATAAACAACGTAAATTAAAAAAATACTAAAGTAGTAGCAACCGCTGCCATACCCCCCCTCCCAAAGTTCAAACGTTCCTCGCCGTGGTAGAACTACCCGGCTAACAGAGCTGTGGTGAAAAAACAGGAGGAGTCAACACCAGGATCCGAAGTCCGCTGGTCATCTATGCCTTTGCGTGCGGCAAGTAAAGGCGTGTCAGACGCGGAACCGCACATCCATGCATTGAAGATAACAATGTTACTTCTGTGCATGCGTAATGGCTATTTCTTTGGCAAGCTTTGCCCGACTTTGTATGCAGCCACTGGGTCTTGCTGCTCTGTGTGACGGTGGTAAACACCTGCAACCTCGCAGCTATAACAAATAGCTGCGCTACGGCTAACGAATGCGACTTCATGCAGACTAGACAATATTGAGGTACGATGTTTGTGTGATCTGTGCAGTAGTCCGTTTCGCTCCTGGTACACCTCCTCCCCGCCCCAACAAGAAAAAGAATAACAATAACAAGATTAGGTGAATAAATAAATGACGTGAATATAGATGAAATGCTAAACTTAATAATTACAGAACATTATAAATGTGGTAATATATGGTCCAAGGTTGGACGCAAGAGTACACAGGTGTCCTCAATAATTGCTGGGCGACGTCGTGTGGGCTCGGTAGTCTAACGTTCAATTCGAACAATTCCAAGAAACACCGAACTCAAAAGGACGAACAAAAGAGACGGAGGTAAAAATACCAGCTTATTTCGTGTTCCTATTCGATCATAAAGGCAACCAAGAGAATTTATCGATCCGCGTTCGGTAAATTAATTAAAACATGCAAATTCTTTCTTCTTATTTTGCGATTAAAGATGATGTAATTTAAATGAGGAATTCGTAATTGGATTGAAATTCACGTAGCGTCAAATCGTCTGACCAAAATCGTTCCGCATTTTTAGTTGTTTTTTTGTTGTTGTTTTTTTTTTACTTATTTACTATTGTTTTTTTTACTTATTTCAGCGCAAGCTTGAAAATGTGGGAGTTCAAACATGTTTGTTGTATCCGCATAAAAAAAAAACATACTTCCTGGAAGCGACATTTCGTGCTGTCGACTTCAAAGTGCTTCCGACATGAAGTAACATCTCTATTTGTCTAACAAACTATTATGGGATTTTCTAATCTATTCAGGTTATGTTTGTCTGTCTGTCTGTCTGTTTGTCAGTTGATCTATCTGTCCCTGCAGCAAATGGTTTGTTATTTCAGGCTAGGTTTCAACTACATTTTCAGGTAATGTTAAGGTCATCATTATATTTGGCGGTTTCACGGCCTGTCAACGTATTTGGGGCGATTTAATGTCTAAATACAACACTTATTGTAATTTGCATGTGCAGAGACCGACTGACTTACATAAAGACGAATTTGAGACAGCTGTTTGCAATTTGGCAGTGTTTATTACGGTGTTGTTTGAAGAAGAGTTCCTCCTGCAGTTTGGACCATCATTGTAACGGCTACAGATTTACATAATATTTTTTCTTACGAGTAATTACATCTATAATACATTTCGACTAATATTTGTCTTTTTGGTCCCCCGATTTATAAAATCGGGAGACTTATGTTTTGAGGCATGTCCGTCCGTCCGTCCGTCCGTCCGTCCGGATTTTTCTCCGCAATCATCCATTGAATTTCTCTGAAATTTTGCATCAAGTTGTAACTTTGGTCAGATTAGAAAGTGACATTCTCCGATTTTTGAAAAAAAATCTGGTTGGTCCCCCAGGGTGTCAAAAGGCCCCGAAATAGCAAAAAATGACATTTTTTGCTCCATAACTTTTCATCCATCCATTCAATTTCTCTGAAACTTGGCCAAAATGTGGAGGCAATTTTCCTAATAGAAAATAAGTATCGCTAACCTTGGAAAAAATCTGGTTCGCGCCCCCAGGGAGTCAAAAGCCCCAAAATAGCAAAAAATGACCCTTTTCTCCCATAATGTTTGATACATCCATTCAATTTTTTCTGAAACTTGGCCAAAATGTAGAGGCAATTGTTCTGGATATAAAATAAGCATTCTTGACCTCAGAAAAATTCTGGTTCGCGCCCCCAAGGGGGTCAAAGGGGGGTCAAAAATGCCCCAAATTGCTCAAATTTATTGCATTTTACACTCGCCACATCGAGTCACATACAGAGGGGGACCACGCACGCGCGGCTTCTTTATTTAGTATTTAGCTTACTATTTTATTGTTATGTTTGGAATAGGTTTTAGAAGAAACATCTATTCACAGGTAAGTCTGGGTTGTTTCTGTCTGTTTTGTGAACAACCGAAGTTCTAGGTACGCAGACGGAGAACTAATGAAAATAGTTTTTTTTTAAAATAGCACGTCAGTCATGCGCAATGCGCGCACACGCCTTTAGACTACTTTTTTTTTAGTGCTGTCTAGATATGCGTGACAACTATCTGTGTGTGACTATGCGAATGCAGAAATGTTAGGAAAACGATCTTTTAATGCAAAAACTGAATGGGATGAACAGATTCCGTCTTCTTAAATCTTCTTCTATATAAAGTAGAGTCGTTACCTCCATGCTGGTTCTAGCCTTAATAACCAAAACACCAACTGTATCATAGGCTACGAAACACACCACTTCCTTCACCTAATTCACTCGAGCGTATTTCAAGAAATTACTGCTTAATCTCAACATTAAACAATAAATGTTATTTTTAAATCGCCGCCTAATACTCTCACTAAAAAGCTCCTTTACACATATAGAACATAATCCCGAAAATATGTCATCGATCCCCCCCCCCTATATACAGATAAAAATCTATAACAAATAAATAAAGCTAAAAACAATGGCGTAGTAACGGGGAAAGACATTATCGTAATGCGCAAAGTGTAGTATCTGTTCCTGCTTAGCCAATTCTGGGTTTGCTGAGGGTCCGACCCGTCGATCAGAATGATGGTTCTGTTCGGCCGTAGGATGTCATCCTCCCATGCATTATCTCCTCTTTTTGGAAGGGAAGATTTGATTTATCGCCGTTCGCCTGAGACATCCTTACCGGGTTTCGATCCTGGCAAAGTTTGCATCCGTCCACAGTGACCCATACTTGGAAGAACTAACCCCATCCTCCTTGCTAGGTAAAACTGACTTCATGTTTTACTTTGCCGCAGTGGGAAGCAGGTAAATAACCATATCCATTTGATTTTTATGAAGTACTAACCTTCAAATGGCGCGTGTCAGAATTTGATACCAATCGGAGTATTAGTTTACAAATTACAGTTATTTAAATAAATATATTTCCAACCTTGATTTAGTAGTGCATTTATTACGGTTTAACTGTGGCACTGCATAACACAGTGGTGCACACTGGACGACGTCGCCAAATTATGATGCCATCCACGAAAACAGAGAATGGAAATGTTTGCGACGTCACAAGTAGATGACGCCTTTCATTAAAACAGAGAGAGAAAGAGAAGAAAAATTAATATATATATATATTCATATATTTATAATCTACAGACATCGATGTTTCATGCTTATGCAATCTCCAGTGCAGGAAGTTAATTTCCGACGATCGATGGGCGCGAAATCCAATCATAAATCGCCACTGATTAGCAATCAAGAGTCTTACCCGTTGGCCACCGCAAATTAGCTTGGAAGTTAGGAGGAATTTAACTTTGTAAATCCCAAGTCGGCGGCAGGTATTTACAACGGGCAGCGAATAGTGATCAACAACAACAAACCGTGTTGGATCTCGCAATGAAGCTAGTAGTACTGCTTGTTATTAAATTCTCTCATATATATATATATATATATATATATATACATATATATATATATATATATATATATATATATATATATATGAGAGAGAGAAGGAGAGAGAGAGAGAGGAGAAGATACTTTATAACGTTATGACGTAATTAAAGAGTGGTTGATAAGAATAGTGGTGGGGGAAGGGGAAACAGTGTGTGAGAGAGAGAGAGAGAGAGAGAGAGAGCGAGCGAAAGCGAGGGAGAAAAAGAGACAAAGATGGAGGGGGAAAGAAAGAAGGGACAAGACAGAGAGAGACATCGGAAGGGAGAGAGAAGATAAAGAACGAATGACTATTATCAAGAAATAAATATATAATTACTTGAAGATAGATGATGTCATAAAAGATGAATATTAGCTTTTGGAAACTTAATAGATAGACTAGATGACCCGTTGGGTCAACTAAACCCACCAGAGGAAAGTAGAAGAAATATATAAACGGGGAAGAAAGACGAGACTACACGGCTTCGCTACGGCTCATCAGTGTGGCTAGAACTAGCGAGATTCGAAAACGGACCCTAAGTGGCCGGCACCCGATACTCTACAAACTGAGCTGACTGAGCTTAGCAAAGCGGATAGTGGCAGTGGAAGAAATTATATCGTATATAAACGAAGCTATTCATTTATTTATATTTTTTATGATACTAATAATCGAAAGTACTCAATTCTTTTTACGGAATAGTATTGCTTTGACGCTAAGTGGAAAGCATCATCTCTTTCACCAGGGTGCTCCACCCACTTTAATATATATATATATATATATATATATATATATATATATATATATATATATATATATATATATATATAATTTATTTAGATACCGTATATTACATATTTCAGCAATGTACCGCGGTTTCATCCAAACGGGCAGATTTAGAAATCTTTAGTAAATCTTTGTGCCCAGTGGAATCATCGGCAAGCTGAAACGATTGTAGTCACGGCCCGATAGGGAATGGCGTCAACAATGACAGAAAACGGTGTATCTCTGATGGGGTCGCCGGAAAAATCCGGTGTGGGATAGTGATTAACTAAGACTTAAGAGAGTTCGATGTTAGTTCGTGTTTGAAAGGCCTTCATGTTATTCCCTAGCAAGTTTTTAGTGGAAATCATCATCTCTTTCACCAGGGTGCTCCACCCACTTATATATACCCATATATATATATATATATATATATTGTAACTCGAGACTAAACGCTGATATTTGTTCGCGGTTCTTTCAAAACTTTTTGCGATTCTAATCCAGCTTGAGGATTCGGGATTCTAGACTCTTGTTTTAATCGAATAAATTTCTTTTCAAATCGTCATGTGCACGTTTTTTAATTCTTTGTAATTTCATCGGAATCGTTTTTCGGATTACTTTTCTTTTCTTGACTGACACTCATTAGCTGTAGCAAAGGATAAAAGTAAATAAATAATTGAGCAAAATTAAAATAAAATAAAACATGCGACTAAAAAGAATCGGAAAACAGGAATAGCAAACAATCGTGGAAAGAAATAACGAAATTCAAGAATATGAAGAAAATGGAACAAAAAAAAAACGAAAGATTGAAACGAAAGAAAGTAAGTTTTAAAAAGAAAGACACACAAAAAAATAAAGTAAGAAAAATCAAGAATACACGAAATGAGAAAGAAAAGATTTTCAGACGAAATTCATAGTAAAAAAGTAATAACGAGAAATAGAGTAAAAAGGAAGAAAGAAAGAAAGAAAATCGAAATAAAGTGAAAAAGTCAAAGAAAGAGAGAAAAGATAAGAAATAGATGAATGAAAGAACAAATAAAAAGAAAGAAAATGAGAAATAAGAGAAGGAAAAAGAAAGATAAAGAAAGAGAAGAAGAAATCAAAGAAGAAAAAAGGGAGAACACAAACAACATATAAATGAATGAAAGAAAGGAATAAAGAAAAATGGATTAGTAAAAATAGAAGAGAATGAAAAATGAGTAAATAAAAGACAAAAAAGAAAAAGAAAAAGAAAGAATAAAGAAGCATAAAAAAGAAAAACAGAGAGAACGAATGGAAACAATGAAAGAAACAATGAAAGAAAGAAAGGAGACTAAAAAAAGGGGGGCGAACAAAAAAAGAAGAAAATGAAAAGAAAAAAGAAATGAAAAAGGAAAAGAACACACAATAGCCAGAAAGTGAGAAATAAAGAAGTCAAATAAGAAATAAAATGGAAAATCGAGAAAAATGAAAAAAAAGAAAAGAAAAAACAATAGAAGAAAAAAACAATATAAGAAAGAAAAAACAATGAAAGAAAGTGAGAAATAGAATTATAAAACAAAAAAAAGAAAACAAAAAACAAAAACAAGTGTTCCCCCCAAAAAGGTATTAGTCACCAATTGTCAGATACTATTACACCATCAACAAAAAAGCCAACACAATTTTCCGACGATGCAATTAAAAAAAAAATCAGGCCTAATATCATCAGCCATCTTATTATAAATTACTTTTTCCGAGAACTCTTCAAGAATTCAATAAAATTGTTTTTGCAATCTGATAGTCAATAAGCCATTTAAAATTTGTTTTTTGATTGGCACCTGTCATTTCATAAACACGCACACACACACACACACGCGCGTGCGAGCACACACACATTCTCCCCCTCTCTCTCATGCCCCCTTTCTTGTGTGTTATAATGACAATGCCAATATAATTCTATTTGTGCAATCGATCGGATTATTACAATCCTCATTGCTTCATCCGATAAATTTTCAGGGAGATAAAATACAATATTAAATTTAATGATGATGATGATGATGATGATGATGATGATGATGATGATGATGATGATGATGATGATGATGGTGGTGGTGGTGATGATGGTGATGATGATGATAGTGGTGGTGGTGATGATGATGATGATGATAGTGGGGATGATGATGATGACGATGATGATGATGATGATGATGATGATGATGATGATGATGATGATGATGGGGATGATGATGATGATGATGATGATGATGATGATGATGATAGTGGGGATGATGATGATGATGATGATGATGATGATGATGATGATGATGATTCGTTCCAGAAGTTCACAGAGTGAAGATCAAGGAAGCAGAAAAACGAAGCAAATACCCGAAATTTGCCAGATAACTGCAAGGAATATGGAACCCGACGAAAATCACTATAATACGAAAAACACTGGTCAACATTTTTTTTTTGTTCTGCTGTCTGGACAAATGGATGATTCTGGGTAACTTGAAACCGCTGAAATCAAATATAAAGTCAGATTTGCCCAATATTGCTCCTGTAAATTCATATATTTTCATATATTGACTTATTATACAATATTCAATTCGTTTAAGAGAACTGTGTAATGTGCTTTTAAGCAAGTATTCACTTTTCCCAATAGAATTGATAACTTTTATCTGATACATATTAAATTAAATTATATCGTTTGAATTATTCCTGTAGATATTTTCATTAGGAGACTGTATTAGCATGAACAGCTGTTTAGCACTCGAGGCACATTTTCTATGTGATTTCATTGCTGTTGTGTAAGGGAACGATATCAAGTTGATATAGTTCTTTATGCTTGATGAACATTGCCTTTGAGATCTCAATTGGTAAAGTTATTTATTCGAAACAATTCTTTTAATTCTTTAAATTCGTTCGTTGCACGTGATAAAAGCAATTCTTATTCCTGAAACAAGTTGTACAAGGAATATGGAAACATCAAACCGGAAATGCTTGAATAACATTGATGTGTTCTTTTATAGTTATGCTTAATTTTCTTTGTTGGAAAACAGAATAAAAATTGACTATTGAGTATTTATTTACTCCTCTCCAGGAGTTAGGCACAAGGCCAGTTTTGATCTTACTCCCACAAGTAAGATGTGACCCAAGGTAGGGTCGGGAAAGTGGGGTTTGAAAAGCCATAAGAGCGTTCAACGGAATGAAAAGAACGATGCATTTATAGCTAGCAACGTCATGCTGTGTTAATACTACACTTTATATATATATATATATATATATATATATATATATATATATATATATATATATATATATATATATATATATATATATATATATATATATATACGGTACCGTCCAAAATTAAGGAACAAAAATAAAATCTTCCTAATCTCAAATAAATTATACAGGGTGTTTCAAAAGTCTTGGGAACATTACAAATGCGTATATCTCATGAACTATTCCAGGTAGAAAAATGAAACTGGTGCCATTTTAAAGCTTGCTTAATCAAGTTTTTGGTCATACTAATGATTTTCGTGTTATCTTTCCAGGTGCAGTAATGGCGTTCTCTAAACAAGACAAGGCATTTTGCGTCCTCCAATTTGCAAAGACTGAATCGTGGACATGTGTTCAGCGTGCATTTCGCAGGAAATTTAAAAAAGAAGCCCCTGAAAGGAAATCCATTGTCAGATGGCATGCTAAATTTGTGAAAGATGGGTGTTTGTGCCCAAGTAAGCGAACAGGTCGCCCTTCAACTTCAGAAGATGCAGTTGAGCAAGTTCGGACAGCCTTTCAGCGGAGCCCCCGTAAATCAGTGAGAAGAGCCAGCAGGGAACTTCAGCTTGCTCCAACAACTGTCTGGCGTGTCTTAAGGAAACGACTGCAAATGGTACCTTACAAGCTCAAGTTGGTCCAAAAGTTGAAGGACACTGATAAGCCACTTCGCCGTGACTTTTGCATTGCAATGCAAGAGAAGTTGGAAGATAACGGCTTTGA
This sequence comes from Sepiola atlantica, assembly GCA_963556195.1. NCBI lineage: Eukaryota > Metazoa > Mollusca > Cephalopoda > Sepiida > Sepiolidae > Sepiola > Sepiola atlantica. The sequence goes on along the minus strand of OY744537.1, from coordinate 78,374,673 downwards.
TGACCGGCTTGTTTTTAGCGATGAGGCGACCTTTCATCTGAATGGCAAAGTTAACAAGCATAACACTCGCATATGGGGTACTGAGAATCCTCATGAACTTCTTGAGCACGAGCGAGATTCACCAAAAGTGAACGTGTTTTGTGCAATTTCCAAGAAAGGTGTCTATGGACCGTTCTTCTTTGAAGAGGCAACTATCACTGGTGAATCCTATCTCAACATGCTGGAAGACTGGTTAATGGCTCAGTTGGAACAAGCAGAATCTGATGACTTCATTTTTCAACAAGATGGTGCACCACCACACTGGAGTCTTAGAGTAAGGCAGTTTCTTAACACAAGGCTGCCTGGTAGATGGATTGGGAGATCTGGGCGAGGTGATGACGTTCTCATGCCCTGGCCTCCTAGGTCTCCAGATCTTACCCCGTGTGACTTTTTCCTTTGGGGCTTTGTCAAGCAACAAGTCTATGTGCCGCCCCTTCCAAGAGATATTGACGAACTAAAGGCTCGAGTAACGGCAGTTGTGGGAACCATTGACGTCAAGATGCTGGAACGCGTTTGGCAGGAAATGGACTATCGACTAGATGTCTGCCGTGTGACGAATGGTGCTCATATTGAGCAACTTTGAAGATTCCCCACAAAACTTGAAACTTTAACCTTTCCAACGGTACCAATTTCATTTTTCAACTCTTAATAGTTTTTGAGTTATTAAAAATCGTTATGTTCCCAAGACTTTTGAAACACCCTGTATTTTAATATTTGTGAAAATTTCACTACATATGTAAATTATGTAGTTGGACTTTTACCGAGATTTTCAGATGAATTAAAATAATATTATTAAAGTTATCCACCATTTTACATATTTCAAGTGTCCAAAATTAAGGAACATTAAGGAGAAATAATTGTTTAAAGTTTTAAACAGTAAGTTTTTTTTGTATAAAAAGATGAAAAAAATATTCTAAACTTTAATTATCATCACGCAATATCAATTATGTCAAAAAGAAATCAAACTGATTCAAGCGACAACGCAGAAATCGTCAAATTAAGAAAGGAAAAGTTGACAATAGAAGAAATCGGAAAATATGTTAAATGTTCAAAAAGTGCTGTAAGCCTAGTTCTCAAACTCTATAAAGAAACTAGAAGGTTAAGTAACACAAAGAAACCTGGTAGACCAAGAAAGACAACGGCAAAAGAGAACAGAGTTATACAACGTCTAGTGTTAAAAAGACCGTTTCCTCACAGCTGGCGAAATTTCTAAACAAATGGAAGGTGTCAGGAATGTTTCACGACAAACTGTGTCCAGAAGGTTACACGAAATAGATCTTTTTGCAAGATCTCCTGGAAAAAAGTCGCTAATAAGTAAAAAAAAAACAAACAAAGCAGCTAGATTGGCGTTCGCAAAAAAGCATGTTATATGGTCAGAAGAAAATTGGGAAAAAGTTTATTTCAGTGACGAATCGAAATTTAATGTATTTGGCAGTGATGGAAAATAATTTGTAAGAAGAAGAAAAGGCGAAAGTTTGGATCCTAGCTGCATCAAAAAAACTGTTAAATTTGGTGGAGGTAGCGTGATGGTTTTCGGCATGATATCATGGCAGGGTACATCACCACTTGTACGCTTAAATACTAGGGTAAATGCGACTGTATACAAGAATGTTTTAGAACAGTATGTTTTGCCAGTGTTGCACAATTCTGGTATCGAAAAGCCTGTTTTTTATGTCGGATAATGCTCCCTGCCATAAGATGGTCATGAATTATCTGGCTGATCAAGAAGTAGAGGTAATGGACTGGCCTGCTCAGAGTCCTGACATTAACCCTATATAAAACTTATGGAAGACTCTAGGACAGAATGTTATGGCAAAGAATCCGAAAACATCGAAGACTTGTGGCTGAAACTAAAAGATGAATGGGCCAAGATAAGTGTGGCCCAATATCAAGATTTAGTGAAATTCTGCAGTCGTAGATGCGCAGCAGTTATTGAAAACGAAGGTGGAAGTACCAAATATTAAATCTGTTTTGCCTTTTTAATGTGATTTAGTTAAAAATGATATTTTGTTCCTTAACACTTGAAATCTGTAAAATGGTGAATAATTTAAAAAATATTGTTTTAATTCATCTGAAAATCTCGGGAAAAGTCCAACTACATAATGTGTATATTCAGTGAAATTTTCACAAAAAATAATATATAATTTTGTTTAGATTCAGAAGATTTAATTTTTGTTCCTTAATTTTGGACGGTACTGTATATATATATATATATATATATATATATATATATATATATATATATATATATATATATATATATATATATATATATATATATAGATATATATATAGATATATATATATATATAGAGAGAGAGAGAAAGTTCGGCGATTAAAAACATTTTTTCAAAATAAGAGAGATAAAGAAGGTGAGTGCACGTGAGCGAAAGAGGGAGACAGAGACCACACTTATGCTTAGGGTATCACATTGTTCACTCGCCCCTTCCCAATTGGGGGTCGGAGCCGAGGACAGATTTCTACGTCTACTCACCTCGCGATATGCCAGGAAAGAGACCACAATAGCGTTGTCTGGAAATGACTTTCGATTTTCAAATTCCGTTTATTCGTTGAGTGTCAACTACTGACCCTACAGCTGTCAATCATTCCTAGTTTGTCTGACTTTTATTCTCTCTATTCTTGAATTGGGGCCTTCATTATCTAACACAATGCTAACAACTGAGGCCATATGTCTAATATCAATTTTAAAATCTATTAAAAAAGTTATTTTTCTGTTCGTTTTTGCAGATATATTCCGTTTTTTCTTGATAATTGTTTTGCTTTTTTATATCCATTCAAAATGTTTCAAGATGTAAGAAATTGTATGTATCACCCTTTATTAAGTTGTGTCTTCGTGTATGGATAAAACCGTAGTTGGCGATGTCGGATATTAGATCTTTACACACAGAGAAAAAAAACGAAGTTGAGGAGTTTAAAATGGTTGAAACGAGGTAATAGTGCATACTGTAATGGCTATTATCAAATCGACATGGCCAGTATCGCTTACGTTTATAACATCGTGAAACGTATCATCATCTTCTTCTTCTTTTCTTATATCTTATATAAGATTTTTTGTTTATTTCTTCTTATTATTATTATCAGTACAAACTTCCTCCCCTTCTTCTTCTTCTTCTTCTTCTTCTTCTTCTTCTCCTCCTCCTCCTCCTCATAATTCTTCTTCTTTTCATATATCGTATATAACATTTTTATTTAATTCATCTACTTCTTTTATTCTTCGTTGTATCCATCTCACCCTCTTTTTCTACTTTTCATAATTTTTATTTTAGTCTATCCTATTTAACATTTACCACTTCTTTCTTCTTCTTCTTCTTCTTCTTCTTCTAGTAGTAGTAGTAGTACTACTACTAATAATTTGTACAATTTTCAACCAAGGGAATAATGATGAATGAGCAGAAATACTTGGATCTTTATATAAAAAAAACTTAATGATGAAAAAAACAAAACTTCAGAAGAAATACAGACGACATTTCCGCCATTATTGTTACCGACAAAAAAGTACAAAGGAGCCAAGACTTAAAACGGCGCGCGTTTAAGGATTTTGTAAAGAAAGAAATAAAAAAAATAATGGAGGTAATTTTTGGCGGAAGGGGGTTCTATTTAGATATTTTTTCAGCTATTATGAAGAAATGCATGTCCTATTTTCTGTTTCTTTCTTCTTTTTTTTAAAAGGATTAATGGGCTTTTGTTAACGTATGGATACGTTGGCTTGTTGATGGCTTTAAAAGCAAATCTGATTGTGCAAGAATTGGCTATTCTCAATCTTTACTAACATGTGTTTTTTATCCATTGAAAACGAGCAAATTCTACTAACAATTTATAAAAAATCAAACTCATTTGATACAGTTTGTGTCTGTTTGTTTTAATTTACGGCATATCAACCCATTTAAAGTTATTTTATGCTGAATCTAGTCATTTCAGAACATATTTCTAATAACTTCAATGATGTATCAATTATGTTTGCTTTAACTAGCTATTTGTCATGAAAACTTGCCTTAACATTTTATTCGTTATGTAAAATTGCTCTAACTATTTATTCGTTATGTAAAATTGCTTTACCTAGTTATGAGTTATGTAAAATTGCTTTAACTATATTATTCATTATGTAAAATTGCTTTACCTAGTTACGAGTTATGTAAAATTGATTTAACTAGTAATGCGCCATGTAAAATTGGTTTAACTAGTTATTTTTCATGTGAACTTTGTTTAACTAGTTATTTTTAATGTAAAATTGCTTTAACTAGTTATGCGTCATGTAAAATTGCTTCAACTAGTAATTCGTCATGTAAAATTGCTTCAACTAGTAATTCGTCATGTAAAATTGCTTCAACTAGTTTTTCACCATGTAAAATTGCTTCGACTAGTTATTCGTTATGTAAAATTGCTTCAACTAGTTTTTCACCATGTAAAATTGCTTCGACTAGTTATTCGTCATGTAAAATTGCTTTAAATAGTTATTTATCATGCACAATAATGTGTACCTCATCGGATGCAAATTCATGTTATAATAGACCTGGCTATAATAACAACTAAATTTTGACTCTATACCTTCCCTAAAAACAACACTAAAACACAAGAATAGAAATATCAAATATTGCTGGGTATTTTTGTTAGTATAAATATGAGTTAAAATGTATTTGTACGAATGGATCTAGCTTTATGAGTAAACAGGATATATGGCCTCTGCGTGAATGCGGTTCAGAGTAATGTCAACTATGGATTGATTCTACACTTCTCCAAAACTCCGAGATGGTGACCTCGCCACCAGAAACAGTTTTATCTCATACTCGGGAAAAATTCTATTTGATATGTAGATGGGATCCTTACAAATACTGGTGCATCTTTTGAACCAGACAAAGCCGGCTTTTGCCGACGCGGATTTACGTAAACAACCGGAAAAGGACGAATGAAAACGAACCAGCGTCAAAAACAAAATGTGGCGGCGTTCCAACAGAAAAAAATGATGAAACAACATTTAAAGCAAAGAAAAAAGCTTAAAGATCATTTATATTTTGACGAAACAAAAACAATAAAACAACTTTTATAATTTTGTTTCCTCGAGAAAGTAAAATAATATTTTTTGGTACTGGTACAGTTTTTGAACCAGACAAAAACAGAACCGTTTTTTTTACCCTAACCCTAACCTAGCCCTTACTTAACCATAAACTAACCCTAAACTAATTCTAACATACTGTTATTGCCTTTGGTAACAGTTACTTATTGACTATTTGTTGTGTTTTCACCCCTTTTTTTCTCTATTAAAGATTCTTGACAATCACCAATTTACGAGTTATACAATGTACAATTTAACTTGTCGTCTGATTTTTTGGTTGGATAATTTATGTACACAGCCGGAAAAAGCCGAATGAAAAATCGGTTTTGTCTGGCCAAAAAGCTGTACCGGTAGCCAAATGCTAATACCCCATATCAGAATGGACCTGAAATTTATGGCAATTATGTGTTGCTTCTACTTCTTTCTAAAACCCCTAAATGGTTGTCTCACTACTCGATGCAGTTTTTATCCTATTTAATCCATAGATAGGACTCTAACAGGTACTACGATTCTGGGGTTCAGAGTAGATCTAGGAAGTTTTAGCTAAGAAAATTATTGACCAAATGTGTGAAACAACAGATGTGTAAGAACACCAATAAAACACAAGGATATAACTGTTAAATATTGGTGGGTACTGTAGCTAGTATAAATATGAGTTAAAATATATTTGTACGAGTGGATCTAGCCTGATGAGTAAACAGGATATATCGCCTAAGTACGTTGCTGAACGTGAGCTACTTCGTAGTCATGAAATCATACGAACGTTTAAATATTCATTTAGAATGTTAATACTTACAGAACACTACAACTAATACTTATAGATAGCTTTAACAAATTTAATACTTACAGAACACTACAACTAATAATACTACTAATAATAATAACAAGCAGCGCATGCGTGGTCCCCGTCTGTATGTGACTCGATGTGGCGAGTGTAAAATGCAATAAATTTGAGCAATTTGGGGCATTTTTGACCCCCCTTTGATCCCCTGGGGGCGCGAACCAGTATATTTCTGAGGTCAAGGATGCTCATTTTATATCCAGAACAATTGCCTCTACATTTTGGCCTACTTTCAGAAAAATCGAATGGATGGATCAAACGTTATGGGAGAAAAGGGTAATTCTTTGCCATTTTGGGGGCTTTTGACCCCCTGGGGGCGCGAACCAGATTTTTTCCAAGGTCAGCGATACTTATTTTCTATTAGGAACAATTGCCTCCACATTTTGGCAAAGTTTCAGAGAAGTTGAATGGATAGATGAAAAGTTATGGGGCAAAAAATGTCATTTTTTCCAATTCGGGGCCTTTTAAAAAATCGGAGAATGTCACTTTCTAACCTGACCAAAGTTACAACTTCATGCAAAATTTGAGAGAAATTCAATGGATGGTTGCGGAGAAAAATCCGGACGGACTGACGGACGGACGGACGGACGGACGGACGGACGGACATGCCTCAAAACATAAGTCCCCGATTTTATAAATCGGAGGACCAATAATTATAATAATAATTAACGAATTGTAATTTATTCATTTGAAATTCGATTAAAAGTTACATTAAATTAAAAATAATGGAAAGAGTACGTTTTTAAAGCTGATTAAATCGACGGGACAACTTGATTCGATTTTAAAACAATTCTTTTTAAAATGGGTAACGTCGGAATTCAAAATTTAGGCACACCAGTTGCATTCAGTGTTTATCCATTCAGCGATTTAATTTTTTTTTATGGCTGTAGGAGATATTGTAAATACAAACGTAAATAAGCAATTGTTTCTTTATATGTAATTGTATGGTTTTATATTTACCACGGATTGCACAGCCTTTAATGCAATACTATATACAATATCACTAATGATTCAATAAAACTACACCACTGATTATACTAACTGTCCCGAGTCGGTGTTTCCCAGGAGTATTTGTATATATATTAGTATTTCGCAAAAAATCGTCTTCGCAAAATTACGTTCGAAGCTTTTTCATTTAACTATTGAATATATAAATAAATTTTAACTATTAACTATATAAATATTTATATCTTAAAATCCAGTTATTGAAATTAGTGTAAAGCCAAGAGTTTTTTAAAAAAGTTTGTTTCGCTTATTTTGTATTTTCTATGAATTTATAGTTTGTACGACAATATTGAAACTTTTAAAATGGATCTGGCGCCTTACGAAACGCTTGAATTAAAAACACGTACATTGTTAAATTGTTTTTATAAGCCCCCCAATCTGTATTTTAGCATTCCTGGTGTTTTAGCTATGATCAAAATGTGGTACCCGTTTTGTTTCTTTCGTAGTTGTAGAAATTCTTCACGACTGGAGCAACGGTTATTTTTAATTTCACAAACCATAGTAGGTAATTTCGATAACTGGATTTTCCCTACATTAAGAAATGACCTTGTGTTTAAATTTGACCTCGTTCGGAAGCAAACGTAAACGTCTACCATATTACGACGTTTGTGTAGAAAGAAAAATCGCCAAACTGAAATGAATCCTTTTGTCTTTTTCAAAATTACCTTGTGTTGAACTTTACCCTCGAGTCGAGGCAAGTAAGTATGTGCAATTGTTTGATTTTGTTATATTTTACGACGATTGCTGTTGTAACGTTACCATCGTTACAAATGAATAAGGACGCATTTTATTTATATTACGAAGACATACGAAGATATACGGAGATATGCAAAAATATTACGAAGATTAAGTAACAAAAAAAAAATATCACCAAAGCAAGAATATATTTTATTTTGGTAATGGATAATCCCGGTGTTATATATGGGTTTACATAAATAATTTATGTGATTCACTAAGCACTCGTGGGATTGAATGGAAGCACTCGATCGAACGGGTAACTGCAGTTAAGTTGAATGTGCGGCAGCAATACTTAGCGCCATGCCATACCAGCTAGAAGACCCAAGTATGGCCGTCAGAGAACTTCGTCGACCACACTTCATCTGACGTCCCTGACCAAAAGAAAAGTATACTATAACATAATTAACTGGCCAATTTGGAAGAGGAAAATTAATGTTCTTCACTGCTTTACTAAGTCAATGTTTGAGTGGTAGAGGAGAATCTTGATTGAACACTTAGATATCTATGTATCTCATATAGAAATCAAGTGTTAGTTCCAGAAAGGGGTTCCTTGATTTCTGAGAACTTACTTACTGAAGTAAAATAAAACTGAACCAGCTCACCTGACTGCAAAGTCATCGAATTCTTTGTGTGTGGCTTGGTGCAACAATACACCAACAAATGCAGCTACATTCGGAATGACAAGCCAAATACCAAGATCACGAAAGCACGGCGAAATTTACGATTTGGCATGTTGCCTTTTGACTAAGAAGAAGGTGTAGTAGCTGTTCTAAAACTGCTACACTTTATCTATTCTGTCTTCGGTCAGTGAAAAAAGCTCGTTAAGACTGAGGAAATTTTTATGTTTTATTCCAATCCAGAGTACCCCCTTTGTGTGTGTGTGTATGGATTTTCCCCACGTTAAAAACCGACCTTGTGCCTAACTTTGCCCTCGTGAGGAGGCAAGTGAATAGGAACAGTGCCTTGCTTCGATAAGTCTTTCCGTTTGAACCTCGATGTCCTAAAGGATTTTATAATTTCCATTTTCCACTACTCTCCCCGGTTTGTGTCAACACCATATGTCTGTATGTTAAAAATGGTTCATTTGCATAGTTCTTAGTGAAGCGCCTTCCCCACGCAGCCTGGTCTCTTTTAGTATTCCTTTTAAGCTAGTCTTCTGTATTCCTTTATTCTGTGATTTACAGTTTCGTCTCTTTGTCTATCGAATCTACATTTGCGGTTTCTCTCGTTTTTTTTTCTGTATAAAATCCGCGCTAATTACGTTGTTCTATGCGGCTGTAAGTAGCAATTACGTTTCTCTGTTCAGGTATACTTTTCTTAGCCAAGTCTATGTGTTTTCGTGTGTCCGTTCTTTGGTCAGTCGTATAAATCGTCCATACAGTTGTTTTTTTTCCTTTTCGCGCTTTTTTTTATTTCAGTTTCACTGATCTTTGTCCATTTTGAGCATGCATCAGACCTTCCGTACTTTCGGTTATATATTTTTTCTAGTTTTTCTTTGTCATATCATCTTCTCTACTTACCATTCTTCTCCGCCCTTCTGTCCTTTTTACGTAGAGTTGGTCAGTATCTTCCTTGGGTTACGTGTATTGTACACACGAATTAGTTTTCGAGTTCTTTGGTCCAGGTGCGTAAGTTCTTCTTTTATCTAGTCTATAAAGAGTCCAGAATATATTACCGGTGATACTGCACATGCATTAATTCCTTTTATTATGTTGCTATTATATAATTTCGTTTCAAGGATATTTTTGTTATTCTCAGGTAGTATCTTCCAATCTTCTCTTTCATTTCTGTAGATGTGATATCGTCCGCTTCCAGAACTCCCAGATATTTGTAGGTTAATCATCACCAATCGACTTCATCGCCTCTCAGTTGTTGTTATTATTATTATACAGTACTAACTAGGAGTCCTAATACAGGTCATCATCAGTGATTGCTCATTGATAATAATCGGTGGTGTTCCCTGGAGTCTGAGTGACAACAGGTCTCCTCAGATTTCCAGATTTTTTTGGGGGGAGGGGCCCAGTTTTTGAAATTTCTTGCAATTTCCGGTCCATTTGGTTCATGTAGTGGTGTTATTTGTATGTTTTTATTTTCTTCCTATTACAATTTCTAGATGATGGTTAGCGTTCGCAGTTTATGTTGGTTGGTTTACGCATTCGAGGATTTTCCTTGATATTTAAACTATTTTCATGATTGACATTCGCTGTATAGTCTCAGTCTTCTCTTTGATTTCAATTTCATCTAGCCATTTTTCCAGGGTTTTTGGGCTGTTCCTAGTGATTATTATTATTATTATTATTATTATTATTATTATTATTATTATTATTATTATTATTATTATTATTATTATTATTATTATACATAGTAATATGAGGAGGAGGAGTGGGAGGAAGATGGGGGTCCTGTTGTAATTGTTTGATACAAAAAATATCTTTAATTATCACATGCCCGTAAGCGATATTGTGCATGCCGATTTAGTAATACCCCATTATAGCATGCAATATTACCTATTTTAGAAACCCTTCAAACTTGTTCTTTCTCCGCCGTTAGACATTTTTTTATCCGGCATCACCAATTTCTGGATTAGCTATTGCTTGTCTTTCATTCGTTTTTCGCATTCTGCCTACACCTTCGCCCTTTCTTATCTTACCTTATTACGTATAGACGCACGCATACGCGTGTAGACCCCCCCACACACATATATATATATATATATTCATTTTATATGCTTTATACACATAGCTTCATATACGTAGACACACACACGCATACACACACGTATACACACACACATACACACACACATATATATATATTCATTTTATTTGCTTTATATACATAGCCGCATATACGTAGACACACACACACACACATATATATATATATATATATAAATATATATATATATGAATTACGTTAAACTAGAGTAACCAACTGGGGCAAGCGGTGAAGGGTGGGGACGGTTCAAATAGAAAATAAAAACCTATGAATTTATGAAAGAGAACCCGTATATAGGAAAATATTTGCCTACAAAAGCTTGGGTTTCGATTATCAGTTCGAAACGCTCCCAAAGTCTAACTAAACTGAGGAACCGTGATACGTCAGAACAGCTGTCTGTGATGACTATGTATGTGTATATGTATATGCGTGTATATATTATTGTTTTATATATATATTATTTTTTATATATATATATATTGTTATATATATATATATATATATTTATATATATATATATATATATATATATATATATATATATATATATATATATATATATTAGAGGTAAAAGATGAGAATAAAACATTGTAAAGATACAATATTTATTAAAAACATCAAAAGTTCAGAGCAAGGAGCCTCATATCCTTAATCCATGGATTTTCAAAGAAAATATTCGTTTCAACCAGGAAGCGATGGTTGTTCGAAATCCTCAATTTTTTATATACACCGAACCATAACAAACGAAAAATTCCAGCAACAAACAGATACAAATACTACACAGGATAAATTAGAATTTACCAATTACCAAAGACCACCAACATCTTGCAAAAACTTTTGGACTCCTGAACAATTTAAGTATCGCTTTCTTTTTCACGCATTCATCCCTAAATAACGGATGCTTTTATTTTTATTTTTATTTCATTTTGTCCTGACGTGTTATTAGATAACATCCACTTTGACTTTACGCTCACACCTCAACATAAGACTTTTCACCTCTGGCCCTAATTTTGTTCTTTACTTCTACTTTGTTTTACTCTATATAAAATTTTCAAAGTTAATTGTTGCTGATAATATTTATAATCGCATTGTCGGCTTCCCCATCCTCTGATGAGAAGAAATATTTTCTTTGAAAATCCATGGATTAAGGATATGAGGCTCCTTGCTCTGATCTTTTGATGTTTTTTAATAAATATTGTATCTTTACAATGTTTTATTCTCATCTTTTACCTCTAAAATAAATTGCTCTATTTAATATATTGAGCTTTACACTATCACGATAGATTATTATTATTAAACGATAATTTAATTATCGTTATAATTCTACACTTAAATATTATTATTATATATATATATATATATATATATATATATATATATATATATATTCTGTTTCATTTTACTTCAGTCGAAGTCCTCAGAAATCAAGGTGCCCCTTCCTAGGGCTGACACTTGATCTCTATATGGGATACATAGATATTCGAATATTCCATTAATTTTCCCATTCACCTGTCAAACGTTGAGTTAGTAAAGAAGTTAAGAACATTAATTTTCCTCTCCCCAATTGACCTGTGAACTATGTTATAGTATATCTTTCTTGTGGTCTATTGATGCAACCGGATTCCAGGAGAATAATTTATCTAGTCTGGTGGAGTATCCATCTAAGTGCTGTTACCTGAGGTAACATTACTTGGAAAAGGGGCATTATTCCTCGTATAAGCCAGTGTATAGCCGTGTCGAGGGGATCTTATTTAGGCTTCGAATACTATGTGATTTTGAATCTTTGGTCAGTGTTTACTTGTTGGAGATGTATCCTCATGTCAGGTTATCCGGACAATCCCTTGTACAGAGAGACCGAAGACACTCGAGGATGGTGTCTAGTAGGTAATTCAAACTCCCGTATATATATATATATATATATATATATATATATATATATATATATATATATATATATATATATATATATATATAGATGTATACATATATATAGATGTATATATATATATAGATGTATATATATAGATGTATATATATATATAGATGTATATATATATATATATGTATATATATATAGATGTATACATATAGATGTATATATATATATATATATGTATATATATATAGATGTATATATATATATATATATGTATATATATATAGATGTATATATATATATATATATATATATATATATATAGATGTATATATATATATATATATATATATATATAGATGTATATATATATATATATATATAAATATATATATATATATATATATATATATATATATATATATATAAAGAACATGAATATAGATATATAAATAAAATGTACGTATTCGCGTACTATTCATACATATATATATATATATATATATATATATATATATATATATATATATATATATATATATATATATATATACATATATATATATATATATATATATATAAATTTAGGCAAACATTATTAAATAACACGGAGTGGTTTTGTTTGATGCGACTTTTTTTTATTTTTTCAATTTTCAGAATTGTCCATCTAATGTTTCGGTCAAATTGATCCATGGGTTTCTTGTTCCATTCTTTTTTCTTTTTTGAAAGTACTTTCGATTTGAATCGTCAACTCATCTTCAGGCGGTATTAGTTTTAGTTTCTTTACAAATTATGACTTTACTGTTGTGCTCATTTTTTAATTATAACGGCGAGTAGTTTATAACTTGAAAAAGCGTCGTAAAGTTGAAATGTACACGAGAGCGTGATGGCGTTCTACACATATGGGAGATTTAAAAGTTTGACTGTTTAAACCGTTAAGAAATTGATGACGTTAAAGAAAGTGCATACAATTCAAACGCATAACTACCTAATGGCTAAGAATTTGATAATGTTAATTATTATGTTAGACACTTTAAAATGTTGCGACTAGTTTCATAATTGACATTATTAATTGTGGGATGTTTAGTTTTTATGTAGAGGGCTTCGGGTATTTTTAATTTTTTGATATTGGTATCGTGGTGTATTATTTTTGTATTGTTAACAAGGATGTTTCTATATTGGGAGGGGGTGCAATTATGTTTTTTTAGGTGTTGGCATATAGAGCTAGTGTCGGAGAGATGTAGGGTGTGTCTTCGGGATAGTGTTGTGGAAGTTAAACCTATATAAATATATATATATATATATATATCGTCTGTAAATGAAAACACTTTAATAAAAACACTTTAATATTAACAAAAATTATTAATAGTATATATAAATATATATATATACAGGGTGGGCAAAAATAAGTGTCCTATTTTTAAAAATTCATAACTTTTTTATTTATTGATTTAAAAAATTTTTTTTTTTTAGAATAAGTAAAGGACCCCTTCCGAAGCAAGCATGAGCCGTATTAGCCCTAAGGAACGTACCCTCATTTAGAAAACATTATTTTTGCTTAAAAAACTCAAAACAGTGTAAAAAACAATACTTTAGTTTTTGTAAGTTTTAAGAAGTGTTTTTTGGCTAAAATTTGTTTTGTTTATTTCAAAAAATCTCGGAAGGGTCAGTCTACACACACATAAAGTTTGGTGAGTTTAACTTTTATTTTGTGGAAGTTATTCAAATTCAAGTTATTCAAATTTAAAGATAGGACCCTTATTTTGGCCCACCCTGTATATATATAACATACACTGGATCTATACATATATTAATGCTCATTTTTATAAACGTACATATATATATATATATATATATATATATATATATATATATATATATATATAAATATATATATATATTTTTTTTCTTTCATCAACAATATTTTGAACCCCCATTCCCACTCTTTTATATACGCTCTTCTTTTTCTTTCGTTGCGTCATCTTTCTCCATTTTCTTTCTCTATTTCGCTCGCTTGTTTCCTAATCCGCAATCCCAACCTCTTGAATGGAATGTATTTCGCCGTAAGGAACGCCACCAAATTGGCACATGGATGCCATATTATGAAATTGAGCGCGACACATCGATTGGCTGCCGGCATTATCCACAGCCCCCCCCCTCCAAAAAAAAAGTTAAGAAAAAAAGATTTCTGTTCGAGTGTGGGCGACGATCGCGATGAACGTGTTGGGGTGCCTAACCATTGGCAAATTGGAATAAAAAGATATAGATAGATGTAGAGAGAGAGTGGGGGGGACGCGCGTGCGCGCGAGAGAGAGTGGGAGTGAGGGAGATAAAGGGAGGGGGATATAAAGAAAGAGATACACAAAAAAAGAACTACACCACTAAGCCATCATTATTATCACAAATGGATACACATGCCTTTGAGGTTTCCGTGGATTCGTCAATATAGTCATTTGCAGGCAGCTGTTTCACCGTATCACGGTTCTTTTGTCTAGCCAGATACTGTGAGTGTTTCTAGCTGAAATTCAGTAACCGATCCATTGCACAGCAGCCGGCAATCTTAGGTAGTCAATTATAAATAATAATAAATTTGGCGTATATTAAAACACTTAACAATAGGAGTGGGACGTAATGGGTGAACATTTCAGGTTCATGCGAGTAGTATTTTTTTGGGTTCATTTATACATAAATAACACTAAACAATCAAACATTTTGAAAATTTTGCAAAATTCAGAAGGTGCAGGCCACTAGTTTTTGGCTATTTTACATTCATGAAAACCCTTTCACAGCCTGAAAATGGTCCTAAATTAAAGTACTATATCAGATTTAACCATCTATATCCATTCATAGCTTTTGAGGATGTTTTAGGACCTGCAATGTCGCATGAAACCACTTTTTCACCGAAAAATGATGGATTTTGAGTCCCGTGGAGCCCTAACGACTATTTTTGGCCTGCACCTTCTGAATTTTGCAAAATTTTCAAAATGTTTGATTGTTTAGTGTTATGAATCTGAAATTTTCACCCATTACGCCCCACCTCTATTAACAATTTATTACATATTTTCCTTATAAAGTTCTACCTGAAGAGATATTGATCTTTTTAAATGAACAGATATATTTATATATATATATATATATATATATATATATATATATATATATATGTCTACCTCCCACCACCTCTCCCCTCATCATTATTTGTTCCTCTTTCCACCTTATATTTTTATTTATTTATTTATTTATTTATTTGCCCTGTTTGTTTCAGATTCTAGATTTTAGATTTTTAGATTTTTTAATTTTTAATTTTTAATTTTAATTTTTTAACGGCTTTAATTTTTGAAATGTTAAATTTCTTTCCTTCTTCTTCTCTTTCTCTATCCCTCCACTTCATTCTCTCCAAATATGATCTGAGGTTAAGATCGGATTCTAACTCTGCCTGATGAGATCTCAGTTTATAGTAACTGTTGATCGATAACATCGACATGCCAGTGTCGCAGATTTTGTACATGTCTGTGTAAATAAAATTATCATATATATATATATATATATATATATATATATATATATATATATATATATATATATATATATATATATATATATAGATAGATAGAGAGAGAAAGAAAGAGAGTGAGATAGAGAGAGTGTGTATGTTAGAGGGAGAGTGTGTTAGAGAGAGAACGAGTGAGATATTATTTGATATGATGTTATTAGTTGCTATATTTCTAGGGAAAGTGTCCCCATTATTAATTGTAGCAAGTGAGACGACTCAATGAAGCCGCACATATGTTAGGCGACAATGGCCTCATGAGTAGACCTAGAGTAAAATGTAATACAATATTGGAAGCAACGGATATTCATTGTGTAAATATAAGATTAAAACTGGAAAATTCTACGAGAGTTTAGTTAAGCAAGAATATAGAATTCAGAAGTTAATGTAAAGAAAGCTATCGTCCGTTGTCTACAACATCGAACACATGCAATACTTAGTAACAGCACTTGAGGAGATAGACAGCCTAAGCGAACCCCGCTACCAAATGAGCATGGCATCAGCTCCGAGGAATCTGGATCAAACATCAAAGACACAACCCCAAACTACTACATTCTATCTACACATGTATGAAGGGCTTATCTGAAAAAGAAAAATCAGAGAATATGTAATCCAGATGATATATAAACAGTATTCAGGAGCGAGTCAACTCTCCGAAAATATGGGCACAACTTTCCATTTGAAAATTCAAAGATATCAGATTGGCATTGAATTTTAGCCAGAGTTATCAGATATCAATTAAGCAAGATTCCCTGAATTTCAATTTATTCTTAAGACTCCTTAAGCTTAAGCCTTTAATTTTAGACATTTTCTAGAATCAGAATCATGTAATGAGGTTAAATCAGTTCAGACTTAATGTTATCATTATATTTTGATTTTAACATTAGTAAGGCAACAAAAAAGTGGTAAAAAACTCTTCTATGCGAGGAATTCATTTTACCCGGGACGGTCACTCTTGTAGTATTTCATAATATAGGCTATACGTTTTATTATTACACAAGCTACAACCCATATTAATTTGTTTTGGTAGGTAGTTTTGTTTTACGGCATATCAACCCTTTTTGGGTTATTTAATGCCGAATCTGGTCATTATAGTAAAAGTTTTTATGCTTCAAGTTCTTTATATCTTCAAATGTTTAATCATCGTTTTTGGTTTGGTAGTTTTGTTTTACGGCATATCAACCCTTTTTGGGTTATTTAATGCCGAATCTGGTCATTATAGTTAAAGATTTATGCTTCAAGTTCTAAAAATAAAATAAAAAAGGGGAGGGAGAAAGGGAGAGGGGCTGTTGTTTTTGGTTTTGGTTTTGTAGAACATTATTAAGTTTTACAAAAAAAACAAAAAAAAAAAAAACGTCAATGTAGATGAATTTCGTCTCAGGGAGCCACAGGGCAGCCTGATCTGGTATCACCAGTTAATTTGTTTTAAATTCTCAACTAATTCTAATAAATATTTAATTCTTTGCACATTCTATACATATTTTGAAATACATTCTTAGAATGTGGAGAAAACATCGTTACTTTCCACATATAGATTATCCTGCTTCGACGTAGATATTTACACTTGCATCATAAGCATTGCTACCTTAAAATAAAAAACGATTCTATTTGACATTACATGCATCTGTTTACGATGGTTCATTCACCTCGTAATGTTCTTTTAATGAGGGTGGACATCTTAAGTGCGGCACCGTTTCCGTTATAAATATTTCGAGGAGGAAAACGTGGATAAAAATGCGGGTCAATTGTTCAGCTATTCAGAAGGAAAGGCGTTAGCAATTTTGCACTTAATGTAATAGGGCGATATCTGTTGTCACTTCTGTTAGAATTGTGTCTATGCAGTATAAAAAACGCAAAATACATACATACATAAATACATACATATATACATACATACATACATACATACTTCTCTCTCTCTCTTTATATATATATATATGTATATATATCTATATATATACATACACACACACATATATATATATATGTATATGTATATATATATATATATATATATATATATATATATATATATATATATATATATAAAGGTAATTTATACAATGCAGAGGTGCGGCCGATAAACACAAACTGAAGCAAATTAAGACATATAACGGAGGAATCATTTTTATTTTTTTATATTATATTACAATCTTATTTGCGTCAGTGCGGGTCGACGGGAGTTCCGTATATCATAATATTTCGGGAATAAAATTTCTCTTCTTCAGATGTTCGTTCAACCTTAATTCAAATGTTCATTTTCTTCGGGGAGGGTAGATTCTTGGATCTTATCAGCTAGAATCTCATTGGATGTTTTACTCCACTGTTCAAACTTTGAGTAGTGGTAGCAAAACAATAGCACCTTCTTTTGTGCAAAAGTCCATGGTTGGGCTTTTAAGACTCTTATGTTTCTTTTTTTTGTTGCTGCATTTGATGGAGATAGGGGGCCAGGACCTTTTGTCTCAAGGCCTGATGGCTGACCCTGATTGGCCTCTGTATTGGCTGGAGCACCGTTTCCAGAGGCAGGAAGGTTTACACCATTGCTTACATCTTCCCGCCTGGTGTATGAACGGGTTGATGGTCCCTTTTTATCCTGGGTGCTGGCCTGCCAGTATTTATTTTTGTTTTTTATTCGTATTTTTTTATTTTTCATTTCCTCATTATCAACGGCTTCTAATTGTTTATTCGAAGCTGCCCTCTGCCCGCAATTCGGGAGACGTGCTGGATGGCTTGAGGAGACAACACACCATTTGTTTTGAATATTTGGTAGAGGGTTTACTTCAAGTAAAAAGTATCCTCATGTCAGAGTCTCTGACAAACCCCTGTACAGAGAGACCGAAGACCCACGAGGGCGGTGTCTAGTAGGCATTCAAGTCCTCCACATATATATACACTAAACAATGCTCATGCAAACTACATTAACCTATTTAAGGGACATCTAGAGACGCAGGACTACTTCCATCCATTATGCGCACATGCAAATTATATACACTTATATTTAAGGTACACTTTCAAATATGTCTTCGTTTTTAGGGACATACGTGTACACAGAGAGAAAGGTTTTCACCTTTATTATATATATATATATCTTATGTGGAATGTAGGTTTATATTATTATAACATAGTCCTAATATTTCTAATGTCTACGACTATCTTTTTGCTATTAGTAACAACGAAGATACGAGTTGGTTGTTGTGAATCGATGGGCTGGTTAAATGTTGACTGCATGCTCTTAGATCTTTTAAACGATTAACCCCAGAAGATTATAAACATTGCAATATTTTATTTTAAAACTATATATTTCTTCCATTCTCCATTCTTTTCCCAAAACATTTTCTCACGCTTCCTACTTTTCTTTTTCTTTTTCTCCCTTTTCTTCGTTTTCATTCTCCTTTCTCTTCCCGATATTTAGAAGAAATATATATATATGAAAATCATCTGCATAATAGTTGCCACTGTATTAATTGGATCTATTGTAGCATAATACATACGAATTTTAAATTGAATGAGAAAACTCTAGAAAAGGCATAATACATTTATATCTTCCATTAATTGCAATACTAAAGTAAGATTAATTGGTCCCCCGATTTATAAAATCGGGGGACTTATGTTTTGAGGCATGTCCGTCCGTCCGTCCGTATTTTTCTCCGCAACCATCCATTGAATTTCTCTGAAATTTTGCATCAAGTTGTAACTTTGGTCAGCTTAGAAAATGACATTCTCCGATTTTTGAAAAACAATCTGGTTAGCCCCCCAGGGGGTCAAAAGGCTCCGAAATGGCAAAAAATGACATTTTTTGCCCCATAACTT
>OY744537.1:78290025-78350025 GCA_963556195.1 Sepiola atlantica | reverse complement strand
GGGCAAAAAATGTCATTTTTTGCCATTTTGGGGCCTTTTGACCCCCTGGGGACTAACCATATTTTTTTTCCAAAATCGGAGAATGTCGCTTTCTAACCTGACCAAAGTTACAACTTCATGCAAAATTTGAGAGAAATTCAATGGATGGTTGCGGAGAAAAATCTGGACGGACGGACGGAAATGCCTAAAAACATAGGTCTCCCGATTTTATAAATCGGGGGACCAATAAAAGCATTTAATGTTAAAGGAGATTAAAATCAATAGATAATGATACGAAAACTTATGTCTAGAATCCTTATGTCTTAATTTCGATCAAAATTGAACCTGCCAAATTTGAAGGGTTTTTAAGAAGAAATTGAAATTCAATTAATCTTGCTTAATTATGTCGAAAGAATTTTTTCCAACTTATTTACTAAAAAATCACGAAATGAGAAAGAACTATTTATTTCGGGACTCTTGTCTGACAAAGAATAAATACACTTTTATATCAGCTGTGTTGAATGTTTTCTCTATTGCCAACAGCCTGATTTTATACTACTACTACTACTACTACTACTACTACTACTACTACTACTACTAATAATACTAATACCCTCTTTGAAGCTCAACGACTATTGCTTAGAATTGCACAAAACTTTGCACACGAGCCGTTAGGATGATGACTGTAATAAAGATTGTCACAACTAAAATACTCCTTACATTGCTACTACAACTACTGTTACATAATAATGGCTCATACCTCGATTCCTTCTCGCTTTGTTGGGATGATAGCCGCTAATAATCGTCGAGTATGACCAGTAGTCGTGACGTGGTGATTGCCCTATCCAGTGGTGACATGAGGTGACTGAAATAAAATTCTTAAAAGGATTTTCTCTTCAGTTGTAACAAAAACGTTGCGACTTTTGTGCTGGACAGATTGTCGCTTATTGGATCTCGGAACAACATTTGTTATATTTATTTTTGTCTACGAGACCATGTTGTTACATGCGTCTGATCAGCGTCGCTTCTCCGCTGAAATATCTCTTGTTCTTGGCCTTTTGGCTAAGATCAAAGTGTAGTATCTGTAGTATCTGTTCCGATGGATACTGCACCCCATACTGGTGTTGTCTTGACCTTCGGGGCTTGATTTACGCCGGTCTATGGGTCTGCCCTGTGCAGTTCTAGGAGGCCCACTCTCCCAGAGGAGTAAGTTTATTGCTTACTGCCTGAGGCGCCCCTACCGGGGAATGTCGACGGGGCTGCCCAGGCAATTTTTGAACCCCACTTACCCGACCTTGGGTCACATCTTACTTGTGGGTGTAAGATAAAAACTGGCCTTGTGCCTAACTCCTGGAGAGGAGTGAACCAATTCTCCGCTGAAACTATCACCTTAATTCACACCACCGCACCTCTCTACGACGTAATCCTCTATCCGGTTATATCTACTAACTTCCGTTCCCACGTTTCTACGTTGCTTGGCCTTTTACCCCGCGTCCCCTACAACTTTCGTCCTTGAATGTTGTCCCTATTTACTTTCTTTGAAGTATAGTATCAAAACAGACACTAGATGTGATGCTTAGATAAAGCGCTGGCAACCCTCTGCACGACCTAAAGTAAACGACGCTGTTTGGACGCCGTTTTTGGTTAGTGTTTGTAAGCAATAAACAATACAGATAAAAAAAAACCGCACCGGAAATGAATCTTCATCTTTGATATCTGCACTCTTGTAACCATAGTAACAGAATATATATTTTTTTAACACACGTCATTTTCACGAGGTGGAGGTGAGGGTGGGGTGTGTGTTGATGTGATTCGAAACATGTTTGAAGTTAATAATAGAAAGTATTTTTCCTATTAAATATGCAGTCTCAGCATTATTCGGAACTCTATACTACTACTACTACTACTACTACTTCTACTATTACTACTGCTGATACTACTACTAAATTAACAACAACAACAACAACAACACCACCAATACCACCACCACCAACACCACCACAAGAAATGTAAAAATAATTAAAACAGATATCGTTATTTTTTTGGACGGCTTTCACGGAAGCTTTTATTCTGATTTAATTTTTGTTAAATCTGAATTTTATTGATATATTTTTTTAAAAATTTTATTTAATTGTTTACTTATTTATTTATTTATTTATTTTTATTTTTAAGTAGACTTTTGCTGAGGTGGAAATATGATTCGTCATTTCACGACGGAACGAGAATGTCTTCTTTTTTTCATCATCCAATAGAGAGAGAGAGAAAAAAATAACGAGGCGCACGTGTGCGCATGCGTACGCGTGGTTTCTTACCGTTTCTCTTCAGAGTTCAACGTTATTCGAGATTCTTTTTAAAACCGGAAGTGATGATTTTTTTTATTTCTTGTTTGTTTTTCCTTTTTCTTTTTTAACCTGCGTTCGTTTTGCTCAAGCAGTTGAAACTAAGTAGAAGCTAATCAGCAAATTAAAGAGGAAAGTGGTGTGCATCTGGATCATTTCAGTGCAACTCAAGTGCATAACATATGCAAACTAAGCTAAAAATAGTGATGCAGTCGCTGAAAAAAACGACAGATATTCAAGTAGAGGCATAATAGCGGGTGTTTGTTTGTTTGGTTTTTATTCAAAAGAAAGAAATATTTTCGCATACGGTTGTAAGATTAACAATGAGAGCAAGAGTGATTACATTTTTAAGAGTTTAAAAAATACAAATCTGTAATCCAGGCCATGGTATTTGTTTACGTTTTCACTAGCAACAAAGATTTATCGCCGAGTTTCGACAGTGCTTTATTTGTATGATTTCTTTAAGCATTTGACTCGTTATTCGGGCGATCTAAGACGAGGCACGCTTTAGGTGTTTCCTCTTCTTAGACACACGTTAGAAATCATGTACGAATCTCATTTTCACTTTGTTGTGTTCTTTGTTCATTCTCAGCACCACGAACTAATTTAATCATCCTCGATCGAACGGTCAGACAGATTCATGCGAGTAGTATTTTTTTGTGTTCATCTATACATAAATAACAATAAACAATCAAACATTTTGAAAATTTTGCAAAATTCAGAAGGTGCAGGCCAATAGTCTTTGGCTATTTTACATTCATGAAAACCCTTTCACAGCCTGAAAATGGTCCTAAATTAAAGTACTATATCAGATTTAACCATCTATATTCATTCATAGCTTTTGAGGATGTTTTAGGACCTGCAATGTCGCATGAAACCACTTTTTCACCGAAAAATGATGGATTTTGAGTCCCATGGAGCCCTAACGGCTATTTTTGGCCTGCACCTTCTGAATTTTGCAAAATTTTCAAAATGTTTGATTGTTTAGTGTTATTTATGTATAAATGAACACAAAAAAATATTACTCGCATGAATCTGAAATTTTCACCCATTACGCCCCACCCCTACTCAAATAGCATAATAATATTACGCTAAATTATTTCATGTTCGTACGTACGTTATCACCTTCCACGCCCATTTCAAAAAGTGAGTTCATGTCGCTGTTAGAAAAATTTAAATTTTACCCTTTTTTATGGAAGTTGCTTCAGACAAGGAATGAATCAACTTGATGCAAGGAGCTACAAAGAACGGAAGATGATTAACGCAAGACAGTAGATGCCTATTGAGAATAGTCTTGCACAGACTAAGGTTATATGCAGAATGAAAACAGTGAGCAGGAAGAGAGTTCCACAAGCCTGTAGTTCTGGGGGGGGGGAAACTACTGGAATAGGAAGATGTATTATAACGAAGTACCTGAACATCGAATTGATGAAGACTACTAGACTAACGAGTCAAACGAGCTGGAACAAAGGAAGCAGTTAATAGATCAGACAATTCTAATGAACACACAAAGCCATAATAGTATTTATAGAAGAGACTGGGACTAGCAACATCACATCTGCGAAAGAGAGTGAGAGAGTGCTTAGAAGAAGAAAGTGTGGGACCAACCGAATTACAGATACGCTTCTGAACCTTATCAAGAACTCTCAAATGGGATGGATATTCACCAGTCCAAAATATGATAACAGTAGATCATGCAAGGTCTGATAGTAGATATGTAGAGATAGAGAAATGGCCTCACGTGTGAGAAACTGTTTGGAACGATGGAGAGAACCGACTTTATGTAGAAATAGCAATGAATCTAATACAGGGACGGGCAACCTCCGGCCTGCGGGCCGCATCCAGCCCGCGAAGGCTTAGCGTCCGGCCCACCACTCTGTTAGGCTTTATTATTGCAATCCGGCCCGCGGACCTCCCAGTAAAACTCATATCATTTTGTGACATAGACGTAAAAGTAGGTTTCAATAAAGATTTACAGTGGGATAAAAATGTATGAATATCAGCGAGCGATGATGCATGTATATTTCATTTTTCTTTAACTATTAATTTCAAATCTTTGAAAAAAGAAAGAGAGAGGCAAAGAGGAAACGAGAGACGAGGAAAGGGCATGAAACATAGAACTTATATGAGGTGTGTCAAAACAAATGCTGGATCAACTTGCTACTTCCCCCGTCCCTTTTTTATGATTCCAAAATGACTCTTCGTCGGTGCCTTTTATAACATCACATACAGAAGTCTCTTGAGAAATAGTATCACATTTGTAGTGTTCAATGCAATTTTTGTACAATCTGTTCATGTAAACAAAATATAGTAATTCTGAGATTTCGATTTTCACTCCGGCCCGCGATCTCCTTCCAAAAGTCTCATCTGGCCCTCACTCTGAAAAGGTTGCCCGCCCCTGATCTAATATATGAAACTCAAGAAAGATTTGATGAGAAAGAATAACCAAGAAGTTTCAGAGTCGATGAAATTTTCAGGAAGAAAAGGTCACGCCTACGATAGAAAGACACAAGCTGAGTCTTAACAGGATTAAACAAAACAACTCATTCATTAGCGAAATCCACCACCGAACCCAATTCATCTTCCAGATCAGTGGCATAGTCTAACTGATCCCAGGTAGATGGGCGAGACGAAACACCAGAATAGAGAGTGGTATCACCAGCATAGATGTATATCTTCTGAATAATATTCTCTGGAAGATCATTTGTATAGAAATAAATTATTCGGATATCGAATAAACAGTCATAAATAGAATTTCGTGTCCACAGTATAGTTATCACTGTGAGAGAAAAACTTTCTTTTTTTTAAATTACTAAAATTATTCATAGATTATCTCCCTTGAACCATGTGGATAATTTATCTCCCTTTAATAATTTATCAATATTAATGTTAGAATATTATGTAATCATGGAATTTATCTATATTTATTTTATTTATTTATTCATCTATTTACTTTATCTTATTTATTTTTATTTATTTATTTATTTATTTAATTTTTTTCTCTTCCGATATAAGAGAACGTTTTCAAACTAGGACGTAAGACGCGCAGCCGTTAAAAACAACAACAAAAACAGACGAGACACTGAATCATCAAACAACACGTGAGACGCTAAGCCGTTGAAAAGTCAGTTGTTTTCATTTCATTGAACAGTTAGATTGAAATGCGATCCAGATAATGGGGCCTCACATCAGTGAGGGGGGCCGATACACAAAAAAGCCGTCGAGAGAAAGGCCCTGAAACGGTGCGTATTCTCTCCTGATGACCCAACATTGTCTGGATGCTGAAATGG
The DNA here is from genome assembly GCA_963556195.1 of Sepiola atlantica. NCBI lineage: Eukaryota > Metazoa > Mollusca > Cephalopoda > Sepiida > Sepiolidae > Sepiola > Sepiola atlantica. Next base: position 78,344,417 of record OY744537.1, on the reverse strand, counting down.
AGTATTCTACCAGTAAAACAGTCGAGAATATATATATATATATATATATATATATATATATATATATATATATATATATATATATAGTTTAAGGAAGCTTTGAGCCATTTTAAACAAAAGAAAAAGAAAGGAAAATGCAGTTAAAATTCCCAGAGAAACTAACTAAATCCAAGATATCGCAGACTTAGCATTCGTTAGAAAATTCATAATTTTTTTTAGAGGATTCAAGTATCTAACAGTGAAACAAAAACAGGAGACCTTAACTTAAGCGTGAAATATTAAAACGGGGATCATCAGCTGTTTACCATGTAACTGTTTCGGAGATTTAAAAACAGGACAGTTATAATATTCATGGCTCTCCAACCGTACTGATCAAACGACCATTTCCCCAATAATATACATATATATATATATATATATATATATATATATATATATATATATATATATATATATATATATATATATATGGCAAAATGAAAAAGGAAAACCAAAAAATGGATGTTTTTTATGTGTACATCAACGTTTCGTCTTTATTTATAAGACTTCATCAGGATGATAAAATAGAGAAAAAATGTCATGCAAGTACAGATACATGTAGGGTAGACATATTGGGAGGAAAAATAGAATGAAATAATGGCCGCTGCTGGGTGGACGTCCGTATTTGTTGGAGAAATGTGGACATGAATGTTCATCCGGCTCTCTTCAGCTTCTGTTCTGTTCATTCATTTCCATTTCTCCAACAAATACGGACGTCCACCCAGCAGTGGCCATTATTTCATTCTATTTTTCCTCCCAATATGTCTACCCTACATGTATCTGTACTTGCATGACATTTTTTCTCTATTTTATCACCCTGATGAAGTCTTATAAATAAAGACGAAACGTTGATGTACACATAAAAAACATCCATTTTTTGGTTTTCCTTTTTCATTTTCCCATCACGTCGGATTACCTTCATCCTTCTCTTCCCATATATATATATATATATATATATATATATATATATATATATATATATATATATATATATATATACGGGAATTATATAGAAATATATATATATATATATTTTTTAAATATTTTAAATTTTTTATATTTTTTTAAATCTCCTCCGGTTTAAATCTCAACTGTTACTTTTCTACCCTCCCCCTTTTTTTTCAAACCTTATTAAACCTTCCTTACACTAAATTTAAACAAACATACACACCACTCTAAGCAAAGAACGTGTCCACACGAGAGTTATACGTGACTGCACATTTCCGAAACAGATAACAACATCAGCTGAAGAGAGCCGGATGGCTAAGTCCTTCCCTTCTTGAAACCGACGGTACGAATGTTGTACTAATTTTTCTGTACCAAAATAAATGAATATATATATATATATATATATATATATATATATATATATATATATATATATATACACAAACCCACAAGGTAAGCTGTTTCTTCCAAACAACAATATCCTCTGTTGTCAGCTCGCTTCATAGCGAGTTTCTGCTACTGTTCCGGTAGCTAGATTCATTCTTTGTCGTCCTCTCAACTTAAATAGTTTTACACCATATTTTTTTTTGCATTCGTGTATTTTAATGCACCTAATTGTTACAATTAAAAAAAAAAGTGAAATTCGTTTTATTTATTTAAAGAATATTTAGTTGGCAATTATATATATTTTAAATCTTATTCACCCCCAAACAAGGCACATTGCCACTAAGGCATAAGGGGCTACTATTAGGGACCATGCCTAATCTAAGTAGGGAGTTGAACAGCAAGTGTCTGTTCGCATTATATTTACTTTTCTGCATGTTAGTACAGTCAGGGAAACAGAAAATAGGGAGGGAATTCCAACGTCTAGCAGTTAGAGTAGAAAGCTTTCCAACATCTGGGGATCTGTATAGTGAAGGGGTAGGATTTTGCTGCTTGTCGGGTTAGTCAGAGATATTTACGTCGAGGGGGGGGGCACCAGTGCTACGAATTCTTCAGAGCACACTTCATTAAAGTACTTGTAAAACAAGCACAAGGATGTAACATTGCGGCGATGGGACAGGAGCTGGAGCTTGGTGAACAGCGTGGGACCTATTAGATTGGAGACTCTTTTTGGGACCCTGTCTAATAGGGAGAGACTAGTTGTAGATGCACCCGCTGACAAGTGGTAACACCACTCTATGCATGGGTGGATGGGTGCTTTGTAGATATAAAGGATACTGGCAGTTGTGAGTAGTTTTCCAACGTGGTAGAGGGACCCCTTTACCCAAACAGACTTTTGCCGAACTAAACCTAAAACTTAGATTAGGGTAAAAGCAAAAAAAAAAGTCAGTAAATAAGAAACCGTGGAATTTCCACTGGGTCCTGCTAGTACCATAATAATATACAATAATAAAAATTAAAAAAAAAAGAATTTGACATTTTGTGCATAATCAAGAAACATAGATAAAAATAGAAACATATGAATAAATAACAAAAAAAGGAATCGGCAGAGGGCACATTAATAAGCCAGTAGATTTTTACAATGCCAATACTCGAGTTCGAATTTCACGTACGTCTACAAGTTTTGTTTTTTAACTGTACGTGTTTTATAAACGTAAAAAAAATATATAATAAGATAAAAGCATTACATGATTTTCTTTTTAACCCAATGACCTTTATGTTTTTATAAAACATGTAGAAACATGTAGACATGAAAGCTATTCGGCATCAGTTCAAAGCAAATTATTTTTATAATTTGTTTTGCCAATAAAAATAATACGTAAATACATTCATCGTGGTTACTTACTCTCTCATGAAAATAATATAGCGTATTTTATTTCACCCACATTTTTCTTTGTACTAAATATAAAGCAGTAGTAGCTAGGTAAAGATGGAAATTGACATACCCAGGTACTCAAGGAGCGGGTCTAAACTAGTCTAGTTTTTAAATAAAAATGGACGCGAATTTCTTTCAACTTCTAATCACTGAGAATGTCTTTGTGAAAGTCGTAGTACTAAAAAAACAGCTTCTAAAAGGCTCCTTCATCAATTCGTATGATGCCGTATGCTCTTGTCGTGTAAATCAATTCTTAGGCTCAATGGGAATATCAATTGAATTTATAACGAGTTTTCAAACGAATGGATTTAATAGATGAGTCACGCCCCACACGGTCGGCATCTTGTCGGAATATTGCCAATTTCAGTTTCATCTGTCTTAAGGTGATTACAACTGGGGTCCCTCGTGAGGATCAACGAATAAACAAAGCCATTGGTCAATGGTAGGCTCTTGTTTGGGGAGCAAAATATGCAAATGTGATAGTGGAAACATGGAAGTAACGAATTAACCGCCTATTTTAAATGCGTGCTAGTACCGGAAGAATGAAAAAAAGAAGAAAAGGGGAGAGAGAGGGGGTTAAATCAACAAGAGAATGAGGATTAAAGATGGACGACAGAATGGATTTAAAAAGAGCTGAGAGAGAAAATAGAAAGAGAAAGATACACAGGAGTAGAAGAAATAATTGAAAGGGATATTTAGAAAGAGAAATTTACGAATTGAAGTAATTAAGGGGATAAAGAAAGGGAATTGAAAGAATAAAGGAAGAAAGAAATAAAGACGAAAGGAAGGAAGGAAATAAGTAAGAAATGAAATAAAATAAAGTATGGAAAGAAAAATGGAGGAAGGACGGAAGAAACAAGAGATGAATAGAAATAATAAACTGCAGAATGAAAGAAGGAAGGAATAACAAAAGAAAGAATAGAGGAACTAATAGAGAAAGAACTATCATTAAGGATGGAAAGAAAAACAGAGGAAAGAAAAACAGAGGAAAGAAAGAAAGAAACATTGGAGGAAAGGAAGAAAGACAAGGTCAGAAAGAAATAAAAGTAAGAAATAAAGGAATGAATATGAAAGCAGGAAATAAGCTGAGAAAAACTGAAAAAATGATAGAAAGAGAAAGAGAAAAATGAACAAAATAGATAAAAGAAGAATCATAGAAAGAAGGAAAGTAAGAAAGTAAAAAAAGATTAATGGAGGAAATAATTAAAAAGAACTAATATTAAAAACTGAAGGAAGAAACAGTGGAAGGAACGGAAGAAGAAAATGAGAGAAATAAATAAAAGTAAGTAATGACTTTAAAAAAAAGAGAATGAGAACGAAATAAAGAAATAGATGTAAAAGCAAGCAAGGAACTTAGAACAAATAAGAAAAATAAAAGAAAGAGAAGAATGAAAGCAAAGGAGAAAATAGATGAAGAAGGAAGAATAAAAGGGTAAGAAATTAAGGACGTTAAAAAACAACAGATGGAATGAAAGAAATAATTAAGAGAGAATTGAGATTAAGAACGGAAGAAAGAAATGGAAGAAGCAAGGAAGAACTGGAGGGAGGAAGATGAAAGTCAGAAATGAATACAAGGGAAGGAATTAAAAACGGAGAACAAGAAAGAAATAATTACAGGCATATGAAAGCCAGGGAGGAACTAAGAAAGAGAAGAATGACAGAAAGAAAATGGAAAAGAAATGGAGAAAATGGGCAAGGACTGAAGAATAAAAGAAAGAAAGAAAGAAAAGTGAGATGGAAAGAATCAAGAACAGAAACGAAAGAAAGGAATGACTAACGAATAAATGAAAGACACAATAAAACGTAGAGGAATACATAAATAAACAAGACGCGCGTGCGTGGTGCCCCTCTGTATGTGACTCAATGTGGCGAGTGTAAAATGCAATAAATTTGGGCAGTTTGGGGCATTTTTGACCCCCCTTTGACCCCTGGGGGCGCCAACCAGAAGTTTTCTGAGGTCAATGATGCTCATTTTATATCCAGAACAATTGCCTCTACAGTTTGGCCAAGTTTCAGAAAAATTGAATGTATGGATCAAACGTTATGGGAGAAAAGGGTCATTTTTTGCCATTTTGGGGGCTTTTGACCCCCTGGGGGCCCGAACCAGATTTTTTCCAAGGTCAGCGATACTTATTTTCTATTAGGAACAATTCTTTAACATTTTGGCCAAGTTTCAGAGAAATTTAATGGATGGATGAAAAGTTATGGGGCAAAAAATGTCATTTTTTGCCATTTCGGGGCCTTTTGACCCCCTTCGGGGGGGGAGGGGCGAACCAGATTTTTTTTTTTAAATCAGAGAATGTCACTTCCTAACCTGACCAAAGTTACAACTTCATGCAAAATTTCAGAGAAATTCAATGGATGGTTGCGGAGAAAAATCCGGACAGACGGACGGACGAACAGACGGACAGACGGACGGACGGACGGATGTGCCTCAAAACATAAGTCCCCCGATTTTATAAATCGAGTGACCAATAATAAGGATGTAAGAAAAGCGAGGAGTAAAAACAGAACTGAAACTAAATACGGAATACAAAAAGAGAAAGGAATAATGTTTGGTTTGGTTTGTTTTACGGCATATCAACCATCTCTGGGTGATTTACTGCCGAATAAAGTTGTTAAATATAATTCTATAAGAAGGATTATATTTTATTCCTATTATACATTACTCTTTGAAAACATTATTCTTTGAAGACATTACTCTTTGAAAATATTACTCTTTGAAAACATTACACTTTGGCACTGATACTCTTCTTTGCTCGCAACGTGATTGACCCTGAGCCACCGCATTCTAGTATCTATTTGAGGGGAAATAAATAAATAAGGTTTTGATTTTTGAAGAATCAGATTTATTAATACAGTTGAGGATAAACTTATAAATACTTGAGCATCACATGACCAGCCGATTGATCGAAGTAATGAGCAAATGAGAGTGTTGCAAGTCACGTGACCATTTATGTAACCAGGCCACGGACCGCTCACCCGCGAGGATCCCGTCTTAGGGTATCACGGGTCGCCACCGACGATCAACGGGTGGCCCCGTTTTCGGAAGGGGGGGTCTTGCCCCTCTGCATGGGATGCAGTCGGCGAATTGTAAGTCCCGCCGACAGGGCAAAAAGGAAATGGGAGAAAGATGGAAAAAAATAAGAAAGAATTAGAAGAAAGAAAGACAGGAATAAAAGAAAAGATGTAAATACGAAAAGAGAGATGGAAAAAAAGAAGGAAGAAATAAAAGTAATACGGAAGTAAAAAATGTAGTTTAAGAAGCAAGAAAAAGAGAAGTTATAAATAAATAACACAAACAAGCAGAAAAATCTTTGGCCTGGTGGCTGAAATCGAAGTAATTACAAATCCTTTTGGGATATTTTAAGTGGGATGGCCCCTAGAGTACATGTGGTACTGTGGCGACTGCTATGATTCTAGCCAAGGGTAGCTAACATTATTTTCTACAATAATCGGCTCCAAACAGAAAAAAACATTCATGTGACCTGCTTTCAACTACGTCCGCAGACTTGCGTGCTAAAAACAAATTCGCTTCTGCGAGTCGGTCCTAGTTAATAAAAAGAATTCAACACATGAAACACGAAACACGAAATAGTCATGAAACAGTTACGAAAAACAGTTAGCCTGAAACAGTCACACGGACCAGTAAAAAGAGAGGACGCAACTACCCCCACCCCCTGAGCAATTCTGGGGAAAAGGAATAAGAAAGAATAACTATGAACTTGCTTAAACACAATGTCACACGCATACTCAACACATATTCAGTTATTAAAAAAAGGCAAGCATATGCACGCACCAAAAGCTACAAACACACTTCTTACACACTTGTGCCCGTTCTTCACCTTACAACCATAAGAACAATTAACTTTTCAAACTTATTCGCACAGACAATGCACTCATATAACGTTCATATCTTGTGCATTTGTATATATATATATATATATATATATATATATATATATATATATATATATATATATATATATATATATATATATTGTGTTCCTTAAAGAGGTGTAACCTCCTCCTTTATACAAACACATTTTTTGTTTCGGAATATTTGAGATGAGGAATGATCATTTGTATTATTTGAATTATTCAGATTACTATTCTCATTCTTTATAATATGAATCTGACGACGGCCGGAGGTTACATCGGCCGAAACGTTGTGATATTAGCCAACCAAGTTGAGAATAGTAGTCCGAATACTCCAAATAATATAAACATCCTATTTATTATTACATGTGAACGCGAGTCATCGTGCATCAAAGACGAAAAGCCACAGTCTCTATTATTCATACCAGGGCTACTGGGGTTGGATGCCCCTATTTATTTGCCTCCCCACGAGGGAAAATTATATGTTTAATGATATATATATATAACAAATACTGACCCAACGGGTCATGGGTGGTATAGTAATTGATTAAAACTAGCTGAATCTACCGTCTACGCAGGTAACATATTGTTATGAGAAGCCCGTGGTTACGTATCTTTTTCTTATTTACTTGTATCCCCACGAGGACAGTCGGTTTTTAATGTTGGGAAAATCCAGCTTCCCTAAAAAGGGACACATTGCATTGGAACAAAAATAAAAATCGCCTAAGTCTAGACCTATTTCTCCTTCATTGACCGAGGACAGAAAAGATGAAGTGGAATATGAGAACTGCTACTACGCTTTGCTTTTAGCTAAAAGGTCGGTGGTTTCATCTCATTAGCCGTTAGACACAGTGGCGTAGCTAGACCTTTTGCCGCCCGGGGCGGTAGTAAAATTTGCCGCCCCCCCCCCCCCCGGCATTTGGGTGCCCGGAAAATTCGTCCATAGATAATTCGCCCATGGATAATTCGTCCATGGAAAATTTTTTGCTAGGTAGGAAAACTGGTCCATTATTATTAAGTTAACATTATTCTTAATTTTCATACCTTGCGAAAATTAGTTCTACGGTATCTAATTTTCCTAAATTCAATTAAATTAAAATTAAAATATGAAAACTGATTTTTAATATTTTTTATTCATTTGAGATTTTATCTGTTTTCCTTTTGTTTTAAGTAGATGGTGGGGGTTGCCCGGGGTGATTTTGTCCGATCCCCCAGCTAGCAATTGTAAAGTTTACAAGGAGTTATAAAAAGTATGCTACAAAAACAAACGTTTATTATTATATAAAATTATAGTATAAAATTTCATATTTTTTGTTAACTTTTGTTTTTTTAAATTTTTTTCTCTACTTTCTATTTTTACCCTCTCAAAATGCCGCCCCCTCAGGTGTGCCGCCCGGGGCGGCCCGCCCCCCTCGCCCCCCCCCTAGCTACGCCAGTGGTTAGACATTATCTATTAGAAGTATTTTTTTTCACTATTACGACCTCGACTAGGACGGGTATTCGAGCTAGTATATTATTAATAAGAAAAAAAAAGAAGGGATCGATTAAAATCTCTTATGAAATAGCTATGAAGATCACACAGCAGTCTTAACATAGTTGTAGGTTCCGGTATGTGGGTCATTATGTTAAAATGTGAATCCTATGTGTGTCATCAATTTTGTTTTTATTTTTCCATTTCATTACGGAGAGCTATTTTGTTTTTCGTTTTTTTTTGTTGTTTTTGTTGTTGATTCTTCTTTTAATTTTTGTTTTGTTTTGTTTTGATTTTGTTCTTGTATAACAAAGTGAAAAAATCATTAGCGATCTTTATTTATTTATTATTCTTTTTTATTAAAAGAAAAAAATGAACATTAAAAAGGGAGAAAAAAAAGCTACTAATAAAATGGCACGAACGCATGACGAATCAAAAAGGGGCAACGTAATTGAAAGAGCATTTTATTCGCGCATGTTTGCTCTTACGAATGCAGCCCAGTGGTAAGAATATAGGGGTCGCAGATTTAGAGGTTTAAGATACTAAAATATAAAAGTTTGGTTGTTGTTTTTTTACGGCATATCAACCGTTTTCGATTTATTTAATACCGAATCCAGTTATTTTGATAAACATTTTCGATCTTCTGTATAAAATCCCCGCCCAAAAATAACCCCGTCAGCCCCCAAAGCAAACAAAATGCGGATTGTAGTTAAAAATAAAATGAAAAGAGACTAACCCTAACCGTAACACTGATTATAAGCACTGTGTCTGACTGGAGGAGCTATTTCTTTTTTCTTTTTAAAAAAAAAAACAAAAAACAAAAAAACACGAATTTTTCCATCAACAGAGTTCTTCTACAAAATAGACACCGTTTTATGCTCCAAGTTCTTAATGCATTCAAATTGTCTTCAGAGTCTTTTCGTAATATCACACTTTTCCGTAGACTTACCATGCATCTCGTTGACACTAGCGCAATTTGCCAACACCTAAATCAACATGACTGCCCGCGTCTGACATTTTAGTCAATAACACAAAAAATACTACTCTATGATATCGACATAAAAAGATTACACATTCTAGAAGACATTCACATTGAAACTAGACACACCACAATTAATAACATTAATTACAAAAGCAATCAAAAAATTCAAAAGTGTTCTAGCTTAGTAATTAACCGCTAACAAATTATCACAGTTAGACATTTCACGTTATCATATTCACATGCAACATGTCGTCAACACAGAGGCTGGTTTTAAAGTTGATAGACACTAGCCGTCAAATAACTAAAAGTAAATCGATGAAAGCATTTCATGATTAACTTGGCCGTTAAAACCAAAAGAAAATGGACGAAAACTCACCAAGACTATCCCTGTTAGAATCGGATCGTGTTCCCGAGTTCATAAAATCAAGCAGTTGTTGCATGCAAAAACAGAGTAATAATTAACAAACAAAGGGAGGTAGTTCAAATAAGGTATATTGAACGTGTGTGTATGTGGGATGATGACGTGTGTGGTGTATGTATGTGTGTCGATAGAAAACAGTTCCTGAAAAGTGTATGTGAAGAAATGAGTCCGGCGTGGGAAAGTCCTTCGAAACCGTATACAAAGAAAATGGGTTGAGAACTATTACCGTTTTTGAACACGTGTTGACGGAGCGCTGGTGTCTTAGCATCGTTCAGCGAGGCCAATTGAATAGAGAAGAGACCTTTTTCTGGTGTCCCTTGGTTATATATCGCCTAAGGGCAGGTAACTCCTGGTCGTTTCAGCGCCACCTGACGGTCAACAGCGACACCTACCGGCCGGTTAGTGCAGTTATGTTTTAAAAGGAGGGGATAACTGCTACAACCCGAACCCGAACCCTAGCCCTCTGCCTGATAATTTGAAGAATCAAAGCGAAAGTACTTGCAAGAATATGGAATAAGAAATCTTTGGCACTGATTTATACCGAGTGTATCGGAATACCAAATGGATAATTCGCAAAACTGAAACAATAAAAAGGCTCATAAAACAAACCAAAAACTTTGTGTTAACTATTAACATAAGACATGCTAGCTAAATACACACAGAGTTCTTAGGACTGTTAATGTTGAAGCATCATCCATAATAAAGACCCATGTGTACTTTATATATATATAGATAGAGATTTGGATTTTTCACTTAGAAAAAAGATTATTCAGTGAAGACCGGGATTATTCTAATAAAAACAAGCTCGATGATACTCGATTACAGGGTACAGAGCATTTATATGTGATTTTTGGTAAGCTTTCAACCCCCCCCACACACATATATATATATATATATATATATATATATATATATATATATATATATATATATATATATATATAATGAAAACTTATAACTAAAAGGTAAACTTTTAGAGAGTTGGACTTATTGTGAGGTAAGGAAAGCTCAATATACTAGATAGAGCAAAAATATGATAAGCCGATTTTAATCTTTGAAAAGCCTGGCTCAAGGAATGAAAGAAGAAAAATAAATATTATTATTCACTAAATGTCATTGTTCTGAACAACCGATAATTATGATTTGCTTCCATTTGCAGGTCTAATTATTTTTCATCGACTTATATCTTTAGGCAGCAAATCGTTATTTATGCAGGCCTCGTTGAAGACGACGGAATTTTCTCCTTTTTTTATTTTTCTTGTTGGTTTATCGACGCGGCGAGCACATTTTCTATTTTCAGGTGTTAGTTTAAACATTATGGCTCCAAGTGGTGTTTCGTCAGCTATCTCTCGAGCGCTTTCGATCTCTCAATCGTCATCAGGATTATTATGTCTTATTTTATCGTCTTTGTGCTGTTAGTATTTTGTTTGTTTTTTCCTTATTTTTTTCCTTATTAAAATTTTGATTTTATTTTAATTATGGAATACGGATACGGCGTTCGTGTCAGTAATAAACGATATTTTATTAATGTTGGGTTGCAGTTTTTTTCTGCGTGTACAATTATTTTTCTAGGTAATTCTAGTGTTAGTTGTTAGTATTTTCCTTATTTGGGCTGATTGTATATATATATATATATATATATATATATATATATTTATTTATTTTATGCGTACATAAAAGTAATCCATGGACACGTGTTTCTGGCTCACAGCCGTCATCAGCATGGCTAACTTAGGCAGAGATCGAACCTTTGATATTGATGTCTATAGTCCAGCGTTCTACCACTGGACCAAGACGCTCTATCTAGAAATATGTACGATTTTTATCACCTACATATTTAATGTATCTTTATGTAATTATTTTTATTGGTGATTGTAGCGTTCGTTGTTATTTTGCTTACTATTATTTCGATTGTCTCACTTTCCTAAGTGATTAAGATGCAGAAAATTGCATTATTAGTCAACCTTAACTTCATAGGACGTATTTTTCGTTAATATATATATTTATTTACATAAAAGTAATCCATAGACACGTGTTTCTGGCTCACAGTCGTATACTAGCTAGCTTCGCCCACTAGCTCTCGCTTCATATTATATATGTATATATATATATATATACATATATATATACACACACATATATATATATATATATATATATATATATATATATGTTATGTAAATCATCCTTATTTAATATGTATTAAATAAGGTAAATTTCATTGAAATTGAACTTATTTGAACTTTCGGTGGACCTATGGTTTAAATGTAAGTGTGTTTGTGGGGGGCTTGTGCCTTCGAGGCCTCTCTTAATATTATCAAAATTTGCTGTAATTTTGGGAATATACATCATTTTTGGTCATTTATCTATGGTTAAAAGTTCATTTGAATCAAAGGGGAAACAGTTTTCAGTGATGTATTTCTGATATAGCCTATGACCTGCATTGAGAGGTCAGTAGTCCACATGCCAATTTTCAAGCAATTCTGTCTAGCGGTTTGGGTGAACATAAGACACAAAGATCAAGCGGGCACATACACACACAGTAACTATTATATATACAGGGTGGGCCAAAATAAGGGTCCTATCTTTTAATTTGAATAACTTGAATTTGAATAACTTCCACAAAATAAAAGTTAAACTCACCAAACTTTATGTGTGTGTAGACTGACCCTTCCGAGATTTTTTGAAATAAACAAAACAAATTTTAGCCGAAAAACACTTCTTAAAACTTACAATAACTAAAGTATTGTTTTTGACACTGTTTTAAGTTTTTTAAGCAAAAATAATGTTTTCTAAATGAGGGTACGTTCCTTAGGGCTAATACGGCTCATGCTTGCTTCGGAAGGGGTCCTTTACTTATTCTAAAAAAAAAATTTTTTAAATCAATAAATAAAAAAGTTATGAATTTTTAAAAATAGGACCCTTATTTTTGCCCACCCTGTATATATATATATATATATATATATATATATATATATATATATATATAGTAAGCAATGAAAATATATGGCAATCAAGCTACACAGAGGCTCCCGTGTATCATCCCCGGGGGCAATCGTCAGGCTAAAAATAATTAAAAAAAAATTTTTTTTTTTTTTAGCCTGACGATTCCCCCGGGGATGAAACACGGGAGCCTCTGTGTAGCTTGATTGCCATATATATTTTCATTGCTTACTACCTAGCTCTACTTACGTATCGAGCACTGTTGAGGTAAATACTGAAAACGGACACATACAAAATTATATCTCCTTATAATATTTTATGTAGATAAATGAAGTACTAATATATATATGTATAATATATATATATATATATATATATATATATATATATATATATAATTTTTCTTCTAATATGATATTTATCAATACCACATATAATATAAGCTTAATAATTAATGGATTTTACTAACAAGAGCTTTCATATATTAACAAGTTAATGTTTAATACTTTAACACACTCAATAGATTTTTAAATATTCCAACCATATTCAGAAAATAAATATTCAAACAAGTAGTTTTTTTGTACACACGTTTCTGACAAATCCAACTTTATTTAGAATCAGCTTACATTTTTGTAATTAAATAAAGAAGCCCCATAACCAGCAGGTTGTAATTTTATCATAGTTCTACAGTAATCCTCCCGCAAAAAAACTTCTCACTCAAAAATCAAATTGAAAATATTTAATAACATCCTTGGAAGGAAGATTTACTTGGAAATTTATATTTCTTTAAAAACCAGATCTGCAATAAAATCATTAAATTATTAAAAACAGCATTTTGTGTGTAAAAGTAACGGTGTCAAAAACGATGGCAAAATTGTTACTAATTAACAGACAGAAAATACAGACATTCAAATAATGATTTCAAACCAGTCCAAACCACGGTTGACAGACGTCAGGATATCTGTTTACGGTGGTCCTTCCGTGTAAGTATGGATAATCATTACATTGGAGATGGTTATTAATTTCAGAATAATTTTATGGGTTAGGGAGGAGAGTTAGTAATGTCTGTAACTAGCTGAAGTTTCTGGCAATTGTGGTTTAACGATTGCTTCAGGTAGAATAACCAGTCGGTCCGTTTCTCCTAGGTCCTTACTTCGAACCAAACTAGTAACCTATGGTTTTGACATTTCCTCAATGTTCAATGTATTTATATGAATTATCTATCTATCTATCTATCTATCTATCTATCTATCTATCTATCTATCTATCTATTTCAATTTTTGAATTTTGACTATTCCCCTGCCAACTTATCCATCTATGTAATTCCTCTGATGATAAGATTTTAATCTTTGAAAAGCCTGGCTTAAGCAAAGAAAATAAACATGTTTTTTATCGAGTACACCTTGCATCGAACAATCGAAGATGAGATAGATTTATCATCCGCACATTTTTATCTCTCTTCATTTATATATATATATATATATATATATATATATATATATATATATATATATATATATATATATATAAATGAAGAAGAATGGAAAGGAATTAGAGAATGCAAAAGCCAAATCAAAATTCAATTCAAAAGTTCAAAGCATATATATATATATATATATATATATATATATATATATATTTGTTATTGTTTATTATCTATGTACGTATACGTTTCGTCCTTAATAATCGGGACTCATCAGCATAGAGATATGACTATTCACTACTGGTCATGCTATTCGAAACCCCGGATTCCGAGTATTTTGCAACTCAAATCCGACGCCTTAATATATATAAGAAATATATAAGTTTACCTGAGGCATTGCTGGTAAAACAAGTAAGTATGAAGATGAGCATTACGGGGCGGGGGAAATGCAATGTTGAAAACCGGAAGGTGGAAGAAGGGATGAACAAAAATGAATGACAGGAGACGGATGAGTATATAAATCTCAGATCAATTTATTTATATTTTAAAAAAAATGTTTTAAATATAAAGACAGTAAATTGTAAAATGGAGGACTTACTACTAAATATTTAAGGTTCGGAATGTGAAAATTTTAATATATATTTATATATATATATATATATATATATACATGACGAGCAAACATTTACTACACTACCCCTCACGGATGAGGTAATACGTGGGAAGATGCGATCATGAACACAGAATTGATAACACACTTCTTTCCAGAAGAGGGGTGTAATGCTCGAGAGGATGGTAGCATTACCAACGAACATATAATAGACTGCCCTAAAAAAGTTAATGTCTTAGTGGATTGTCTAATGACAATAGAACAAATACAACACAACACCACTCCCCTAAAAATACTATCCTCACAACAGAACAGATACCACACCACCCCAGAATTGATATAGTTTCAGCTTCAGACAAACAGATAGCAAGTCTCAATTAATAATAATAATAATAATAATAATAATAATAATAATAATAATAATAATAATAATAATAATAATAATAATAATAATAATAAATAATTATGATTATAATAATTATATATACTAGCATATATATGCTCCCTCCGGTCGCATATTTTTGCTAGGCTGTCGCGTCAGAAATGAACGCTCACCCGTAAACCGATGGAGCCCCAGTCATATTTCTTGGGTGGTTAGACATTGATTTTCTTTGTTTCCGACCAAGAATATTATTATTATTATTATTATTATTATTATTATTATTATTATTATTATTATTATTATTATTATTATTAATAATAATAATAATAATAATAATAATAATAATAATAATAATAATAATAATAATATTGTAGATTAACCCTCTCAGCTAAATCACGATTCCAAACAAAAATGAGATTGTACTTTTTTAGGCGATTACGTGTGAACACTCTGAAAGGCTTAAAAAGAAGAAAAACAAACCAAAAAAATCAATTAGTTAAGAATTTAGAGCTGGGGATCAGTTTCACATATAAATTTAACGTAAAATTAGCTCCCATTTCCGAGACATTCTAGAGTTTTAAAGCAGTTAATCAAAAATCCTTGTTTTACCCTCGGAGATAAATTCTATGCGCTTATTTTTTTTTTGACGGGGGGGGGGGGAAGGTATACTTTTTTAAAGTGATTACGCATTGTTTTATCACATTGCCAGTTGGACTTAGGGTTAGTGGTAAAAATATTTAGTGAACATCCCCAAAAGTTAGAATGGCTCGGAGATGATTATCATTTTACGTTAAATTCATATACGAAACTAATCTCCCACTCTAAATTCTAAAACAAGTTTTTCAAAGGTTTACATGTAATCACCTAAAAAAGTAGAATCTCATTTATGGGGGTGATTTAGCTGAGGGTGTGAATCTATAAATTTGTTATTATTATTATTATTATTATTATTATTATTATTATTATTATTATTATTATTATTATTATTATTATTATTATTTTTGTATCTTAGGGTTCTTTTTACCGTAAAACAAATCAATCTACTACATATCTTTTTTTTCTTGGCCTTTTGGCTAAGATCAAAGTGTAGTATCTGTTCCGATGGATACTGCACCCCATAGACTGGTATTGTCTTGGCCTTCGGGGCTTGATTTACGCCGGTCTATGGGTCTGTCCTGTGCAGTTCTAGGAGGTCCACCCTCCCAGGCTTCGCCTTCCTTCTTTGGGGAGGAGTAAGTTTATTGCTTACTGCCTGAGGCGCCCCTACCGGGGAATGTCGACGGGGCTGCCCAGACAATTTTTAATGGCCAGAGTGCTCACCTCTCGGGCGCTGGCTTTTCAAACCCCACTTTCTCGACCCGATCTTGGGTCACATCTTACTTGTGGGAGTAAGATAAAAAAAACTGGCCTTGTGCCAAACTCCTGGAGAGGAGTACATCAATACTACGTATCTTTAATATTGACAGTAGAAATAACCGACCAAATCTTTATAATTAGAGTAAATCATGAACATTCTTTGATAGAGGGAAGGTACATAATAGATAACAAAATATTCCCGCACCACCCTTCTCATGTAAAGAATGGTTTCCTAAATAGTAACATTATTATTTAGAATATCATTCTTAACATGTGGAGGGGACTTTGTTAACTATTCTGTTCATACACCGTCTTCTTATTTTGCATACCAATCGTCGATTATTTTCAATTGTTAATGAAAGAATTTAGATAGACTTTTGTCAACTAACGACGAACTAATGCCAATCAGCTTTGTTTTTAAAAAGTAATACATTTTTAGTTGTCTTACTATTTCCAATCAATTATAATAGAAAACAGTTGAGAAAAAGTATTTAGAAAGATCTACTCATTTTGGCTAAGATCAAAGTGTAGTATCTGTTCCGATGGATACTGCACCCCATAGACTGGTATTGTCTTGGACTTCGGGGCTTGATTTACGCCGGTCTATGGGTCTGTCCTGTGCAGTTCTAGGAGGTCCACCCTCCCAGGCTTCGCCTCCCCTCTTTGGGGAAGAGTAAGTTTATTGCTTACTGCCTGAGGCGCCCCTACCGGGGAATGCCGACGGGGCTGCCCAGGCAATTTTTAAACCCCACTTTCTCGACCCGACCTTGGGTCACATCTTACTTGTGGGAGTAAGATAAAAACTGGCTTTGTGCCTAACTCCTGGAGAGGAGTAAATCAATACTCGTGTAATATACGCCCTCAAGTGTATTTTTTACGTTGGCGAAAATATATGCGGACAGACGTTTTAAAAATTTTTTTTACAGTAATTGTAAAATAAAAAAAGCAACAAATCTATAATTAAATATTTAGAAATTTAAAACGAATCGTAATCGATAATTGTATCGGAATCGGGAATTTAGAACAGAATCGGTAATTGTATCTGAATCCGGAAACATTTTGGAATTGTCCCATCACCAAATAAGGCATTTCATTTTTATAACTACCACTTCGCTTATTACTTATTAGGATACGCTATCTAACACTCTATCTGTGCTCACTTGTATTACTTCGCCGTGGGAGGCTTCACAAATATATTTGCAAGTGTTCCAGCAAAAGTCTTGACATTTTCAATGTTATTGTTATGTCTGAACCCCAAATAGTTTTAGACTGGTCCGCCATATTGTTTTAACTTTATTTTATTTATTTTCCTTTTTTTTTACTCTCCTTGAACCCCTTTTCTATTTAATTTCCTTTCTGTTTTTACTCTCCTTGAACCCCTTTTTATTTAATTTTCACCTAAACTCATTCTGAATAAGACCGTCCGGCCATTAACAATATTATTGATGGTCACTTTCCAGCGAACATCTGATACAGAAATGTTGTTTTAACGTTTAGACTGTCCAGCTGATGCATCCGATGCAACATATACAAAGCAATATTGAATCTTTCTCAAGAGAGAAAAGCAGCGGGAAAATCAAGCTTCAATCTCGATAGTTTTGTGGTGTGTTATAGAACGCATGCGTCGAAGAGAGCGTTCACATACGACATTTATTTTTTACCATGTAAACATGTAAACATCGAGTACAATGGACAAGAAAACAAATTTAGATCTACCTTTAGAAAGGGTGCGAAGATGAAGTCATCAAGTGCACCGAAGAAAACAGGTGGCAATAAAGATCAAGTAATGATATGGAAATGCATACTTAACATAAAAAAAAAGAAAAAAATTGCCCACGAAACAGATGAACGTCTTTGTTTGCCTCTATGTCTACCTTTGTCTCTCCGTCTCTGTCTATGTCTATCTGTCTGTTTGTCTGTCTCTCTCTCTCTCTCTCTGTCTCTCTCTTTCTGTCTGTCTGTCTCTCTCTCTCCCCCCTCTCTCTCCATTTCTCTCTGTCCGGAAATTTGTCTGAGATAGAACTGAACATAGACCTATTTGGCTTAGACAAAAAAAAAAACAACTATTGCAGTTTGGCTTTTTTTTTTATCTCAAGCACAAAGGAAATTCTTTAGATCATTACGAAGTATTCGTCTCTTTCAACAAATGATGTTTATATATTATATATATATAGAAATGTGATACTTAGAAGGCAATACAATGCAGAGGTGTGACGGATAGACACAAGTTGGAAGAAATAAGACATATACTGGTGGAACAAATTAAGTAGTTTCACCCTTTATACAATGTATACATAACTATATATATTTTTATTTATTTATTTATTATTAGTTTTCCCCCACAAATACACATATATCTGTTTATCTACACAATGTTACAATGTTATGTAATACCTGTATCAAGATGGTCTGGTGGAAACTCCGTATAATATAATTTTTTTAAATATTTCGGGAACTCTTCCATTCTTCAGAACCGTGCTCAACTCAAGTTCTAGCGTGCATATGAAGGAAGCCGTATATATATATATATATATATATATATATATATATATATATATATATATATATGTAAAACTATTCTGTTCGGGGAATTCCTTTCATGTGTCTATATTGTTCGTGTGTGTCCAAGAAAACTGGAAAGTAAGTAGATATATTGACACAAATCAACGCATGTGGATTGCTTATTATTTGTCTTTATATTCTAAAGACTTCGTCAGAATGAATTAAAAATTTTAACAGATTTAAAAAAAAACAAGAAAACAATAGACATGGGAAGGAAAAGAAGGGTGAGACAAGGGCAAAAAATAGAATAAAGAAAGAGAGAGGGGGCTGTTTTGAGCGTTTATTTTATTTTTTGTCTCTTTCTTTCTTCCTTTACGATGTGTGCGTACACGTATGTGTATTTTGTTTATGTGTGCGCGTGGGTGTTCATGTTTGGTCGAAGGCGCGGGGGAGGATGTGAATGATGTTCAAATCGATCTTTCTGGAAGAGCGTCGTTCGTTTCATTGAGTCGTCAATCTGCCGTTTATAATTAGATTTACGATATCTGTAGAAATGCCGTCATCGATAAAATAGATGGAGAGAGGGGGTAGAGAGAGAGAGAGAGAGAGAGAGAGAGAGAGAGAGGGGGGGAGAAATTGAAGAGAGATGGGGGATAAAGATGGTATAGAGAGGGCGTGGGGGAGAGAAGAGGAGATATAGATGGGGAGAAGGAGGAGAAGGGTGGAAAACAATGGCATGATTAAGCGATAGTATAACAATGTAGGAGTAGCTGGTCAGGGTATGTGAAGCGTGTAAATAAAGAAAACAGATTGTAATCCAAACAGAAATATGGAAGGGAGGAAAGCAGAAGAAGATGGAGTAGACAAAAAATGGTGGAAAATTAAATGATGACAAAAAAATGTAACGGAGTATAATGAAAGAGAAGAAGGAAAGAAAGAAAGAAAGAAGAAGAGGAAGAAGAAGAAGAGGAAGAAGAAGAAATAGGAGAAAAATAGGAGGCGAAGTAAAGAAGGAAGACGGGAAGAAAAAGAAGAGGAAAAAAGATATGGAAACGAATAATAAGAAAGTGGGTAAACAAGAAAGTAGAAGAAGGACAAAGAAATGGAGAAGAGGGAAAGAGTTATAGGAAACGAGTAATAAGGAAGGAAGAAAGAAAGAAGTAAAAGAAGAGGAAGAAGTAGAAGACGTAGATCACGATGGGGGGGGGGAATATGTGGAAACAAGTAATAAAGAAGGTAGGAAAATAGAAAGACGAAGAAGGAGGACGACGAGTGGGAGTGGAGGGGAGGGAGTCATATTAAAACAAGTAATTAAGAAGAAAGAAAGAAAGAAAGAAAGGGGGTAGGAGGAGAAGAAATAGAAGACGTAGAGCGAGTAATAAGAAAGGAAGGAATAAAGAAAAAAGAAAAAAGAAAAAAAGGTCGAAGAGAAAAAAGGTCGAAGAGAAAGAGAAAAGGAAATAGATATGGGGAAACAAGTAATGAGGAAGAAAGGAAGAAGAAGAAGAAGAAGAAGAAGAAGAAGAAGAAGACGAAAAAAAAGAAGAAAAAGAAGAAGAAGAAGAATAAAAAAAGAAGTATGAGGGTTAGAAGCAATCGAATACGTACAATAATAAGATGTTGGAGAATTAACATAAGAAAAAGAAGAAGAAGAAGAAGAAGAAGAAGAAGAAATAGAAGTAGAGGACAGCGAGGATAAGGTTTGAAAACGGAAGGAAAAAAGAAAAAAAGAAAAAAGAAAGTAGAAGAAAAAGAAGAAGAAGAAGAAAAAGAAGAAGGAAAAAAGAGGGGAAGGAAAAAAAGAGGAGAACGATTTATCCTGAAACAACTAATAAGATAGGACGGAAGAAAGAAATAGGAAAAGAAAAAGAAACGCACTCTATGAGACAAGAAAACAATTTACTCTTAAAATAGAGTTCTTGGCCTTTTGGCTAAGATCAAAGTGTAGTATCTGTTCCGATGGATACTGCACCCCATAGACTGGTATTGTCTTGGCCTTCGGGGCTTAATTTACGCCGGTCTGTGGGTCTGTCCTGTGCAGTTCTAGGAGGTCCACCCTCCCAGGCTTCGCCTCCCCTCTTTGGGGAGGAGTAAATTTATTGCTTACTGCCTGAGGCGCCCCTACCGGGGAATGCCAACGGGGCTGCCCAGGCAATTTTTAATGGCCAGAGTGCTCACCTCTCGGGCGCTGGCTTTTCAAACCCCACTTTCCCGACCCGACCTTGAGTCACATCTTACTTGTGGGAGTAAAATAAAAACTGGCCTTGTGCCTAACTCCTGGAGAGGAGTAAATCAATACTCTTAAATGAAGACCAATGTGTATTTATTTGTATACGAAAAAATTAATATATATATATATATATATATATATATATATATATATATATATATATATATATATATCCGTTCCGTCACACAAGATTGCAAATGGCTGCGTGGTGCATTTAAGCTTTCAAAATTCGAACACTGCGTATATAAACTAAAGTAAAGTAATTGACGTGACTGATACATTATTATTGCTTTTTTAATACTATTAATCGGATGTTTTAAAAGCAATAAAACAATAGTGTAAGATAAAAAGTTATTTTGTAAAAGATAATTTGTAGACTTCTACGTTTACAATAGCATAAGTGAAAAACAGTAAGCGCCCGCTGCAGTTATTTCCCTTGATCATAATGTTTTAAGTCACTTCTCTTCAAATGACTAAATTGGATCATCGCTGTATTAATAAAAAAAACGATAATGTAGTGTGTCTGTGTGTGCGTGATTCTCACCTATACGTTACGTTGATTATTATACATAAATTAATTATATTATCTTTTCTAATATATAAAGTAAAGACGATTTTCCCCTGCACCTTCTCGAAGAATAGGAAAATAACTACATGCATCACAGGCTACTAAACTCACCATTACATTACACTTATTCACTCGAGCGTGTTTTAGTAAATTTGTTATTCTTTTTTTCCAGCTAACACTAAATATTACATTTGGCCCGCCATCCACGACTCTCCAAAAAACCAACTCCATAGAGGTGGTAGCAAAAACTTTTCCCCCTAACAATTATGTACTGTGACTACACTCATCGACACCGGGAACTAATAAACACAGTTTAATTTTCACAAAACACCGGTTCTTATTTATTATTTGTAGATTAATTGGCCTATTTTCACATGTCTTTTTAACCCGAAAACGTGGCGCAGTCGGTAAGAAGGCAGGTTTCATGATCGCTAGTTTTAGCGTTCGATCCCATTCTACTATACCACTTTTTTTTTTTTAATTTAAAACATTCGCCAACACGGTAGACGGGGGAGAAAAAACAATAGGCCGTTTCTTTTTGTTATTCGACTCCATGCAATAGGTAGTACTTTCTCCCGTGCAACGCCGGGCGACGGGTTCTGCTAGTTAACAATAAAATGAAGGAAAATCGAAAACGAACTTTTAAAATTCCTATTTGAAATAAATTATAAACATTAGTAGAAATTTATCTTCCTCCCACAGAGGTAAGATGTGACACAAGGTCGGGAAAGTGGGATTTGAAAAGCCAGGGCTCTAGAGAATGAAGAACACTCTGGCCAATAAAAATTGCCTGGGCAGCCCCGTCGGCATTCCCCGATAGGGGCGCCTCAGGCGAGTAGCAATAAACTAACCCCTTCTATAAGGGTCAAAAGGCAAATACTAATGTTTATATTCATATTTCTTGGCCTTTTGGCCAATATCAAAGTGTTGTATCTGTTCCTACAACTGCACATGACAAAGTATCCACCGGAACAGATACAACACTTTGATCTTGGCCAAAAGGCCAAGAAATATGAATATAAACATTAGTATATTTCAGAATATTTTTTATGCCTTCCTCCCAGCAATATGCATTCATCCGGGCAGCGCCGGGTAAGGTCGGGTAAGCTTATTATATATATATATATATATATATATATATATATATATATATATATATATATATATATATATCAATTATTTCATGTATCTATAAATATACAAAATATAAAATTACTATTTCATGTATATACATATATTATAAGGTGATATAATATATTGTGTAAATTTTCAGTAATACCCGAGTAGAGGTTAGCACTAGTAGTATGAAAATATATTGATGTCAAGTAAGCTACATAAAGGTGTCCCTGTTTCATCCCCGCAAGGAATTATCATTTAGTATCGTGCATTTAGTCTGATGATTCCCTGCGGAGATTACACATAGACGCATCTGTGTAAGTTACATATATTTTCATACTATATATATATATATATATATATATATATATATATATATATATATATAAAATAATAATAATAATAATAATAATAATAATAATAATAATAATAATAATAATAATAATCATCATCATCCAGGTAAAACATCCACAGGGTAGTAATCCAAAGAATATTAACCGGGTTTATAAAAAGTGCTCAATATCAAATAGAGCTTTTATATATAATTATTTTTATTTACACAAAGATGTACAAAATCTGCGACACTGGCATGGCGATGTTATCGATCAACAGCTATTACAAACCGAGATCTCATCAGGGTGAGTTAGAATCCGATCTTAACCCTAGATCATTCTTCCTAAATATGATCCAGGGTTAAGATCGGATTCTAACTCTGCCTGATGAGATCTCAGTTTGTAATAGCTGTTGATCGATAACATCGACATGCCAGTGTCGCAGAGTTTGTACATCTTTGTGTAAATATTGTGTATATAT
Organism: Sepiola atlantica; assembly: GCA_963556195.1. Taxonomy (NCBI): domain Eukaryota; kingdom Metazoa; phylum Mollusca; class Cephalopoda; order Sepiida; family Sepiolidae; genus Sepiola; species Sepiola atlantica. The sequence goes on along the minus strand of OY744537.1, from coordinate 78,320,915 downwards.
ATAGTGAAATCATTATATAAAAGAAGTTTAATGGTGTTACTATTTTTAGTATTAATAAAATCAATTTAATAAAATCAATTATAATAACAATAATAATACTAAAAATAGTAACACCATTAAACTTCTTTTATATAATGATTTCACTATATATATATATATATATATATATATATATATATATATATATATATATATATATATATATATATATATATATATGTGTGTGTGTGTATAGTAATACTTAACATCTAAAACAGTATTAGGTACATCGCACCAATCGGGATACGCCCTTGACACGTGGCTTACTTGCTATCGTGCTGAAGTAAGGTTCTGTTCAGTCCGAGGAGGTCCATCTCTGAGAAAAGAGTTAGTTTATTGCTAATCGCTAGAGGCGCCCCTACCGGGAAATACCGACGGGGCGTCACACATATTTTTCGTAGGCCAGAGTGCACTTGAGCTTGTGTCTAAATTCCTGCAGTCGATGTAAATAAATAAAACAATATTAGTTTTAAAGCTCCCCAAATTTATACTGAATTGTCCACACGGATAAAAGCGTTGAGTAACCATCAGTTCTAAGTGACATGCTTCTGGGCGTTGAAGGTTCAATCCTCTTTACAAGCGATGATATAAAAATAAAAATTACTTCCCATTTTTACGTCGCTGACGAAACAAGAAAAATCTATCCCCGTGGGTTAAATAAAGGAATCAGTTCGAAATATCATATAGATTCCCGAGTTGCGACGTACAGATTCCAAATTTGATAAGATTCACCTGAAGAAGATCGGAGATTACATCCGCTAAGATGTTTTGAAAGTGACAACAAAGATGAGAATAGTAGTCCGAATAATCCAAATGATATAGAATAGACTAGGAAAGCGTGACCCGTTGGGTCAACGTTAGTACAATGTTCATTCAAGTATACATTTAACGCCTTAAGCCTATTGTAAAGGTATATAGATGGATATTCGTACTAGAATTGTCCACATGGACCCGTGGCGTAATGGATAAGGGCGTTGAGTAACTCTCAGTTCTAAGTGACAGGCGATAATATAAAAATAAAAACAAAAATTACTTAACATTTCTACCTGCTCATGGCTGACGAAAAGAAAACAATTTTACCCTAGGGGATTAAATAAAGGGTTCAGTACGAAATTCCTAATTTCGAAAAGATGCATCTCAAGAAGGTTACATCGGCCGAAACGTTGTGAAAATAACAACCAAGATGAGACTAGTAGTCCAGATAACTCAAATAATGTAGAATGTAATAAACAACCGTGGTCCCTAGGGGCAACGTTTGTATACCATACATTAGTATATATATTGGAGCGCTTAATTGAGTGTAAAGTTTAATAGATATTTTAAAAGTACATTTATTTATTTATTGAAAGTTTATGGAACATGTATTATGTTTTAAGAAATCTATTTTTTCGTACGTTTTACTGATAAGTCGCCAAGGCCAACAGCCCCTCAAGGATGAAAATTGTCGGTTTTATGATGAAGACTATTTGAGAGAAGCGCAAATGATCTTCTAATATATAAAGTAAGGACGATTTTTCTCCTGTACCATCTCGGAGAATAGGAAAATAAACACATGCATCACAGGCTATTAAACTCACATCTATATTACACTTATTCACTCGAGCGTGTTTCAGTAAATTTTTAATAATTTTTTTCCACCTATCACTAAATATTACATCTGGCCCGCCATCTCCGATTCACTCCGACAAGCCAACTCCATATAGGTGGTAGCAAAACCTTTTCTCCCTAACAAATCTGTACTGTCACTCCACTCATCGTCACCGGGAACTAATAAACACAGTTTAGTTTTCACAAAACAGTCCGTCCTTATTTATTATTTGACTGGTATTAATTTACTACATCATATAAAGCAATGCACAAAGACTTAATGATCGCTCCCGTTCACTCCGATGATTCTCCGCGAATATCAGATTATGTTCTTTCTAATTCTACCTATAACTTCTACATTTATATTCATTCCGGAATTAAGCGAATGAACTAAACGAACACAGTTCCTGCAACATTTAATCATTCAACATGGCGGCTACAATTTCTTGATCGAACCGACTTCCTATTTAATTCAATAAGCGCTAATATACTGGTAGACCCCGACACATTTACATTTTCAAAATCATACACCTTTAACACGCATATTATAGAAAACTTGCACAACCTAAACCGTGTCATTGTTGACCTTTCCATTTGGTCGGTAGAAGCTACATTTTAACATAACACGCATGCCAATAAACAAGCTTAGCTTAATTGGCCTATTTTCAAGTCGAAACTGTGGTGCAGTCGTTAAGAAAGCAGGTTTCATGATCGACAGTTTTAGCGTTCGATCCCATTCTACTCCACCACTTTTTTCTTTTTCTTTTTAAATTTAAAACATTCGCCAACACGGTAGAGGGGGGGGGGAGAAAAAACTATAGGCCGTTTTTTAATTTTTATTTGACGTCATGCAATACGTAGTACTTTCTCCCGTGCAACGCCGGGCGACGGGTTCCGCTAGTTAGTAATAAAAACGTAGAGAAAGACAAGCAACGTTATTTTCTGTTCGAAAGAGGCTGTAGAGAAGAGAAGAGGTCCCCCACACTAGATTGCGAAGTTAATTTTGTCTTCTGTCAATGCAGGAAATAGTGCTCTGCGTGGCACCTCCTTAGATGTGGCAGCAGTACTCCATCTTATTACGTATATCAGTCTTATACAGGTGACAGCAATTATACAACTATTTGCGAAGAATTTTATTAACAATATGTTTTACACAAAAACATTATTCCTGAAATAATTTCTTTTTTTCTTTCTTTTCGGTGTCATTTTGCTTTTAGCTTCGATTGCATTTTTAGTTTTACTTACTTACTTATCTTAAATGTTGCGATAATAAGTTAACTTTAATCTAAACAAACAAAAACTTACCCGTCATTCGGCGGCTATTAATCTAACTCTAAGTATCATTTTAAAATGTATACATTACTTTACATATATTTAATTTAAATCTATTGTAATTAAAAACAAATGATTAAGATTTTATTCATATTACTTTCCTTTGAAAATGAACGTAATATACTAAGAACTTTCTTGGCAATTTAATCGTTTTTTAATTAAATCACTTTAGTTAATTACTGCTAATATATACGTCATTGTATATTCTTCTATATAAAGGGCAGTTGTGTGTGTGTCCCCAGCTAAAAGTAAAACAATATATAAAACAAAACCCCACAAAGTCGGTAGATTCTTGATCAGCATTGCCTCGAATGAATAATATCAAAAATTTATTAAAAAATATTCATTTGTTGGCGGTCAACTGCCCCAGATTTCGTTAAGAGGGCTTGGTCTTAAGTGATTTTATAAATCCATTTCATTGACTAAAGGGAAGTAATTCTGATTTTTTTTATTCAGGAATTAATTCCCTTATGCCGACTAATTTCTCCAAGGAATCTATATTAAAAGAGAGTTGTCTGTGTGTATGTGTATGTATGTCCAGCTAGAGTGGAATGGAGAGAGAAAAGAAGAATAAGGTGGAAGGGGAGGAGGAAAGAGAGACCGATAGAAAGAGATACAAGTTTTTCCTTGGGAAGCCTACTTTTACTGGCCTGTATGTAAACTGGTCTTCTTTTGTGCCTAAGTCTAGAAAGGTAGTCTTAATTTATACTTTGGCACATAGAGCCCTCATGATTTGTTCTCCAAGTAGATTAGAGTGTGAACTTAATAGGATCAGGGATATATTCATTGATAATGGGTATCCTGAGGACCTTATCAATGATTGCATTAATAAAAAGGTTGCTGCCTTTAATCCTCCCCCCCCCAAAAAAATATTTAGGCCTGTAAAATGCCCCATTTATTTGAAATTACCTTTGATAGAGAGAAATAGTAATAAACTAGGTAAACAGATTGTTGATAGCATTAGTAATTGTTTTGACTCTGTTTCCTTACGATTAGTTTATGCTACTAGACCGGCTGTTCCTTCCTTTCGTAATGATAGTGTGCCCTATACAAATTATAGTAATATTGTATATCAATTTAAATGCCAATGTGATGCTGGCTATATAGGGCGCACTTCCTTGCATTTGCAGACCCGCATAAACCAGCGCATTCCATCAAAAATACGTCAGGGAAGGGTAGGATCCTTGTGTTACCCTTCCTCTAATTCTTTGGACTCTGCTATTGGTCAGCATTTGGTTGAAACCCCAAGTTGTGCCAGTAGCTATAAAATAGACCGTTTTGAGATCTTGCATAGAACAGATTCCAAGAACCATTTGAAAATATTGGAGTCTGTCTCTATCGCTATTCGCAAACCTTCCTTGTGCCGGCAGATCGCTAAATCTCTCTGAGGAACTTTGAACCCCTCCCTTCTTTTTTCCCCTAACGTAGTGCCTTTTAATCGTTTTTTTTAACGAAATCATTAAATTAACTTCTTTTAATCGCTCCATCGTTAATTTTGGCACATTTAATTCCCCGTTTGCTCTTTTTTTCGACATTACTATTGATTAAAAACTTTGAGAGATTTCCGCGCATCCCTTTTAAATGCATTTATAAGTTTTGTACCTAAAAACATTTATATATATATATATATATATATATATATATATATATATATATATATATATATATATATATATATATATATACATATATATATATATATATATATATATATATATATATATATAACCTGTTTTGTAAGAAGGTAGGAAAAATCTCAGCAGAGTGCTCAATTAATTGAGAAACTCAGAATTAAGAGCGTACTATTGATTTATCATTCGGTACAGAAAATCAGTACAATATCAGTACCCTTGGTTTCAACCTCAGAAGGTGTTGACCTCCCGGCCATCTTCAGCTTATGTTGTCACATGCCACCTTTTGAAATATCGTAAATTGTACATTTTAAAAAAATATTGTATATTTCTTTAGATATTGTAAATTTTAATCAACCACGCGCTTAACACCTGATCACATTTCAAATACTGAACCTCATCACACATGGGTAATTTTAAAGCGTTATAAATTTACCGCACAGCTCGAACTTAGCAGTCATTAATATGTAAGTCCAACCAATACGCCTGAAAACGACCGAGGGAAGTCAATCGAAAGAATGTAAGAAGGATTATTCGAACGATAGAGAAGATCACAAAAAAGTTGATAAAACAAAAACATTTCGTTATATACAACAACGTATGTCTAAATATATATATATATATATATATATATATATATATATATATATATATATATATATATATATAATAGCGTATTAGTGGGTTCCCCCACGTGTGAGTTTGCTCTTTTCTTTGTTTTTTGTTTGATTTCATCCCAAAATGAACCACTGTATAGTGTAGGTTTTTCAAGACACTTTAATCCAAGGACCTTTTACTCTTTGTGAATTTTTCTGATGATTTTGTAATGTTGCAGAGACGATATATCTCACAGAAATGTTATGTTTTTTTGGAAATGTGAAAAAATAAAAAGAAAAAGAATAAAATCAAACATAGTTATCAGAATATAGTATGAACTTGACTTATATATATATATATATATATATATATATATATATATATATATATATATATATATATATATATATAGCAATAGATGAAGTGAAAGAATACAATAAGGCGCGAATCAAATTTTATTACAGTTCAATGTTCAGGCAAAGTGCTTTAAAGTACTTAACTCATGAGTTTTCAAAGAAAATCTTCTCCTCAGAGGACCATTACCACAATGACATTACTGCAGGTAGTAAAAATTAAACTTTGAAAATATATATAAAAAAAATATATATAAAAATACAGTAAAAATATATAAAAATACAATAAAAAGGTATATATAACATCAAATATATCGGCCCAAAACATACTTTTTGTAAACCTATACAGTTCATCCAAGTCAAAAAGTTAAAAATAACTCCAGGAAAGATATAAAAGAGGTTGAGTAAAAAATGATCCATCCAGTATACATATAACTGAATTCACACATCCCTCACTATGTGTGGGCGTTCTCCTCGTTAACGCAGCCATGTAACATCCGGTTGTACACGCGATTTGAATCACTTTCGTGCGGTTGTCTTATCAAGGGAAAGTTTTTGTTACGCTGGCTACTGGGTTTAAGCGAGCTTGATTACCTTCGAATGTAATGTTTTTCTTTGGAGTAATTTTATCGGACCCGGAAGAAAAAATGGCCGAATACATCAGGTCAGTTTAAGTTTATTCGAATTGGATTTAGCGGAGCTTGCATATAACCAGGAAGTTATGGTTTGCATTACTCCTATCAGCTCATAAGAATCCTGAATTTGGACATTATAATATTCAACACCAAGTGAGTTTTCTGAACTTTTCATATGATTTGTTTCATCTATCGTTTTTTCTATCGTTTTATTAATTTGCATACACCTCGAATATACTTTTCACTGTTATCTACTGCATCAATAGCAAACAAATTTCCCGCCTGGATAACTTTTTTCGTTTTTGGACCACCATTCACCACTTAGATTATTTTTTAATCAACCTCTTTGATATCTTTCCTGGAGCTATTTAAAACTTTTTGACTTGGATGAACTGTATAGGTTTATCAAAAAAGTACGTTTTGGGCCGATATATTTGATGTTTTATATACCTTTATGTATTTTTACATATATTTTTAAAATATATTTTCAAAGTTTAATTTTTATTACCTGCAGTAATGCCATTGCGGTAATGGTCCTCTGAGGAGAAGATTTTCTTTGAAAACTCATGAGTTAAGGACTGTAAAGTACTTTGACTGAACATTGAACTTTAATAAAATTTTATTATTTTATTATTTCATTTTATCTATTGCTATTAATGCTCTATCCAGTATATTGGGCTTCATTTTTACCCGGATGTTTACTAATTAAAGATATTAGTTGCATCTTATATCTTTTGTTGTATTAACCTTATATATATATATATATATATATATATATATATATATATATATATATATATATATATATATATATATATATAATATATATATATATATATATATATATATATATATATATATATATATATATATATATATATATAACACAGTGCCCCATCTCTTAAAGTATCTCTCTCTATCTGGTCTTTGTAATTTTGTCACTCTGTCTAAGGCTAATAAAATCTCCATTGAAAGGAATCCCTATGTGTTTGTGTTATTTCATGATAGGACGATGTAACTAGAAAATAGTGCTCGCCGCGGTGTGTATAATATGTATTATACCCGCTTCAGAGACACGGCATTGTGTCACATATACTAGCCGAAGAATCGAATTCTGATGACAAAACCGGAAATTACAGCTGCATACTTGAGATAGTTAAAAAATAAAAACAAAAAAAAATCAACTATTTTAAAATTTGATTCTTAATTTTGTATCATTTAAAATTATTTGAAAACGAATTTTATCGACGAAACGTAAAAAAAGAAGTCCTTTTCATCAATCGTTTGGGGTTTACCTATTCAACACGAAGTCTGATGACGGACGAAGACTAACTCCGCAATTAGGTGACATAGGGAATTTTTTTCTGAGGGCCATACATTTCTCACGGTCGATTAAAAGTGTGTTGTTCTTGATAGCGAGACCATTTTCCAGAGATGCCTTGAGAAGCAGTAGCTCTTGCAAAGCGGTCTCAGCACGGCGCAATTTGTACTGCAGCGATTCCAACGTGTCGTAAAGCTCGTCAACCTCTTCGATGAGACTGACATGGGGGTTGTCCCGACACGCCTCGACGTTGGGGCGACGCAATCTTATGTCTAACCGGGTCTGTGCCACTTTTAGTGGATTCTGTTTATCATGGATGGCCTTCTTCAGCAGCTCAATATTCTTGTTCATGTCGAATATCTCTTGTAGGATCTTGGACAGATGTTCCTGTATATTGTTTCGAGCATTTAGGGTCTCCTTTATACGGTCGGTGAGCGCCTGGTTAGTCAAGTTCCACTGGTACCACATTGCGTTGCTGCAATCATTCAGCACAGTGTTCACCTCGTTACGTAAGGTTTTCGAAGCGGCTCTTTCTGCTTGGGCTCGTTTAATGTTGTTATTCGTGAACATACACCACGTTTCTGGATCTGACTTTGTATTGTCGATCAGCTCAACGCCGTTATGATAAGCCAAACCGCGCGAATAATTATTCAGCTGATGGGCACTTTCATCTAGGTTCTGTGCTATGAACTTATCTCCTGTGTCCTTTTCGAGTTCGTGCTGTGAGGCCCGGTTCCGATTTAACTGCGCGTTTGTCTTGCTAAGTGCGTTGCGCATATTTTCCTGGCATTTGCGTATTGAGCTGACTTCATTGATCAAGGCCGTCTCGGGGGAGTCATGCACCAAGTCTATCCCCTGTCGCTTTTCTCGGTTGTAAAGGCATTCCTGAACGATACCCAGTATGTCTTCAGACTCGGGAAGGACCTTTAAAAGCATCCCCTTTGCCTCTTTCAGTGCGGCGTTTTCAGCTAACGTCTCGGCTGTTTCATTAATTAGTTCATTCTTCCAGAATACAATGTCGTCCACCCGTTCGCCCAATCTCCTACCAACCTCGGACTGGGTGCGCAGAGTCTGGTCGGCCTTGCAAAAACGCCAGCAGTCCTGCCGAAGACGTTCAGCCCCGTTGCGTAAGTAATCCGATGTACAGTACGTGGCATAATTCGAGCTATCCCAATCCGTCGGCGAGTAGCGAGGGTAGAGGGCGTTCCGGGCAGATTGAAAAAAAGACGGTACTTTCATTGCGTCCATACTGTAGACCTGCGAACAGTAACCGTTCGGTTCAACTGTTCTTGACCCAAACGGTCGATTCGGGTTAACCTTCGACGATTGGTAATAAGTGCTCGCCCTCCATGGCAAATCCGTGTAGGAACGACACGGTGGAGTCGAATACGGGCGATTCTGGGTTAGCGCCGGAAAAGTTGCGGAACATCTGAACACATCACTTGGATAATTCCCATACAAGGAATACATTGTTTAATTGTTTTGCTTTCTGTATTTGTTATTGATTGAATTGATTTAAACACTTTAACAGGTTACTAAGACGTTTTAATTACGCCAGCATAAACAGTTTTTGACGAATTTCGCCCGAAAACCGTTTGCAATTTGAATATAGATTTTTCTTCTTTTATTTTTGGTTCCAACTAAAAATGAATCAGTTGTGTTTTTGATCGAAAGTGACCCTTTTTGGGAACTAGATATCCCTCGCTGCGGTTGAAAAGAACACACCGCCAAAGAATGCATAAAAAGGAAGATAATTTCTAGCATCCAAGATGTCGAACGCGCTGAATATGATGTGTTGCGTCATAAACTCATTGACGTCATCATAAACCTTTGACGTCATCATGAACTCACTGACGTCATCTACCTAACTATTCATAAAATTGTTCCATTTAGATTGTTTTGTATGTTTTAAGTCATATCAATATTTTTATTATTTACTTTTGTTAAATAATACATTTAAATATATTCACATTCAAACAATGAACTGAATCGATTCTTAAAGAATATTCGGGCTTTCGGGTCTGGATTTACGCCGGTCTCGGTTGTCCGTCCTGTGCAGTTCTATGAGGTGCACCATCCCAGGCTTTGCCTCCCCTCTTTGGGGAGGAGTAAGTTTATTGCTTACTGCCTGAGGCGCCCCTATCGGGGAATGCCGACGGGGCTGCCCAGGCAATTAAAAAAAACCCAGAGTGCTCAAATTCTCGAGCGCTGGTTCTTTCCCACTTTCCCTACCTTGTGTCACATCTTACCTTGTGGGAGGAAGATAAATTGGCTTAGAGAATATTCTTTTTAGAGAGGGCGAGGCTACCCACTAACAACTCAAATAAGAGCGCAAGTAGTACACCGCACCGCTCATGTTTTAAGCTAACCGCAATAGAGTAAGTGCACCGCACGTCCCTAAAGAACCCACCATTTCTTTTGTCCCGTAGAAACGCCCACTCCCACCTAGGAGCTGACTCTCTTGCTTTCGGTTTTTACCGGAAGACAGCGAGCAGCTCATACGTTAGATAGGATGGGGGGGGGGGGGTCCTACTAACTTACCATAATTAGCATTTTATTTTGTTCTTTACTTTCATCATCCCTTTTATTTTTATTTATTTTGGGGGGATTATTTAAGGCTTAGGTTTTGTTCTCCCACTCCCATCATTACACCTGGAGATATTTTAAGTAGCTCAAGTCCATAGAGTAAATGTGGTATTGTGGTGATTGAAGCTAGTTTTTAGGGCATAGACCAAGTGGACGACCCCCGACCCCCATTTCCCCCCCCCTACCCCTTTTTGGCCTTGTGCCACATCAGTGTTGTATCTCATACATTTTTGATAAATAAAGTAAGTGCCAACTCCAAAAGATTCCACTGACATTCTCTTTTTTCTTTTCTCCCCTTTTTTCGAATATTATTTACCGACGAAGTTTACCCCTTTTAATGCCCAAAATAAAAATGGTTGAACTCTCTTATGTTCAGCTAGCGCGACGCATACACTCGCCTGAATTAATAAAACACAAATCATAAACATTTTAAGCCAATCAGATGCATTTCTCTGAATTTATCAAATTTGCTGTTTTGATCAACCCCGAATGCATAAAAGCCAGATTTTTCCTTCAACAAACATGTTGAGCCGAAATCCACGATAGAGCCAACATTGACCTGTCGCCAGCTTCCCTCACCCCTCTGACGGGGTTTGGGACAACTAATAATGTATTTCTCCACTCACGCACACAGACATTCATATCACTATGACTATGCAATCCTTACAGCTACATATCTAGAAAACGGAGCTGTTAAACCTGACATCGTAATATCCGACAAAAGGAAGAAAGTAGTAACCCTAGTTGAAGTCAGTGTCCCTAATGATGCAGGATTAAACAGAGCTGAAAGGGAAAAGATTACGAAATACCAAGGTCTTATGTACGACATGAAAAGAAACTGGAATCTTAGGAAAATCTCCATCATACCAGTAATTATAGGAGCAACAGGACTAATGAAAAAGAATTTCAAAAGCTATCTGGCGAGTATACCCGGTGAACCGAGTGCAAGAGAAATAGAAACAATTGCACTTAAAGGGACGGTTAGAATCTTAAGATCTCTAGGCTGGAGTGTCTGAAATAGACGGTGAATGTCTGGCATCCGGTAGTGTTCCCCATCTCCAGCAAAAACGGAAAGATAAGACAAATAAAAAAAAACCCAGAGAAAAAGCATACGTACTCTGACACTGACGAACACACACACAACGGATGAACTATTTCACTGTCGTCTGCTGATTTAAAATAAATGTATACACTTTTTAATTTTAATATTTTTTAATGGAAATCGCTCCAGCCAAGGAATGAAGCACTTGATGTACGGAACTAAAACAAAATACTACTTCAGGTCAAAAACTAGCCAACGATAAGTGTTAGATGGATAAATTCCAACCCAGAAAACAGAAATTCTAACCCGTTTGTCAGAAACAATGCTCGTGAAATGTGAGGACTAAAGGACAAAATAAGGGAACGTTTCTCACTGAACTTTCTAGAATGGAAACAAATGAACATTGACTCTTATTAATAACTTTTAATCAAATGTAATCTTTGTAATTGAGTGGGGAAGCTATATTACGATTTTACAGACCTGTGGAGAATTCACAGCCCTTAACTTATCGACTCAGACTTCCTAATTATCTTAGCTAATGAATCCCCCTTGTTCGTTAATAGCTGAGCAGATTAAGGAAAAATCGTTCATTTTGGTAAGGACTCTCAAAATATGAACAAACATTCTGTTCACATATCTATGTAAATTTCGATTTTAAACATATATAAAATGTCTCTTTTGATATCTCATGCCTTTGAAGTTATTTTTGGTCCCTCAATTTATAAAATCGGGGGACCTATGTTTTGAGGCATTTCCGTCTGTCCGTCTGTCACTTCGTCCGTCCGTCCGTCCGGATTTTTCTCCGCAACCATCCATTGAATTTCTCTGAAATTTTGCATGAAGTTGTAACTTTGATCAGTAAAGAAAGTGACATTCTCCAATTTCTGAAAAAAAATCTGGTTAGCCCCCCCAGGGGGTCAAAAGGCCCCGAAATGGCAAAAAATGACATTTTTTGCCCTATAACTTTTCATCCATCCATTCAATTTATCTGAAACTTGGCCAAAATGTGGAGGCAATTGTTCATAATAGAAAATAAGTATCGCTGACCTTGGAAAAAATCTGGTTCGCGCCTCCAGGGGGTCAAAAGCCCCCCAAATGGCAAAAATGACCCTTTTCTCCCATAACGTTTGATCCATCCATTCAATTTTTCTGAAACTTGGCCAAAATGTAGAAGCAATTGTTCTAGATATAAAATGAGTATCCTTGACCTCAGAACAATTCTGGTTCGTGCCCCCAGGGGGCCAAAGGGGGGGTCAAAATGCCCCAAATTGCCCAAATTTATTGCATTTTACACTCGCCACATCGAGTCATATACAGAGGAGGACCACGCATGCGCGGACTGTTTTGTTTGTGTTTATCATATAACCTTTTTCTCGATCTCTCACATTTGAGTATGACCTAAAACTGTTTTCTTTAAAATGTTTCTCTAAAACTGGTCCTCCCCAAAGATCGACCCCAACAACGAGAACCCTAAAAAGGGCCCTCCAAACATCCTAACGAAGGTCGGATGGTATACAAGATCGAATTTAATGTGACGCATTGGGGGTGTGGCATTGGGGGCTTATTAAAGGCTACTAATCAAACCAATGGGCTCTCAATGAGAAATCATCAGTCCGATAGTTATCATCTGAATATTATTAAGCTTCTTTCCAACGAGCGCGGGTATGACACAAGGTCTAGTTTTATGTGGCGTATGAGGAGTATGAGCTATGGCTATTATTGGGCAACGCAGGTGCACTCATGGCTCAATGAACACATCACCATATTTTTGTAACAACAACAATAACCGTAACTGCTGGATGCTACTGCCACATCAAATAATGTCAATGTTAAGAAATTATATTTTTAATAAAAAAATATATAACAAAAACTGACCCAAAGGGTCACAGGTATTCAAGTATATATAATTTATTAACTTTGACATTTTAGCAAGGCCTAGCGGGTGCATATGAAGTCGAGGAAGGTTTGTGTTGTGGGGTACAAATCACCCCTATTGAAGAACTAATGGAAGCAACCATCTATAATAAATACCATGGTTGCAAAGACTCAAACAGAGGACATTCATATTCATGTTTTACCGCATGGTAGGAATCCGGTCATCTCCTACCACATTTAGTGGCGTTACTGTATTGCTATGAATAAATACATTGTATATTTTAACCTGTCACAATTTGTGGTTGTTATCTTTGTGACCCCTAGCACGGGTCTACAACAGTTTGGCACAGAGTACACAAAGAAATGGTGCGTGTACATGCGCAGAAATTCTTATTCTCACTTCATGGACTTGCCACACGCAGAGACAGAGACGGCGGATCTTTATGTTAGCTCCTTAAGATTTTAACCAGAGCCTTGTTAAACAGGTAGCTCTAACACCACCACGTTGCCACCCTCTACCACGGTGGGGAATACTTAGACTTTAGGGCTTGCTGCTGCTGCTGTTGTTGCTGTTGCTGCTGCATTGAATAGTTCTTGTTGGCCATAGCTATTCATTACACCTTCAAGATAGCAGATTTTTAACCCAGAGCAGCAAGGCAGAGTGGTTGCATACGAAACCGGATACGGTTTTGAGAAGAACACGCAAAAATAGCGGTTGCACATGGTCAGAAATAACGTTGTTATACTTATTCTATGGATGTGCGGTTCCGCGACTGATACGCCCTTGCTTGCCACACACAGAGGCAGAGACGACCAGAGGACGACGGATCCTGATGTTAATACATTCTATATTATCAGCAGAGACCCGTTACCTGGTAGCTCTGACACCACCCCTTTGTCATTGCCCCTAACACGATGAGAAAGGGTTTGACTTCAGGTGAGGGGGCTGCTGCTTTTAAACACCGATACACGTCCACATTTATTTGGCAGCTACCATTATTCCTTTTGACGTCACACTGCCTTTGCCAATTACCATTCATCCGTTATGAGCTCATAAATTTAAAACTTAATGCACAACTTCTTCTATTTATCTTCCTCCCACAAGGCAAGATGTGACACAAGGTCGAGAAAGTGGGAAAGAACCAGGACTCGAGAATTTGAGCACTCTGGCTTTTAAAAAATTGCCTGGGTAGCCCCGTCGGCACTCCCCGGTAGTGGTGCCTCAGGCAGTAAGCAATAAACTTACTCCTCCCGAAAAAGGGGAGGCGAAGCTTCTATATCCCTTTACAAACATAAAAATCTAGATCTAATCATACTAAACCTTATATCTAGAATCCTTATTATAATTTTGATCAAAATCCATTACATGATTTTGATTCGAGAAAATGTCTATAATTTAAGGTTTAATAAGGGATATTAAGAAGAAATTGAAATTCAGGGCACCTTGCTTAATTGGTGTCTAATGACTATGGATCAAATTTAATGCAACTCTGATATATTTGAATATCAAAATTGAAGGTTGATCCCAAATTATGCTTCTTAAAAAAACGTGAAAATACATCAAAGAAACTTAAATTTGGAGAATTTTTATTAATTCATGCTTAATAATTATTGTTAAAATTTCCAAAAAATCGGAATTATCTAAATTTTCACGAAATGATCCACCTCTTTTTTATGCAGTTTTGTATAAAACTAAATTAAACTAAATATAGCCTACATTCGGAACCCTTACGCCTAGCAGTTTTGTTCCAACATTCATAATGATCAGTTAATTAGTTTAAGAGTGAATCCTGTACATACAAATATATAAACATATAAACATACCTATCTTTATATATATATATATATATATATATATATATATATATATATATATATATATATATATATATATATATATATATTGATCATGAAGTGTACCCAGTGACAAGCAAGTATAATAACAAACAATATCATGTGTTTTAGTAGTATACATTACTGTTTTAATTATTTCTGTCACCACTTCTCTTATAATTCGTCTTTTATTTACGTCATCTGCATTTTGTGACGTCATTCAATGTGCACGATGAGAAAGAAGCAATTGAGATAACAAGCAAGCAATAATTTGATTTGTATCGGCCACACTACCCCTTGCTCTCTCTTCCGTACTCTCTCTCCTTTCCACCTCTCCCCTCCTCTCTCCCTTCCTTCTTTTTCTCCCTTTCCCTTCTCTCCTCCCTCTCCCATTTAATTATTTACGTCAGTTGTTTCGTCCTGTGATGTCATCCATTTTTAAGTAAATCTATATATTCATTCGTATTATTTGGATTATTCGGACTATTGTTCTTATTTTGGCCATGATCAAAGTGTAGTATCTGTTCCGATGGATACTCCACCCCATAGACTCGTATTGTCTTGACCTTCGGGTCTTGATTTACGCCTGTCTATGGGTCTGTCCTGTGCAGTTCCTTCTCACCCTTTGAGAAGTGTTTTTTTGCTAATCGCATGAAGCGCCCCTACCGGGGACTGCCGACGGGGCTGCTCAGGCAATTTTTAAAAATCCCAAGTACTCTTCCTCTAGAGTGCGCAATTCCCACTTTCCGACCTTGTGTCCCATTCTACTCTGTGGGAAGTACATAAATAAGGACTACTGTTCTTATCTTGAATGTTATTTTCACAACGTTTCGGCTGATGTAACCTCCGACCTTATTCAGGCGTACCTTGTCGAACTCGGGAATCTTTCTGACGAACTTGGGAATTAGTACGGAATTTCGAACGGAACCCTTCATTTCATCTACGGGTCTATCTTGCTTTCGTACCATCAGTCGTTAAGTAATTCTTAATTGTATTCTTAGTATCGCCTACACTGAGGATTGAACCTTCAGAAGACTGTAACTTCGAACTGATTATCACTTAGCACTTTATCCGTTGCGCCACAGGTCCTTGCGGAAAAATATATTTATTTTTTTATAATAATATTTATTTTTATTATCCACTATTCCATCCCTATCTTTTTCTTTCTATCTCTCATTTACTCTCTCTTCCTCTCCCTCCCTCTCCCTCCTCTTGTTATATAATGGGACGCATGGGTGATGGACGTACAGTGAGATCGCTTAACTTGCGCGATTTGTAACGGAGTCATCTCGTGCAATGTTGGTGCGATGTGTTCTCACGATTCGCGGGGACAGTTGACGAGACCTCGGGGTCGGGGGGTTAGGTCACACCTGTGCGTCGATCACGAGATTTCGTGACGTCACAGTATTCCCGGTGGGAAAACGGCAGTGAGATTTTCAGTTTTTGACTGGAAGCCGACGAGTCAAGACGCATTAGTCATGTAGCGATTAAATAGGAGCAGAACACGGATCCCCAAAAATGAGAGTCAGACGATATCCCCCTCTTCCTTCCTTTACAAGTAAGTAGGAAATTAACTAGCGTAAGCTTCTCTCTCTCCACTACGACGTAACTGCTTCAGTGTCGACAAACTGATACAAATAAATGGCTCAAAGTAAAAAGAAAGGCTTGTTATAAATTATCGTGTGTAAAAGATTTTATTTCAGCTTGCGAGGAAACAGCCAGGGACAGTAGACGATGGAGATTGTGACCACGGACAATGCGGCCGAAAGAAGACAGATAGCAGCCCGACACAAGCCGCAGGCGACAAAGACGACGCACGGTTAGTACAAATAGTTTTCCCTCCCAGCTCGAATAGAAACGACACATCGTCCCGTTCGCGCGATCAACGGGCGAACTGTTCTACGACGCCAGATTTGACATTACAATGTTATAAACCTGTAATTTAACACTCTTACCTTTCTCTCTCTTCTTTAAATCCGCCCTATCCCTCTTACCACTTCATCCTTCCCCTTTCCTACACCCCTTTTAATTATTTAAATCATCGCATCCTTCCAATACTTCTCTTATCATTCTCCCTTTATTTATGCCATTCATCTTTTGTGACGTTATCCAATGTGCACGGTGACAAGCAAGTAAACAAGATAACAAGCAAGCAATAATCATTCGTTTGTGTTTGCTCTTCCGTCTCTACCCTTCTTCTCTATCTCTCTCTTTCCACCTTTCTCTTCCATTATCTATCGCCCCCCTCACCACCACAACTCACCTCTCTCTTTTAATTATGTACATCATTCTCCTCCTTCCACTACTTCTCTTAGTATTCGTTGTTTATTAATGTCATCCGGCTTTTTATATTATTATTATATGTTCCGAATTTCTAAAAATCTTGTAGTTGTAGTGGCAGCAGTAGTAGTTAATCCCGTTTTAATAAAACACCTAGCAACTTAGGGTGCTTCATGCGAAAATTTAGTGCTATCACTATCCATCAAACTTCAGCCTCTGTCCCATCGCCGCAATGTTGCATCCTTGTGCTTGTTTTAAAAGTACTTCAATGGAATGTGCTCCGATGAACTTGCTGCTCCAGTGCTCCCCCCCCCCTCGGCATAAATACACTCGAATAACCCGACAGTCAGCTAAATCCCATCCATTCACTGTGGAGGTCCCCAGATGCCAGAGAGCCTTCTACTCCAATATTTTCTTTCCTCGAGCTGCCGGCCTTTGGAACTCCCTGCTTGCTCCCTGTTTCCCGGACTGTGCCGACATGCAGAAATTTAAAACTAACGCACAGCTCCCAATTTAGGATGACCCCAACACTTTCACCCTAATTCTTAGTAGCCCTTACATCTAGTGTCAACTTGCCTTGTTTGGGGTAAACTATGTTAAAAAATAAGAAATAAAAATTCGATCGTATAGTTTCGTTTTGAACCCTATAAATGTTTTCTCCCATTTTTCAAAATTTAGCAGCAGCAGTAGTAGTAGTAGTAGTAGTAGTAGTAGTAGTAGTAGTAGTATAGGATTGGCATATATTCCAATCCTATAAATATTAATGGACCAACGGCATGTACGAAAACATATAACCCACGCCGCAAAATTATATTTGAATTTTTTTTTTTACATTTTCCGTACAAAACAGTAATATTTACAAAAAAGCAAAAATAGTAGTCACGTGACCCTGTTTTTTTTCAATTACATCTGCCGCACATCAAAATCACCTTCGGCGTTCGAAATCACCTTTGACGCCCAAAGTAAAAATCACTCTTTTCGAGCCGATGACAAAGTATTTAAGGATAAGAATTTTCAGCCAGTTGGGCAAAAAAAAAAACAAAAAAAAAACAAAAAAAAAAACAAAAAAAAACAGGACAGTGATAACAAGAAATTACGCTCAGTTTCTCTGCTCTTTTTGGAGCTAGGGAGAGCAAATCACAATTCTCAACACACACACACACACACACACACACACACACACACACACTATCAGACGCATGCGCCCACGGACAAAAGTAGCACACACACACAATGCCTACTAAAGTGACTCACATACACTGTCACACGCATACGCATACTAAGTACAAGAGAAATCCAAACAACTGCATTCAAGGGAACAGTCAGAATCATGAAAAGAGCTCTCGGTTGGAGTCTGTAAATAGCGGGTGATAGTATGGCATTTGGAAGAATACTCCGTCCCCGGCAAATGAAAGAAAATGAAAATTAAAAAAAAAGAGAACAACTGCACTCAAGGGAACAGCCAGAATCCTGAAAAAGAGCTCTCGGTTGGAGTCTGTAAATAGCGGGTGATAGTATGGCATGTGGAAGAATGTCCCGTCCCCAGCAAATGAAAGAAAATGAAAATAAAAATAAAAGGTGACAATAGTAAATTCTCTCAGACTGTCACACGCATATACACACTGACAGGAAACAAACGTATACACACATTCAGTTTTAACACGCGTTACTTTTCTCACTTATGAGAGCTAAACTTATCAACTAAGCAATTACTCACATACAATGACTTTAAACTAATTCTAATTTTGTACATACATTAATACATTGTTTTTGTTAAACATGTGTTATTCCTTTTATTCAACATTCATGTTTGTACAAGTCGTTATCAATTTTCCAACATTTATAACAATTTAATTATGCTTCAGATTTTTTTAGATGAGGGTTGATAATTCGTAAAATTTGGTATATTCGGACTACTGTTCTCTTCTTGGGTATCTTAATCACAACGTTTTGGCTGATGTAACCTCCGACCTTTTTCAGGTGTACTTTGTCGGACTCGGGAATCTTTTCCGTCGAACTCGGAAATCTGGACGGAATTTCGAACAGAACCCTTTATTGAATTCCGTCCAGATTCCCGAGTTCGACAAAGTACACCGGAAGAAGGTCGGAGGTTACATCGGCCGAAACGTTGTGATTAAGACCCCCAAGATGATAACAGTAGTTCGAATATACTAAATTCTACGAACAATTTAATCTTAGAACCTTTTCTATAACTCACCAAACCCAACATCTTAGCTGCTACAGTAGTGGACCCCTCTACGTGACACATCTTTTTGTAAACTTTACAATTTAGGGGTATGTCTACCAAAACCCCGCTCCAAAAAAAAAAAACTTTTAATATCCTAAACTTATGAACCGATCATTATACATTTTTTAATATATATTCTCGGCAGCACGGTGAGTAACATGGGCACATTGTTTTTTTTTTATTATAAACTTTACAATTTAGGTGATACGCCCCTCCTGAACTCGAATTCGCCTCCTTCCTCCCCCCAAAAAAAACTTTTTCAAATAAGTTAGATACAAAAGATTTAGAGAAAAGAATTGCTCTAGATCAAATGTTCAGTTGTAATGCATTTTTAAAATGATCGGTGCGCGCACGTAAACGTCAACAATATAGAACTTATTATGAATTATAGAACATGTATTCTAGGCAACAGGGTGAGTATTGATTTACTCCTCTCCAGGAGTTAGGCACAAGGCCAGTTTTTATCTTACTCCCACAAGTAAGATGTGACCCAAGGTCGGGTTGGGAAAGTGGGGTTTAAAAATTGCCTGGGCAGCCCCGTCGGCATTCCCCGGTAGGGGCGCCTCAGGCAGTAAGCAATAAACTTACTCCTCCCCAAAGAGGGGAGGCGAAGCCTGGGAGGGTGGACCTCCTAGAACTGCACAGGACATACCCATAGACCGGCGTAAATCAAGCCCCGAAGGCCAAGATAATGCCAGTCTATGGGGTGCAATATCCATCGGAACAGATACTACACTTTGATCTTAGCCAAAAGGCCAAGGCCACAGGGTGAGTAGCGTGAGCAAATATTTTCTTTTTTTGTAAACTTGACTATTTAGGAGGGTGCCACCGAAACCGTACCATACCCCGCAAAGAAAAAAAACACTAAAATTTAAATTTAAAACTAATGCTATTTTTATTGCTTATACCCGTCCTGGGACGGGTATTTTTCTAGTATATCGCCATGGGTAGTAGTCTTAAGTAATTCGTAATTGTATTCTTAGTGTCACCCGTCACTTAGAACTGGTTATTACTTAGCACTTTATTCATGTGGCGTAACGGATAAAGTGCTCAGTATAATCAGTTCAGAGGACAGCCATTTGGAGGTTGAAGGTTCAATCCTCAGTGTGGGCTATAGTAGGAATACAGTTACGAATTACTGAAGGCTTCTATCTGGTCATGGCTGACGGAACGATAAAAACATATATCTGTGGAATAAATAAAGGGATCCGTTCGAAATTCCTTACAGATTCCCGAGTTCGATATAAAGATTCCCGAGTTCCACAAGATACACCTGGAGAAGGTCGGAAACGTTGTGAGAATAACATTTAAGATGAGAACAATAGTTCTAATGTTGCAAATAATACAAAGAAATGTTAAATAAGAAAGGGAGAAATAAATAAAAGAGAGTAAACGAGCCGAGAAGAAGAAGAAGAAGAAGAAGAAGGAGAAAGAAGAAGAAGAAGAAGAAGAAGAAGAAGAAGAAGAAGGAGGGCCCGGTCTAGAAGTAGAAGAGGAAGTAGAATAAGAATAGAAGGCTTGTAGAAAAGACAAAGTGAAAGAACAAATATAAAAGAAAGAAGAAGAAATACGATGAGATGCGGAAAGAAAAATGGAAGGAAGAAAAGAGATAAAGGAAGTTCGACAAAGAAAAAAAAAGATCGAAAAACAAACAACAACAATAAAGAAATCAAAATAACAATAAAACAAAGGGTGAGTCGAATCATAAGAATTAATGGTATAAAAGATATCGAAAAAACCAATAAAGAAGAAATGGCTTCGAGATGAAAAGGCGAAAGTATATAAAAGCACGAACACAAAAAGGTACAAAAAATGGTTTTCCAACAAGGAAGCGGTGGTTGGAGGGCAATGACGTATTTTTGACGTAATAGAAATTCCTTTTTTATGTAGACATGATTCTTTGACTTCCTATAAGAACAAGCCCTTAACTGGAGGCCATGGCGTGTCCAGTGAAGGACAAAAAGAGGTAGGGACCTGAAGCAAAAAAAATGGACTTAAGACTAAAAGAGGTGGAGGGAGAGTAAGAAGGGGTGTATGTATAATTGTGTGTGTGTGTGTGTGAGAGAGAGAGAGAGAGAGAGAGAGAGAGAGAGAGAAAGAGATAGATATAAAAGGGGAAAAGAAAGAGGAAGAGAAAGAGGAAGAATCTATGAGGGAGAGAGCGAACGATACAGAGTGAGAGAGAGAGAGAGAGAGAGAGAGAGAGAGAGAGAGAAAGAGATAGATATAAAAGGGGAAAGAAAGAGGAAGAGAAATAAGAAGAATGTATGAGGGAGAGAGCGAACGATACAGAGTGAGAGAGAGAGAGAGGGAGAGAGAGGGGGAGGGGGGAGATCGTGTGGTGTAGATGAAGGATGAGGAGTATAAATGAGAGGAATGACAGAAAGAATGATGCACCTAATATACGGCAGTCGCTTTGATGTTTATTTATCTAACGCCGCACTAAAGATGTTATTTCATGATATAAAGAGAGTGAGAGAGAGAGAGAGAGAGAGAGAGAGAGAGAGAGAGAGAATTGGATAAAGAGAGAGTAAAAGAGAGAAAAAAATGAAATAGATAGGGAGATAGTGTGTGTGTGTATGTGTGTATGTGTATGTGTGTGTGTGTGTGTGTGTGTGTGTGTATGTGTGTGTGTGTGGCGGGAGAACGGCAGTAAAAAAGAACTGCCTATGATCACTAGAAACCAAATAAAAGAAGAAACCCAAAACAAAATGTTGTTAAACTCTTCTTGAATGTTCCAGCACATTCTTGAGAGACACCCGTCGTTTGTTTGTTCATGGAAAACAACAAGAGGCGAGATTGGATTGACTCTGAGGGCACCTGTCATCAATTGCAGTGCAAAAGATAGAAAAAGAAAAGAAAAAAAGAAATACCAAATGTCACACACAGACACGCATAAATATATATATATATAAATATATATATATATATATATATATATATATATATATATATATATGGGAAATGAAAAAGGAAAAACCAAAAAAGGATGTTTTTTATGTGTTCATCAACGTTTCGTCTTTATATGTAAGACTTCTTCAGAATGATAATATTAAGAAAAATGTCATGCAAGTACGTGAACATATTGGGTTGACATAATGGGTTGATGGAAAGACGGAACACTCTTTCAGTGTTGTTTCATTTGAGGAAATGTGTTATTGTTTGGCGTGCTAGCGTTGTTAATATCGTCTCTGCAACATTAAAAATTATTTGTTTTGTTTGGTTTCACCCAAACATGAACCACTGTATAGTGTAAGTTTTTTTAAAGACACTTTAATCCAATAACTTTTTACTCTTCGTGAATTTTTCTGATGATTTTGTAATGTTGCAGAGACGATATTAACATAAAAATGTTGTTTGACATAAGACAAATGAAACGGACCGTAAAAAATATATCTCACAGAAATGTTACGTTTTTTGGAAATGTGAAAAAATAAAAAATAAAATAAAAACATGGTAATTGGAATATAATATGAACTGACTTATATATATATATGTGTGTGAGAGTGTGAGTGTGTGTGTGTGTGTATATATGTGTGTGTGTGTGTAACAATATGTAGCAATTTATAGTGATAAGTAGTAAGACTACATTTCTAAAATAAGAGTTGGGATATTGTGATGAAAGTTTAGAATCTAGACTGAGGTGATTTTTATTTTGGTCCTGATACAGAATATCCGTTTTGGGGAAGCTGGATTTTAAAAATCGACTTTGCGCCTTACTTTGCTCTCGTGGTGGGGCACGTAAGTTAGGGTTAACATCCCCTTTGTAAAAGCGCGTAAACATCTCCCATTCCGACGATTGGAATTGGAATTTAGCCCGCAGACTACCAGTTTCTAGCTCTCTATTCGTAAATAATACGGCGCATGTCGCAATGCAAGTTTAGCGAGAAATATTCGGTCGTAATTGATGGAATTTTAAAAGAAAATTAAAAAAAAATCCCCGTCGTTATCAGAGCAGCTCGTACGTGTGGCGCAGCTCTACTACCAGCTAGGTAAAACCGCGTTGCCGAGCCATTTTGTAACAAAAGTATTTTCTCGGTAAAATATTTTCGAGTACTGATATCGATCCTGAACCAGCTTTCGTGACGTTCGACTCGGAATCGTTCGGCTGTCCTATGCAAACGGCCGAGTGTTGACGAGCCGAAGCAGCGAGCAGCCGATAACTTTGTTACAAAGTGAAAATAAGTGCTTTCGAAGACAGATTTTTTGTCAGGAAGTTTTTTTGAAGAAAATAAACCCAAAATGAATTACGAACAGCTTTGCACTGCAGTATCATCGCGAGCAAGTACATATGAATAATAAAATTCAAAAATATGTCGTGATAAAAGTAATTTTGGTACGTTTTTTTTTAAAATACAGTATTCATTTATAACAGTGACCTCGCTATGTCTTTTTTCCCTGTTGTTTCTTTCGAAAAAATTCATGAAAATATGTTTAATTTTCTTTGTTGTTACTTTTAAAAATTCCTTACCCTAACCCTAAACCCTAACCCTAAACCCTAACCGTACCCCTAAAAAAACAAACAAAAAAAAACAAACAAGCAAAACATTATGATCATAGGACGCAGCACCGTATCAAAAATGTCGTCTGGTACAAATCGGCTCGTCAACTATCGGGCGTTTGCGTAGAACAGCCGAACGCTTCCGAGTCAAACGTCACGAAAACTGGTCCAGGATCGATAAGAGCACATATTTTCGGCTTCAATGTCTTAATATCTTAAAATACTTGAACTAATTATTTATTGTGTAAATTCATGTTTTAGTTATATGACGGGATGCAGTTTCATGGTTTTTTTTTAAACCTATCGACGAGACGCTGGCCGGTACTACCACTCCGTGCAGGAGAGTTAAACTGACATACTTTCCAAAGCTTCCGAATTGTAGCCTTTTCAGATGTTGCACTTTACTGAATAAGTAGTAGTACTACTACTACTAATAGTAGCAGTAGTAGAACTACACTAGACGTAAACACGTTGGTTGCTACCGAAAACCACTATTTATTCCATATATATATATATATATATATATATATATATATATATATATATATATATATATATGAGAAAGGAAGGATGAAGGTAATCCGACGTAATGGAAAATGAAAAAGGAAAAACCAAAAAGGACGTTTTTTTATGTTGTTAGGATCGAGGGTCGTGTTCCCCCGATTATAAACGTGTTCAGTAAATCAAGCAATGTTGCATGCAAAGACAGAGTAATAATTAACAAACAAAATGAAGTAGTTCAAATAACGTTTATTGAACGTGTGTGTACGTGGAATGATGAAGTGTGTGATGTATGCATGTGTGTCGATGGAAAAACAGTTCTTGAAAAGGTATAAGAAGAAATGAATCCGGCGTAGGAAAAGTCTTTGAAAGCCGTACACAAAGAAAATGAGTTGAGAACTCTTACCGTTGTTTGACCACGTGCTGACGGAAGAAACGTGTGTTGGTAGTTGTTATGCTGAGACCAGTTCAAGAGAAAAGCGTGATGCGAAACGCTAGTGTATTAGCGTCGTTCTACCGAGGCCAATTGACCAGAAGAGAAGAGTGAAACGGAACGCTAGTGTCAGCGTCATTCTGTCGAGGCCAATTGAGTAGGAAAAAGCGAGTGAAACGGAGCGCTGGTGCCAGCGTTGTTCTGCCGAGGCTGGTCGGTGAAGGAGAGATGGATTTTCCGTTTGCAACGGTTTTTATAGTCAGAAGGGCAGATAACTCTGGTGTCGCTTTACAGTGCCACCTGTCGGTGAAAAAGCGACACCTACCGGCAAACCGGTGTAGTTATGTTTTGAAAGGAGGAGGTAACTGCTACAATCTATTCATCAACGTTTTGTCTTTATTTGTAAGACTTCTTCAGGATGATAATAGAAAGAAAAATGTCATGCAACTACGTGAACATATTGGGTTGACATGATCGGTTGATGGGAAGAAGTAGTAGCAACTACTGGAAGCAGTAGGACCTAAGTCTTACAAATAAAGACGAAACGTTGATGAATACATAAAAAAACATCCTATTTGGTTGTTTCCTTTTTCATTTCCCATATATATATATATATATATATATATATATATATATATATATATATATATATATATATATATATATATATATATATATATGTGTATATATATATATATATATATATGTGTATATATATATATATATATATATATATATATATATGTATATATATATATATATATATATATATATATATATATATATATATATATATATATATATATATATATATATATAAAATGAAATCCGAAAATTGTTTATATATTCAGTGACATTTCGTCTTCATTCATGACTTTCTCAAAATGACTTTGAATAAATAAAGATGAAATTTCGGCGGCAATATAAACAATTTTCGGTTTTCCTTTTTTCATTTTTCATTACGTTAGATTATTAATTCTCTCTCTCTCTCTATATATATATATATATAAAAAATGAAAAAGAAAACCCCAAAATTATTTAAGTATTTATCAACATTTCGTTTTTATTTTAAGACTTCCTCGATGATTATTTTATATTAATACAGACATGTACAAAATCTGCGACACTAGCATGTCGATATTTTCGATCAACAGCTGTTATAAATTGAGAACTCATCAGGATAGTTAGAATCCGATGTTCACCTCAGATCATATTTGGGAAGAATGCTATTGAGCACTTTTCAAATGTCCGGTTGAAATGTTTTGGATTCCTATCTTGTGGATGTTTACTTTACTTGGATTACTATATATATATATATATATATATATATATATATATATATATATATATATATATATATATATATATATATATAGAGAGAGAGAGAGAGAGAGAGAGAGAGAGAGAGAGAGAGGGTGAGAGATACAGACAGACAGATAGACAAACAGAGATAGAGCTGTGATACAACGAAACAGTCTGTTTGTATATATATATATATATATATATATATATATATATATATATATATATATATATATATATATATATCAGGTTTCAGACACTGGGGTCTTTGTTTCTAATCTCGCTAGGTTCAGCCACGCTAATAGATCGTAAACGACGAAAAACTTGTCAGTAGAAAATTTAATTTTAAAAATAAATATATCGATCTCCATCTGGGGGCATCACATTCGTGATAGGACAATTTAATCTTTACTAGCATTAAGGTAAAGTACTCTTCAATATAAATAATTGAATTCGTTCTAAAGTATCGCAAACAAAATACACAAATAAATGACATCTAAATAAAAAAAAGGGCGATACATTCCAGCAAAAGCGGGGAATGGCTTATCCGTAGAGCTTAACACTTCAGGTTCTGGGTTCGAATCTCGCTAGGGTCGGCCACGCTGGTATTGGTAAACGACGATAATTAAGCATTTAGACCCAACTAGCATTACGGTAAAATGCTTTTCCGTATAAATAATTGAGTTCGTTCAAAAGTATCGCAAACAAAATAAACAATTAAATGACATCTACGTGTATCATGTAATAGTTTTATTCTTTTACCCCAAAGATTGTTTACTCATTAAAATTCGTTTATTGGTCCCCCGAGTTATAAAATCGGGGGACTTATGTTTTGAGGCATGTCCGTCCGTCCGTCCGGATTTTTCTCCGCAACCATCTATTGAATTTCTCTGAAATTTTGCATGAAGTTGTAACTTTGGTCAGGTTAGAAAGTGATATTTTCCGATTTTTGAAAAATAATCGTGTTAGCCCCCCCCCCCAGAGGGTCAAAAGGCCCCGAAATGGCAGAAAATGACATTTTTTGCCCCATAACTTTTCATCCATCCATTCAATTTCTCTGAAACTTGGCCAAAATGTGGAGGCAATTGTTCCTAATAGAAAATAAGTATCGCTGGCCTTGGAAAAAATCTGTTTCGCGTCCCCAGAGGGGTCAAATGACCCCAAAATAGCAAAAAATGACCCTTTTCTCCCATAACGTTTGATCCATCCATTCAATTTTTCTAAAACTTGGCCAAAATGTAGAGGCAAATAGTTCTGGATATAAAATAAGCATCTATGACCTCAGAAAAATTCTGGTTCGCGCCACCAGGGGGTCAAAGGGGGGTCAAAAATGCTCTAAATTGACAACATTTATTGCATTTTACACTCGCCACATCGAGTCACATACATACAGCTTGTTTATTTTCTTAACTGTACGTTCTTAGGAATGACACGAGTAGACCACCGCAGGATAATATCTTAAATTCCACTCGGAGAGCTACTTTTAAAGGTTAGTTGCAAATAATGTTGACTATATGTAAACAATATCCTGGAAGGTTTCCTGTTCTTCGTTACCAGGTTTTGTTTGCGTGCGCCCCCTATTACCGATGCAGGGCAATAACCGTGAGGCACCGGAAAAGTATGACGTAAACACGGACTGAACAAGGCCTCGAAGAGAATCACGCCATAACAGTCATAATTTACGACCCGGATATATAAGTTGGGAAGGGGGAGGTAAAAGAAAAGTTGTATAGAAGAAAGTCCATATAGATTAAGGAGGGGGGGGGGACAAATCACGGAACTCCCCGTACGTGATAAGAAATATTTGTATTCGTAAGTAGATTCGTAATAAGTGTTTTATTATTGTGCGCAATTTACGGATATATACTTTACGTTTTCGCAACGAATTTTCTAGAAGCATCTTAATCGTAGAGTATATAAACTATTTATTATGGGGTCTTTTGTGGAAGAGCCCCGCCACCCTAAACACAGACGAAATGCAGGTTGTAGTAAAACAAATGTTTTATTACTTTCTGCCTCCAAATGAACTCACAAAGCTGGTTATTCACCATTCCGCGATGAGTTCCACAGTAGCGTTTATTCTTCATTTTCTACAGCCTAACGCTAACCCGAACCGTAACTTGACTCTAACCTTAACTCTAACCGTTCACGAACCGTAACTCTAACATAACCCGAACCGCATGTCTAAAAAGGACTCACAAAAGTAGTTCAAGGGCGTGTGCGCGTACCACACATTACAGTTTTCTGTTGGAAAAATATTCTTCTTTTGTTTTACGTTGTACACAATAGCGACATGAGTTTAAATTTAAAAAAAAAATCTTTTCGCATTGCATGTTCAAAGATCGGGTGATCCCATCTTTTCAAAAAAGTGGGTGATTGATGATAACGTACGTAGAACATGAAATTACCTTAGCTTATTGGTCCCCCGATTTATAAAATCGGGGGACTTATGTTTTGAGGCATGTCCGTCCGTCTGTCCGGATTTTTCTCCGCAACCATCCATTGAATTTCTCTGAAATTTTGCCTGATGTTGTAACTTTGGTCAGGTTAGAAAGTGA
Source organism: Sepiola atlantica (assembly GCA_963556195.1). NCBI lineage: Eukaryota > Metazoa > Mollusca > Cephalopoda > Sepiida > Sepiolidae > Sepiola > Sepiola atlantica. Next base: position 78,292,261 of record OY744537.1, on the reverse strand, counting down.
AATTCTCCGATTTTTGAAAAAAAATCTGGTTAGCCCCCCAGGGGGTCAAAAGGCCCTGAAATGGCAAAAAAATGACATTTTTTGCCCCATAACTTTTCATCCATCCATTCAATTTCTCTGAAACTTGGCCAAATTAGTGGAGGCAATTGTTCCTACACTGACCCTTTTCTCCCATAATGTTTGATCCATCCATTCAATTTTTCTGAAACTTGGCCAACATGTAGAGGCAATTGTTCTGGATATAAAATGAGCATCCTTGACCTCAGAAAAATTCTGGTTGGCGCCCCAAAGGGGGGTCAAAAATGCCCCAAATTGCCCAAATTTATTGCATTTTACACCCGCCACATCGAGTCACGTACAGAGGGGTACCATGCACGCGCGGCTTGTTATAAAGATAGGATTAGTCGTTAAAAAATAATTGAGACAAATTGTGTTTTGCCTTCGTATAAGACAGGGATGGGCCACTCTTTCCAAGTGCGTGTGTGCTAAAATCGGCCAGATCTTTGATACTAAATATTCTCACGTACTTACAGAATCTGTTTTTTAACTAATTGATCACCACTTATCAAGGCCAAAAGTCACTCGATGATAAAGAGTTAATGAGATGGAATAATTGTCACTCAAGAGATGAAGCACGGTTGACATTGGATATGAAGGCGGCGATGTTTTAGTTTACAGGGAAGCAGTCCTGCGGTGATGTGTTCCACAGTCCCTAGCAAATAAGCCCTGTTCGTGGAAATGGAGGAATAAATGAAAGTTTTTTTTGTTGTGGTAGAAAAAAACGAGTGTTTACTGTAAATGTTTTACAAGGAGGGATTAGAGTTTGGAGCTCAGTCGAGCACCTACCATGGAAATAAGGATAGAGTATAGATAGACTAGCAACGTCTATTCTCTGAGAACGGGGTTGCAAGGAACAGAACTCTGTCTAGATGGTAACGAAGAGTGCTCTGAGCGACACCTCCCCAGATGTGGCGACAGTACCTCCCCATCTTAAGACGTATTTGACTCTTCTATGGGTAGAGGATTTCATCATTAGTGAGGTACTTTCTGGAGCGGTAGAATGATCCAAGCATTTTCTCGGTGGCCTTAGCAATAAATTGAATGTAAGTCTGTAATTTGAGGAGAACATTTAGTGCCTTTAAAATGTTACTTTAATTCACCCAAAACAAGACATAATACCAATGAGACGTAGGGGGGGGGTCTACTATGAATTAAGAGCCAGATTTATAGGGGGCATCCTGAGTGAGGAGTTGTGTAGCGAGATGTTTGTTCACATTACATTTAAATTTCTGCATGTTGGCACAGTTAGGAAAACGGGAAGCAGTGAGGGAGTTCCAAAGGCTAGCTGTTCGAGGAAAGAAGCTTTTACAGTAGAAAGTCCTCCGGCATTTGGGGAGTTCCACAGTGAATGGATGGGATTTAGCTGATTATCGGGTTGATCGGGTGTATTTACGTCGAGGAGGTCACCAGTGCAGCAAGTTCGTCGGAGTACATTCCAGTGAAGTACTTGTAAAACAAGCACATGGGAGCAACAGTACGGCGATGGGACAGAGGTTGGAGCAAGGGAGACAGTGGGGGCCTCTTTTTTTACCCTGAAAGACTAGTGGTTGATGCATAAGCCCAGATGTGAAAACAATACTCCATGCATTGGGGGATGGTGACTTTGTAGAAATATAGGATACTGGCAGGTGTGAGAAGTTTTCGAGCACGGTAAAGGGAGCCCACTTTCCTTACACCATCCTTGGCATTATCTCCTATGTATATGTACTAAATCATGTTACCTGTGAATGTTAGGCTGAGGAGTTTGAATGTTGGACTCTCGGGTCGGGTGCTATTTGCCACGGCAATCGGTGGTTGGAGAGGTTTCTTATAATTGTTAAAGGAAAGGGGTTTTGTCTTGGTAGCATTAAATGTTACCATCTATTTATGTCCCCATTCAACTACAAACTGGATGTCCTTTTCTAAGGTTTCATACATTGCCTCGGATATGTTCCCGTTCATTTTACCTACATATGGAGAGTAGAGCGTCGTGTCATCAGCAAATATACCTATCTCGGACACAATTCAACTAGGGAGATCGTTTATGAAAATCTGGAACAGTAAAGGTGCAAGGATCGACCCATGGGATAGACCCGTATTGATGTTATGTTGTTTGGATGTACGGTCATCGCGGACAATCTGTAGCCAGGAAGGATCTAGTTATATTAAATATTCGACCAGTAATACCATATGAAGT
>OY744537.1:78265025-78285025 GCA_963556195.1 Sepiola atlantica | reverse complement strand
GGGATAACAGGATAATTGTTTTTTTTAATCAAAAAACAGTGATTTGATTTTTTGTTGAATTCTTTTACAGATGAACAAACAGTTACATATTCGAACTGTCTGTCTATTTATCAGACTCTCTTCTTTCCTCGGACTCATACTCCTCTCAGTTATATGCTAATTACTTACGTAACTTTACGCTAGAATTCATCGTTTATTTAGGTCTTATTTCCAACTACTTTTACCCCGCCTAATAAAACCGGTATTGTCCGGGCCTTTGGGTCTGGATTTACGCCGGTCTATTGGGGGTTGCCGGTCCTGTGCAGTACTAGGAGGTGCACCCTCCCAGGCTTTGCCTCCCCTCTTTGGGGAGGAGTAAGTTTATTGCTTACTGCCTGAGGCGCTCGTACCGGGGAATGCCGACGAGGCTGCCCAGGCAATTTTTAAATGGCCAGAGTGCTCACCTCTCGAGCGCTGGCTTATCTAATCCCACTTTCCCGACCTTGTGTCACATCTTACCTTGTGGGAGGTAGATAAATAACTCCAACTACATTTATTCACAAAAATTACACCCTCTTGTTCATTCTTTCCAGCTATTGACGTAACAAAAAAAGGAATGTTCTACTCTCCAATTTCTCCCCAAAATATGTTTTCTGTTTTCTTTTTATTTTGACCTTACATTTGGTATTCTTTTTCGTACGCGCATTCGAGCCGAGATATCTTCGTCCGAATTTCTAACCTATGTAGCCTTCCATATTATTACAGATAATAGGTACGGCTAGATTTGAGGTCGGCTTAGTCGATTCCATAATCTGAGTCGGTATCCATTATACCACGAGTGTTACCTCTTGCACGCATTAAAATGTCAGGACGAGTATTCCAGCTAATTATTCATAGGTTTTTGAATTCTCGATTTTACTATGGGATGTTGACATAACTGCCTCATAGTCCAGGCGATATAGTCCAAAATGACGTTTTAAATACTCTTTAGTTGCTTGAAGAAATAAATGTGATGGTTTTGCTTCTAATATAGATATGATGTATATTAAAGTCAGAAAACTATTTAAATCACAAAACTTTGCTATCGACTGATCTCCAAAAAGGCTGACAAAAAGAAAAATAGCACCCCTGGAATTGTGAAATAAAATTCGTAAACCTATCTACTGTCAAACCATATTTGGTAAAAACTGAACTTCAGCCTATAACTAACTTGTGCACCAAAGTGCAATTTGCTTTATCGACGTTCAATGATATGCAAAAGATGTGCACCTTTGCATTGCAAGCACACCTAGATACGACATACAAAATTGTCAATTTGGCCAAGATCAAAGTGTAGTATCTGTCCCGATGGATACTACACCCCATAGACTGGTATTGTCTTGGCCTTCGGGTCTTGATTTACGCCGGTCTATGGGTCTGTCCTGTGCAGTTCTAGGAGACCCACCCTCCCAGACTTCCACTCGCCGCTTTGGGGAGGAGTAAGTTTATTGCTTACTGCCTGAGGCGCCCCTGCCGGGGAATGCCGACGGGGCTATCCAGGCAATTTTTAATGGGCAGAGTGCTCACCTCTCGGGCGCTGGCTTTTCAAACCCCACTTTCCCGACCCGACCTTGGGTCACATCTTACTTGTGGGAGAAAGATAAAACTGGCCTTGTGCCTAACTCCTGGAGAGGAGTAAATAAAAACTCTGATACAATCCTCTCTCGGCGCTGAATGAGTGGCTCTGTTTTCCTTAGCGTTCAAGTTACAGATTGTCCTATGGACTCTCAATTTGTAGACTCACTTGTACATGAGATTTTTGTCTAGATATTTATGACATCGAAATGGTCTCTTGAGGCGAGCTGGTACAACCACCATTGATTTGATCTTTTCTTGAATTGTCCAAGCGACTTTTGAATGAATCACATCCGCCTTTTTAAAGATGGCGTCTGTATGAAAATAATTCTGACCTGTGTTGCATTTCAACATTGTGTCATACATGCAGAAAAACTGAGTTGTCACAATCGTTACAGAAAGATTAAAGTTAACAAATTGTATTCATACATTGGGTTCCAGTCAGCCAAGAGAGAGGATCTGCTGCCTAAAATTAAACTCTTTATTTATATAGACCAAATCAAGACAAAACTGTTGAAGACAATAGAGGTTAATTCGATTTGTTCTCGTTTCAAATCACTGACAAGTGAGGAATGAGGGAGTCAGAGAGAAATTGTGTGTGTGTGTGTGTGTGAGAGAGAGAGGGAGAGGGAGAGAGAGAGAGAGGGAGAGGGGCGATGATTGCTGTTTAATCATAGGATTCAAATCAAACTCACTACTTCTCTCACTCACTCTCTTATTGGGAGAGAAGTCGAGGTAATCTGGTCGACCCGGACTGAACTTCATTTCCTGTTATTTTCAACTAACCAAATTATATACTAGTGGGTCTACTACCCCAATATTTTCTGGAAGGAATTACATCGAAAATATTTTATTGCTTTTAGCAACATTCAACGATCCATCAAAAGAACTGACGAATAATAGTAAAATATTGATTTTGTAGGAAAAAAGCCATCGATGACAAAAAAATCGAGAAAGCGACTGACTTTATTTTGTATATTAGAAAATAAGTTATGGTTAATATCAAAGCTTTCTGCTGTCAGCTTGTTCTTTGTAACTAGAAGATTGTTAGCATATTGTCCGCTATGAATTAATGAGGTCCGCATTTTAAATTATCTGAATTATGCACGTATTAAGGGTGAATACCATTTGGATCTTCGCTTTATTTAATTAGCGACAAATAACTAATTTTTTTGCGGAAGCCGATGTTCATTGGAACGGAATTAATATTTTGTCTCTGTTTGTATCGTTTGAAATTGGGTTGTCCGATGGTCCGTTTGTCTCGAGATAAAGGTTGTGACAAGATACAAATAGAATAGGGAAGTGGGGGAGGGGGAAAGGAAGTAAAATAAAGTATGGGATTATGAAAGCTAGGGAGAGATGGAGGGACAGAAGGGAAGAGGAAGGAGAGGAGAGAGGGATGCGGTGAGAGAGGGGGGGGTAGAGGGGGGAAATAGAGTGAGATAGAGCGAGAGAGATGGGTGGAGAAAGGAAGAGATGGGTAAAGTTAAAAGAGGTAAAAAAAGAGGGAAAGTGAGAAAGGAAGAGCGGAATGGAGAGTGGAAGATAGAGAGGGGGAGGGAGTGAGAGGGAGTAGGAAATATAAAGAGAGAGAGAGAGAGAGAGAGAGGGAAGGGGATAGAGTCGGGGAGAGGGAGAGGGAATGAGAAACAGGGAGTTGAACAAAGAGGAAATAGAGGGATGGGGGTGGAGGGAGAGGAATATGAAGGGAAGGGGAGAGAGAAAAGAAGGAGGGAGAGAGAAAAGGAGAAAGGGGAAGTGGGAAGAGGGAGTGAGACGTCCAGGGAGAGAGAGAAAAGTGAGGGAACGGGATAGAGTCCGGGAGAGGGAGAGGGAATGAGAGACAGGGGGTGGAAGACAGAGGAAAAGAGAAGGAGGGAGAGTGGAGGGAGAGGGAAGGGAGATGAATAGGAAGGGAAGGAGAGAGAGAAAGAAGGAGGGAGAGAAAAGGAGAAAGGGAAAGTTGGTAAAGGGAGTGAGGGATGTCCACAGAGAAAGAGATAGAGAGAGAGGAAGAAAAGAGTCGGCAAGAGGGAGGGGGAGTGAGAGATAGTGAGTGGAAAAAAGAGGGAAAAAGAGAGGGGGAGAGAGAGAGTGCAGGAAGAGGGAAGGGGAGGGGAATATGGAGGGAGGAAGAACGGAAGAATGAAAAGAGAGAGAGAGAGAGAGAGGGAGAGGGGGGGGATATATCCCTTTATAGATCTAGCATGATACGAAAACCCTTCAGTTTCGTTCCTCATCCATCCATAATTATCGCCGAGTTAGGATAACACGTCACAGCAACCGTAACAATTATTCAAATCAGTATAATTTAAACTTACTGGTGTAGCGCAAAAATAATATCGTATTTAGATTTTCACAAACGATATAATTGAAATTAATATAAATAAATAAATAAATAAGTACACATAATGGTCACAAAATTATAATGCGGCTTTTATTGTATCTTTTTTTTTTTTACCTGTCCACATCTGAGCTACTCGCCAACCATATGTTGCGGATGTTTTTTTTTGTTTCTTTCTATCGATTTTGTATAGCATTAAAGCTTGAAAGTTTACTCATGCGGAAGGATATTTGAGTATTGAGCTCATATAACTAACAGTGTCGTGCGCAGGTCACAAAAAAAGAAAAAAAATCCCGGCTTACCTGATGCTATTGTCGATCCCGCGAATAACGAACGGATGGAAATTATCATAGAAATTTCATTAAAATTTATTTTAATCATATGAATCAAGGGAGGCGCGAGAGCGCTCTATGCCTTAATAGACTGCACGAATGGACTATGCTGGAAATCTCATTTCTTTGATCAATCATAACTCAACAACCAATAAATCAAATTAGTTAAAACTTTGCACAAAATTTCTATTTGATAGGTTCTATAAGTGTGTAGAATTTCAGCATCATTAGTCAAGGCAACCCAGAGATCCAGAAAGGTCAGGCATGATTTTGTGTTATCCGTGTGTACGTACGTATGTATGTGCCATCTCATCAACTATTTGATGGATTCAGCTGATCTTTGGCAGAGATAGAGGTTCTAGGGTCTAGTTGATGGCATTTTAATTTCAGTTTACCATATACCTTAGTTTTCCAGAAAATTAAAAAAAAAATTATAAATGGCCATTGTATTGAGGCATAGCCTTTACAAAAGTAGTGACATTCCATGATACCAGTATACTGAAATCATATGCTCTTAATAAGGTTAAGATTAAAATTCATATACACTAAATGTACAAAAGCAATGGAAATTCCCAAATTTTTACACTTTTATTGTCATTAAGGGTATGCGAGCACAACAGGGTTATGTATTTTACTGGTAGGAATTTTTCTTCAGCGCACCTCACACACTTCATCCACTCATGCATAGAGATTTATACTGTAGTGATGTGATGATGAAATGGTTTGGTTGATATGTAGTCATACCCTTAATTAATGACAATAAAAGTGTAAAAAATTGGGAATTTCCTTGCTTTTGTACATTTAGTGTATATGAATTTTCATCTTAACCCTATTAAGGGCATATGATTTCAGTATACTGGCATTTATCATGGAATACAATCTATAACGCATATGTCATTCCTGTAATCTTATACGAACTTAATGGGTCAACTGGACTGTAAAATTACGTCAAAAAGTAGAAACTTTCCAAACATCATGCGCTTCAGTAATGATAATAAATTATCTGATCACATCAGTATCGCTGGATTGCAAGAACTCACTGGCATCCCATCAATGTCCTATGTCATCAAATGTAAAGTCTTGAGATTGTTTGGTCACGTTAAGCGTTCCAGTGTAGGACTATGCAAAATATGCGTTGAAGGCATCATACAAGGAAGTCGATCGAAAGGTAGACAAAAGAAAAGATGGGTAGACAACCTTTGTGAATGGACAAACATGAACATAAACAAAGGCAACACCTTGGTCCAAGATCGTAGGACTTGGAGGACACTCAGCCATGTTAGTGCTATTCTGGAGCTAGCGGACGAAACGTTTGATAATAAAAATAATGAATTCTCAACAAATAAAACGGATGCTACGATGGAAATCGATCAGAATCCTTGAGATCTTCAGTCTGGACTTTCTTATAAATTTATAAACAGAGATTAAAACATTGCTTTAACATAATAATCATATCTTTGGCGTGACGTCATACATTAATGATTTACGTCATGTTTCAAAACATGAATTCAAAAATAAGCGATAAAAAATAAATTAATAGGTAAACATTATCAATAGCGTTGGAAATTATTTTAATAGTCAAAAACAATTTATTTTGCTTTAACTACGTATTGTATGCAGTTCTTTCACAACGATATAATCCTCCAAGCCTAGCAAATATATGCGACCGGAGGGAGCATATATTTGCATGTAGCATACACATTATTTTTGTAGCCGAAATTATCAATAAATTCTGATATCCAAGTAATATCCTCAAATTTCATACACAAATATCTACCCCGAAACCTGAATGTTGAAAAAATATCGGATCAAATGTTCCTCACCTAAAAATAGTTGGGTCAACTTCTCCGCGGTGAAAAGATTTTGGGTCAAAATCTTGTGGGTCAAACTGCGAGGTGTCATGATTTTGCATCAAACTCTCCTGGATTAAATTTTCCAAGTTGAAATGATTTTCAGCCAAATTCTATTGTGTAAAAGTCATCATCATGAAAAGATTTGGTGTCGGCCAACCCCTCTTGATCCTCTTTCGAGTGATATTTCTAACTAAAACTGAATTTTAGGGGCATCGCTAAATCTCGCTTTGATCGTTTCAATCGCATTTGAGTTAAAAGAAGCTAACGAGTTTATTTCGGCGTAGAACTTTAAACATTTTTTTGAATCGACAGCAACAAGGTATTCTTGTAAATCTTCAAGCTGTATAGTATGCAGGTGTTTCGAGTTGATAAAAGTAATTCGATGAAACAATCAGTGAGTTGTTTTGTTTTCTACTCGATCGATCGGTACCAGCGTTTCGGGCGACCTCAAAAACTATATTTCATCAACAGCTGTTTTTCGTTCAAGTATTTTCGAATGAACACCTCGGTTTGCACGTGTGTTCGTTCGCAGGGACTTGCTTGCAACGCAATATAGATGTTGACAACGAGGCCCAAGATAATGCTCACGCAAAAAAAAAGTATAATGCGAGAAACCCGGCGTTATGACAAGCACAGAGTTGCCATATAAAACTTATTTAATAGAAGCGATTAACCTCCACCTTATGAAGATATTTTTTTCGCCATGTATTATTGCTTACTCACCAGGATTTTCAAGTCTCTGGAGAGTTTTGTTGTCACTCAGACTCCAGGGAACACTACTAATTATCGTCAATGAACAATCACTGATAATGATTTGTGTGAAAGCTCCTAGTAAGTCAATAATGATTCATTACGAGAAAAAATCCTTCTTTTTCTTCTTCTTCTTCTTCTTCTTCTTCTTCTTCTTCTTCTTATTATTATTATTATTATTATTATTATTATTATTATTATTATTATTATTATTATTATTATTATTATCTACTCACTAGAAGTTCTCACACAGGTCACCATCAGTGATTGCTCATTGATAATAACCAATAGCGTTATCTGGAACCTGAGTAACAACAAGTCTCCCCAGATTTCCAATACTCTCCACCCCTTTCGATACAAATTGCAAGTGATTTTGCGTTATCGCAACAGCCGGTTACTATTGATTTCTTGCTGGCAACGACCATTGGTCTACTCTGAGATTTGGGAGGCAATAAGTTTCCTCAAGGTCCCAGTACTCTCCGAATTTTTCCAATGGAGGTCTGGTTAGTGCTCTCCTTCCTCGGTCTTACCATCCTCCTCGAAGGGACGCTGCTCAATCTACGAATATTTAACGGACATGTTTCGATGCTAATTTGGTAAGCGGTTTATCTTGCAATACTTGATCTATCAAAATCTGGGAGTTTAAAACCTAATCCTAATTCTTACCCCAATTATAATGCCAATCCCAATTCTTGCCCACATCCCAATGATTAAACTAACCCTAATCCAACTCCTTACTCTAACCTTACTCTAATCCCAATCATTACACTAACACTAACACTAATCATGATTCTTCCCTTAACCTAACCCTAATCCCAATTATTACCCTAATCCTAATTTTTACCTTAACTCTAACCATAACCCTAATCCTTACCCTAACCCTAATTCTAACCCCAATCCTAATTATTATCCTAACGCTAATCCCAATTCATACACTAACCTTAACTCTAATTATTACTCTAACCCTCATTTCAATCCTTACTCTTACCCTAATCGCAATTCTAACCTCAATCCTAATTATTACCCTAACCTTAACCTAGACCCTAACCCTAACCCTAACCGTAACCCTAACCCTAACCTTAACCCTAACCCTAACCTTAACCGTGACCCTAACCCTAACCCTAACCCTAACCCTAACCTTGACCCTAACCAAAAACTGTTTACTCTAAAATGTGATATAGTTGCTACCTGTCTATTAACAAAATAATACGTTTCGTCATAGATTTGAATTAAGAAAGCTCTTCGATTTAATTAAAAAATATTACATCTTCTATTCTATGTTGTTACTGTAATTAATTTGATTATTATATTAATAAAAAATGTATCTATGCAACGTCTTGTTTTTTTGTGTTAGACTGCCGAATTAGAATAGAATATTACAGGTAGACCACAGCTAAACTAAATACACGCAGGTAGACCGCATACTAATATAGTAAAATGTAAGTAGACCGCCTACCCAAGAAAAAAACATTCAGGTAGACCGCTTAATAGAGTATTTATTTACCTCCTATCCAGGATGGTAAGCACAAGGCCAGTTTTATCTTACTCCCACAAGGTAAGATGTGACCCAAGATCGGGTCGGGAAAGTGAGGTTTGAAAAGCCAGCGCCCGAGAAAGTGAGCACTCTGGCCATTAAAAATTGTCTGGGCAGCCCCGTCGGCATTCCCCGGTAACAGCGCCTCAGGCAGTAAGCAATAAACTTACTCTTCCCCAAAGAGGGGTGGCGAAGCCTGGGAGGGTGGACCTCCTAGAACTGCACAGGATAGACCCATAGACCGGCGTAAATCAAGCCCCGAAGGTCAAGACAATACCAGTCTATGGGGTGCATTATCCATCGGAACATATACTACACTTTGATCTTAAAGAAAGAGTAGCACCCATTCTTTTTTCTAAACTACAGGGTGACGTCCTAAAAATCCCACTCATGGAATCCTTAATAAAGTTCACAATGGGTTTTGCAATCCAAAAAAATGGTAAAAAAACAAAAAACACTATTGTTTAGCAAATTTCAGTCATAAATGTTTAGAGAAAGAAAGAGAGATAGAGACGAAAGAGAGAGAGAGAGAGAGAGAGAGAGAGAGAGAGAGAGAGAGAGAGAGAGAGAGAGAGAGAAACAATTTAAACCAAGTCTTGATTATTGTTGGTCCCCCGATTTATAAAATCGGAGGACTTATGTTTTGAGGCATGTCCGTCCGTCCGTCTGGATTTTTCTCCGCAACCATCCATTGAATTTCTCTGAAATTTTGCATGAAGTTGTAACTTTGGTCAGGTTGGAAAGTGACATTCACCGATTTAAAAAAAAAAAATCTTGTTAGCCCCCCAGGGAGTCAAAAGGCCCCGAAATGGCAAAACATGACATTTTTTGCCCCATAACTTTTCATCCATCCATTCAATTTCTCTGAAACTTGGCCAAAATGTGGAGGCAATTGTTCCTAATAGAAAATACGTATCGCTGACCTTGGAAAAAAATCTAGTTCGCGCTCCCAGGGGGTCAAAAGACCCCAAAATAGCAAAAAATGACCCTTTTCTCCCATAACGTTTGATCCATCCATTCAATTTTTCTGAAACTTGGCCAAAATGTAGAGGCAATTGTTCTGGATATAAAATGAGCATCCTTGACCACAGAAAAATTCTGGTTCGCGCCCCCAGGGGGTCAAAGGGGGGTCAAAATGCCCCAAATTGCCCAAATTTATTGCATTTTACATTCGCCACATCGAGTCACATACAGAGGGGGGCCACGCATGCGCGACTTGTTATATCTGTTGCTTTCATTTTGACACTTTTTTTTACCTTATTTGTTTTTAAACTAAAGTTTTATTTTTATTTTTTTGTCCAGAAACTTTTACTACACACAGAGACACGTACATGTGAGTAGACACCATCCTCGAGTGTCTTCGGTCTCTCTGTACAAGGGTTTCTCAGGACAACCTGACATGAGGATACTACACCCTACAAGTAAACTCTGACCAAATATTCAAAATAACATAGTATTCGAAGTCCAAATAAGACCCCTCAACACCGCTATACACGGTTTCATACGAGGAAAAGTGCATTTACTCTGAGTAATATTACTTCAAGTAACAACACAGCTGGATACTCCACCAGACTCGATGAATTCTTGTCCTGGAACCCGGTAAGCTCAGGAGACCCCAAGAAAGATATACTTCACGATGGTTAACTGGTTACTTGGGGAGAGGAAAATTGATGTTCTTTACTTCTTTACTAACTCAACGTTTGATAGGAAAAGGAGAATTTTAATGGAATATTCGAATAACTATGTATCTCATATAGATATCAAGTCTTAGCCTCAGGAAAGGGGTCCCTTGATTCATGAGAACTTCTACCGAAGAAAAGTGAAACAAAAGAGTCAAAAGTAACGATGCAGATTAACCTCGTATTCGTGAGATTTGGTTCCAGCATCTCGCTATTGCATCACCCTTGGCATCGTGGTATTTATTTACTCCTCCCCTGGAGTTAGGCACAAGGCCAGTTTTATCTTACTCCCACAAGTAAGATATGACCCAAGGTCGGGTCGAGAAAGTGGGGTTTGAAAAGCCAGCGCCCGAGAGGTGAGCACTCTGGCTATTAAAAATTGTCTGAGCAGCCCCGTCGGCATTCCCCGATAGGGGCGCCTCAGGCAGTAAGCAATAAACTTACTCCTCCCCAAAGAGGGAAGGCGAAGCTTGGGAGGGTTAGGGTTACACCAACTGATTTCAAACGAACAGGAACAAATATTAACAAATATCACAGGAAAAATATGCAATATTGATGACTTTAAAATGTTCAGTTTGTTTTATTTAAATAATTACATTTAAACTTTAATACCTTTTAATGGGTGCATTTCATATGGATAAACGTTTTCTGATTATTATTACTATTATTATTGTTATTATTTTTCTGTTTCTTCTTCTTCTTCTTCTTCTTCTTCTTCTTCTTTCATAGTAGTCTCAACTTTTGAATGTTTTTAGTTGGAGTTTTCTTTTTTTGAACATCAAGTCAATTCCCTTGACTTTCGACATTCAAGCTGTACCTTAACACTTTCACTGTTCCTAACAGGCAAGCCTTTTTCAGAATTGGAAAAGAAATTGTCTCGTCAATCTGTTTCAGCCATTTATGGTGGCTTTTCGTTTTGGTTCCAAGCGTTCAAATTATTACGGGAATCACCTTTACTTCTTTACATTTCCATAGTCTAACTAATTCCAATTTTAGATCTTGATGTTTATTTATTTTTTTGTGTTATTTCTTCTGCACTCTGGTATCGAAGGGACAGGCTATATAAATGATTAAGCTCTCTTGTTTTTGTTTAGAAAGATTAAGTCGGGTTTTGAATGTACAAGAACCTTATCAGTCTGTATGCGCATGTCCTAAAGAAGTTTGACATTTTCGTTCTCCTGTACCACTTCTGTCTTAAGCTCCTACCACTTCTCATTGTGGTCTAATTCATAAAGTTTGCATATATTCCAGTGTAGTACCTGAGCGACTTTATCGTGTCCTCAATTTTTATACTGGTGTTGTACTAGCATTGGCACTAAGATACTATATGCGCTAAGATTTCTTCCCTTTCATTACAAATCGGCATATCGGTGATTTTGCAGTTTTGTGAATGTAATGTTTGATGGACCTAGTGTGGGTGGCTTGTTTCTGGGCTGCTATTAAGGTGCTCTCAGTAGATCTGTTAGGATCACCCCTGACCAACCAATTCCAGCTGTCATTATCTCTAAATGTAATATTCTTAAAGAACACACTATGTAGTTTCTTTCCAAATAATTTTAACCCTCTCTCTTGTAACCTTTGATTCTTTATCACCCCAGTTCTTAGTATGTCCTCTCTTTTAACTTCACGAAGAAGAATCTCATCACTTTCAGAAATATATTTATATAGACAACCTAGTGTAGTATTAGACTAGATACTACACTTTGCTAGGTGAAAAGAATATTTCCAGTCTTTTGCTGACAATTTCCTTCTATAGGTTGCGATTCTTGGTTTCCCCTCAATTTTCCCGGGCAGCGCTGAGATACGGGTCCTGGTAGTTTAATATAAACTTTTAGGGTTCCTCGTGTCTTTTAATCCACAGAGCCACGAACGATGTATATGTGTTAAGCAGAGAGAGAGAGAGAGAGAGAGAGAGAGAGAGAGAGAGAGAGAGAGAGAGAGAGAGAAAGAGAGAGAGAGAAGGAGAGACAGACAGAGAACGAGAGAGAAATAGGGAGAGAGAGAAAGAGAGAGAGAGAAAGGGATAGAGAGACAGAGACAGAGAGACAGACAGAGAGAGAGAGAGAGAGGGAGAGAGAAAGAGAGAGAGAGAGACAGAAACAGAAACAGAGAGACAAAGAGAACGAGACAGAGAGAAAGAGAGATAGAGAAAGAGAGAGAAAAAGAAAGAGGAAGAGAGAAAGAGAGAGAGAGAAAGAGAGAGAGAGAGAGAGAAAGAGAGAGAGAGATAATGAAATATCCAGATAACGTCTATTCACAAGCAAAAGGTGTTATCTACGAAATCTCTTTATCGGACCATCCGAGACGACTGTCGCCTGTTTAATAAAAGCATCGTTTGTGTTAGCTTCATCCGTGAAGTTATAGCATTGTATTGCGATTTTAATCAAGGGACGCATACACCTGTTAGCTGACCATTAGCTAGTTTATAAGGACGGTATCTTACGAGGATGGGCAATATTTCAATACATTATTAGCATTTCTTTTGCAAATGTCTTCAAGTAATCCATGATCTGGGGAAATTTCGTGTTTTCTTTTTTTTTTACAAACGAATCACTGCTTTATCAAAGCCCAAAGGCCACTCGAGGACATGGGTTAATTAAGTTTGAAAGATGGGCGGTGGACCAACGAGGGGATTAGTAACGATGGCTGTAAACTGGCCAGAATTGACTATTTAAGAGGACGGCTGAACATGAATTTGTTTATATTGTACTTGGCGTAGGTCATACCGTTATAAAATGACACAGTCATTTATTTTACGAGGTTTGGAATAGATAAAATTCGCAAAGAGAAAAATGAGACACGAAAGGGATTCGAACCTCAATTGAGCAGCGGAGGGCGCGAAGAGACCTGATTCTGACATACAGCATCATACACGGGTATTTAAATCTGGAGGAGTTTTTCACCCTACGCTGAGTTGCGGTCTCTGCTGATCACCGAAGAAAACGTACCATCATCGCTATCGTCTCAACAGAAGAAAAACACCATTCTCTGTCCAGGAGTTCTTCTTCCTGGTACAGCCTATCAGACGAGGTCGGTATGATGTCTACCATATACAGGTTTAAAGTGACCTTGGACAAACATTCACACATTATAAAGATGCAATATCTTCTGTTTGTTTACATGATTTGCTGAACTTTGCTATTCATTGTCAATACAATTAATTGATTAAACGTGCGATTACGAAAGAAGGGTCGTCTAATTTGTACAAAAAACTCAAACATTGTGCTTTGTGGAAGATATATGTTTTTTAAATTTAAATTATCATTCAATATCTCCTCGATGCTAGTCAGTGGCAGTCATATGGTGCACTCATAATTTAAAAAAAAAACCCCAGAAATATCGATGACAACACGTTTTCATTTACGCACCTGTTCGCATAGGTAATGATACCGTTATTAAATTAAATCGATTAATTATTGATGGGGCTCTGTGAATATGAAATATACAAGTACAATAAGAAAATGTGGCCCATAGAGCTGGCTTTGTGAACCGGGTTCGCGCGTAGTGACCGTCGAAGAATATCACTTCCTTCATAAATATATTGGGTTGACATGATGGGTTGATGAGAAAAAGTAGTAGCCATTACTGGGTGCGCAGACCCAAGGTCCGGGTTTAGTGAAGTCAGTAGCATGGAATGATATTAATGAGGATGGTTCTGAGTGAAAAAGTGGAGGGGTGGGGGTGAACGGAAATAATGTGGATGGCTGTTAGTGAAGAAGTGGAGGGGTGGGGGAAAGAGGAGGAGGAGGCTCTGTGATTTTGGTGTGTGAGTAATGTCATGGTTTTAGAAATGATTTGAAAAGATGAAGGTGGTTTGAAAGTGGGAGAGGTAGGGGGGTAAGAGTGTGAGAGAAGTAGTCGGAAGCGTGAAATGGGTGAGAGGGGAGCGGGGAGATTTTGTTGTGGGTAGGTGTGACATTTTTGGAGAGTAGTAGGTTTTGATTAGCTGGCTATGTCAATAATGTGTGGAATGAGTAAGTTAGGTTTGGATTCGTGGTGAATGAAAATGTGTGTATGCGGAGACTGGTATGTGAGTATGACAGAGAGCGAAGAGAAAACATAGAGGTTAGCCATGATCTAGGTTGAATTTTTGTTCAGTGAGGATAATTTTGCTTATTAAGAGGGATAGATTATAAAAGCCATTTCGTTGTCTGATGGTGTTGGAGGCTGTGATTAGTGCGGTTTCTAGTAGTCTTTGTCGAGCTGTGTTGTGGATGTATTTGGTGATTTTGGCTTGTTCAAATTTGAAAGCATGATCGTGCTCTAATGCATGGGAGAAAAGTGCCCTGAGAGAGTTATTGTTTTTTATGTAACTTTTGTGTTTACTCAATCTTTTCTTCAATTTACGTTGTGTTTCTCCCACTATAAATTTGATGGCAGTTGTTGCATGGGACAGTGTATAAGCCGGCATGGGATCTGGGTTTTTTTTGGAAGTGTCTTGATGTGTTTAATGTTTGTTTTATGGATTGTGATGTGGTTTGTACTGTTGGAATGCCTAGTTTGTTAAGTGCGTTGCATATGGAAGTGCTATTTGTAAGAGAAGGGGTCTGCCTATGAGAGAGGTGTTTGGTGTTTGATTTTCTTGTGTGTTGTTTTTGGAGAATATTTGAAAGGCTTTATTCTTGGCATTTAATATGAAATGTGTGGGGTATTGCAGTGTTTTGAAGGGATTAATGATGTATTTTATTTCTTCATCTATGTATTGGGGACTACAGATTCTAAGAGCGCGTAAGAGGAAGAAGCCTATAATCATACCTGTTTTTATCTTGCTATTGTGGTGAGAGTAGAAGTGTATGTAGTCATTTTTGTGAGTGTTTTTGCGGTGTACCTTGAATTATAGTTTGTTGTGTGACTTAATTATAAGAGTGTCTAGGAATGGTATCGAGCTGTCTATTTCAATCTCATGTGTTAATGTTATGGAGGGTTCTACTGTGTTGACTTTGTCTTTGAGGTTATTGATTTGTATATCTACGGGGAGGAAAATTAGAATATCATCAATGTATCTAAAGTATTCGATGTTAGGGGGTAGTCTAAATTTGAAAGGGCCGGATTCCAATAATTCTAAGAAGAGGCAGGCTAATACACCGCTTAAGGGGTTGCCCATGGGGAGTCCAAATTTTTGTTTGAAGAATTCTTAGAATTCAACAATGTTCTGTACAAAGTTTTGTTGGGAATGTGGTGTAAAATAGCTAGCCTGGATTTAAATTAAAGTTCTGTTCGGATAGAATAAGTTTGCTGATTAAAGGAGGTAAATTGTAGAAGCAATTACGTTGTTTAATTGATGTAGAGTTTATAATAAGCGCTGATTCAATAAGTCTTCGCCGAGATTTATTTAAAATGAATTTAATGAGTTCAGCTTGTTTAAAGTTAAAAGAATGATCATGTTGTAATGCATGAGAGAATAGTGCCTTTAGGGAATTGTTATTTTTTATATCTCTTTTATGTTGACCAAGTCTTTTATTTAGTTTTCGTTGAGTTTCACCAACGTATATCTGATGACAATTATTGCATGGGATAGTATATATATACCTGCATTAGAGGTGGGGTATTTCGTAAATGTTTTCCTGTTTTTAATGTTTCTTTTATAGTTAAGACTTACCAAACAGAACTTTAATTTAAATCCAGGCTGGCTATTTTACATCACATTCACCCCAAATGTTTTACACAGTATCGATAATAACATTATTAAAAGAAAACAAACACTCATTCCATTTCATAAACGCATCACACATTTCGAATTGTAACGGCCCCTATGGTTCGTTCGAAAAAAAAACAAAATCATCCTTTTCACTTTCTAATCGCACCAATTAAAAAAAAATTCTGACGGCGATATCTCGTTTAAAACATACAAAACAAAACAACCTTCTTTCCACGTCACAGACGCACCAAATATTCTCAAATATTGTACTTGTATGTATTTTTTTGCAAATCAATTATCTTGAGGAAGTCTTGATCAATATATAAATAATTTTGTTTGTTTTTTAATTTTTCATCACGTTGGAATATTATTTCTATAATTATCATACATATATATATATATATATATATATATATATATATATATATATATATATATATATATATATATATAGTTTAATTTCTTTTATTTATACACACACTGTTTGTTAAATACGTGCATACATCTTTAAGCTACAATATCATTCGAAACTCGGTTTGATCAGGCCATTTTACAAACTGTAAAATCGCCCGATGAAGCTCGACTTTTTGAATGAAATTGTAGCTGAAAGATGTATGCACATATTTAACGAACAATGTTTGAATGATTGTAAAAAGGAAATTATATTATAATTCAGCACTATCTTAAAATCACTAGAGTTTCATTGGATTAGCATCTAGGAAACAACCACTATACAAGTACAATGTATATATATATATATATATAGAGAGAGAATTAGACCTATTGTGAGATGAGGAAAGCTCAATATACTGGATAGAGCAAAAATAAGGTAAGTCAATGAAAAATGGTTAGACCTGTAAATAGAAACAGGTCAATATCATCAGTTGTCAACTTATCAATCACTACTTCCTCTGATGATAAGATTTTAATCTTTGAAAAGCCGTGCTCAAGGAATGCAATTGAAAGAGAAGAAGAAGAAATATTTTTATGTACTAAATGCTCCTTGTTCGTAGACAACTGAAGATATTGATCTGTTTCCATTTACAGGTCTAACCATTTTTCATTGACTCACCTTATATATATATATATATATATATATATATATATATATATATATATATATATATATATACACATTTTTGAATAGATTTTTGTAGATACAAAGTTTTAATAAACAGTCAAATAATGTTAGACGCATTGCCATTATTATCTATAGTGAGGAAGGATTTTTTTAATGATTTATATTATAAGCGAGGAATAAAGAACCACGAGAAGGGGAATAAAGATGAATCACTTCGTAACTTTCTTTTCTTTTTCTCTATGAGGATGTTTTTTTCTATAACTATCATATATATATATATATATATATATATATATATATATATATATATATATATATATAATATGAACAACTAAAAAGTACACATATTTTCTTAAGCCGGTGAGATCATAGATTGTATAGCTAACGATGGAAACATCTTCATGGAAGTATCGCTTTTGTACATGTTTGTATAAATAAAAATATTAATTTATATATATATATATATATATATATATATATATATATATATATATATACGTGCGCGTGCATGTATGTGTGTGTGTGTGGCTTTTTATTGACCGCCCAAATACTTCATTAGGATCCTTTGCGGCGGATTAAGGCTGTGGGTACTTTGATCTAAAAAACAAAAAGACAAAAAGTCGAGCATACAAATGCTATACTTGGACGCGGGACAATTGGCTCATCCAATTATAAATAATCCCGTAATCTAATTTATTTTTATGGTAAGCAATACTTCAATTGCGCCTCGCCGTGAAAGAAAGAATAGAAAAGTAACGAAAATAACTGTAAAATCTAAGACGGCTAACTGACTTCTCACTGAGAACGTTTCTTTTCAAAACCAGTTAATTATTACGGATTTTAAATGACATCTCGTTCAACTTTGAACCTTGCCGGCGTTTCAAGTACTTATATTTTACTAGAAAGGTCAGACTTCACTTGACCTTTTATCTAGCAACACCTCCGCGTGGGAACATAATGAACAAAATACTTAAGAACATTTTCAATTTATAGAAATTAATCGTTCAACCCTTTTATTTTCACTAGGCAGCCTTGATATCCTTGAACCGTCGTACTAGCCGACATTCCCCATCGGCACTAAAATCCGAAAGACCAGGGAAAGGCCGGTGATGAGGTATGGTTTGGTTAAGTCCTATGAGGTGCAATCTCCTAGGCATTACCTGCCTTCTTTTAGAAAGGGTTGCTTATTGTCGATGGCCTGAGGCGTCTCTACCGGGAAATGCCGATGAGTCTGTTCATGGCCGTTTTTACAGAGCCAGAGTGCTAAATCTACAAAAGCAAGGACATTCACAAATTTTTACACTTTTATTGTCATTAATTAAGGGTATGACTACATATCAACCAAACCATTTCATTATCACATCACTACAGATGCATGAGCGGATGAAGTGTGTGAGGTGCGCTGAAGAAAAAATCCTACCAGTAAAATACATAGCCCTGTTGTGCTCGCATACCCTTAATGACAATAAAAGTGTAAACATGTGTTAATTTCCTTGCTTTTGTACATTTAGTGTATATGAATTTTCATCTTAACCCTATTAAGGGCATATGATTTCCGTATACTGGCATTTTTCATGGAATGTCACTACTTTTGTAAAGGCTATGCCTCAATACAATGCCTTCTCATAACTGATATAGTTGGTAGTTTAACTAATCAAGGTATATGGTAAACTGAAGTTAAAATGCCATCAACTAGACACTAGAACCTCTATCTTTGCCGAAAATCAGCTGAATCCCTCAAATGGTCGATAAGATATAGAATAAAGTGTATGAATACTGGTCATTTTAAAGGTTTTTTGGAATTTTCTGGAAAACTAAGGTATATGGTAAACTGAAATTAAAATGGCATCAACTAGACCCTAGAACCTCTATCTCTGCCAAAAATCAGCTGAATCCATCAAATAGCTGATGAGATAACATGATTTCATGATTGAACTTTCTGGATCTCTGGGTTGCCTTGACTAATGATGCTGAAATTCTATACACTTATAGAACCTATTAAATAAAAATTGTGTGCAAAGTTTTAACTAATTTGGTTTATTGGTTTTTGAGTTAGGATTGATCAAATAAATAAGATTTCCAGCATAGGCCATTCGTGCGGTCTTTTAAGGGATAGAACGCTCTCGCGCCTCCCTATATATATATATATATATATATATATATATATATATATATATATATATATATATATATATATATACACTAAAAACTAATTATCACCTTAAAATTCACAGTTCAGTAAAATATGTTCCTCAGTCAAGTCGTAAACAAACTGAATATCGATATGCAGAAATGTATGGAAGACGATAATTGCAATAATATTTCGGTTTATTATTTAAAACTTTATATAGAAGAATGGTATTGTAATACTTTATAGAAATTGCAAAATTATTATTTTTAAGATTATAAAAAAAATGACTTTAAGTACTACTATTTAGTTGTAATTAAAAAGAAAGTGCTTATTTAATTGGAATATTTTTGAATGCGCACAGTCAAGATTTTATTAATTTTTATCTAAAGAGATTCATATTTAACTTGGTATTAGTTTTTAATTCAGTAATACTCTGAAATTATTGATGACGTCTGTTTACCAATGTTGTTCCTTAGAATTTGAAATAAATGTTGTGTATAACTTTTTTTCGAAACGGACTGCCTACTGCGCTCAATTTAATCATTTTCTGTTTACATGATAATTAAAGTCTTCAGCAATTACATTAGTCGATTTATTCTCCATAGACTTTCAAGTTAATCGTGAGTATAAATTATCCCACTTTTAAATTTATTTATTCAGAATGACCCAGTATCTCAATTTTTTCAATTTTTATTTATTTTCAAAATGATACAAAAAAAATTCTTACGCTGATGCGCAAATTCTTACACGTTCATGCACAAATAGGAAATATTTTAAAATCACGTTGTAAGATTTCCTGTAAACTGTTATCATTAAACTCACATAAAATATTTCTTGCAATCATATTGTTTATTCGGTGAAAATATTGAATACGCAATTCTTTATTCAATGATGATATTGTTAATTCGAGGAATTCATTTTCCTCGATATTTTATTTAAACAGAATTTAAAGTCTTTTTTTCGTAATATATAATAAATATTTAAAAAAAAAATTTAAGATGCTTTGTTTGTATTTTAAAAATATGAAAAATTTATGCGCTTTTTTGTACTTTGAGATATAAATTT
>OY744537.1:78190025-78260025 GCA_963556195.1 Sepiola atlantica | reverse complement strand
AATCCACCTATTAGTAATTTGAGTAAGTATAAGAAAAGTCGATCTCTTTCCTCTCCTCTTCTCTCCTTTCCGCCTCTTACCACCCCTCTCTATCTCTCTCTCTCTCTCTCGCTCTCGTTCCCTCTCACCCAATGGATTATCCAATTCACTGATCCTTATTCACACCACAAGTGGACGGATGAGTCACATTAATAAAGGATTTAAGGAGATAATAACTCAAGCTATCAAATCTAATGCTAGTATAATTCGCCCTGTGAGTTCGTTATACTTGTTTGTGCCTGGAACGAATTCATAGGAGGTAATTATTTATATAATAAAGGTTTTAGTATGCATGTATGTATGTATGTATGTATGTATGTATGTATGTATGTATGTACGTATGTATGTACGTATGTATGTATCTATATACGTATGTATGTATCTATGTACGTATGTATGTATGTATTTATGCATGTACGTATGTATGTATATATGTATGTATTCATGTATGTATGTATGTATCTATGTACGCATGTACGTATGTATGTATGTATGTACGTATGTACGTATGTATGTATCTATGTACGTATGTATGTATTTATGCATGTACGTATGTATGTATGTATATAATATGTATGTATTTATGTATGTATGTATGTATGTATGTATGTATGTACGTATGTACGTATGCATGTACGTATGTATGTATGTATGTATGTATGGATTGATGTGATATCAGTTTAACTTTTTCAAAATGTATATATATATTATATTATTGGGTTTTTATAAGAAAAGTATATTTTCAAATTTATACTCCTTACAGTATCCGAAAATGTCTAATTACAAGCTCAATGAACATTCATTACAAAATCCAGAGCATATATGTTATATTGATTCAATTAAAAACAACGATGAGAGAACTTTAAAAAAAAACGTTGAGGAGGTTCGAAAAAGTGAGATCTGATAAAGTTCTGGTAATTCAGGAGAGCATGGAATAAATTCACGTGAAGACAAACGGCAGCAAAGACAAATGGTACTCACCCCCCCCCCCCCGCACAAAAACAACACAAATAATAAAAATCCGGAAGACGTCCGACCACGTAAACTTATTATCGTTTTTTTTTTCTTCGGTGTTTTTCTTCTGCCTTTGGATATTATAGCTGGTTTCTAGGACTCGACTACATATGTGAATTATTCCCTCGGGACTGACGGACAGATTAACGTACTATCATTTTGTTTTGTCCGCCAAGAAACACGCGTAGGTCTACCAATATATTAATATGAAGACATTTATGGTTTTTAGTATGTAATATGAAAATGAAAGTGTAGTATCTGTTCCGATGGATATTGCACCCCATAGACTGGTATTGTATTGGCCTTCGGGGCTTGATTTACGCCGGTCTATGGGTCGGTCCTGTGCAGTTCTAGGAGGTCCACCCTCCCAGGCTTTGTCTCCCCTCTTTGGGGAGGAGTAAGTTTATTGCTTACTGCCTAAGGCGCCCCTACCGGGGAATGCCGACGGGGCTGCCCAGGCAATTTTTTAAATGGCCAGAGTGCTCACCTCTCGGGCGCTGGCTTTTCCAATTCCACTTTCCCGACCTTGTGTCACATCTTACCTTGGTGGGGTAGATAAATTAGATGAAAATGTAAATGATAAATCTCCACTAAAGTGCGGGAAAATTGAAGATACCGATGTAAATTATGTTTTTGGATAGCCTTTTACATGGATTTTTGAATTGAATCAATATAAAATAATATAATATATATACGTATTTATATATATATATATATATATATATATATATATATATATATATATATATATATATAATTATTAATGACAATATATGTATTAGCATATACTATCAGTGCCCTTTTACTTTGCAGTCTTCTTAAAAGATTCAGCTCGATGATTGTCAATTAGTGACAACAGAGCAAATATAAGTCAGGTTCATATTATATTCCAATAACCATGTTTTTATTATTTTTATTTTTTCACATTTCCAAAAAACATATAATTTCTGTGAGATATATTTTTTACGGTCCGTTTCATTTGTCTTGTGCCAAACAACATTTTTACGTTAATATCGTCTCTGCAACATTACAAAATCATCAGAAAAATTCACAAAGAGTAAAAAGTTCTTGGATTAAAGTGTCTTGAAAAAGCCTACACTATACAGTTGTTCATTTTTAGGTGAAACCAAACAAAAAACAAAGAAAAGAGCAAATTCACACCTGGGAGAACCCACTAATACGCCATTTTTAATTTTTCGTTCAGGGCTAGTACATCCTAAAAGTTGCGTGGACATTAATGAATTTTAATTCATTAATTTAATTGTCGTTTGGCACCTGTCAAATGAAACGGACCGTAAAAAATATATCTCACAGAAATTTTATATCTTTGGAAATGTTAAAAAATAAAAAAAGTAATAAAATAAAAACATGGTTACTGGAATATAATAGAACCTGACTTATATTTGCTGTTTTGTCACTAATTGACAATCATCGAGCTGAATCTTTTAAGGAGACTGCAAAGTAACTTCCCCCTCTCTTAAGATATGTATTAAATATGTTGTCACTCTCTCTATATGTATATTGAAATCGTGAGTGTGAATTTCTCTGTCTTCATTTTAAAAAATGTAATTACCTCGTTTGGATGCTTGATAAGGCCATAGGGTCGAAATAAATTATTGCATTGCGGTGATTATGTGATTCCGTGTTTCCTTATTTTATTTAATTCTTTTTATTACATTGAGCTCTCATACCCGGATTTCCTTCTGCAAATTATTTCACTCACACACACACACACACACACTATATATATATATATATATATATATATATATATATATATATATATATATAAGTAAACAAAGTTTGGTTACATTAAAAAGTCACAGCTTTTATTAATCTCACGAAACATTAATAAAAAGTCAATCTTTGGTGCATTTTCTTTTACATGTCAATATTAATCATGATAACCGCATACCTCGTTGATAGGAGCCGGATGGGAAATCTACGGTGAATTTATTTTAGGTTTGTGGACCTTTGTTGTCATGTCACACCACAATGTATTATTTGTCTAACTGAGAAATTTTTGTCCTTACTTAAGTGTTCAAGGAAGACAGATCCAATATTGACATACTAATATTGGTTGCCCCCCCCCCTATAAACGAAACGAAATCATAAAAAATTGCACCATTGAAAATGTTTCGTGAGATAAATAACATCTTGTTTACTTATATATTGTTGTGACGTTGCCCAACAGTAAATAATAAATAAAGAAAGTCAAGTCGAGGGTTGGTTTAACAAGTGTATTAACAAAGTAAGAAAGTGACTAGCACTTGGCTAGACAGTTACAAGACTGTGTTTTGTCTTCTCTGTGTCTCTGTTGACTCGCACTATTTATAGTGACAACCGGTGTTGTTTCTCCTGTGTAAGAACGGCCGGTGTAACATATATGCTCTGTTGTTGCGAGTTGACACTCATCGAGCTTTCAATTAAAAGAGGAAGGTATACATAAAGTATTGAAGGTATATGCTAAAACATATATTTTCGTACTCTTATATATATATATATATATATATATATATATATATATATATATATATATATATATATATATAAATATATATATATATATATATAAATCTTTAATTTCCATTCTCTGCGAGACTGGTTTCGCTGCTGTTCTGTCTCGTGATTCATCAATGGAATAAAATATGCAAATTAATAAATACAATTATATGAAATTAGAATTACGAATTGAATAGAATAATTAACAATGTTTTTTTTTTCTTTTCTTATATTTAATTATCTAATCATTCTGCTTGTAGCAAGTAATTTCGTTCAGTTTTGCCCACCAGTAACTTAATTTTTTTCAAAACATAAGGATGTCGATGTTTAAAGTAAGCCTGGCTGCCTCTTTCACACTCGCTAATTAAAGCGATCGGGGAGTGGGAAATGAATGGGAAGCCCCTATTTTCTTTTATTAAACTTAACAATAAACAGCCATTGGGATGAAGCTAATTTTTAGGAGTATGGTGTAAGTATTCTGTTGTTTAAAGGGAAATACATTTTATTGTGCTATGTTTTCAATACTTGAGTTATTTCTTCGAAAAATAACATTTCTCTCCCTCATTTTTGACGGGACGTGTACACTAATATATACATAATATATATATACTAGCCATGATAGCATTCCCCTTTTACGTCCTTTTTTCACCCACTTATACGCACCCCCTTTTTTAATATCTTTTAACCAATCATCTTTAATCATACCAACGCTTTCCCTCCTCGACCCTCTGTCCATAATTTTCGTGGCGTCAGCCTATACTTGCGCCTCTCTCGTGCGGTTGTATTTTCCCCGCATACTTTACCTACCCCGTCATTTGGGATTGTCTTTTACTACCATTTTCAACTGTTTGTATATCTTATCCAACTCTGTTCAATAAATGCTATTATTGACAACGTTTCATAATTGAACTGAAATATTGAATCTAAAGAAGCATGATTCTGTGTAAAAAAATATTTTTAGATTTCTTAAAATGTGCGCTGGGTTTATCGCGCTCATATTTTTTTCTATATCCTTGACTATGTTGTGAGTGTAGCTTTGTATACTAGATATGATGGGGTGTAGTGGTGTATCAAGTTTGTGTGTTTATGGAAAGCCGTAAAGTGTTTGGATGGTCGTGTGGTATGTGACGTGTGATGTCTATTGTTTATTGCTTTTTTGTGAGGTTTTTGAAAAGTTTTTTTTATAACTGAAACAAAATATCGAATCTAAAAAAGCATAACTCTCTGTTAAATTATTTCTGGTTCTATATATATATAGATCTTTGCTTATTTCCTTTTTTCTATCTATACTTACACATAATTCTACCTATATAAAGTGAATGTGAATATAATCTGTAAACATGTAAGAATGCCATTCAAACTATATTACAGTCACATCTCGTGTAATTTGGACTTAAAAATAATAGTATCACTTTTTGTCTACACATCTATGTGCAAAGAGAAAATTGTTTTAATTCATATCTGTGAAGGCTTCTTTAAAGGCTTAAATATCCAACAGAACATGTATGTATAGGTAAAAAAAAAAAGGTACTACTCCAGGGTTTGCGCCTAATTTCCGTGACTGCTCGACCGCATCGATCCGACAGGTCACGGAAGCGTCCGAGACCTGCCGAGTCGAAAACGAGGCTGTAGACAAAACTGGGGGGGGGGGGGGGGGAAAGACCAATCAGGATGCTGCAAGGCAGTTTATAGCAAGCAGTCGATAAAAATTGGAAGGAGACACTAAGCCAAACTCAAAAAAATGAATTTTCAGCAATTGTGTCAGAGTCTAGAATCTCCGGAACATGTTATGAATTTCTGCCATCGGAAATCTCTACTGTCCACCAGAATGCGGTGTAGGCGATGCGCACGGTTGACAGGAAGACAAACAATATCGGACAAATATGCATGGAGATGCCCCACCCAGGAATGCAGGGCTTGGGGTGTCTTTGCGATCGGGGACATTTTTTTCGCGGTCAAATCTGGAGATAGCGACCATAGTGAAGATGATCTACCTGTGGTCCCAGGCTCCTCTTCTGTCTGTCTTTCGCTAAGCCCCCCCCCCCCGCCCAAGAAAAAAACAAGCGCTACCTCTCCGGGGAAAGATACAGAATCCCACCCCCTAAATATCTATAAAATACAAAAAAACTTGCCTAATTGAAAAAAAAAAGTTTTTAAAAAATGGTTCAAAAATTTAAAAAGTTTATTTATTTCAGCTATGGGTTTGTTCATTTATTTCATTTTTTTATAAAAATATATGCATTTCTTTCTTTCTGTATTCATCGTCTTATATTGTCGTCTGCCAACCTTCCATTTTTTTTTCACGCATTTTGCGGTTTTGTTTATACAGCCTCGTTTTCGTCTCGACAGCCTCGTTATCGACTCGGCAGGTCTCGGACGCTTCACGGAAATTAGGCGCAAATCCTGGAGTAGTACCGAAAAAAAGAAATAAGCGAAGACAGAAACATCTTTAATCACGCACCCACAATTCTACCTACCACAAATTGAACGTCCATCCCACCATAACACCCTCCTTTAGTTTACATACACTCGCCTTTTGAGTTTGCCTATCACTACTACTTCCAA
Source organism: Sepiola atlantica (assembly GCA_963556195.1). Taxonomy (NCBI): domain Eukaryota; kingdom Metazoa; phylum Mollusca; class Cephalopoda; order Sepiida; family Sepiolidae; genus Sepiola; species Sepiola atlantica. Next base: position 78,253,905 of record OY744537.1, on the reverse strand, counting down.
CGTTTTATATATCTTATTTAACTGTTCAATAAATACTACCCTTGACAAAGTTTCATAACAGGCACGAAACATCGAATCTATAAAAGGATGATTCTGTGTAAAATTTCCTTCGTAGAATTTGGTATATTCAGACTACTGTTCTCATCTTGGGTGTTTTTATCACAACGTTTCGGCCGATGTAATTTTTTTAGATGAGGGTTGATAATTCGTAGAATTTGGTATATTCGGACTACTGTGCACGTGAAGAAGGTCGGAGATACATCGGCCGAAACGCTGTGATAAAAAACACCCAAGATGAGAACAGTAGTCCGAATATACAAAATTCTACGAAGGAAATTTCGCCCGCACTGAGGATTGAACCATCAACCTTCAGATGACTATCACTTAGAACTGAATTTAACATAGTACTATATCCGTGGCGCAGTAGATATAGTATTAAGTTAAATTCAGTTCAAGTATGTCTTTGATTCTTTCAGAAACACGTGTTAAATGTATTTTGCTTCGAAACTGACAATAGATTACAATATGATTTTACTCTGATCTGTCAATATATATATATATATATATATATATATATATATATATATATGTGTGTGTGTGTGTGTGTGTGTGTGTATCGAGGCAGCATTTTTTCTCTAAGACACGTATTATTAAAAATAACCGACAACTCATGTCTGGATATTTTTGTATGCATCCCTACAATTTTCCGGATTAAAGTCTTAATCTCGGATGAGAATTGGCTGATGAATCTGCCGTAATTTTCTTTTAAGTCCAGAGTACTTTCTGACCCATCTGGGTCCATCTTCAGTGGAATAATGTCAATCAGGTAAAGACCTGGAGTGGGTTTATAGTTAATTATGGCGGGAAAATTTAAATACGAAACTATATTTATTTAGTATTATAAACAGTAGTATATTAGTACTAGTGTTAAAATTAATCCTGTTAATAACCGTTTTTGTTTTGTTTTAATGTGTAAAGCTTCTAGTATATGGATTTTTTTGTATATTAGTATTGTGTTCTAGGATTTTAGTGTTGTCTACGGGAAGTTTTCGGATTTGCGAGCGGGGACAAGAATGTTCGTTAATGAGATGTCTGGCTATGCCACTATTATCGGATAGATACATGGTCAACCTCCTGGACAAAGTCGTGGTAGTCGAGCCAATATATACGTTTTTTTCTTGGTTGTCGGAGACACAGTCTCCCAATGGACATTTAAACTCGTATACCAGGCCCTTCGTTCTATCTAAGACTCTAATCGAGGCTGAAGAGTATATAAAAGTGAAGAGTATATATATATATATATATATATATATATATATATATATATATATATATATATATATATTATTATTAATTTTTTTTTAAAGTCATGGGAAATTTTGCTGTAATCCCATCTGTACTACAAGTGGTAATCGATGGTTTCTCTGTACCCCCAGGGTAAGGTCTTGGTCTGCTTAATAACCTAAACAAACACAAAATCTACGACATGGGAAAGTATATATATATATATATATATATATATATATATATATATATATATATATATATATATATATATATAAATGGATTGAATGACATAATAAAATGAGAAATGAATCAAATTTTATTAAGTCGAACATGTAATATTATATTTTTCATTTTTCAATCCCTATTTGTGATTTTTATTAACCTTGTTATTTTATCGGATCTTGCTGCGTATTTCTACTCCATTATTTTCTCTATACACGACAGACCAGGAAGTTATGGTTTGCAATATTCCTATCATCAATTCCCAAGAACCCTTAATTGGACATGATAATATTCAACACCGAGTGAGTCTTCTGAATTTTTAGCATGATTTTTCTTTTTCTATAGTTTTGTTATTAATTTACATACACCCTGAATACACACTTCATTTTCATCTACTGCATCGATAGAAAGCAAATTTCCCGCCTCGATAACTTTTTTGTTTTTAGGACTACCATTCACTACCTGGATTGTTTTTTAATCGACTTCTTTGACATTTTTCTTGAAATTGTTTTAATCTTTCTGACTTGGATAAAATGTATAAGTTTTACAAAACAGTGTGTTTTGGGCCAATATATTTGATGCTTTATATCAGTTTTATATATTTTCAAAGCTGAATGTTTATTAGCCGCAATAAGGTCATTGCGGTAATGGTCCTCTGGGGAGAAGTTTTCTTTGAAAACTCATGAGTTATCGTTCCTTGGTTTTGAAGTTTGATGAAATCTGATTAATTTCTCATTTTATTATATCATTTAATCCATTTATACTATTGCTCTATACACTATATTGAGCTTTGTTTTTATCTTGATAGTCTACTAGTTAAATATATTATTTATATCTTTAAATTATAATTTAACTCTCTTCTCTCTCTCTCTCTCTCTCTCTCTCTCTCTCTCTCTCTCTCTCTCTCTCTCTCTCTCTATATATATATATATATATATATATATATATATATATATATATATATATATATATATAAACATACGTTTTGGAAAGAAACGAACCCTCCATTTGCGTTTTTTTAATAAAATGTTCTACGGATCTAACAGTAGATAGTAAATAGTCAAACTGTAACATTTGTCGATTCATATTTCTAGCCAAGCCATCTTTTCGGAGAGAGAGAGAGAGAGAGAGAGAGAGAGAGAGAGAGAGAGGGGGGGGGGAGGGGGGAGATATAAAAAAGAAAAATACATGCATAAATCCGGAAGACATGTTTCAAATAATTGGCGCCATTGTGAAAGCAAACGGCCATTTTATTCAAATATCTTTCCCTGCCTGGCAACACTTTGGTAACAATCTTTGAAGTATTCGATGTCGCCAGTCAACTCGGCGATTCGACCGTATTTACGGGTCAGTCAGTGTTTGTTTATTCGGCGCTGCGGCCTTTTGTGCATGGGGATGTTTGTGGGTCACCCGCTGCTAAAACGAAATCACTTGCGTCGAGTTGCAAGACGACCAAAGAAGTCTTAAGAGAACGGAGCATCGCCCTACAGCCAAACGGCGATACGAAGAACCCAAAGACCAATATCAATTGGCACCAATGGAATGGTAAATTCGTATTTTGATAGCAACGAACAAACCACATAAAAGAACAGAAGAAAGATCTTCTACGTTTTTGTTTAACGACATATCAACCCATTTTTTTTATGCAAAACACAATCCGTATTATAATCGATATATTTTTTGTGTGTTTTAACTGTATGTCAACCATTTTCTGTTATTGAATGCCTAACTATATATAGCAAGATCTCGAGCGAAGAACGAAACGAAGTTCGATCAAACCCCGAAGCCAATAGTCGGGTCAGCGTACGAGTTCTGTAACTTAGCCAACTGATAGTCGTCTAGAACCTCCTTACCATTGGATATAGCACATGGATTTATGAAAAATATGTGCGCTCTGAAGTGCAACGCTATGTTGCACTTCAGAGCGCACATATTTTGAAAAAAAGAATCCACGTCTGTTCTTTGATAGTCTCGAACCAGAACATGACCGTCGTCCTCATCGATGAGGGTCAGCCATGATGAGGATACCATTCTATTATGATGATTGAGCTGATATAGATGTAGATAACGTTCAACTTCATATCTAAGCACCTTATGATACTTGGGCGACATGTTGTATACTGGTCGCAGTTGCAAACACGCTGTTACTGTTAACCGCTGTGTTGCACGGGGAAGATTCAAAAAGGTGTTGCTTCTATTTATCTTCCTCCCACAAGGTAAGATGTGACACAAGGTCGGGAAAGTGGGGGAAAAAACAGCGCTCGAGAATTTGAGCACTCTGGCTGTTTAAAAATTGCCTGGGCAGCCCCGTCGGCATTCCCTGGTAGGGGCGCATCAGACAGTAAGCAATAAACTTACTCCTCTCCAAAGAGGGGGGGGGGCAAAGCCTGGGAGGGTGCACCTCCTAGAACTGCACAAGACCTACAACCCCCAATAGACCGGCGTAAATCCAGACCCGAAGGCCCGGACAACACCGGTTTATTAGGCGGGGCAAAAAGGTGTTGCTAATCCTTACATCTAGGCACATTTCCTTTAAGATTCAGGCAGAGTATGTTCAACCTGTGTTGGCTCTACCATGTTACCTGGCAGTGAGATAATGGCCCTAAACACTTGCAATCTGAAATGGGGTCCGTGTAATGATCATGCCATGAGCAGATGGATGTCAAACTGCAAATTGGAAGAAAAGATCCAATCAATTATGCTTCATCATTATATTTAGTCAATTTATATATTCTACGACATACCAACAATGCAGCGCATCTACTGCCGAACAGTATGCTGATAGAAATATTATTTACTCAATAAATTGTTTCCTTTGACTGTTTTTACGGCATATCACAGTTACATAACCATTTCGTTCTGAATTACTTATACCAACAAAGCGGCCATACATTGTTTCATGTTTCGCCGATTAAGTCTGTCCATGTGCAATGTGAAATGAAGTGTTGAAAAGCAAAGGTCGTCAGACATTCTTTTGCTCACAGATGCAAGCATTAGATAATTCGACAAACAGCAGGTCGAGAACACGATATATTTATTGAGTCGCACACGCTTAATTATTATTATTATTATTATTATTATTATTATTATTATTATTATTATTATTATTATTATCATCATCATCATCATCATCATTATTATTATTATTATTATTATTATTATTATTATTATTATTATTATTATTATTATTATTATTATTATTATTGCTGTTGTTGTTAGACTCACTAGGAGATCTCACACAGGTCATCATAACAGATTACTCACTGATAATAACGCGTGGTGTTCCCTGGAGTCTGGGTGACAACAAGTTCTCACAGATTTCAAGTACTCTCAACCCTTTTCGATAATCTTTGCAAATGACTTTGCATTATCGGAACATCCGCTCATCATTGATTTCTCGCTAGACACGGCCATTAGTCCTCACTATGATTTAAGTGGCGATAAGCTTCCCCAAAGTTCCAGTACCCTCCGCACTCTTTCAGTGGAGGTCTGGTTAGTGCTCTCCCTCCTCGGGTTTTCCATTTTCCTTGACCCTTCAGTCGAAGCGGATGCTTTTTAGAGGGAAGGTATTTTAAAAATATTTTTGTATTTATTTTTAAAAATTATTATTATTATTATTATTATTATTATTATTATTATTATTATTATTATTATTATTATTATTATTATTATTATTATTATTTTAATTATTATTATTATTACTATGATTTATTATTATTATTACTATTACTATTATTACTATTATTATTATACAGAATTATTATCATTATTATTTATTATTTTTATATAGATAGCAGTAATTTACATACGTGTTTGTAGTATGTACATACACACTTATGAAAATTAGCTCGAAAAAGAGAGTCAGAGAGACATTAAGAGATATTAGAGTGTGGTTGAATCAACATAGAGTGATGGAAATATATAGATAGCTCAGAGCGATGACTTGTTCATTTAATTATAAATTACTGTTTACTAGAATAATTAAAACAGATTTCTTTTCAAACATATCTCAAGCCAACAACTAAGTTATATTTTAGCATTTTTTGTTATTAAAGTGTAGAGGAGAAATAGGGAAACAAACATTGATAAACTCACATTTAGTATGAGCTCTCTCTCTCTCTCTCTCTGAATATATATATATATATATATATATATATATATATATATATATGGAAAAATTCAAAATGGCGTATTAGTGGGTTCCCATACGTGTGAGTTTGCTCTTTTCTTTGTTTTATGTTTGGTTTCACCCAAAAATGAACCACTGTATAATGTAGGTTTTTTCAAGACACTTTAATCCAAGAACTTTTTACTCTTTGTGTAATTTTTCTGATGATTTTGTAGGGTTGCAGAGACGATATTGACATAAAAATGTTGCTTGGCACAAGACAAATGAAACGGACCGTAAAAATATATCTCACAGAAATGTTATGTTTTTTGGAAATGTGAAAAAATAAAAATAAAAATAATAAAATATAAACATAGTTATTGGAATATAATATGAACCTGACTTATATCTGCTCTGTGGTCACTAATTGACAATCATCGAGCTGAATCTTTTAAGGAGACTGCAGAGTAAAAGGTCACTGATAGTATATGCTAATACATATATTGTTTATATATATATATATATATATATATATATATATATATATATATATATATAAAGTGGTGTACTAAAAGCGAACTTTTAGGAAAAGTGAAACCTATTGTGAAGAGTATACAGCTCAATATCCAGGATAGAGCGGGTAGAATGAAGAAGAATGGTAAGGAATTAGAGAAGCAAAAGCCAAATCATAATTCAATTCAATTGCTCAGAGCAAGGTATATTCCGCAAAAAAGGCAATTTATTCAAGTTAAATTTTCCTTAAGCCAGGCTTTTCAAAGATCAAAATCTTATCATCAGAGGAAGTCGCTGGGATAGATAAGTTGGCAAAGGCCAAGATTTAAAATTTGAAAAAATAAAATAAAAGTTGTAGGGGGAAGAAACACAGGGCAAAATTCTGCCCGAATGCAAGCAAATGTCCGATTGCTAAAAAGTCAGGAGTTTATGCCTTTCCTCATTTTCAAGCCGGCTTTCGCTTCGGGCTAACTTTAAAATATTTTCGCTACATTTTTTCCCATTTTTAAGCATTTTCTCTGACATCTTTGCCCAGAAAGTATTGTTAATGGCGAATATTTTCCACCTCACTCTCTTCTGAGCCTGCCTGCCTGCACTTATTGGACATTTTACCCTTTGGATTTTCTATTTTCGCCGCACCTGAAGTTGTGGCTTCTTGGAATTTAACTTTGATTCCTCTCTCACAACCTCTCGGGCCTTTTAACGACCTACCTATCTACGTCTCATTCTCTCCGCTGGACTTTTCGACACCGGACTTTTTAGCAATCGGACATTTGCTTGCATTCGGGCAGAATTTTGCCCTGTGTTTCTTCCCCCTACAACTTTTATTTTATTTTTTCAAATTTTAAATCTTGGCCTTTGCCAACTTATCTATCCCAGCGACTTCCTCTGATGATAAGATTTTGATCTTTGAAAAGCCTGGCTTAAGGAAAATTTAACTTGAATAAATTGCCTTTTGTGCGGATTATACCTTGGTCTGAGCAATTGAATTGAATTATGATTTGGCTTTTGCTTCTCTAATTCCTTTCCATTCTTCTTCATTATATATATATATATAATGAAAAATGTCTGTATGTGTGTACTAGTGTATGTGTTTCGCTGTATCACAGCCAAACCAAGTGCTGATTTGGAATCAACACCTTTGATTCGATATCTCATCGATGTCAGAAGTTCTTGAACCTTTAAAATTGATTATTCAACATTTCAAAGTGCATAAAAATAACATTAGAAACACATATTCAGTCATTTTTAACGTTCCCTGTCAAATACTTACATATCATAACCTGAACTTTTTTTCACCAGTAAGAAAAATAACAAAACATATACAAATAAGTCAAGATTGTTTCTTTTGGTCAAATCATTGCGTAAGATAATGAAGAGTGGCAAAAATGAATCGTGGACGAGCCCATTGTAGGTGAGACATCGAGAAAAAAAGAAAGCGACTTGATAACTGTTAAAAAGGTTCTACAGTGCAAGCGAGACTTGAAAGGCGGTTTCAGAAACGCGAAGAGCTGGAGCACTTGGTGATCGTCGTATCGAAGTACCGGAAGAATGGAAGTTTGCCGATGTTTATGGCACCGATGAAACTTTATTGGCTATGGTACTCAAGCCCGTCTTGCTATTAGGCTTTCGTGTCCGCTGACTAAAAATGCGACTGATAAGCATGTTGATACTGTGTAGGAATCCCCTGACTTGTATTTCATCAAACAGACAATTGGAAGTGCTTGTGGAAGAATTGCTTCAGTTCATGCTCGGATAGACAATGCAGAGCAAATTGCTTTCCAATCGGATGTATATATAAACGAGTTTCTAGCGAAAGAACGTGTAATGCAACAATTGTATGTTTTTGACATCTTTTTTTAAATGTTTTATTAGATGAACTTTTCTTTAGATTTATTTATTTATTTTAGAAAATCGGACTATTTAAAATCTTTGCGGAAAGATTCTTACGCCGAACTCATAACCACTATAAGTTAGTCAAAAAAGACCACATATTTTCGTTTGTTCGCTGGCTGTATTAATATAGCGTTTGCCTTGTTCAGCTTTTCTCTTCATTGTTAACTTTCTTATTTCTTTTTGCGTGATTGCTATTAGGCTTTAGTTGGTCCCCCGATTTTATAAAATGTTTTAAGGCATGTCCGTCCGTCCGTATTTTTCTCCGCAACCATCAATTGAATTTCTCTGAAATTTTGCATGAAGTTGTAACTTTTGTTAGGTTAGAAAGTGACATTCTCCGATTTTTGAAAACATATATGGTTAGCCCCCAGGGGGTCAAAAGGCCCCAAAATGGCAAAAAATGACATTTTTTGCCCCATAACTTTTCATCCATCCATTCAATTTCTCTGAAATTTGGCCAAAATGTGGAGGCAATTGTTCCTAAAAAAAAATAAGTATTGCTGACCTTGGAAAAAATCTGGTTCGTGCCCCCAGGGGGTCAAAAGCCCCAAAATGGCAAAAAATGACCCTTTTCTCCCATAACGTTTGACTCATCCATTCAATTTTTCTGAAACTTGGCCAAAATGTAGAGGCAATTGTTCTGGATATAAAATGAGCATCCTTGACTTCAGAAAAATTCTGGTTGGCGCCCCCAGGGGGTCAAAGGGGGGGTAAAAAATGCCCCAAATTGCCCAAATTTATTGCATTTTACACTCGCCACATCGAGTCACATACAGGGGGGGGGGGGGCCACGCACACGCGGCTTGTCATTACTATTTCTAGTGATTATAGTTTTGTTCTTCTTGGTGTCATTTTTCTTGTTGCTATATTGGTCACTTTTTATGCATTTTGTTATTTTTCTTGGCCTTTTGGCTAAGATCAAAGTGTAGTATCTGTTCCGATGGATACTGCACCCCATAGACTGCTATTGTCTTGACCTTCGAGTCTTGATTTATGCCGGTCTATGGGTCTGTCCTGTGCAGTTCTAGGAGGTCCACCCTCCCAGGCTTCGCCTCCCCTCTTTGGGGAGGAGTAAGTTTATTGCTTGCTGTCTGAGGCGCCCCTACCGGAGAATGCCGACGGGGCTGCCCAAGCAATTTTTAAACCCCACTTTCCCGACCTTGGGTCACATCTTACTTGTGGGAGTAAGATAAAAACTGGCCTTGTGCCTTACTCCTGGAGAGGAATAAATCAATACTCTCGTTTAGTATTTTGTTATTGTGTGCTTTAATTATCATTTCTAAGTTTTTGCAGCAACTGCAGGACAGTCCTACGAAAACATAGAAATGATAATTTCATTGGTCGAATCTAACATTTGGCAATTCGTTTTTATTTTTTAATTTGCTATATCGTTCCAGTTATTTCTCTAGCCAATATCGATCATCATTATAAACCTGAATAATATTTTTAAAATTGTTTTATTGCGATACAAATAATAATAATAATAATAATAATAATAATAATAATAATGATAATAATAATGATAATAATAATGATAATGATAATGATAATAATAATAATAATAATAATAATAATAATGATAATAATGATAATAATGATAATAATAATGATAATAATAATAATGATAATGATAATGATAATAATAATGATAATAATAATAATAATAATAATAATGATAATAATAATAATAATAATAATAATGATAATAATAATCATAATGATAATAATAATGATAATAATAATAATAATAATAATAATGATAATAATAATAACGATAATAATAATTATAATAATAATAATGATAATAATAATGATAATAATGATAATAATGATAATAATAATGATAATAATAACCATGATGATAATAATAATAATGATGATAATGATAATAATGATAATAATGATAATAATGATAATAATGTTAATAATGATAATAATGATAATAATAATAATAATAATAATAATAATAATAATAATAATAATAATAATAATAATAATAATAATAATAATAATAATAATAATAATAAAAAAACTTGTTGTTATTTCATCTGACGTGAAGATGAGAAAGGTTTGAGAAACCCGGCGTTGACGGGTAGGGTATTTCGGCTGGTAATAAATATTCCCCCGCTGAAGTGTATTTCAAAACTGTGACACCACTTAGCAATTTTGATTTGTATTTGTATGCGAATTGCGGCTTAAGCTTTTCTATTGTAATTACAATAAGGGATGGTCAATAATGAATCAATTATAATCTTTATCAAATGGATTGTCATCTGACACTTGAAATAAATCATGATGATTTCAAATCGCTCATCATCTGTCCAAATGTAGTGTCCATTAGAAGCCCTTAGTCACACGCAGAGAAATTAAACCTTTCCGTCAGCGGACGATTTTAGGTTAGCGCTTCTTTTCATTATTTATTGACAAAAAAAAAAGATCTCACACACGGACGTACATGATATTATATATATTATTAACCCAGTGATATCCTCTGTCATATATGTATTTATGGCAATTAAACTATAAAGAGGTGTCAGTGTTTCTTCCTCATAGGGAATCGTTAGGCTAAAGTGCCGAAATATACTTATATAGTCTCTCTCTCTCTTTCTCTCTCTCTCTCCCCCTCTCTCTCTCTCGCTCTCTCTCTCTCTCTCTCTCTCTCTCTCTCTCTCTCTCTCTCTATATATATATATATATATATATATATATATAAACTCTATAATAAAAACCAATGTGAATTTATTTGTATATATATATATATATATATAGTAATTTTGTTTTTTATATATAAATTACAATAATTTCTAATAATATATGTGTGACGGGTTCGATAATATATATATATATATATATATATATATATATATATATATATATATATATATATATATATCGGTCCTGTCACGTATAAGTTATCAGAAATGATGATAATTTATATATGAAAAATAAAAATTATGCCGTAATTCAATGATTTTATATAACTATTAGTGCAAACACTGGCAGATCATAATTTGTTTCCGTTATTTTTGACGGGGGGGTGTACACTAGTATATATATATATATATATATATATATATATATATATATAATGTTATTTAATAGACAATTCTTGCCGGTCACACGGTTCGAACCCCGGTACGAAAGTCATATTTATCTTAGTATTCGGAGTACCAACGTGCACACCACGCATTGTCTGGTAATGGGAGAGTAAATTAACGTCTTAATGTCAAATTCGGTAGCCATAAGCAAGCCGTCAAGAACACCCAATAGGCTGGGCCTAGAGTGTTGCATTACGCTGTAAATGACGGCCTGTTGTCAACTTACTTAATGTGCTGCATCTAGCGAGAGCTATAGAAAAATTATTGATATTCCATTAAAAATGCCAGTATACTGAAATCATATGCTCTTAATAGGGTTAACATGAAAATCCATATACACTAAATGTACAAAAGCAAAGAAAATTCCCAAATTAGTACACTTTTATTGTCATTAAGGGTATGACTACATATCAACCAAACCATTTCATTATCACATCATTACAGTATAAATCTCTATGCATGAGTGGATGAAGTATGTGAGGTGCGCTGAAGAAAAATTGCTACCAGTAAAATACATAGCCCTGTTGTGCTCGCATACCCTTAATGACAATAAAAATGTAAAAATTTGGGAATTTCCTTGCTTTTGTACATTTAGTGTATATGAATTTTCATCTTAATCCTATTAATGGCATATGATTTCAGTATACGGGCATTTTTCATGGAATCTCACTACTTTTGTAAAGGCTATGCCTCAATACAATGCCTTCTCATAACTGATATAGTTGATAGTTTGACTAATAAAGGTATATGGTAAACTGCAATTAAAATGCCATCACCTAGACACTAGAACCTCTTTATTTGCCGAAGATCAGCTGAATCCATCAAATGGTCGATAAGATATAGAATAAAGTATATGAATACTGGTCATTTTTAAGGTTTTTTGGTATTTTCTGGAAAATTAAGGTATATGGTAAACTGAAATTAAAATGCCATCAACTAGAATCTCTATCTCTGCCAAAAATCAACTGAATCCATCAAATAGTTGATGCGATACAGGGTGGCACATACGTACGTACGTATGTACGTACGTACATACACACGAATAACACAAAATCATGCCTTACCTTTCTGGATCTCTTGGTTGCCTTGACTAACGATGCTGAAATTCTACACACTTATAGAACCTATCAAATGAAAATTTTGTGCAAAGTTTTAACTAATTTGGTTTATTTGTTTTTGAGTTATGATTGATCAAAGAATGAGATTTCTAGCATAGGTCGTTTTTGAGGTCTATTAAGGGATAGAGCGCTCTCGCGCCTCCCTTGATTTTTCAAATTAACCTATATACACATTTGTTGCATGCCAAACCTGCAATTATCAGTATAGGAGGAGACAATCCCTGCCTGTCACACAGTTCGAACCCCAATACGAAACTCATATTTTACTCAGTAGTCGGAACACGTACCACCACGCATTTTCTAAAAATTGAAGAGTAAATTAACGACGTAGTGGTAAATTTGGCGGCCATAAGCAAGCTGCAGAGAGCATTCTATAGGGTATTGAGTGCTGCATTACGTTGTAAATGACGGCCTCTTGTCAACTGACTTAAAGCGCTCCATCTAGCGAAGGCTTTAAATAATTATTTATAAATAATATATATATGGAATAAATTTATGGTCTACTCGACCATAGAGACACCACCTGCGTGATCATCATTTCACTGTTTTTTTCCCCTCTTTTTTTTCTCTCCTACTGCCACCACCCACCTCCCACCGTGCAGCCACAATTCTTCAGTACACTGACGAAGGCCGAAGGATTACGGCCGAAAATTTTGTTCTCCTTTCTTGGGGAAAAAAACCTTTTTCTATATAAGGGAAAATTGATATTCCTAACGTCAAAATATAGAAAATAAATTGTGAAAATATATAAAAATATATTTTTTCACAGTGATTTTTTATACACACACACACACACACACACACACACACACACACACACACACATATATATATATATATATATATATATATATATATATATAAAGGATATTATAAAAATGTTTTTATAAATATATTTTCAATACTATTATTTATTTTAAACAAAATGGAATTGTTATACATGGAATTAGTAGATAGGAATGTACAGTGTTGTTAAAATAAGCACCTCTCTAAAGCCAACCGATATTTTGGTCGTGAACTCGACCTTTATCTGTGTGCAGAACATGTTGGTTTTCGAGCTGTTAACATGCTTATCAAATAAGGTCACATATGAAATATTCTACACACACACACATACACACAAACACACACACACACACACACACACATATATATATATATATATATATTGATTATGACTATATGTGTATTAGCATATACTATCCGTTCCTTTTAATTAGCAGTCGTTTAAACAGATTCAGCTCAACAACAGAGCATATATAATGAAGTCAGGTTTATTCTATATTCTAATAACCATGTTTTTTTAAAGTTATTTTTATTTATTCACATTTTCAAAAAACAACATTTTTGTGAGATTTATTTTTACGGCCGTTTCTTTTGCAGTGAGCCACACAATATTTTTATGTTAATATCGTCTCTGCAACACTACAAAGTCATCAGAAAAATTCACAAATATAAAAAGGTTATTTAATTGAGATGTCTTGAAAAAGCCTACATCACACAGTGGGTCATTGTCGGCGAAAAGAAACAAAACAAAGAAAAAAACAAAGAAAGAAGCAAACTCACACGTGGGGAAAGACTCTCTAGAACGCCATTTTGAATTATTTCAGTTCAGAGCTAGCCCACCCAAAAGTTATGCGACAATAAAACTGCATATGTCCTATCCCTTTACAGACCCATATAGACACCTGTGGCACTAACCCTTTCATGAAGGTAAATATGAAAATATCTAACGTATAGGAATATTATGAGAGTAAGTAGTCAATAGAAACGTTAAACCTAATAGTAGATAATGGAACAATAATACTCCTTTATAAAACATTTAAATATGGAAAACATCACATACAACCAAAATAACCGAAGTGACATAGCCTAAACCTAGCCTATAGATAAGGAAATGGCAAGAGAGCCAGATCATGAGAACATCAGCAGACAATTTTTTTAGATTCCAACTGTACTAATTAGTGAAGTAATAATAACTAAACACCTAAGATAATTTAAGGAAGGAGTAAGAACCAATAAAACAATTATCATTCAAAATATAATGCTAACTATAGAGGGGTAAAATGCACCCACTCCAATATAAATATAGGCATACAATTACTGTAGGGTGGTAATATGGGTATTGGTGACGTTATTTCCCTCACAACACAAGCTAAGTATAAAACGTAATCACCAGAATAATAACTCCCAATGTAACTGTAAAAATGTCAATGAGTGCCCCTTTAGATGGGAGATGTTTAACTTAAGATATACTGTATAAATGTAACGTTATAGAAGAAAACAGAATTAGAGCATACATTGGGTCGACGAGTTTCAAGGACAAGTTTAGAAACCATATACACTCTTTCAAAGAACCTAATACAAATTCAAAGAAGGTACCTACAACTTTAGCTAAACATGTAAGATAACAAAATAGTAAAAATATGCAATACAGCTTAAAATGGGCTATATTAGGTAGAGCATGGAAATATAAACGTAACAATTCTTAGATATGTAACCTCTGTATTCTGGAATCATACAATATAGTTATGTCTAAGGAAAATTTATTAAATAAAAGACAGGAAGTGGTTCAGAACTGTCAACATAGAACCGCATATGTTCTATCTCGTTACAGATCCATATAGACAACTGTGGCACTAACCCTTTCATTAAGGTAAATATGAAAATATCTAACGTATAGGAATATTATGAGATTATGTAGCCAATAGAAACTGTAAGCCTAATAGTAGATAATGGAACTATAATACTCCTTTATAAAACATTTAAATATATAACACATCACATGGAATAAAAATAACTGTAGTAACATAGCCTAAACCTAGTGTTGCATAGCTACTCCTGCTTGGACCGCGGCAGTACGCGTTTCGTATACTCGTCGTGCTTGAGGGTTGGTCGTGTTGTCCAGTGAGTGGTCGTCCAGTGGATAAATTATTTCTTCTCTGCCGTCGTCTGTTGTCTGTAATAAAAGCCATGTCGCCCCCGAAGACAAACTCTTCTTTTAAATTTAATTCATTTATTCAAGCGTTGTTATTTCATCTGGGGGAAAATTCACCACGCCGAGAGAGACTAAGAGAGCAAATCCCACATTATCGTAGTTAGTTATTAATGTTTTCTTAACTATTCCTAGAGAGGGGGGGAAACGATTCTCGCGCTTGTCTTACCTGGAGGGAAATATTCCGTATCTTTACATTGTGAATCGCACGTCCTCTCAGTTCGCTTTCCGAAAGAGACTGCCTAAAAACTCGCTTCTCACGAGAACGAGTGACGTTACAGATCCATTTGTTTCCCACACCAGGCCCGCAAAGTCACAGAGCCTCTCGCAGGTGTAGACTAACCCTTGATCTGAGGTCTCGTCACACGTAACCTTGTCACGTTTGCCAGCTCCGACTGTGAGAACAATCCCTGTTCTGCACTCGACTGCCCCGCGTTAATTCGCGCAAGTCAACCCCGATCTCCAACAGATACGTCCATTCCCATAGGGCCATTATCAAACACTAGCCTATAGATAAGGTTATGCTAAGATGGCAAGATCTTGAGAACATCAGAAGACAACTTTTTCAGATTTCAATTGTAATAATTAGGGAAGCAATGGTAAGTCAACACTAAGATAATTTAGGGAACGGAGATATAAACCAAGAAAACAAGCTAACATTCAAAATATGATGCCAAATAAATGTAAAAAAAAAACACTCTAATATAGATATATAGATACAATTACTGTAGGGAGGTAATATGGGTATTGATGCTTTGCGAAGTTTCCCTTATAAACCAAGTTAACTATAAAATATAATCATAACAAGCCGCGCATGTGTGGTCCCCCTCTGTATGTGACTCGATGTGGCGAGTGTAAAATGCAATACATTTGGGCAATTTGGGGCATTTTTGATCCCCCTTTTACCCCCTGGGGCGCCAACCAGAATTTTTCTGAGGTTAAGGATGCTCATTTTATATCCGGTCAAGTTTCAGAAAAATTGAATGGATGAGTCAAACGTTATGGGAGAAAATGGTAATTTTTTGCCATTTTGGGGGCTTTTGACACCCTGGGGGCGCGAACCAGATTCTTTCCAAGGTCAGCAATACTTATTTTCTATTAGGAACAATTGCCTCCACATTTTGGCCAAGTTTCAGAGAAATTGAATGGATGGATGAAAAGTTATGGAGCAAAAAAATGTCATTTTTTGCCATTTCGGGTCCTTTTAACCCCCTGGGGGTTAACCAGATTTTTTTTCAAAAAGGAGAATGTCACTTTCTAACCTGACTAAAGTTACAACTTCATGCAAAATGTCAGAGAAATTCAATGGATGGTTGCGGAGAAAAATCCAAACGGACGGACGGACGGACATGCCTCAAAACATAAGTCACCCGATTTTATAAATCCGGCTACCAAAAAATGAAGGAAGGAAAAAAAATATGGCATGAAGAAAAAAAGGAATAAACGGACGGAGAGAATAATACAAGAAACAAAGATCAGAAGGAAGAAAGAGTAGTAAAGAATAAAGAAAGCAAGAAAAAAGAAAATGGAGTAATGAAGGAAGAAAAGAAAGAAAAGAAGAAGGCAAAAGGAAAGAAAGGAAGGAGGAAATAAATAAAAAGAAAGAAAGAAAAACAGATGCATGCGTTTACTAATATCAAATTTACAGCAACCGATGGAATTTCAACATGGCGTACCAAATCGCAACGGCGACGTTTGAAACGCGCGCAAATTAACTTATAAATACTATTTGTTTCAAATAATACACATTACAACAAAATGTCCATTTAATATAATATTCAACGAAAATGTATAAAACTGCAACTTGTTTCACATCTGCAACGAGCCTGTTGGTAAGTGTGAGTAGGTATTAGTATGATGTTGCATCAGCCCACCCGCTAAATAGGTTATCAGTATCTTCGATGTCACGGGCGAGTGTCATCAGTGTGTCATCTGCCTAATTCAAGAGCCTACATTTTTAAATCTGGTCATTGTAATGGTAAGTAAATATTATTTCACGATTCTCTATAATTATGATTATTTAGTTGCATATATATTTTTGTTATATTGTAAATTCGAAGTTTATTCAAGTAGTTATTTCCTGTTTTTAATGCGATATTAACTCATTAATAAATCCCTTATTCGTCACTTGGACATTGTTTAGTTCAATATCGAAAAATCCTGATTCCTTATATATAATTGTATCACAGTCCATAGTTTTCTTTGAATGTCCGGCTGGCTTGGCAGGCCGAGACCAGACTCAAGGCGTTTCCACGAATAATGGCGATGGAGAGGCGCTCGTAAAGCCAAGACAATTCGCGATTGTCTCCGGTGTTACCGTCATTAATAGACCAAGGCTGCCGAGGAAGTCGCTTGTGGCAAAGCCAATCACTCCACTCGTCTCCACAGTGATCGGTTGAAATACAAATCTGTCGAGAAGATTAACATATTTTGACCACTTGCGGCTCTCTGCTGCCGATCTAGGGTTTATTGCCGATTCTATCACTGACAAGGGCGCAAAACTGTTGCATACATTGCAGTGTTTTTTTTTTATACATGTGAAAATGTTATGCTATTTGTTGCACATTTGCAACATCATTTATTTTTGTTCAATAAATATACATTTTTTTTCTTCAAAAATCGTTGTACTACTTTATATTACCCCTTTGAAACGTTTTTCAAACCAATATAAAAATTAAAGCATTTAATGGTTAAATAGCTTCAATGGCGATGTTCGACTTGCGAAAGGAAACAAAGAAATGTCGCCAGTGATTATTTGCGAGTTGATGTTTTAGCGATTTTCCTGATTCTTTTTTGAAGAGCGGGTGGCAGTGACAAACCTTTGGTAATCTTTTTAGAAAAAAGAAGAACAGAAAAAAGGAAAGAGAAGAGAAGAAAAAAAAATCAAAAATCGAGCGGGAAGAGAAAAGAAAATGAAGAAAAAATGAAAATAGCCACGAGAGAAACGGAGAATATGGTGGAGAGCGCGATAAGTGGCGGGGATACTCGGGAAGCTGGTTAAGACGAAATCGACGATTCGTTGTTGTAATTAAAGTCGGATTCAAACTGTGAATCACACTTTCGGCTAATTTAGTGAGATCAAAGGTTGTGAATCGTGATATAAGAAAACCGATTCGATGGGTCCGGGTGTATTACGTTTATACGGAAGAAATAAGAGAAAACGAAGGAAAAAATGAGAAGAAAAGAAGGAAGAATATAAAAGAAAAAGGAATAGAGACAGGGGGAAAGGAAGATCAAAAGAACGGAAGAGAGAAAAGGAATGCAGGAAGAATGAAAGAAAAGGAAACAAGGAGAAAAAATAAAATAAAGGAAATAAGGATGAAAGAAAACGAACAGAGATGGGGAAAGGGGGAACAAAGACGAAAAGAAAGGAAGAAAGAAAAGTTATGAAGGAAGAAAGAAAGAGAAAGTATGAAGGATAAACATAAAAGGGGATTGAGAAAAGGGTGGAAAAGAAGATGAAGAAAAAAGGAAGAAAGAAAACGAATGCAGGAAATATGATATGCATGGAAAGAAAAAGAGAATGGAATAAAGGAAACAAGAGAAAGAAGGAAGAATGAAAAAGAAAGAAAAATGAAAGAAGAAAGATGGAAAGAAGAAACGAATTATAAAATAAAGAGCGTATTACGTTTACGCAAGAGAAAGAACAGAAAAAGAAGAGAAAAAGAGAAAAAGAATGAAAAAAGAAAACGACGAAGAAAGAAAGAAAGGAATAGAGAAAGAAGGAGAATGAAGAAAAAAATAAATGAAGAAAGAAGGGAGGAATCAAACAAAACTTCCATGAACAAAGTTTCTTTCCTAGATCATCTCATCTGTTGAACAAGATATCACGAGTCTGCTTCCCAACCGACTACAGCATGGTCGTCTTCAAGTCTAATGTGAACAAATACTTGTTGAGCCGTCCTCAATTATTCTTAATTATTTTTATGATAGGTAATCGACTGAGCTCCAATCTTTGCCCACCCTTCGCCTGTAAAACATTCACAGCAACAACTCGCCTAGCTGCAACCACAGCAAAGAACTTTCCCTTTTCTCTTTTCTCTTTTCTCTTTTCTCTTTTCTCTCTCTCTCTCTCACTCTCTCTCTCTCTATATATATATATGTATGTACCAAAAACTAAACAGAACTTCCATTAACCAAGTTAACCGTCTGTTGAACAAGATATCATGAGTCTGCTTTACAACTGACTACAGCATCGTCATCTTCAAGTCTAATGTGAACAAATACTTGTTGAGCCATTCTCTTGGATAATCAGTTCCTCTTAAATAATCTTCTGCCCATCCCACCCATTGTTTCCAATCCTCTCTTTTTTTTCTCTTTTTTATGGAAATCGCCCCGGACAAGGCATGAAGCTACTTGATGTAAGGAGCTAAAAAAAGAAGAAAACTACTTCAAGGTCAAAAACTAGGCAGCGATCACTAGTCTCTATGTAAAACTTTGCTCAGCAAGAACTCGTCTAGCTACAACCACATCAAATAATTTCCCCTTTCTCTTTCTCTCTCTCCCTCTCTCGTTCTCTCTCTCTCTCTCGTTCTTTCTCTCTCTCTCGCTCTCTCTCGCTCTCTCTCGTTCTCTTTCCCTCTCTCTCGTTCTCGCTCTCTCGTTCTCTCTCTCTCGTTCTCTCTCTCTCTCGTTCTCTCTCTCTCGTTCTCTCTCTCTCTCGTTCTCTCTCTCTCGTTATCTCTTGTTCTCTCTCTCTCTCTTTCTCTCTCTCGTTCTCTCTCTCGTTCTCTCTCTCTCGTTCTCTCTCTCTCGTTCTCTCTCCCTCTCTCTCGTTCTCTCTCTCTCTCGTTCTCTCTCGTTCTTTCTTTCTCTCTTTCTCTCTCTCTTTCTCTCTCTCTCGTTCTCTCTCCCTCTCTCTCTCTCGTTCTCTCTCTCGTTCTCTCTCTCTGTCTTTCTCGTTCTCTCTCTCTCGTCCTCTCTCCCTTTCTCTCTCTCTCGTCCTCTCTCCCTTTCTCTCTCTCTCGTTCTCTCTCTCTGTCTTTCTCGTTCTCTCTCTCTCGTCCTCTCTCCCTTTCTCTCTGTCTCTCTCTTTCGTTCTCTCTCTCGTTCTCTCTCTCTGTCTTTCTCGTTCTCTCACTCTCTCTTCTCTTCTCTCTCGTTCTCTCCCTCTCTCTCTCGTTCTCTCTCTCGTTCTCTCTCTCTACTCGTTCTGTCTTGCTCTCTCTCTTTCTCTCTTTCTCTCTCTCTCTCTGGTTCTCTCTCTCTCTTCTTTCTCTCTCTCTTTCTCTCTCTTCTTTCTCTCTCTCTTTCTCTCTCTCTTTCTTTCTCTCTTTCTCTCCCTCAATCTCTGCCAAAATTCAAACAGAACTTCCATGAACAAAGTTTCTTTCCTAGAACATCTCATCTGTGGAACAAGATACCACGAGTCTGCTTCCCAACCGACTACAGCATGGTCGTCTTCAAGTCTAATGTAAAGAAATACTTGTTGAGCCGTCCTCTTGGAAAATCAATTCTCTTAAGTAATCTTCTGCCCATCCTACCCATTTTGTACAATCCTTTCTTTAACCCTTATCCTCGAGTATCCCTGGGCCTTGATAACCGGTGACTAATCAGTGACAAAAAAAAGAATGAAAGGTATAGAAGGAAAAAGGAAATGGAATGTAGGAAAAAAGGAGGAAGGAAAGAAGGGAGAAAAAAAGAAAGATAAAGAATGAAAGAAAATGTATGGAATGGAAGAAAGAAACGAATGAGGGAAATAAAAAAATAAAAAACAGAAAACGAAGGGAAAATAAAATAAGGAAACGGAAAAATAGGAAGAAACAACGAAGAAAAAGAATGAAAGAAAATAAATGAAGAAAAAAAATAATGAAAGAAGAAAAAAAAGAAAAGAAGAAAAGAGGAGAAATAGGGAAGAAAATTAAGGGATGAATCGAGGCGGAAAAGAAAAGAAGAAAGAAAAAAATTAATGAGTAACGAAAAAAAAAGAAGAAAGAGATACAGGAGGAAAGTGAAGAAAGAAAGAACGAAATAAAGAAAACAAAATAAGAAAACAAAAAGGAGTATGAAGGCGAGCATTGAATAATGAAAGAAAACAAAGGATGAAAAAAACGAAGATAAAAAGGAGGAAAGAAAATAGAAAAAGACAAAAGGACGGTTGAAGAAATAAGATATGGAAGGAAGGACGAACAAAATGAGAAAATAATGGAAAAATAATAAAAGGAAGAAAGAACGACGAAAAGAAACGTAAAAAAAATACGAAATAAAGGAAAAAATGAAGAGTGAAAAGGAAGAAATAAAAAGAATGAAGAAAGCAAAGGTTATCGAATAAAGAATAAAAGAAACAAGAAAATAAAGGGAAAGAAAAAAAGGAAAGCAAGGAAGGAAGGAAGGAATGGAGGAGAAAAAGAAAGAAAAAAGGAGAAAAAAAACAGAAGAGGTAAAAAGAAAAAGAAGTAAAAAGAAAAGAAGAATGAAACGAAAGGAACGAAAAGAAAATACCGATTATTTTGTATCAACGCCATTTGGATACAAAATGGCTGGTTGTCTATGAATGTATCTCATGGTTCTTGTAAAGAACGGTTTTCTGAGGATAATGCATAAAAGATGAATATAAAATTGTATAAATTACAATATCTATTAAGTCATTAGTTGTTCAAAACAAAGGTTTTAAAACATTATCTCTTATCTGTTTGATTTCTTTCAAATTATATTTTTTAACGGCTTAATCCTATTCGTATTCCCATTTTTATTTCAATGATGGCTTTTCTTACGGCTAGTTTTCTGGATTGAAATTACATTTCTGCAAACTCCATGGAAGCTTTCTTGATGGCTTTAATACACTACTGACACCCTAAACTTTCACGCACTGTAATTTTTTTCAACTGGATCATCTGGGTCATTTAATGGTTTTAGCCTTTTCAAAATTCCAACGGAGTTTTACAACTTCAGATGACTGGATTTTTCCATACTTCAAACCAGCTGCTATGAACTCTATAACGGCTTCAACGGTAAACTTTTTTTAATATTTTTAAGTTTTTCAACCTTTTTCTTTTTGTTGGATAATGGTCCTGTGAGGCCGGACGTATGTGTGGGGGAGCGTTTGATTTGGCTTGCACGATTTAGTGCGGGTGAACCCGTACAACCGAGTGCAAAATAAAGCTGTTCTCACAGTCGGAGCTCACAGGTGGTGACAGGGCCACCACATTGACGAGACCTCAGGTCAAGGGTCAAGGTACACCTGCGCATAGGGGTTCTGTGACGTCACGGGCTTTTGTGTGGGAAACGGAGTTTAGCAGTCTGGTTTTAGGAAGCAAGCCGAACAGACGTATTTCTCTATGTAGTCCGAAATAAAAAATGGGGATTTATTTCCCTAAGAGAATACAGCATGAGATTCCTTCTTCCCCCTCCTCGAATAGCTAAGGACTTAAACTATGAATTAACTACGATAGAGTAGTAATTTGGTCTCTCCCTTAACGTTGGTGAAACATCTTCAAGATCGACGGTAGACTGAAGCCTGAATAAAACTAATCAAAGTTTAAAAGATTGTTTGTGTCGTGAATCGTGTTATGAAGGTTTTGTTGTAGACACAGCGGACGGCGATGTTCACCGCAGTACAGAAACGAAGAAAGAAACTCACCCACTAGACGACATCGAGACGGCGCCCATCCACGCGACGAGGAAGAGAAAGTACGAGGAATTTAAGACTATGCAACATTTTTACATTGTATATTTTTTATTTTATATTATTTTTATTTTTATATCTTTTCAAATTATGACATGCTAATTTCCCTAACCAACTTATCCGTTTGTATTCCTCTGACGATAAGATATCATTATTTGAAAAACCATGGCTTAAGGAATGGAATAATAACATTTATTTTATTCGAACCCCCTTGTTTTAGAACAACTGATGACTTAATAGATATTGTATTTTATACAATCTTTATTCTCATCTTTTAGTTGGTTAAATAATTGCTCTATCTCGTATATCGAGCATCATTTGTTCATGATAGGCTCTACTTTAAAGGTATACGTCATATCTGTATTTTCTTGTTCTCTCTCTATCCCTCTGTCTCTCTCTCATATATATATATATTTATATATATATATATATATATATATATATATATATATATATATATATATATTTATATATATATATATATTTCCTCCCAGCTGCAACAGCGGCTTTCCCAACTAACCCGACTATTGTATTCCCTCACATTCCACTCTCCCTCCCAACCCACCTCATAATTTAGCATAGCTTTTTCACTTAAGTCTTTTTCTTGGATTCGCTTGCTTGAATATCTCACCAATAATACCATTCACTTTTCTACTAAGGCCCGGGAAGTTATCAAAAATGGCCAGCTTTCTCACATAATTTCCATTTAAGTGCGCTCCATCTACGATTTGATTCCAACATTTTACTTTTGGATTTACTTCATTTTGAACACTTTCTCCATACTGTCCATACGAAAAACTTTTTTCGTCTTCTTCAAAATCTTCTTTTCATTGGACACCTTTTAAACGGACAATTACCATCTGGACAAACCACATATCTTTTTTACACGAACTTTTTTTCACTCCATTTTTAATAATATTTTTCAAATGTTTGAACTTTGGCTTTTCCACAGCCAACTTATCTATCTGTATTTCTGCTCTGATGATAAGATTTCGATCTTTGAAAAGTCTTGGCTTAAGGAAAGAATAATAAACACTAGTCTATTACAGAATACACCTTGCATTGAACAATCGAAATTTGGAATAAATTTGGACATTCGTACATTTTTATCACTCTTATTTCTTCTATCTTTGTATATATATATATATATATATATATATATATATATATATATATATATATATATATATATATATATATATATATATATATATGTATATATATATATATATATATATATATATATATATATATATATATATATATGTATATATATATATATATATATATATATGTATATATATATATATATATATATATATATATATATATATATATATATATATATATATATATATATATATATACGTTTACATACTTCTACTCTGATTTTATTGTGATTATTATCCTCTAATCTTGCGTATTATCCAAGATTGCAAATATTGTCAAACGGTGACAAGGATGCACTAAGCGAACTTTGATTCCAATTAAGATTTCCGTCCTTATTTGGCAAATACAAATGACGTGTTGATCAGTGGAATGGCACCTTCCCACCCGGCCCCCTTTTTTTCCTGCGTCTGCGGACTTTGCGTTTTTTTAACAGCATTCTGATTATAAAGAAATTGAATTTCGCTTCTGCCAACCATTTCAAGATATGTCAGATCTTTTGTAGCGCCACATTTACACCGGTTAAAAAGGTGTCGGCGCAATCAACGCTACAAATCGACAACAGCTG
This sequence comes from Sepiola atlantica, assembly GCA_963556195.1. Lineage (NCBI taxonomy): Eukaryota > Metazoa > Mollusca > Cephalopoda > Sepiida > Sepiolidae > Sepiola > Sepiola atlantica. The sequence continues at coordinate 78,229,309 of OY744537.1, read as the reverse complement.
CATTATCCCGATTGAAAGGATACGAAGATCGACAAAGCGAGAAGAGGTTATGTACTTATCTTCTTCCTCCTTCCGTCACCCTCATTCCCCTCTCTCCTACTACTACTACTACTACTACTACTACTACTACTACTACTACTGCTACTACTGCTACTACTACTACTACTAATAATAATATACTAATAAGAAATGTCATGTTCGTACGCACGTTACCACTCTTCACACGTTTTAAGATGGGATCCACCGATCGCAGAAGATGCAGTGCAAAAAGATATGTTAAAAAAAATCATCTGATGCCGCTGTTGAACTTCGTCAGGTCACCTTCTTAGTCTGAAGTCGGAGATGAAAATGAAAGAACAGTCGCCCCAAGAGGTTTATGTAACAGCGGTCACATAATACATCTTTGAAGTAATAAATATTTGAACAAAAAAAAAAGGTATGCAATAAAATAGCGACGTCATTTTAGTTGACAAAAAATATTCTTTCGATTTATTAATGCTGAATTTCTATATTATTGGTCCTCCGATTTTATAAATCGGGGGATTTAAGTTTTGAGGCATGTCCGTCCGTCCGTCCGAATTTTTCTCCGCAACCATCCATTGAATTTCTCTGAGATTTTGCATGAAGTTGTAACTTTGGTTAGGTTAGAAAGTGGCATTCTCCGATTTTTGATAAACAATTTGGTTAGCCCCCCAGGGGGTCAAAAGGCGCCGAAATGGCAAAAAAATGACATTTTTTGCTCCATAACTTTTCATCCATCCATTCAATTTCTCTGAAACTTGGCCAAAATTTTGAGGCAATGGTTCCTAATAGAATATAAGTATCGCTGATCTTGGAACAAATCTGGTTCGCGCCCCCAGGGGGTCAAAAGCCCCCTAAAATGGCAAAAAATCAACCTTTTCTCTCATAACGTTTGATCCATCTATTCAATTTTTCTGAAACTTGGCCATAATGCAGAGGCAATTGTTCTGAATATAAAATGAGCATCCTTGACCTCAGAAAAATTTTGGTTCGCGCCCTCAGGGAGTCAAAGGGGGACCAAAAGTGCCCCAAATTGCCCAAATCTATTGCATTTTACACTCTCCACATCGAGTCACATACAGAGGGGGACCACGCACGCGCGGCTTGTTGATGTTATCTTTAATATAATGCATGTGGTGTAACATATCGATTTAACCTATTAATCTACATAATAAAAAATAACGTACGGCTCGGTTCAATAATTATGTATGCAAATTTTATTTTTATGAGCGAACAAGGTTTACTCTTGAGAGAAATTGTTTATCAAAAATCGGAGAATGTCACTTCCTAATAATACCTTCTTCTTTTTCTCTTTCTTCTTCTTCTTCTTCTTCTTTTTCTTCTATTTTCGTGTGCACCAGATGATTCTAGTGTTTGCATTAGTTTCCCCGATGTTTTTCTAGTTAGAAATCTTTCTGGAAAGATATCAGATACTTACGGGAAGGACCACGAGAAGGTTGCCAATATCCCTAAGTGACAGTGGTAATGTGGAACCGACTGGATTCGAACTTGGAACACCCAGGTCTTTAGTCCGTGTCGATATCCACTTAACCCCCGTAATACAATAATACCTGATAATAATAATAAAAAGAAAGAAAACAATAATCACGTATACAAATTTAAATTATATAAGCAAAGAAAGAGAGGCTTAATCTAAATAATAGCTGATAATATTAAAAATGAAAAGAAATAATTTCTTTCACTTTTAATATAGGCGCAGAAATATTCCATTATTATTATTTACTCACTAGGAGTTATCACACTGGTCATCGTCAGTGGTCGCCCACTGCCGACAACCTGTGGTATTCCCTGGTGTCCGAGTGACAACAAGTCTCCTCAGGCCTCCAGTATGCTCCACCTCTTTTCGTTCATCACCGCTGATGACCTTGCGGTAATCGCAACAGCCACCTACCAACGATTTCCCGCTGATAAGGGCCATCGGTCCCCTCTGGGGCCCGAGTGGCAACAAGCCTTCCCAATCGTCATCATCATCATCATCATCATCATCATCATCATCATCATCATCATCATCATCATCATCATCATCATCATCATCATCATCATCATCAGTAGTAGTAGTAGTAGTAGTAGTAGTAGTATAATTAAAATATAACGAAGGGAGATAGAGTTTGTTTTTCTTTTTCTTATCGATTAGTTTTATTTCCTTTTTCTTATCGATAGAGAGAGAGAGAGAGAGAGAGAGAGAGAGAGAGAGAGAGAGAGAAGGAGAGAGAGAGAGAGAGAGAGAAGGAGAAAACAAGAGAGGGAGAGAGAGAGAGAGTTTTATCTTCCTTTATTTATCGATAATTTTCAATGATTTCAAATAATGAATAAGAATTGAATTGCGAACCGACAGCGAGCTGGCAAATCCAGCATTTAGCCAATAAATTTAATTGCACAACATTTATCCTGAATTAAACATTAATAGAGGGATAAGAATGTTTTATATTTTTCCGTTAAGCTCTTTAATGTAAACATACACATTTTTCTTATCACTGGTATTATTTTTTAAACTAGTGGGACCCTGTGCAAATTCCACGGTGCTTTCTACATCATCTGTATAATTTACTGTTATTAATAATATTCCTTTTGAAATAATAACGGTCGTCCAAGTTCAATATTATTAAGAAACACTAATTCTTCTTCCGTAAAAAAAGCTGCCATTGTCAGCAAAATATTCTTTATATAATAATAATATTAATATGTTTCCTTTTTTATTAATTTAAAATTGTAGCAATTAAATTATTTTTTAAATAATAAATATTGTCTGTCTCCTTACCGTAAAAATAATTGTCAGTAAAATATTCTTTAAATAATAAAACTAATATGTTCTTTTTTTATTAATTTAAAATTGTAGCAATTAAATTATTTTTTAAATAATAAATATTGTCTGTCTCCTTACCGTAAAAATAATTGTCAGCAAAATATTCTTTAAATAATAATATTAATGTTTCCTTTTTTATTAATTTAAAATTGTAGCAATTAAATTTTTTTTGAAACAATAAATATTCTCTGTCTCCTTACCGTAAAAATAATTGTCAGCAAAATATTCTTTAAATAATAATATTAATATGTTTCCTTTTTTATTAATTTAAAATTGTAGCAATTAAATTATTTTTTAAATAATAAATATTCTCTGTCTCCTTACCGTAAAAATAATTGTCAGCAAAATATTCTTTAAATAATAATATTAATATGTTTCCTTTTTTATTAATTCAAAATTGTAGCAATTAAATTATTTTTTAAATAATAAATATTCTCTGTTTCCTTACCGTAAAAATAATTGTCAGTAAAATATTCTTTAAATAATAAAACTAATATGTTTCTTTTTTTATTAATTTAAAATTGTAGCAATTAAATTATTTTTGAAACAATAAATATTCTCTGTCTCCTTACCGTAAAAATAATTGTCAGCAAAATATTCTTTAAATAATAATATTAATATGATTCTTTTTTTAAATTCTCAGCTAAATAGTCTTAAAATCAATAAAACGAATGTTACTTTTTGAAATGTATTTAAAATTGAACTGTTTTAGTCAATAGGACGATAACATTCGATTTTGGAACACTTCATTTTTAAATGGCTAAAGTCGGAATTTGTTTACCTTAGCGCCATCAGATTAAACATCAATTGCTGATTAGACGATTTCGTTTTTTTAATGAGTGTGAAAGGTGATAACGTACGTATGAACACACAATGCCATAGCGTACTACTATCTATATGTAAGTTAATAAATGTTTATTTTCCTAAGGCTTTTCTCTTATACATTTTTATAACACAAAATAACTATTACGAGCGCGAGATCTTGTGGAAATTCCACGGTGCTTTCTACATCAATCTGTATAATTTACTGTTAATAATGATATTCCTTCTGAAATGAATAATTGCTTGTTATTATCAAGAAAAGTGACGCTTTATTCTTCCGTAATATTAATTGTGATTGTCAGCTAAATATTTTTTAAATAAATAAAACTAATATGTTTTGTATTTATTTATTTATTTATTTAAAAATAATACATATTACGTGTCTTTATACCGTAAACAAAATAATTGTCAGCTATATATTCTTCAAATCAGTAAAACGAGTGCCACTTTTTGAAATGTATTTACTTAAAATTCTACTGCGTTAGCCGACGGGGCGACACTATTTGATTTTAGAACAATTCATTTTAAATTGGGTAAAATCGGAATTGTTAACCTTAGCGACATCAGATTAATCACCAATCACATTCTTATCGGACAATACCATTTTTTATGTGTGTGAAAGGTGATAACGTATGTACGAACATGAATTGCTTAGCGCATTATTATATAGATAACACGCAGCCAATGGCGGGTAGATTTGCTAGTACATAGATACTATCTAATACACTGAAATGTAAGAATTACCCTTTAGAACTACACGAGGCCCTTGAAGATAGCTATCAGGTTGTCCGAAAGTGCTAAGAGAGAATTCTTCAACTGTTGTATTGTGCGGGGCTTAATAAAAATGACAACACAGGTATCTTAGGCAAATATAATAAGTATATTTATTTGTCGATGACGATGAGGGTGGTGGTCGGAGAGGCTTTGTGCACAGGGAACTAGATGGTTGATTCTCTCCGAGGTTCGATCGTCAACTGACTGTCTTTTGATTTTCGGTTGTTATTATATAACGATTTTGTCGCCACCTGGACGACCTCATTGAGATTGCACTCGGTGACAGCTTGAACTTTATTTGACACTTCCAAAATCTGTCCATTTTTTCCTGGCATTGCACAACCGCACCTGGCAATATGATCTTTAACATTTCCGACATCTCTGTTTCTTCTGACATCACTGTTTAAGTGATTCTTGCAGGTGCATCCTTTTTTTGTCAGAAGAAACTTATCTTTTGACAATCGATCATATGTTGCCTCTTCCTGTGCAGGTGTTTGTCTGGTTGTGAGTTTTTTTAATTTTATTTTCAAATAACTTTTTAGTCATCCGACAATTATCTTATCAACTGACAATCGCCAGGTGCATCTGTTTTATCAACAACCTTTCCGTGCACCGACTCGGATATGTAACACAACGAACAATTTTCTGCATCTCACATATTCCGAAAATAATCGTTTGTACAATCAGATGAGATGCTTCTTTTTTATTATATTATTATCTGAAACAAAGTTTAGTGTCTATTCTGATACTACACTTTATTTTTCTCTCTCTACTATGCCAGTAAAGGAGAAATCCTTCTAGACTGAGTTTTTATTTTTGATCCAATCGAGAGTGACCCCTTTATGGGGAGCTGGATTTATACCACATTAAAAACCGATCTCCTACCTAACTCTGGAGGGGCAAGTAAATAGGGACTCTTAAAACGCCCCATGTCGGTTTTTATTTAACGAGACCTGCATTAGCGAAGGCTTGTTGCCTAAATATACTTAAATAAACTCTTCGTAGTGAGATAAAACGCGATCAACATCGACTCATCAGAAATGAAAGAAACCACTTTGACCTTGTGACCTCATGCCCACTGAAATGATTAGAAGGTACTTCTCATAGAAGGATAGTTAAAAGACAATTAGGAAGTCGAATACTCCGCGCAGGATTACATGGAGGACGATATATTTTACATACATACATACATACATACATACATACATACATACATACATACATACATACATACATACATTATGACTACAACGTCCTGTCAGACGAGTGCCACTCCTTCATTTAATGACTGTTCATGGACACGCAGACCACTCTTCAGTCTCGTCAACGAATTACATATCATTGAGCAGACCTTACACACATGTCGATCATTGGCCTGGGTCACGGCAGAAGGCACAACACTTGAATTTTCATTTTGTTGTTTCATTTTACTTCAGTCGAAGTTTTCAGAAATCAAGGGCTCCTTCTTGGGGCTAACACTAGATACATATATATTTGACTATTCCATTATAGTTCCCCTTCACATCTGAAATGTTTAGTTGATTAAGAAATTACGAACATTAATTTTCCTCTACCCAATTGACCAGTTAACTATGTTATAGTATATCTTTGTAGTTGTCTCTTAGTCTTACCGGATTCCAGGGTCCTTCTCGTAAGTATCCGATGTCTTTCCAGAAAGATTTCTAACTAGAAAAACATCGGGGAAACTAATGCCAACACCAGAATCATCTGATTCACATGAAAGAAGAGAACCGGATTCCAGGATAAGAATTCATCTAGTCTAGTGGAGTATCCAGCTTTGTGCTGTTACTATGGGCAACATCACTTGGAGAAGAGGCAACATTCCTCATATAAGCCAGTGTGGGTTTGCCATACCGAGGGGATATAATTTGGGGTTCGAATACTATGTTATTTTGAATATTTAGTTAGGGTTTACTTGTAGGGGGAAGTATCCTCATGTCAAGTTTACCTAACAAACTCCTGTACAGAGATACCTTAGACACTCGACAATAGTGTCTAGTAGACATTCAAGTTCACTCCTGTCTAGTAGGCATGCACATTCACTCCTTTTACATTATTTTACTTCAGTCGAAGTTTTCAGAAATCAAGGGTCCCTTCCTGGGGCTAACACTTGATCTCTATATTCGAATATTCCATTAAAGTTCTCCTTTACCTGTCAAACGTGGAGTTAGTAAAGAAGTTAAAAACATTAATTTTCCTCTCCCCAATTTACCAGTTTACTATGTCATAGTATATATTTATTGTGGTCTCTTTGTCTTACCGGATTCCAGGACAGCTAAGTTCTGTTACTTGGGGGTAACATTACTTGGAGAAAGTGCACTATTCCTCGTATGGGTCGGTGTATAGCCGTGTCCAGGGGATCTCATTTGGGCTTCGAATACTATGTTATTTTGAATATTTGCTCAGGGTTTACTTGTAGGGGGAAGTATCCTCATGTCGGGTTATCCTGACAAGCCTATGTACAGAGAGACCGAAGACACTCGAGAATTGTGTCTAGTAGCTTATTTAAACTCTCCTTACTGTACTGTGCATTTTCATGTGATGTTTAAACCCAACATTCGATTGGCACACTTTATAGCATCGAGAGCATGACAAGCTGTGATTCTGCACCTGTCTTGAGAAAGGAACAGCTTCAGATTAAATGCATCCATATGATTTCATTTGGTTAACGAAACCTGCCTTTGGGAACAGAGTGCGGTTACACACCTCACAGATCCTCTCATCTTCACAATTGATTGGCAAGTATTCATGTTTCCTGTATCCTCCCGTGAGTTTTGCACAGTCTACCTTAGCTGCTTCAAAATGTTCAGCGCTCTTGTAATTTCTGCGGCCCCCCATACCTATGATCAGAACCCAGGGATTCCTAATCGGCAGCAGGAATATCAAAGTACGCTAAACTCTCTTTGACACTATCTCGAAATCGTTTTGAGAGTTTGTGCTGGGGTCTTTTGTCAGAAAGAAGTTCCCATACATACATACATACATACATACATACATACATACATACATACATACATACATACATACATACATACATACATACATACATACATACATACACACGCTATGGCTGCGAACACGTGTTTGAACATTGCCGCCGCTTGATTATTAGAAAAAACAACTCATCAATGAACAACTCTTATATGGCTTTTCAGACGTGCTATAGATACTTACATTATTTAGCACAAGTGTAACAGATACGAACACCTCTAGCAATAGGGTTATGCAACCCTGTAGCCGTGTACTTTCCAAGACTCTATCACAACCAGTCCTCGAGTCCGTATTTCCATTGATTCTAATATCATTGAATATGTTTTCTCTTTAAAACACAACCAGCCACTTTGAAAACACAGCAACATCTTGAAGTTGTCAAGCAATGCCCGTGCGTGAAGCTTTTGTCAAGTGAGCAAAATCTTTTCACATAACTACTCCCATTCTCTAAGCGACTGTCACTCTGAACCAAAAACGAAGAGCAAGTCTACATCATTGGAAGCAACATTCGCCATCAGTGTTATATCGGAGTATTTTAAATCCTAGATAGGCGCTTTAAACGAAGGGTGACACACTGCGCATAACTGGCGTAGCTATTTATTTAATTTTTGCAAATTTTTCCATTAATGGCGGGGCTGTTCCACAAAAGAGCCTTCCAAAGTTCTGCCGAGAGGTCTTTTAACACAGCGTGTACACAGAACGATTGAGAAAGCAACCAGCCGGTACGCATCTAGTCATCGTCGCATGGGACCACATTTGGTGGCTTAAGACGCGGGATTCTAACCCTGAGAGATCGCCACGGCACATCTTAATCTAGGAAATGACCCTGAGAGATTCTCACGGCGCTTCCGAACCAAAGAAGGAAACGACTCTCAGATATCTTTATCATAAGCGATCTACCGAAATAAATACCCGCTATTAGACTTTTATAATAATAATAATAATAATAATAATAATAATATTTTTGCTAGTATATCAAAAAACCTTCCTCTACCCCCCCTCCCCCAAAAAAAAGAGAAGATAATCCCTAGGGGGATGATTTAATGACAACAAAAAGATACTACACTATCTCCTCCCAAGCAGGAGCTAATGCTGAGAGGGTGGTTTAATGACAATAGAACATATACTATCCTCCCCACCAAGGAGTGGGTAATGCCTGGGAGGATTCTATCAGAAGAACATAACACATACTACACAATACCTCATTCAAAATAGAAAGTAATCACTGTTACCACAGAACAGATGCTACATTACCTTCTCCTATAAAAAAGATGATGTAATGCCTGGGAGGACGATGTCATGGTAACAGAACAGATACTACACTACTTCCTGAATTGATTATTTATAGACATTACATTAGTCTGAAATAGTAAATTAACGTGAATTGAGCATTAATGATAGTAATAGTATAGTTTCAGCTTCAGAAAGAGACCAAAATATATACTAGTTTTAGTTCTTCTTCTTTTTCTTCTTCTTTTTCTTCTTCAATTTTTTTTTACCTTCTTCTTCTTTTTTCTTCTTCTTCTTTCTTTCTTTATCTTGTTCTTTATTTTTCTCTCTTTTATTCGTTTTCTTCTTTTTTTTCTTCTTTTTATTCTCTTCTTTCTCTTCTTCTTTTTCTCTTTCTTCTTTTTTTCTTTATCTTCTTTTTTCTTCTTTTTTCTTCTTCTTCTTCTTCTTCTTCTTCTTCTTCTTCTTCTTCTTCTTCTTCTTCTTCTTCTATAGAAATTAAAATTTAAAAAAATCAAATCAAAAATAACAAAACTTGCAAAAGATAAATTTTTTTCTTATCTGAATTGTTCAGGTCGTTCAAATTATTGAGAGAATTTTTCTGAAGAGACAAAAAAACAACCCAAAAATGTTAAATAATGAATGTAATTCCCGGCGGTGTAATCCTTTTTGATGGAGCAAAATGTCTGTCAAAAACTTATGCAACTTTTTATGAGGTTTCTGGAATTAACACGTTCCTAATATTCACATGACGCTAACATTCAGTGGAAACCTATTTTATTTTTGTTACTTTACTTCACCCCAAACGAGTCACATTGCAACTGCGACGGCTACAGTGGATTTAGGGGAGGCGAGATATTTGTTCACATTACATTTACATTTCTGTTTGTTCACATTAAATTTAAATTATAGTCAGTAAAACAGGGAGAAGGGAGGGAATTTCAAAAGCTAGCAATTCGAGGAAAGAATCTATTAGAGTATTTATTTACCTCCTCTCCAGGAGGTTAGGCACAAGGCCAGTTTTATCTTACTCCCACAAGTAAGATGTGACCCAAGGTCGGGTCGGGAAAGTGGGGTTTGAAAAGCCAGCGTACGAGAAAGTGAGCACTCTGGCCATTAAAAATTGCCTGGGCATCCCCGTCGGCATTCCCGGGTAGGGGTGCCCCAGGCAGTAAGCAATAAACTTACTCCTCCCCAAACAGGGGAGGCAAAGCCTGGGAGGGTGTACCTCCTAGAACTGCACAGGACCGACCCATAGACCGGCGGAAATCAAGCCCCGAAGGCCAAGACAATACCAGTTCATGGGGTGTAGTATCCACCGGAACATATACTACACTTTGATCTTAACCAAGTAGAAAGCATTCCTGCATCTGTGGACCAGAATAATGAAAAGGTTGGGATTTAGCTGATTATCGGGTTGATCACGAGTATTTACCTCGGGGGGGGGGGGCACCAGAGTAGAAAGTGTAAAACAAACACACGGATGCAGCACTGCGGCGATGGGACAACGACTGAAGCTTAGTAGACAGTGTGGGATCTTGGGACGTAAAAGCATCAGATCAGTTAAATAATCTAAATAAGTTGACCATGTGTCATGTTGGTCTCTCGACGCTCACTCTCTCCCTGCTTTCTCGTTTTCCCCATTCTTTACCCCCTCTCGATTTCTGTCTCCCCTATTCTCTCTTCTCATTCTCTACACCCTCTCAATTCCTCTCTACACATTCCAATCACGTTTATATATAGACAAGCTTTAAAAAAACCTGGAGACTAATATGCCGTCATTCTACTATGACGAAATACAGCTTTGCTTTTTCAATATTCACTACCAGTTCACGGAGTATTTTTTTTTTTACGTTATCTCATATTTTAGCCGTGTGTCTTTTTTTTTATAATTATTATTATTATTTGTACGCACTAGGAGTTCTCACACAGATCATCATCAGTTATTGTTCACCGACAACAACCAGTGGTATTTCCTGGAGTCTGAGTGACAACAAGCCTCCCCAGATTTCCAGTATTCTTCATTTCTTTTCGCTAACGATGCGGTATCGCAACAGCCTCTTACCATTGATTTCTCGCTGGTAAGGACAATTGGTCTTCTCTGGGATTATGGTAGCAATAAGCCTCCCCAAGGTTCCAGCATTCTCTGCACTTTTCCAGTAGAGTTCTGGTTTGTGCTGTCCTTCCTCGATTTTCTCATCCTCCTCGACCCTCTACAAATATTTTGTCTGCTGTCAGCCTAGGCCGGCACCATTTAATAAATAAATAAATAGATAAATAAATAAATAAATAAATACATTTTTTAAAAATTATTTAAAAAAAAAATAATAGATTTTTTTTTAATTTTAAATTTTTTTTCCTTTTTTTCCTTTCAATTTCTTAATTTTTTCCTTTTCTCTTTCCTTATTTTGAAAATTTTTTTTTCATTCTCTTTAATTAAAAAAAAAATGGGGGGGAGTGGTGGGGTGGAGAGAGAGGGAGGAGCTTATAGTTTTTCTTGTAATTTCTGTTTCTTTGGTTCATATTTGTGTAGTAATAGCTGAGGGGTAATTTATTGGGGGGGGGGGGGGAATTATGAAGTGCTGTTTCTTGCGGTGTCTGTTCCTTGGTTCTTGTTGTGGTGTTCTTTGAGTGGTTTTGTTTTCCCCCCCCGTTGTAAATTCCCTGTGACTGGTTACCCTTTGTAGCTTCTTCTTCTTCTTCTTCTTCTTCTTCTTCTTCTTCTTCTTCTTCTTCTTCTTCTTCATCATCATCATCATCATCATCATCATCATCATCATCATCATCATCATCATCATCATCATCATAATAATAATAATAATAATAATAATAATAATAATAACAATCATTTGTTTATGTGATTGCCTTTGTATGCAACTGATGAACTTGATTTGTAAAGTTTATGATTTAATATTTTCCTCTGTGCATAATCTGCACTTTCTACTGCTTATATTTGAGAAGAAATTTGTTAAGATGCTTCAATTAATATTAAAACTAATACTTTTATATCTAAAATTGAAAAAAAAAGTCACTTGGAAAGCACCTTATGATAAATTTAAATCTAAAATTATGCCAAATGCCTTTGAAAACACTTATGAGATGCAAATATAATTTTATTAAAAATTATTCAATTTTTTTCTCTTGTCCTTCATCTTAAAATTTTCCGATAACCCAACCCTTCATCAGAGATCGAAAGTGTTTCATAACAAATGTAAAGTTATCAACTTTTTCATAATTAGTAAGGTCATTTCTTCCTGATGTTATCTATATGTCCGTCCGTAGTTGTTGTTGTTGTTATTGTTGTTGTTGTTATTATTATTATTATTATTATTATTTAATCATTTATTTATTTTTTAATTTACTTATTTATTATTTTTTATGTCTTCTTGGGCATCTCCCCTTTAACTATCTTCTCAATTCAACTGTTTAACAAATATTAAACTCTTAGTACAGTATCGATATCCAGATCAACTTCTGTTAAATATTTCATTTGATAACTCCCAAAAGTGCCCCCTCAATTTCTCTCTCCTACCACTTTCTCTGAATTCATCCAACCTTATCTTAAACTGATCCACGTTATTGCTGTTCTTAATCTGATCTGGCAACTTATTCCAAAAACATATTACTCTGTGAGCAAAAAAGATTCAACTGGTTAACAGATCTAGTTTTTGAAAACTGCCTTGACAATAACCTTCCAGATCTAGGAGAAATACTAAAAAAATGCCCATTAATTATCTTGAAAGTCTCAATCATATCACCTCTCATTCTTCTCTCCAGCAAAGTAGTCAATCCCAATGTGTCCAATCTCTCTCTGTAACTGCACTCCTTTACTTTACTTTTTAGATAGATTTTAGAAACAGCTCCTTTTATATAGAACTTTAAAAGCACGTGACTGCTAATAGTGTATTAAAATGGGAAAAAAAACTTTTTAAAGCATTTTTCAAGAAATTTAAATTTGAAATTAGACAAAATGCTTTTGAAATCACGTATAAGATGCAAATATTTTTTATTAATTTTTTTTCTTGACTTTTATCTTTAAATGAAAAAAAAAATTTTTAATAAAAAATATTTGGTTTCAAAGGCATTTTGCCTAATTAAATATTTAATATTTTTATAGTTTTGTTCCCATATATATATATATATTTAGATAGTGTAATGCTATTTCTGTATTTTTCACTTGTCAATGTTATCATATGATTACTATATCTATCTCTGAAAGTATTTTTCGTGGCCTCTATGTATACTTTTTATTCATTGTTGATATTGTTATTTGCCATTGTTAAGTTAGTATTATTAACATAAATAGCATTAATAATACTATTGCTTTTATTATCGTTAATTATTTTTATTGTGTTTATTTATCATTAGATTCTGGTAATACATACAACAATAATTAAATTTCATTGTATATTTATTGATAATTTTAGATAGTTTTTGCTCTTATGTAAATGTTTATCTATTATCATAATTTTTCTTTGTGAAATTTTGTTTTTATGTCTTTGTTATAAGTCGGATGGAACCAGATTTCGTTTTCTACTATTTTGTTTCTATTCTTCTTCTCATTAAATGTTAATTAATCATCATGTCCGCTGTTTCGTATTTTTTGCTTTTGGTGATGAGAACCTTTGATTAAATAACGCCAGAGGATTACACATTAAATATATATAATTAAAAATGGAAATGCAACATTTTATAAACGCGTACATGTTATGCTCCACGCGATTGTTTATGTCACGTAAAGCGTAAAACTATTCGGTAGAATTGCATCAGATTTAAAACAAAAATCCCTTTTAATATCGGAGGTAATACTATTAAGAATACTTACAATGATACCCAAGTAAAACATCGATAAACCTTGGCCTTCTGGCTAGGACCAAAGTGTAGTATCTTTTCTGATACTACACTTAATCTTTTTTATCTTCCGTCAGTGTATTGATTTACTCCTCTCCAGGAGTTAAGCACAAGGCCAGTTTTTTTTTATCTTACTCCCACAAGTAAGATGTGATCCAAGGTCGGGAAAGTGGGGTTTAAAAATTGCCTGGGCAGCCCCGTCGGCATTCCCCGGTAGAGGCGCCTCAGACAGTAAGCCATAAACTTACGCCCCCCCCCCCAAAGAGGGGAGGCAAAGCCTGGGAAGGTGGACCTCCCAGAACTGCACAGGACAGACCCATTGACCGGCGTAAATCAAGACCCGAAGGCCAAGACAACACCAGTATTGGGTGCAGTATCCATCGGAACAGATACTACACTTTGATCTTAGCAAAAAGATAGATCTTCCGTCAGTGTAGGATAAACCTTTCTAGGCTGAAGCAATTTTTTTATTGTTATTCTAATTCAGAATGCCCCTTTTTGGGGAGCTAAATTTCTCCCACATAAAAGACCGAACTTGTGTCTAACTTTGCTCTTGTGGGGAGGCATGTAAATAAGAACCTTATTGGGGTTCTGTACTATAAGTAGGGTTATTTACCCGCCTCTTACTGCCACAAGGTTAAACAATGAATTCAGTTTACCGTACGAGATATTCAGTTCCCCCAAATATGAGCCACTCTAGACAAATGTAACATTTGCCGTCATCGAACCAGTCGGCATTCTTCGATAGAATTGCCTCAGAAAACCGGCGATAAACAAACCGCTCACCTGAAGGATATATAATTCTTAGGATAATGGCCTCTTAGAAACGAACAGAATTATACCCTATTCCGACCCGAGGGTTGGATCCATGTGTAAGCCAAACCTTTTTTATGGAAATCGCTCCAGACAAGGCATGAAGCCACTTTATGTAAAGAACTAAAAAAATTCTACTTCAAGATCAATAACAAGCCAACGATAAGTGTTAGATAGATGGATTCCGACCAAGAAAATAGCAATTCTTCCCCCCTTGTCAGAAACATCGCTCATGGAATAAAGAACAAAATAAGGGAAGCGAGAGTTACGAGGCTGTCAAAAGTAAACCCAAAGGTTCACTTGCCAGGGTGTTACCCTGTTCCAGGTTAAGTCGGTTACTATTTTTTAAATGGCGTCTAGAGCAGATGATTACACAATGAATAATGAAGAATTAACAAATTTAAGCACGTGGGAAACACCAGCGTATACACGAGGCAAATAACCAATACCAATTAATGTTGAGTATCCGTCTTTGGCGTACCCTAATGACAGGCATTTATTCAGGTGATTGATAGTTAATACCTGGTTGGAAGAGCAACATCTTCTTGTTAACGCAGAGACACCTACAAGGACACTCACAAACGCAACTGAAGAGATACCGGAAGAAATACATCCGTTCGCTAGATAAAGAGCACACAACTGGAAGCCACGCAGATGAGGTATCGGTGAGAGCGTGACTACATTTTATGAGTAGGACTAATCCAGGAATTTTTTAGAAACGTGGAGTGTCTACAAATATTATATTAACCGGCTCGATTTTGGATCGGCAAAAAGCGGCTGGCTATCGAATTCGAGAGATCAATTTCCGTCATCTCCTGCGTAACCTCTACCGTTCTAAGAATCTCACTTACTCTACTCATTCGTCACATGCAAACAATAAATATATATCATTATATTTTTATCCATAAGTGTTAATCGAGCCTTTTAAACATAGCAGCAATATACAGCATTAATACGTAAAAACAAATAATAAATAGCTTCGATGATACATCCAAGCGAAGAAGTCTGGATATAACCTTCATCAAAACGTTGTCGAAAAATAAATAGCTACATCAAGGCAAATTAGAGTCGAAAGTGGACCATGGGTTTACTTTCTGTAACCTCGTACATCTCGATTCCCTTATTTTGTCCTTTAGTCCTCACATTTCATGAGCGATGTTTCTGACAAAGGATGAATAATTGCTGTTTTCTAGTTAGGACTCTCTCCATCTAACACTTATTCTTAGCTAGTTTTTGACCTTGAAGTAGATTTTCTTAGCTTTTTACATCAAGTGGCTTCGTGTCTTGTCTGGAGCGACTTCCATAAACAATAAAAATAAAGAAAAAAAAAACAGTCTAAATATATATTGACTTAGCAACTAAGTTCCCGCCGTTTTGGTTTTATTTTTGGATCTATTGTTTTAACATTTAAAATGAATTTTTGGTGAATTTAAAAAAATATATATTTTGAATTCCATTATATTTTATCGAGTTCATTTAATTTAATTTAATTTCTGTTCATTTTCTGATCATCTGATTGCCTCAACTTTCAAATCTATTCATTTAGATTATCGACAATTATTTTCAAAATTAGTTTTAAACTCATTATAAATTCAAAAACATATATTAAATGGAATTTTCCTGTAATAAGATGATATACACTAGAAGAGCAGTAATCAAGGAGTTTATCATGAGTTTAATACAATTCCATGAAAAATGCCAGTATACTGAAATCATATGCCATCAAAAGGGTTAAGATGAAAATTCATATACACTAAATATACTTCGATCTTTAAAGGCGTCAAAATCACTTTCGAAATCGCTGTAGTTACCAGTTTCTTTTAAATAAAATAAAATAAAAATATCTGACCCGATGTTAACGTTGTAGATGTGCACCGAAAGTGATGTTAAAACATTTAAATTAGCGAAAAGAATGTAAATTCTTGTTATAATTAAAGTGTATCGGCCAATATTACAAGTTCGTTTATTAGCAGTGTTGCCAAATAAGATTTTTAAATCCGCTAGATCGGAACCAAAAATCTCCAGAAATCCGCTAAATTTCAACTACCGTATGTAAAATACTACGAAAAATGCAACATATTTCGTGTTTTCTATACACATTTCTTATTTGAATGTTATTTAAATTGTTATTTGAATCTTTAATGTTATTTATATTTACTTTAAATTAAAAAAACAAAAAACAAAGAAGAGACGTAATTCATGAACGAGTTGTGCGTCTGACTAACCGAAAAATGTAAAGTTTAACACAAGATTTATAAAGTCGGTCTAGATTAGGGTTTATAGGGTCGAGGATATTTTAAAATGTTAATATTTTTATTGAAATGCATAACTATTACTGTTCTGGATTTATTATATATGGAAGATGGCTTAAGAAATAGTCTAATATGATGATTGGTGATGAAATGAATATAGAAAAGTCGGTTGACTTAAATCTGAAATTGCGGGTGAGTGGAGGGCAAATGAAATCCCAGATATTACAGGAAAAAATAAACGCTAGCCGCTAGATCTAAATTTTACTAGCTAGATTCTAAACGAATTCTCCAGATTTAGTGTGAAAACCGCTAAATGGGCAACACTGCTTATTAGTTCCACGTAATTTTACAGGGCAAGTGACCGTATTTTTGAAAATGTTGAATAGCACTGGATTATGTTTCGGAATTTTTTTAGATGAGGATTGATGATTTGTATTACTTAGATTATTCGGACTACTGTTCTCATCTTGAATGTTATTCTCACAACGTTTCGGTCGAGGTAACCTCCGACATTCTGTATGTGCGTCTTGTCAAACGGACAGACGATTTCTAGGTTAGAATCAGCCCTTTGTGTCCGTGTCACGTCTTCAGCGTCTCAGAAAACGAAAAAAACCCAGAAAAGAATAACAAAAAAAAAACAGGGGAAAACTACATTCATGTAGGCCGTGTCTTTTTCTAAATGTTCCTTTAAAATTTTATTTATTTATACATAGAGAAAAAAAGAATTAAACAATATATAAGAATTCAACAGTAATAATATAATGCGCCCTCCGAATTCTTTTTTTATATAGACCATCCACAAGAAACGCCGTCCACAGAAACAGCTTTCACTGCTTACAATACAGAAGCATTCTTCTCTTCCGTATCTCTAGTGAAAGCGGTATTATCTTAACATTAGTATACAGCATCTAAAGGGTTTGCATCCTTGGGATACTAATTAAACCCGCATATTATAGACTTAGAACTTTTATAAGCTGTCTTTCACCGTTGGAAAATTTACAATGTATCAATGCTGCTATATCTCAACTTCGCCAATTACAACGGCTTTTAACAAGTGAGAAGCAGAGAAAGAAAGAGAGAGAGAGAGAGAGACGTCGCAACCGATTGAGCTGTCGAGCTAAAACGTGTGAACAAGGCTCCAGCTGTTTCTGTCAATAAGGCGACTTTTGAACCTCTCCAGGTCAGTGAGTACTCCGAGTCGTTAAGACTCGAATACAGCACCCAACTCCATTGAGAACGTATCCTCTCCATCGACCATCCCAGTAGCTTCTAAAAAGTATCAGAAACAGACCCTCACCTCGCTACATTTTTATATAGTACCTTTCTGGACAGTGCAATATCATTGAACATAGAAAGTTTTCTGAGCGCAGCTCGGCAGTCAGTGAATAACTGATTCACCCCTCAGTCTACGATTGTTCTTTACCGAACGGGTTGAGGATGAGGTAGCAAAAGGTACTCCACATCAAGGTCCCACGCAGACTCTTCAAGCAAGGTTCGGAAAGTCAATCTCTCAGCACGTAGATGAAAAAATGTGCCATATGTCGCATCTGAAATATTTGGTTGGTTAATCGCTAGCATTAGGAGTTTTATACCCTCTAAAAAATGCAAACAAAGGCCAAACAGCCAAGTGTGCTGCTGCCATTGGCAACAAAATAAATAAATGATGCAAATCAAATGTGTCTTTAAAACTGTCTGCAATCACTGCAAATTGGTTATAGAAAACGTGAAAGAGTACTCTGCTCAATCTGTTAAATCCAGAGTTGCTAAACAGAGGCTGAATTCTCAAAAAGCTTTGAAATAACAAACAGGGTACTGGACAGATATAAGACCTCTATCCCAAAAATCATAAATAGACATGAGTAGATATGCTTAGCAACTTACAAAGCCAACATTTTTGCAAAGAACTTTGTTACAAATTACACTCCTTGTTATCAATGCCACCTATTTAAGAAATTTCTCCTCTATGACTGAGAATACTCTAAATCAGGGGCGGGCAACCTTTTCAGAGTGAGGGCCAGATGAGACTTTTGGAAGGAGATCGCGGGCCGGAGTGAAAAACGAAATCTCAGAATTACTATATTTTGTTTACATCAATAAATTGTACAAAAATTGCATTCAACACCCCACAAATCTGATATTTTTTTCTCAAGAGACTTCTGTATGTGATGTTATAAAAGACGCCGACGACGAGCCATTTTGGAATCATAAAAAATAATGACGAGGGAAGTAGCAAGTTGATCCAGCATTCCTTTTGACACACCTCACATAAGTTCTATGTTTCATGCCCTTTCCTCGTATCTCGTTTCCTCTTTGCCTCTCTCTTTCTCTTTTTCTATTTTTATCTCAGGCCAAGGATTTTAAATTAATAGTTAAAGAAAAATGAAATATACATGTATCATCGCTCGCTGATATTTATACATTTTTATCCCACTGTAAATCTTAATTGAAACCTACTTTTACGTCTATGTCACAAAATGATATGAGTTTTATTGGGAGGTCCGCGGGCCAGATTGCAATAATAACGCATAACAGGGTGGCGGGCCGGACGCTAAGCCTTCGCGGGCCGG
Source organism: Sepiola atlantica (assembly GCA_963556195.1). Taxonomy (NCBI): domain Eukaryota; kingdom Metazoa; phylum Mollusca; class Cephalopoda; order Sepiida; family Sepiolidae; genus Sepiola; species Sepiola atlantica. The sequence continues at coordinate 78,210,143 of OY744537.1, read as the reverse complement.
ATGTGGCCCGCGGGCCTGAGGTTGCCCGTCCCTGCTCTAAATGATGTGTCAAAATTATTAAACTCCTTGATGCCAGCAAATCAACTGATCCTGACAACATTCTAGTCATTGTGCTTAAGCGTCTACTACCGGAACTTGTCCCTATTCTTTTCACAATTATTAAACTATAGTGTAAAGGAGAAATACTTTCCATCTTGGAAAATTTCATTAGTCTATTTATAAACTCTGGAGATCCGTCGTCTTCAACTCAGTACAGTCCGATCAATCTCCTGTGCGTCATGGGTAAGTATTTTGAATCTGTGATGAATCATGAAATTGTCAATCACCTTAGCGAAAACGATCCACTTAGCGACAAGCAGTATGGATTTCGTCCGGCAAGGTCAACTTATGTTGTACTAATTGTAATATTACGTAGGATAACTACATCTACTGACGGGGCTTTGTTTCTAGACATATTAAAGGTCTTCAATAATGTCTGACACAAAAGCGTTGCTTCACAAACTTGCTAGCTATGGAATATCGAGCAATGTCTTCGCAAACACCGAATATTTTATCACTGATAACTCTATAAAATTAGTTATTGGTGGGCAGAGTTTGGGAACACATGGAATAAATGACAGCGCGCTTCAAGGATATATTCCGTGACAAACACTCTTTCGGATCTTCATTAATGATCTGTCAATTCATATCCTGAGATCATTTTGTTGACATCTACGCAGACCATGCAACTGTCTATGGCATCACTTTGAAAAGCACTAACGATCAAGATCTGACTGATTCTCTTTCTTCGGGTCTACAACATGTGGTGCACTTGATAAGTGGCTTCTCACTTTTAACATCTCTAAAACAAAGATTATCTCCTTTCATCACCAATGCTCGGATCTTTGTCTTGTTCTAGTCGAAATGAATGGCCCTATCCCTGAAGAAGCCCTTTGTTTTGATAAGCTCTTAGGACTGACTTTTATCCCATATCTAAAATGGTAGACATATATCCGGTCTGTTGCTAAGGTCGCCGGAAAAGATCATGCTATCGCCCCAGAACATACCTGCCTCCAGATGCACTGGGCTACCTATATAAGAGTCAGATAGTTCTAAGATGGAGTACTGAGGTTAAAGAGGCAGTATCTTTTATTTTCAAAGAACCTTCTTCTCACAGAAGACCTGTTTGCTAGTCTCTCTCTACTCTATTGCTATTGTTTTGGCTAAGATCAAAGTGTAGTATCTGTTCCGATGGATACTGCACCCCATAGACTGGTATCGTCTTGGCTTTCAGGGCTTGATTCCGCCGGTCTATGGGTTTTTTCTGTGCAGTTCTAGGAAGTCCACCCTCCCAGGCTTTGCCTCCCCTCTTTGGGGAGGAGTAAGTTTATTGCTTACTGCCTGAGGCGCCCCTACTGGGGAATGCCGATGGGGCTGCCCAGGCAATTTTTAATGGCCAGAGTGCTCAAATTCTCGGGCGGTGGCTTTTCAAGTCCCACTTTCCCGACCCGACCTTGGGTTACATCTTACCTTGTGGGAGTAAGATAAAACTGGTCTTGTGCCTAACCTCCTGGAGAGGAGGTAAATAAATACTCTATTGCTATTTCCCTGGAAGCTGCTCGACTGATTTGCAACGGAAAAAATAATTTTCTTTCCTTTCTCCATTTATACGTCAAGCGTCACGTGATATTTCCATGGACCGAGCTTCTTTACAATGGTTTCCCGCCAGCGGAATACATTACTGCTTCCCTTCAGATTACAACATAGTCGTCTTAAGATCCAATGTCAACAAATATTTTCCATAGACTAACCCATAAGAAATAAAACTTAATTCATACCATTGATTGTTTCGTCATCTTTCAGCTTACAATCATTTTATCTAATGTAGCTTTATTCTCGAATGGCTTTTGGCATTGATAAATGGTAACCCAGGAGTACCCCCCCCCCCTCCAAAAAAAAATAGTTAAATCAGGCATCCTTCAATTATCCTCAGACAGATGTTGAAAACAGACCTGTCAGCGAAATCACGGCGTTCCTCTCATTCAAAGAAGCAAGGAAAGAAGGTGCTGAAACACAGTTAAGCGGCTCGCAGGCTGAGGACGTATATCCAATCGCAAAGGATGATACAAAAAGACGTGCATGGAACATACCCTAACTCTACTCTTTGAAGAAAGATTTCTTCGAAGTCAAGTTGGAACCAACGCTTATGTTCCATTGAGTCGCACATCCGACAATTTCTGAAAACCGGTGCAAACCACACGCCGTGAATTCGAACCAACACTTTGATCCTGGTCCGAATGTCTAATCATGCGTCGCAACACACAACTACACACATCGACTCGTGCGAACGAAGGGAGTCACACAAGAACGATGTGGTAACTTGTGTAAAAATACTAGCTGATTTTGGTTTAGTTTGTTGGTTTTTAAGGAATATTAGCCACTTTTAGGTGTTTTTTTCTTCAAATAAATTAATTACCACTTTTAAATACTAGAACACAACACGAGGATAAGAGTCAATGGGTTGGATAGATTGTAAGTTAAATGATGAAGAATATTATGAGAGGATTGAAACTGATGAATGAATTAGACAAAATTTGATGACTCATGAGGACGATTAATGACAAGTAGTTGTTGACATTGAATTTGAAGATGACCATGTTGTAGCCTTCAAGGAAGCAGTACCGTCATACTGTATTCCACAGATACGAGGTACTTGGAAACAAACTCTGTTTATAGAAATTCCAGTTGATATTATGCACACGGAGGAAGAAAGTAACATTTTAATTGCCGTTGTTGTAAGGAGGCGAGTTCTTGCTGTGAATGTCTTACAAGGAGAAACCAAAGATTGAAGATTTAATGGCGAAAAACAATACCTAGTTTAAACGATTCATAGACCGTAGATAGGAGCAGGTACATTTTGTGTTTCTATCATTCATGGATTTTACCTCGGTTTAGCCATTCCGTGGTACGTGGCGGTATTCATTGCACCAATTTCTAAGCCTTTTGGAGAAAGGGCTGGTAGAATAATATTAACATGTTTTTATTAGGTTTATTTTTTTGTAGCTGTTTTTATTGTCTAATATTAAAATAATAATATACAAAATCAAAACTGAAATACACACACAAGCTTTTTCTCGCTTTCTCTGACTCTCTATCTATCTCTCACAATACTCACTCTTTCTTCCTCTCTTGTTCTCTCTCTCTCTCTTTCTCTCTCTCTCTCTCTCTCTCTATATATATATATATATATGTTTATCTATCTATCTATCTATCTATCTATCTATCTATCTATCAGAGACTCATATGCAAACCCTTTCTCACGCACTACCTCTCTTGCTATCTCTATCTCTCTGTCTTTCTCCCCTCTCTCTCTTTCTATTCATATCTCTTTCCTGGACTCTCTCTCTCTCTCTCTCTCTCTCTTGCACATACTTCCGCTCTCTTTCTCTTTCACACTATCTCTCACACATATACATTCACACCATTTCGCTCAAAACCCCATTTTCTATTTCTCTTATCCGTACACCCTCTCTTTACACACGCGTACTCTCCACGCCCCCTTCTATCACTTACACCCCCCACACACAACACTTTCTCTTTCTTTCTCTCTCTCTTTCTACTTTCTATCTTCCTTATACACCACACACACGCGCGCGCAGCTTATTAGACACAACACTCGAACGTCTTCGGTGTCTCCGTACAGTTGTTTATCGGGACACCCTGACCTGAGGATACTTCCCCTTAGAAGTAAACCCTGACCAAATATTCACATAACAATAACAGTATTCAGAGCTCAAATAAGGCTCATACGAGGAGAGGAATGGTGCACCTTCTCTGAATGATGCCACCACAAATAACAACACTAAGCTGGGTACTCGACCAGGCAAACCGAATTCTAATGCTGGAATCCGTCAAAACCAACCAAAGGACACAAAAGAAACCATAACATAGTTAAGTGATCCATTTGTTTGTTTGTTTCGTTTTTACGGCATATCAACCCTTTTCGGGTCATTTAATGCTGAATCCAGCAATTCTGGTAAAAACAAGACATTTTTCTTGTGCTTCAAGTTCTTATCCGCTTCAAATATTTCTTCACGTTTTCTTTGTGGGCCTTCTTTTATGGCATATCAACCCCTGAAAGTTTGTAGAAATCACACCTTCTGTTTGATTCTGTTGTAAACGCTAGCTTCTTTAATATTCAAATATTTTGCCTGGATTCATCTGGAGAAGTAGCTCTCTCAGGTCTGTTTCTTTATGATGTTTTTGTCGAGTCTGTTCTAGGTGCAAAGAAATCGTCAATGCATGACGTATGGTATAGGCCTTCTGGCATGGTATGCACATCGAAGCTGGTTCGCTTGCAAGGAGGAGTGATATTTGTGTTCCATTGAAGAAGCTTATTTCTCAATGTTTTACTTAAGCAAGGTGTGAGAAGCAGAGAAAGAAAAGAAAAGCATAGTGGTCGAGGCTCAAATGCAATCTTCCACCCCCACCACAGGAAAACATTACAATTAACCACTATTTGTTCTCTCTCTCTCTCTCTCTCTCTTCTTCTTCTTCTTCTCCTCTCTCTTCTTCTCCTCTCTCTCTTTCTTTCTTTCTTTCTTTCACACTCACACACACGCACACGCACACATACCCCCCACACCCTCCCCCCACACACACCCACCCACACACAACCGAGTGGTGTTTTCTGGGCATTTCACGAACACTTGCTGTCACTTGTTATTAACGGCAGCCACCAAGAAAGGTAGTGCGTGAGAGGGATGTGCATATGAGAGAAAGAGAGAGACAGACACACAGACATGCACACAGACAGACAGACAAACAAACATACACACAGACAGACAGACAAACATACAGACAGACAGACAGACAGACAGACACACACAGACAGACAGACAGACAGACAGACAGACAGACAGACAGACAGAGAGACAGAGAGACAGACAGACATACAGACATACACACATACATACATACACACAGACAGACATGCATACAGACAGACAGACATACAGACAGTCAGACAGACATACATACAGACAGACAGACAGACAGACAGACAGACAGACAGACAGACATACAGACATACATACAGACAGACAGACAGACAGACAGACAGCCAAAGAAAGTAAGATGATGTTTATTAATTTATAGGGAAGGTTGCGGTTAACAGCAGCAAAAAAAGACCTAGATCATTTTTGAGGATGGCTTGCTCTCTGTCGGTCTGAGGTATGGCAATGTGCAGTTAAAAGAGGTTTCCCTTCCCAGGCTTTACCTTCTCGCTTTTTGAGAAAATGAGTAGTTTATTACTAATCGCAGGGGCGCCCCTACCGGGAATGCTGACAGACTGCCCAGGTAATTTTTGTTCGGCCAGAATGCTCTTCCTCTAGGGTGCTGGCTTTTAAAATCCCACTTTCCTGGCCTTGTGTCTAATCTTCTCGCTGTGGGAGGGAAATAAATAAAAACAGAAGGAACACCATCGTCAATTTTGGGAGACCTGCTGTCACTCGGACTCTAGGGGACACCATCTGTGTTTGTGCCAGTGAATTCAAACTCGCGACGTTAACATTACGGGAGGTTGTGTGTTGTCCCATATTTTTGTGTTTTGGTAAATCAAGAACTTTTTTTTATCGAAATTTTTAAGAAGTTTGGTATACTCATTGCATTGTGTATAGTTTAAAAAATGGACGAACTGGTGGAACTTACAAAGGCATTAGTGTCTTCTCAAATGGAACAGCGGCAGACGCAAATGGAACAACAGAAGATGCAAATGGAACAACAGAAGACGCACATGGAACAACAGAAGACGAAAATGGAACAGCAGAAGACGCAAATGGAACAGCAGGAGACGCAAATAAACAACAGAAGACGCAAATGGAACAACAGAATGCGAAAATGGAACAACAGAAGACGCAAATGGAACAACAGAAGACGCAAATGGAACAACAGAAGACGCAAATGGAACAACAGAAGACGCAAATGGAACAACAGAAGACGCAAATAGAACAACAGAAGACGCAAATGGAACAACAGAATGCGAAAATGGAACAACAGAAGACGCAAATGTAACAGCAGAAGACGCAAATAGAACAACAGAAGACGCAAATGGAACAACAGAAGACGCAAATGGAACAACAGAATGCGCAAATGGAAAAACAGAAGACGCAAATGGAACAACAGAAGACGCAAATAGAACAACAGAATGCGCAAATGGAACAACAGAAGATGCAAATGGAACAACAGAATGCGCAAATGGAACAACAGAATGCGCAAATGGAACAACAGAAGACGCAAATGGAACAACAGAAGACGCAAATGGAACAACAGAAGACGCAAATGGAAAAACAGAAGACGCAAATGGAACAACAGAAGACGCAAATAGAACAACAGAAGACGCAAATAGAACAACAGAATGCGCAAATGGAACAACAGAAGATGCAAATGGAACAACAGAATGCGCAAATGGAACAACAGAATGCGCAAATGGAACAACAGAAGACGCAAATGGAACAACAGAAGACGCAAATGGAACAACAGAAGACGCAAATGGAACAACAGAAGACGCAAATAGAACAACAGAATGCGCAAATGGAACAACAGAAGATGCAAATGGAACAACAGAATGCGCAAATGGAACAACAGAAGACGCAAATGGAACAACAGAAGACGCAAATAGAACAACAGAATGCGCAAATGGAACAACAGAAGATGCAAATGGAACAACAGAATGCGCAAATGGAACAACAGAAGACGCAAATGGAACAACAGAAGATGCAAATGGAACAACAGAATGCGCAAATGGAACAACAGAAGACGCAAATGGAACAACAGAAGACGCAAATGGAACAACAGAAGACGCAAATGGAACAACAGAAGACGCAAATGGAACAACAGAATGCGAAAATGGAACAACAGAAGACGCAAATGGAACAACAGAAGACGCAAATGGAACAACAGAAGACGCAAATGGAACAACAGAAGACGCAAATGGAACAACAGAAGACGCAAATGGAACAACAGAATGCGAAAATGGAACAACAGAAGACGCAAATGGAAAAACAGAAGACGCAAATGGAACAACAGAAGACGCAAATGGAACAACAGAAGACGCAAATGGAACAACAGAAGACGCAAATGGAACAACAGAAGACGCAAATGGAACAACAGAAGACGCAAATGGAACAACAGAAGACGCAAATGGAACAACAGAAGACGCAAATGGAACAACAGAAGACGCAAATGGAACAACAGAATGCGAAAATGGAACAACAGAAGATGCAAATGGAACAACAGAATGCGCAAATGGAACAACAGAATGCGCAAATGGAACAACAGAAGACGCAAATGGAACAACAGAAGACGCAAATGGAACAACAGAAGACGCAAATGGAACAACAGAAGACGCAAATAGAACAACAGAATGCGCAAATGGAACAACAGAAGATGCAAATGGAACAACAGAATGCGCAAATGGAACAACAGAAGACGCAAATGGAACAACAGAAGACGCAAATAGAACAACAGAATGCGCAAATGGAACAACAGAAGATGCAAATGGAACAACAGAATGCGCAAATGGAACAACAGAATGCGCAAATGGAACAACAGAAGACGCAAATGGAACAACAGAAGACGCAAATGGAACAACAGAAGACGCAAATGGAACAACAGAATGCGAAAATGGAACAACAGAAGACGCAAATGGAACAACAGAAGACGCAAATGGAACAACAGAAGACGCAAATGGAACAACAGAAGACGCAAATGGAACAACAGAATGCGAAAATGGAACAACAGAAGACGCAAATGGAACAACAGAAGACGCAAATGGAACAACAGAAGACGCAAATGGAACAACAGAAGACGCAAATGGAACAACAGAATGCGAAAATGGAACAACAGAAGACGCAAATGTAACAGCAGAAGACGCAAATAGAACAACAGAAGACGCAAATGGAACAACAGAAGACGCAAATGGAACAACAGAATGCGCAAATGGAAAAACAGAAGACGCAAATGGAACAACAGAATGCGAAAATGGAACAACAGAAGACGCAAATGGAACAGCAGAAGACGCAAATAGAACAACAGAAGACGCAAATAGAACAACAGTAGAGGCAAATAGAACAACAGAAGACGCAAATGGAACCACAGAAGACGCAAATAGAACAACAGAAGACGCAAATGGAACAACAGAAGACGCAAATAGAACAACAGAATGCGCAAATGGAACAACAGAAGATGCAAATGGAACAACAGAATGCGCAAATGGAACAACAGAAGACGCAAATGGAACAACAGAAGACGCAAATGGAACAACAGAAGACGCAAATGGAACAACAGAATGCGCAAATGGAACAACAGAAGACGCAAATAGAACAACAGAATGCACAAATGGAACAACAGAAGACGCAAATAGAACAACAGAATGCGCAAATGGAACAACAGAAGACGCAAATGGAACAACAGAAGACGCAAATAGAACAACAGAAGACGCAAATAGAACAACAGTAGACGCAAATAGAACAACAGAAGACGCAAATGGAACCACAGAAGACGCAAATAGAACAACAGAATGCGCAAATGGAACAACAGAAGACGCAAATAGAACAACAGAATGCGCAAATGGAACAACAGAAGAGGCAAATGGAACAACAGAAGACGCAAATAGAACAACAGAATGCGCAAATGGAACAACAGAAGACGCAAATGGAACAACAGAAGACGCAAATAGAACAACAGAATGCGCAAATGGAACAACAGAAGACGCAAATGGAACAACAGAAGACGCAAATGGAACAACAGAAGACGCAAATAGAACAACAGAATGCGCAAATGGAACAACAGAATGCGCAAATGGAACAACAGAAGACGCAAATGGAACAACAGAAGACGCAAATGGAACAACAGAAGACGCAAATAGAACAACAGAATGCGCAAATGGAACAACAGAATGCGCAAATGGAACAGCAGAAGACGCAAATGGAACAACAGAAGACGCAAATAGAACAACAGAATGCGCAAATGGAACAACAGAATGCGCAAATGGAACAACAGAAGACGCAAATGGAACAACAGAAGACGCAAATGGAACAACAGAAGACGCAAATGGAACAACAGAATGCGCAAATGGAACAACAGAAGATGCAAATGGAACAACAGAATGCGCAAATGGAACAACAGAATGCGCAAATGGAACAACAGAAGAGGCAAATGGAACAACAGAATGCGCAAATGGAACAACAGAAGAGGCAAATGGAACAACAGAATGCGCAAATGGAACAACAGAAGACGCAAATGGAACAACAGAAGACGCAAATGTAACAACAGAAGACGCAAATGGAACAACAGAAGACGCAAATAGAACAACAGAATGCGCAAATGGAACAACAGAAGATGCAAATGGAACAACAGAATGCGCAAATGGAACAACAGAAGAGGCAAATGGAACAACAGAAGACGCAAATGGAACAACAGAAGATGCAAATGGAACAACAGAAGACGCAAATGGAACAACAGAATGCGCAAATGGAACAACAGAAGATGCAAATGGAACAACAGAATGCGCAAATGGAACAACAGAATGCGCAAATGGAACAACAGAAGAGGCAAATGGAACAACAGAATGCGCAAATGGAACAACAGAAGACGCAAATGGAACAACAGAATGCGCAAATGGAACAACAGAATGCGCAAATAGAACAACAGAAGACGCAAATGGAACAACAGAAGACGCAAATGGAACAACAGAAGACGCAAATAGAACAACAGAATGCGCAAATGGAACAACAGAATGCGCAAATGGAACAACAGAAGACGCAAATAGAACAACAGAATGCGCAAATGGAACAACAGAATGCGCAAATGGAACAACAGAAGACGCAAATAGAACAACAGAATGCGCAAATGGAACAACAGAATGCGCAAATAGAACAACAGAAGACGCAAATAGAACAACAGAATGCGCAAATGGAACAACAGAATGCGCAAATCGAACAACAGAAGACGCAAATGGAACAACAGAAGACGCAAATGGAACAACAGAATGCGCAAATGGAACAACAGAAGACGCAAATAGAACAACAGAAGACGCAAATGGAACAACAGAAGACGCAAATGGAACAACAGAAGACGCAAATAGAACAACAGAATGCGCAAATGGAACAACAGAATGCGCAAATAGAACAACAGAAGACGCAAATAAAACAACAGAATGCGCAAATGGAACAACAGAAGACGCAAATGGAACAACAGAATGCGCAAATGGAACAACAGAAGAGGCAAATGGAACAACAGAATGCGCAAATGGAACAACAGAAGACGCAAATAGAACAACAGAATGCGCAAATGGAACAACAGAAGACGCAAATAGAACAACAGAAGACGCAAATAGAACAACAGAATGCGCAAATGGAACAACAGAAGAGGCAAATGGAACAACAGAAGACGCAAATAGAACAACAGAATGCGCAAATGGAACAACAGAAGACGCAAATAGAACAACAGAAGACGCAAATAGAACAACAGAATGCGCAAATGGAACAACAGAATGCGCAAATGGAACAACAGAAGACGCAAATGGAACAACAGAAGACGCAAATGGAACAACAGAAGACGCAAATGGAACAACAGAATGCGCAAATGGAACAACAGAAGACGCAAATAGAACAACAGAATGCGCAAATGGAACAACAGAAGACGCAAATGGAACAACAGAATGCGCAAATGGAACAACAGAAGAGGCAAATGGAACAACAGAATGCGCAAATGGAACAACAGAAGACGCAAATAGAACAACAGAATGCGCAAATGGAACAACAGAAGACGCAAATAGAACAACAGAAGACGCAAATAGAACAACAGAATGCGCAAATGGAACAACAGAAGAGGCAAATTGAACAACAGAAGACGCAAATAGAACAACAGAATGCGCAAATGGAACAACAGAAGAGGCAAATGGAACAACAGAAGACGCAAATAGAACAACAGAATGCGCAAATGGAACAACAGAATGCGCAAATGGAACAACAGAAGACGCAAATAGAACAACAGAATGCGCAAATGGAACAACAGAAGACGCAAATGGAACAACAGAAGACGCAAATAGAACAACAGAATGCGCAAATGGAACAACAGAAGAGGCAAATGGAACAACAGAATGCGCAAATGGAACAACAGAAGACGCAAATAGAACAACAGAATGCGCAAATGGAACAACAGAAGAGGCAAATGGAACAACAGAAGACGCAAATAGAACAACAGAAGACGCAAATGGAACAACAGAAGACGCAAATAGAACAACAGAATGCGAAAATGGAACAACAGAAGACGCAAATAGAACAACAGAATGCGCAAATGGAACAACAGAAGACGCAAATAGAACAACAGAATGCGCAAATGGAACAACAGAAGACGCAAATAGAACAACAGAATGCGCAAATGGAACAACAGAAGACGCAAATGGAACAACAGAATGCGCAAATGGAACAACAGAAGACGCAAATAGAACAACAGAATGCGAAAATAGAACAACAGAAGACGCAAATGGAACAGCAGAATGCGCAAATGGAACAACAGAATGCGCAAATAGAACAACAGAAGACGCAAATAGAACAACAGAATGCGCAAATGGAACAACAGAAGACGCAAATAGAACAACAGAATGCGCAAATGGAACAACAGAAGACGCAAATAGAACAACAGAATGCGCAAATGGAACAACAGAAGACGCAAATGGAACAACAGAATGCGCAAATGGAACAACAGAAGACGCAAATAGAACAACAGAATGCGAAAATAGAACAACAGAAGACGCAAATGGAACAGCAGAAGACGCAAATAGAACAACAGAAGACGCAAATAGAACAACAGAAGACGCAAATAGAACAACAGAAGACGCAAATGGAACAACAGAATGCGCAAATGGAACAACAGAAGACGAAAATGAACAATAGAAGACGCAAATAGAACAACAGAATGCGCAAATGGAACAACAGAAGACGCAAATAGAACAACAGAATGCGCAAATGGAACAACAGAAGACGCAAATGGAACAACAGAATGCGCAAATGGAACAACAGAAGACGCAAATAGAACAACAGAATGCGAAAATAGAACAACAGAAGACGCAAATAGAACAGCAGAAGACGCAAATAGAACAACAGAAGACGCAAATAGAACAACAGAAGACGCAAATAGAACAACAGAAGACGCAAATGGAACAACAGAAGACGCAAATGGAACAACAGAAGACGCAAATGGAACAGCAGAAGACGCAAATGGAACAACAGAAGACGCAAATGGAACAACAGAAGACGCAAATGGAACAGCAGAAGACGCAAATGGAACAACAAAAGACGCAAATGGAACAACAAAAAACGCAAATGGAACAACAGAAGACGCAAATGGAACAACAGAAGACGCAAATGGAACAACAAAAAACGCAAATGGAACAACAGAAGACGCAAATGGAACAACAGAAGACGCAAATGGAACAATAGAAGACGCAAATGGAACAACAAAAAACGCAAATGGAACAACAGAAGACGCAAATGGAACAACAGAAGACGCAAATGGAACAACAGAAGACGCAAATGGAACAACAGAAGACGCAAATGGAACAACAAAAAACGCAAATGGAACAACAGAAGACGCAAATGGAACAACAGAAGACGCAAATGGAACAACAGAAGACGCAAATGGAACAACAGAAGACGCAAATGGAACAACAGAAGGCGCAAATGGAACAACAGAAGACGAAAATGGAACAACAGAAGACGCAAATAGAACAACAGAATGCGAAAATGGAACAACAGAAGACGCAAATAGAACAACAGAATGCGCAAATGGAACAACAGAAGAGGCAAATTGAACAACAGAAGACGCAAATAGAACAACAGAATGCGCAAATGGAACAACAGAAGAGGCAAATGGAACAACAGAAGACGCAAATAGAACAACAGAATGCGCAAATGGAACAACAGAATGCGCAAATGGAACAACAGAAGACGCAAATAGAACAACAGAATGCGCAAATGGAACAACAGAAGACGCAAATGGAACAACAGAAGACGCAAATAGAACAACAGAATGCGCAAATGGAACAACAGAAGAGGCAAATGGAACAACAGAATGCGCAAATGGAACAACAGAAGACGCAAATAGAACAACAGAATGCGCAAATGGAACAACAGAAGAGGCAAATGGAACAACAGAAGACGCAAATAGAACAACAGAAGACGCAAATGGAACAACAGAAGACGCAAATAGAACAACAGAATGCGAAAATGGAACAACAGAAGACGCAAATAGAACAACAGAAGACGCAAATGGAACAACAGAAGACGCAAATAGAACAACAGAATGCGAAAATAGAACAACAGAAGACGCAAATGGAACAGCAGAATGCGCAAATGGAACAACAGAATGCGCAAATAGAACAACAGAAGACGCAAATAGAACAACAGAATGCGCAAATGGAACAACAGAAGACGCAAATAGAACAACAGAATGCGCAAATGGAACAACAGAAGACGCAAATAGAACAACAGAATGCGCAAATGGAACAACAGAAGACGCAAATGGAACAACAGAATGCGCAAATGGAACAACAGAAGACGCAAATAGAACAACAGAATGCGAAAATAGAACAACAGAAGACGCAAATGGAACAGCAGAAGACGCAAATAGAACAACAGAAGACGCAAATAGAACAACAGAAGACGCAAATAGAACAACAGAAGACGCAAATGGAACAACAGAATGCGCAAATGGAACAACAGAAGACGAAAATGAACAATAGAAGACGCAAATAGAACAACAGAATGCGCAAATGGAACAACAGAAGACGCAAATAGAACAACAGAATGCGCAAATGGAACAACAGAAGACGCAAATGGAACAACAGAATGCGCAAATGGAACAACAGAAGACGCAAATAGAACAACAGAATGCGAAAATAGAACAACAGAAGACGCAAATAGAACAGCAGAAGACGCAAATAGAACAACAGAAGACGCAAATAGAACAACAGAAGACGCAAATAGAACAACAGAAGACGCAAATGGAACAACAGAAGACGCAAATGGAACAACAGAAGACGCAAATGGAACAGCAGAAGACGCAAATGGAACAACAGAAGACGCAAATGGAACAACAGAAGACGCAAATGGAACAGCAGAAGACGCAAATGGAACAACAAAAGACCAAATGGAACAACAAAAAACGCAAATGGAACAACAGAAGACGCAAATGGAACAACAGAAGACGCAAATGGAACAACAAAAAACGCAAATGGAACAACAGAAGACGCAAATGGAACAACAGAAGACGCAAATGGAACAATAGAAGACGCAAATGGAACAACAAAAAACGCAAATGGAACAACAGAAGACGCAAATGGAACAACAGAAGACGCAAATGGAACAACAGAAGACGCAAATGGAACAACAGAAGACGCAAATGGAACAACAAAAAACGCAAATGGAACAACAGAAGACGCAAATGGAACAACAGAAGACGCAAATGGAACAATAGAAGACGCAAATGGAACAGCAGAAGACGCAAATGGAACAACAGAAGACGCAAATGGAACAACAGAAGACGCAAATGGAACAACAGAAGACGCAAATGGAACAACAGAATGCGCAAATGGAACAACAGAAGACGAAAATGGAACAACAGAAGACGCAAATAGAACAACAGAATGCGAAAATGGAACAACAGAAGACGCAAATAGAACAACAGAATGCGCAAATGGAACAACAGAAGACGCAAATAGAACAACAGAATGCGCAAATGGAACAACAGAAGACGCAAATAGAACAACAGAATGCGCAAATGGAACAACAGAAGACGCAAATGGAACAACAGAATGCGCAAATGGAACAACAGAAGACGCAAATAGAACAACAGAATGCGAAAATAGAACAACAGAAGACGCAAATGGAACAGCAGAATGCGCAAATGGAACAACAGAATGCGCAAATGGAACAACAGAAGACGCAAATAGAACAACAGAATGCGCAAATGGAACAACAGAAGACGCAAATGGAACAACAGAAGACGAAAATGAACAATAGAAGACGCAAATGGAACAGCAGAAGACGCAAATGGAACAGCAGAAGACTCAAATGGAACAACAGAAGACGCAAATAGAACAACAGAAGACGCAAATGGAACAACAGAAGACGCAAATGGAACAACAGAAGACGCAAATGGAACAACATAATACGCAAATGGAACAACGGAAGACGCAAATGGAACAACAGAAGACGCAAATGGAACAGCAGAAGACGCAAATGGAACAGCAGAAGACGCAAATGGAACAACAGAAGACGCAAATGGAACAACAGAAAACGCAAATGGAACAGCAGAAGACGCAAATGGAACAACAGAAGACGCAAATGGAACAACAGAAAAGGCATCAAGATTGACAAGATTACAAGAAATGTTAGAATTACGGAAACAGAAAACAAACGACACGAAAGTGTCATTTGTGGCTGTTACAAAAGATAGAACGATGAGCGATCACTGGTAATGTCTCGTATGAAAGCCTCATAAAACAGTAATGACCCTAGAATTGGTGATAGAACATCGGTTGGTACAACAGAAAATACTTGTGGAGATTCTTGGAAGATGGAAAGGGCACGGTGAGTAGTGGAATCTTTAAGAGGCTGAGTGTCACTTAAAATTCAAAGGAAGCGATCGGATGTTATTAATGAGAACTCATTGGTAAACAGCTATTCCGAGACGCAAAATGAGTATCAATGGTACTCAAAACAAACTTGTTGTCACTTGTCCTTTGGTGCATACCGGCAGGTACCACGTGTTTAATTTGTTAGATAATTACAATTATTGTGCAAACAAAAAAATGAAACAGCTTAAATAAAAAAAAAGCTAAGAAATTCTTTTGGTAGGAACATGTCTTCTTTTGTTTTTAGTTTTTTATTCTGTGTTTTTCGTTCTTACCATTTTCTTTTAGCAACTGTTGGCCCATTTAACTACTTGTCAACATAAAATAAATAACTAAACAAAAATTAGCCAACGACGCCATTGTTTACAAAGCTATTAACTTCCTTCGTTTTCTGATCGAAATACTTTAATCAATCAGCGAAGAAAATAATGGCGGCTCGTTAAGCACGTAAATGCGTGGTTCTCATAACGCGCTATAATTACGCTAACAATAGATACGCGAGCGGCTTCCTTCGTTTCCGGTTCCAACTTCAACGTTTTATTTCGGCAGAAAATCTTCGTTAATTTCGCTTCTCTATCAAATCGAGCATTGTGTTTGTCTTCATTGTGAGCGCTTTGGATCTAAGCCGATAGACTTTCTTTAATTGAACTGGTACGATGCAAGAAGAAAAAATATCGCGCGTTTTTTTGTTGCTTTTTTTTTCTGTCTCCATAAAAATGAATGAAAGAAAGCCGTGAACCACGAAGATGTTTGAACATGTCGGCAAAATACACATCAGGATTTGTCCGCTCAGCAAATAGTCGCGTCTGCGCAGAAACGCCGAAAGAACAAATAGAAACAAGTAAAGCACGTGTTATCTCCCCCTGCGATCACTATTAATTGAATAATGTAAAAAAAGAGGGCTCACTTGGTGACCTCTTTATAGAAAAAAAGATTCATATAACGATCCTAGAACAATCTGCATAAATAACCATATATCATTTAGAGTGCGTAGATTTAATAATCTAAAAGTAGTTAGCGAACAGACAGACAGACAGACAGACAGACAGACATGCAGACTGACAGATAGGCAGACAGATAGACAGACAGTCAATGTTCGTCTTTTCTACGTATAGAACAAGAATTATACCCGTCTTAGGAGGGGAAAAATTAATTCTCCCAAGAGAACCGTTTTGCACCACTTTTATGCTTCTTTACGAAGATTAAACTCAAGATATGAACTTTTGTCTAGAAACTTTATTATAATTTTGATCCAGATCTATTTAATGATTTTTATTCTAGAGAAGGTAACATATTTATGGCTTAAGCATAAGGGGTCTTACAGCATTGAATTTCAGGGAATCTTGCTTCGTTAGTGTCTAATGACTATGAATCACATTCAATGCAAATCTGAAATATTTGAATGTTTAAATAGGCGGTTATGCCACTACTATGTCATCTAAACCCCTTAAAATACGCCAGAGAAACTGAATGAGTACTTGATGTCTAATACCTATTGTTAAAATTGCACAATAATCTAAAGAATCTAAATTTTCACAAAGGAATTCCACACTTTTTTAAACACCTTTTGCATCAAACTTAATTAACTTAAACATATCCTACATTTGGATCCTTTATGTCTAGCAGTTGTGTTAAAAAATAATGCATCGTGATCAGATAATTAGTTATATATATATATATATATATATATATATATATATATATATATATATATATATATATAAAGTTAAGTTAAGTTAGGTATATATATTAGGGGAGGTCGATTTTGAAACTGTAAATTATCGCACTCGAAGAAAGTTGCCAAATAATGTCAAAAGTTACCACAAGAAATATTTTTCTTCAAAATTTTGTATTTATTTGAGCATTGCAACTTTAAGATCAAATAAATCGAGATTTTTTATCACTGCCGAGATTTCACCGGCAGATGTGTCGCCTTAAATTAAACCCGGGTTTTAACAAAAAAAAGTAATACATTACTTAATAATAAATATTTTAAAGTTTATTATTATTTTTCTTAAGAAATTAAATGTACATATTCAAATTAAAAAGGAATAAAACACTATGATATTTAATGTTATATATAAATAATTATTTGTTTACATAGGCGTTTTATTTATTGGATATTTTTTATGGTATTCACCGGTTGAAAATTCATCGGGCGAATTTGACTTCCCGTGTTGATTGTCTGTTTAATTATCACACATATATATTGAATTGTCGAGCGCTGGCTTATCTAATCCCACTTTCCCGACCTTTTGTCACACCTTACCTTGTGGGAGTTAGATAAATAAAAACTAGTTCAGCCAGGGGGTTTTACCCCACCAAATAAACCGGTATCGTCCGGGCCTTTGGGTCTGGATTCACGCCGGTCTATTGGGGCTTGTCCGTCCTGTGCAGTTCTAGGAGGTGCATCTCCCAGGTTTTGCCTTCCCTCTTTGGGGAGGAGTAAGTTTATTGCTTACTGTCTGAGGCGGCCCTACCGGGGAATGCCGACGAAGCTGCCCAGGCAATTTTTAAATGGCCAGAGTGCTCACCTCTCGAGCACTGGCTTATCTAATCCCACTTTCCTGACCTTTTGTCAATCTTACCTTGTTGGGGGTAGATAAATAAAATCTAGTTCAGCCAGGGGTTTTTACCCCACCAAATAAACCGGTATCGTCCGGGCCTTTGGGTCTGGATTTACGCCCGTCTATTGGGGCTTGTCCGTCCTGTGCAATTCTAGGAGGTGCATCCTCCCAGGCTTTGCCTTTCCTCTTTGGGGAGGAGTAAGTTTATTGCTAACTGTCTGAGGCGCCCCTACAGGGGAATGCCGACGGGGCTGCCCAGTCAATTTTTTAATGGCCAGAGTGCTCACCTCTATAGCGCAGGGTTATCTAATCCCACTTTCCTGACCTTGTGTCACATCTTACCTTGTTGGAGGTAGATAAATAAAACTATTTCAGCCAGGAGTTTTTACCCCACCTAAAATATATGTATTGGAGTTGATGGGAGAATGGATAAGGACACATTGATGTATAAGGAAATTGTGGATGAAAATAGACAGAGAATTATGAAAAAAACTAAGGGACCAGAACACCATTTAACTTTTACAAAAGAAACACCATGTGAAAGTAAATATCTGACACATAGAGTTCTTCCGAATAGTGGTGCAACAGGTGCTGTTCATGCAGATCAAGTGGTGGATGTTTTGCATGAATTCCACTGTGAGAACAGTATCAAGGCTATACTTGTTGACAACACTAATACCAACACAAGTTGCGATGGTGGAATGGTTGCAATTTTAGAAAAAAACTTTTTTAAACTCTTCACACAATTGGTTGCTCTTTGCATCATAATGAACTACCTTTCAGAGCCCTTTTTAAAAACATAGATGGTTGCGCAAAGGGCCCTACAACATTCAGTAGCCCTCTGGGGAAATTATGCTCAAATGATTGATATGATTTACCCTAAATATCATTTTCCACTATTAGCAATCCTCTAGAGTCAATTTTTAAAATTGATGAAATACATGATCTTAGTTCTGACCAAAGACTCCTTTATGAATACACAGTAGGTATTTCTAGAGGTATGGTTGACTCTAGATATGCCTCCTGGAAAATTGGTCCTTTAAACCAAGCAAGATGGTTAACTTTGGCCATCAGGCTTATGTGTTTATGGACTCGTGGTGCATACCCACAAAGGCACACAACAAAACTACACTATGTAGTAAATTTTATTGTAAATGTGTATGCCACTTTTTGGTTTGAAATTAAAAGAAATAGTAAATTCCACAATCAGTAAGTGCACATTTTTAATATGACCCAGAGGATTAAGGAGAAGCCTCAGGAAATCCAAGATATCACATTTAGAAATATACAAGGTAATACATTTTGTTTACTGCCTGAAAACTTTCTATATTCCATGGTTAAATCTGAGGAGATTGAAGTAAGAGAAGAAGCTTTAAAAAGAATTTTGGCCATTAGGTAAGTAATATTTATTCATATATATCTCTGACTCAATTATTTATTCCAATTTATAGAATGATTTTTAAAGATTTTATCTAATTTCACCATAATTATTAAAGCAGTACAGATTGGAATTTTTTAATAATTCAATTAATTAATTTGTTCTTTCAGGAGTGAGGAGTCAACCAGAAAAAGATTAAAAAGAATACTACCTATTAATTTTAATGCCACACATTGGACACAATTAATAGATTTAAAATTATGCGGCATTTTTGAACCACCAATGACGGAAGATTTTACTGAATCTGAACTTCGAGAATCGTTGATGAATGGAACCAAGCTTGACTTGCCAGATTTGCCCTCACATTCTCAGAGTGTGGAACGGGCAGTTAAGTTAATAACAGAAGCTTCACAAACTGTATATGGTTTTGAAGCAAGGCATCAACACATTACAGCCAAAGTTTTGAGTCAGAAATTGAGACCAGCATTTTTGTCTAA
>OY744537.1:78165025-78187525 GCA_963556195.1 Sepiola atlantica | reverse complement strand
AACAACTAACAAAAATAAACTCAAAAACTCATCTTGTAAAGTTCCACCGAGATATTTCGGCCGTAGATACGACCATTTTCGATCAGTTAATAAACTTTATTTCAAAACGGAAAAGTTTTCAAATTTATACAGAGAATGCGATTGGAAGAAAATATCACGTTCAGAGAACAACAAAACGGGGAGAAAAAGGAATGCGAGGAATGTTATGAAAAGAGAAAGAAAAAGAAGATGAAGAAGAGGAAGAAGAAGAAAGAGATACCAATCAACCAGTGTCTTTAGAACGTCAGTTGAAGAAGACGAAACGAAGAAGAAGAGAAAGCGAGAGCAAACGTGAGAAAGGGTAACTCGACATGTTGTTGTCGAAAACTATTGAAGAAGAGACAAAAAAGAGAGAGAGAAAAAATCAGTGCTTAGATATCGCCTGCTGATTGAATTCGGGCTGAGAGCGTCAAAGGTCTACAGGATTAGTAGTAATTGGGGCAGTTAACGTCGAGAGACGAAACAAGGGAAGAGGAGGAGGCATGGGAGGAGGGGAAGGGTGGAAAAGAGAGACAAGGGTTAAAAGTTAGCCAGAGTCGTATTCATTTAGATTCATCTCGTATAAAATCGATCTAGCCGAAGCAAAAGCAATATTATAGAAACCTTGTCTTTGGGCAATGGTGTTCTTATGACATAGGATCAGACAGGATTCTGTGAGACGTCTAAGTTTGGTGTCATGAATATGTTTGATAATGATTGCCTTATGGGTATTGAAGTGGTGGCCGGAAGACATCATATGAGTGCATAGTGCATTTGAGGTATCGCCGTTTTTTATGGCACGATTATGTTCATATATTCGTTTCTTTAACGGACGTTGTGTCTCGCCGAAATATATTTTTCTACAGTCGGCGCAGGGAATAGTATAAATTCCAGCTGTAGTGGGGGATGAAAGGACTTTATTTTTGTTTTTATGCATTTGTAAAATGTTTTTGATGGTGAGTGAGGTAGCTTGGATAATTCTAAAACTATGTTGTGAAAGCGAAGAAAAGAGATGTGTGTTACGAGAGTTAGTGGGAAGGAAAACATTCCTTAATATGGATTGTGTTGTATTAGGAGATGTATTAGTATTTTTTTATCTTTTTTAGATGTATTTGAAACGCTTTCTTTTTAGCGTAAAGAATGACGTGTTTGGGATATTTTAAAGTAGTGAGAGAGGATTCTATTTTATTATATTCCTGAGAGAGATGTTCAGGGCTGCAAATACGCAGAGCTCTGAGATAAAAACCGATTATCATGCTATTTTTTATATAGTTATTATGATGTGAATAATAATGTAAGTAATCATTTTTGTTGGTTGGCTTGCGATGGACTTGAAATGAAAGGCTGTTATTGTTTTTGAGGATGAGAATGTCAAGGAAAGCTAAAGAATTGTTTTGTTCACTTTCGAAAGTGAACTTAATGGAAGGTTCGACTTTGTTGAGTGCTTGTGCTAATGTTTCTATTTTATGACTATCAGGTAGAAAGATTAAAATATCGTCAATATATCTGAAATAGGTAGCATTTTTAGGGATACGGTAAGAAAAAGGACCGATTTCGAGGAATTCTAAAAACAGACACGCTAATACGGGACTAAGGGGGTTCCCCATAGGTAAGCCGAATTTCTGTCTATAATAGTCATTGTTGTATTTAAAGAAAGTAAGAGAAGTTATGTTCCTAATGATATCTATAATGCTTTTGATTGGGAGAGAACAAGAGAAATTTATTTTGTTTAAGTGTTTGGAAAGTAGGTTGATGCATTTTTTTACGGGTATATTTGTGTATAAGGAAGTAATATCAAGGCTGTGCATAGTATGATTATGTAAAGTAATATCTTGTAATTTTTTTAGGAGATGACCTGAATTCGTTATGTGTGCGTTACTGATAGTGCCTAGTAGTGGTGATAGAATTTTTGCCAATGATTTAGCGATATTGTGGGAGACACTTCCAATACTGGAAATGATAGGACGTAGGGGCATATTATGTTTGTGGGTTTTAGGAAGACCGTAAAGTGTTGGTATGGTAGAGTGGTATGAAATAAGGGAAGTCCATCATTTTTCTCTCTCTCTTTTTTTTTCTCTTCTTCAATAGTTTTCGACAACAACATGTCGAGTTACCCTTTCTCACGTTTGCTCTCGCTTTCTCTTCTTCTTCGTTTCGTCTTCTTCAACTGACGTTCTAAAGACACTGGTTGATTGGTATCTCTTTCTTCTTCTTCCTCTTCTTCATCTTCTTTTTCTTTCTCTTTTCATAACATTCCTCGCATTCCTTTTTCTCCCCGTTTTGTTGTTCTCTGCACGTGACATTTTCTTCCAATCGCATTCTCTGTATAAATTTGAAAACTTTTCCGTTTTGAAATAAAGTTTATTAACTGATCGAAAATGGTCGTATCTACGGCCGAAATATCTCGGTGGAACTTTACAAGATGAGTTTTTGAGTTTATTTTTGTTAGTTGTTGAATTGCTTATTCTTTATTCCATTTTTATTTTTACATATTGTCTGAAACATTGTTTCTTTTTTCCCATATATATATATATATATATATATATATATATATATATATATATATATATATATATATATATATATATAATTGCTTTTCTGAGAAGGACGGAGAAGTTTATAGTCTTTATTTTTATTTAAATAGTTAAATTCTATTAGGTATACCCTGCGTAGATGGAAATCTGGTGTGACTTGTTGTAATTTAATGTCTAGTGAACATCCCCACCCCCATGTTTATTAGTGAGTAATCATTGCTTGTTAACAGTAAGTAATAATAGACAGAGGAGAGAGAGAACCAACCACACTTCCACCTCCTAGAACCTCGGGTAGGATTATTGACACTAAAATTCTGGCGAGAACTTAATGGTAAACGGGTGTTTCCATAATTCAAAATGATTTGCTATTGTTATCAAACATCTGCCCTGTTGTCAGTTAGACTCCAGAGAACATCACTGGTTATTGCCAGTGAATAATTGCGGATAACGGCTCGTGTAAGAACTACTAGTCAGTAAATGATAATTGTTATTTTTTATGTATTTATTTATTTCACTTATAGTAGTAATCATAGTGCAACTTAAGCGTAAGGGGCTACTATGATAGCGATAAATATATAGGTGGAACACTGGGTGGGGAGTTGGGCAGCAAGATGCTTGTTCACATTACATTTAAATTTGTGCATGTTGGTATGGTCAATGAAACAGGGAATACGGAAGGAATTCCAAAGGGAGGGGGTCGGAGGCGAGAAACTATATGAGTAGAAAATCTTCCGGCAGTCGGGTGCGTCGCGGGTATTTACGTTGAGACGGGTACATAATTGGTGTTATGATGATGATGATGACTATGATGATGATGACTATGATGATGCTCATAGTGATGCTTTGAAGACCGAGAACAAGGTAGAAAATAAGAAAAATAAGAAGAAGGGATAAAAACAGGAGGTGATGATGGTGGAGGAGGAGGAAGAGGAGGAGGGGGAGGAGGAGGGGGAGGATGAGAAGGATGAGGAAACGATGAAGACATTTTTTTTAAAAAGGGAGAAGAAAAAACACGGTACCGAGTTTGACGTCGTCGTCGATATAGAAACGGCAAGAGAAATCAGCAGAAAGCTGCCAGCCGGATCCGGCACGAGCACGTGCGCTGAGTTCCTTTCATTGGTACGTGACTTGGCGCACGTAGAGAGAGAGAGAACACGACCATATTGTTAGCAACCGTCGACCTGTTGACGTGTATGTCAGCGTTGGTTACTAACGTTCGGTTGTTAGCATCGGCAGGCGGAGTTCGACGATTCTTGCAACGATTCTTGACAATTAACAGAGTCGACTTCGAAATCTAGCGTGTGTTGGGGGAGGGGCACCATTCTCTTCCTTACAGCTCCTTCATCACAGAAGATAAGTTGCTAGTCATTCTTTACTCTATCGTTACTTTCATGGTAGGTGCTCGACTGGTCGTACCTGTAAAGCATTACCAGCATAAAACTCGTCTAGCTACAACCACTGTAAACAATTCTCCCCTCCTTTCTCTGTGTACCTAAAACTTAACATCTGTGAACAAAGTTTCTTTCCAAGAGCTTCCCGTATGTGGAAGACAATACAACGGAGGTTGCTTCCCAGATAACTGCAACATGGTCGTTTTCAAGTCCAATGTTAACAAATTCTTGTCAAGCCGTCTTCTTAAATAATCAAATTTAGCCCAGTTTCAACCATCGTCTTCAATCCTTCTAAGGTGTTGTCTCACCATCCACCGGACAAACCTATTAACCCTTATCCTCGAATGGCCTTTTCGCCTTGATAAGCGATGCCCCATTAGTATAATACAAAGCTATAAAAGTCTTATGGGCTAACAATACCAGTTCAATGCAATGCAATATCTTCTTTCGCTTGCTTCACAGCATCTCATTGTTAGATCACCAGCTCGGTTGAGAAAAGCCATGCTAATGTTTTGTTGTCTAACACAGCTATGCCGGCTTTGCCATTGGGTGGTCGATGTTTAAGGCATGACTCGATGATGTGGTCTACTGTGTGTTCAGAGTGACCACAGTCGCAGACAGCCGAGTCTCTGAGTCCACATCAGGAGATAAATCCAGCCTCTTCATGGCCTACCCC
Organism: Sepiola atlantica; assembly: GCA_963556195.1. Taxonomy (NCBI): domain Eukaryota; kingdom Metazoa; phylum Mollusca; class Cephalopoda; order Sepiida; family Sepiolidae; genus Sepiola; species Sepiola atlantica. The sequence goes on along the minus strand of OY744537.1, from coordinate 78,182,906 downwards.
ATAAGTACCTGCTAACAACAGCGAAACTAATGACTTTAGACCGCTTCCAGCGACCCCAGCGTCCTTTACACTGCTCTCAACGACCCCTACGCTCGCTAACAACGGCGAAACCAATGACTGTACACTGCTCTCAGCGACCCAAACGTCCGAGGCAACACGCACCCATTTTAAGACAGGCGGACCTATTCGCCAAAAACCTCACCAGCAATGCAATATAACCCACTACTACTACTACTACTACTACTACTACTACTACTACTACTACTACTACTACTACTACTAATAATAATAATAATAATAATGATAATAATCTAAGCAATTAGACCGGACGTGATAATAATCCACAAGATAGTAAAACCCTGCCAAAGCGTAGATTTCGCCGTCCCAGCAGATAAAGGGTAAAGATCATGGAGGTAGACAAATTAAGCAAATGCATGAAACCTGACAGAAAGCTGAAAGGAATATAAGATAAAATTATTGTTGTACCCATAATTGTAAGAGTACTAGGAACAGTTTCGAAAAAAAACTGAAAAAAAGAGTAATAGTAACTGAAATGAAATGGAGTATTGCCACCATACAATGCACGGCACTGATGACAACAACTGAAGCATTGAAGCAAATACTAAAGGGCTGAAACCAATCCACCTAACCTGTTAATCCCGACTTACTAGACGTAATATGAAACGGAAATAGAACAATGACTATAAAACGAGCATTACATGAATCCAAAGGAACTGAAACTACTACATATCCAATAACACTGTCAAACATCCAAACAATTACTGAGAAGAGAAGGCCCGTTTCGAGGGTAATTATTTGCGTAGATTACGAAAATGACACTAATTTTTGCATATCAGCTGTCAATATTCTTTAAAAACGTCATTGAATTTTTTACAATATTAAGTAAATTTGACACTTACACGTACAATTCAAAAGTACTTAATGTATTTTAAATATATGTTTATTTAAATTTTCAAGTAGATATATGACTTAAATACATTAAAATGCATAGAGGAACTTGTAAAAACAATCCGGATAAATTTTGTTTCATTTGTGAATGTGTAACACTAAAGGCTTATAAGCGAAAAATATCAAATTACGTGAAAAAACTTTATAAAATATATTTCGAAATCAAAGTGGGAGATGAAGAAAAGAATTGGCCACCACATATATGTTGTTCGTTTTGTTTCCTTGTTCTAACGAAATGGGCAAACATACTCACAATGGTCTGAAGGCAACTGCAAAATCACAATGAAGATTGCTATTTCTGTCTTACTAAAACACAAGGTAAATATATATTACTTTCATACTTTAAATTAAATTCTAGTTTTACCCATACTTTTATTACTCATTAGCCTTCTTAATCAAGTAAAATGTCATCCATGTGTTATTTTTATTTCAGGAATCCCGAAAAAAAAAATTAAAAAAATCTGTCGAATACTCAAATCTTAGATCAATGATCCGTCCTTTGCATCATTCTAAAAAAATTACTGTTCCACCAAGACCAAAGGATGAACATTTATTAGATTTTTCTTATTCCGAATAGTCAGAATCATCTAAGCATGATGAAGTTTACGAGGTAGAAGATTCAGAATAAGAACCAAGCTAAACAATCTCGTAAGAGATCTCAATTTAACAAAAGATAGACGCGAAGTGTTAGCTTTGCGGCTACAAGAAAAGAATTTGCTGCATAAAGATGTTCGAGTAAGAAGTTCAAATCGCCTTCTGATGAATTTGTGCATAGATTTTCTTTAGAAAATAATTTATAATGTTGTAATAACATTCTTTGATTGTTCATTGATTTGAATTTAAACTACGACCTTACTGAATGGAGACTGTTTATCGATGCATCACTTTACAGTATAAAAGCTGTACTTCTGCATAATGGAAACATCCTACAATCGATTCAAGTTGCACATTCGGTAGAATTAAGAGAGAATTACGAAAACTTGGTATTTATTCTAGAAAGAATAAAGTACGAAGAGCATAAATGGCAAATCTGTTGTAATTTAAAAGTGGTTGCAATTTTGATTGGACTTCAATTAGGCTTCAGAAAATATATCTTTTTCCTAAGCAATTGGGATAGCCGAGCCCAAAAAGAACATTACATACGTTCAGAATGGGAACCCAGAGACAGCACGCCAGGTTCCTACAACGTCATTCGAGAACCACTCGTGAAAAGAAATTCTTCCCCGTCCTTTGCATATTGAATTAGGGTTAACGAAACAATTTGTAAAGACCCTAGACAACGATAAACCTGGTTTTAAGTATATGAGAGGAAAGTTTCCCAAATTAAATGATGCAAAAGAAGAAATTCCTGTTCAACAAAGATCAAAGGATGAAAATTTATTGGACTTTTCTGATTCCGAACATGGGTACATTTTTTTGTAACCGTTACCATTTAGCGGGTGCGCACCCCCAGACTTGCACTCGCATATTCATCTAAGCAATTTTGATTGGACTTCAATTAGGCTTCAGAAAATATATCTTTTTCCTAAGCAATTGGGATAAATAAAGTACGAAAAGCATAAATGGCAAATCTGTTGTGATTTCAGCGGTTGCAATTTTGACTGGACTTCATTAAGCTTCACAAAATATATGTGCTTCTTATGCAACTGGGATAGCCGAGCCAAAAAAGAACATTACATACGTTCAGAATGGAAACTCAGAGACAGTACGCCAGCTTCCTACAATGTCATTCAAGAACCACTCATGTAAAAAGAACAAAATAATTCTCTCTCCCTTGCATATTAAATTAGGGTTAATCAAACAATTTGTAAAGTCCCTAGACAACGATGAACATGCTTTTAAGTACATAAGATGATTACGTGATGCAAAAGTAAAGGAAGGTGTTTTTGTTGGTCCACAAATTAGAAAACTAATGTTTGACGACTTTCAGTCATAGTATTAGCAAAAGCTAATACTATGACTGAACTGGAACTAGCAGCATGGGTTAGGTTCAAGAGAGTTTGCGATGGTTTCTTGGGAAAGCAAAAATCTGCGGATTATGAAGTTTTAATGGCTGATTTGATTAAATCGTATCAAAAATTGAGATGTAACATGTCGATTAAGCTTTATCCGATCTTTCTTTTTTGTTCAGAGAATTTATCAGATCTAAGCGATGAACATGGTAAACGATGTCACCAGGGCATAGCTGCAATGGAAGCTTGTTACAAGGTAAATTGGAACCCAGCTATGTTGGCAGACTTTATTTAGAATCTACAACGGAATGAGCCTGATAACACACATAAAAAGAATCCTAAGTACCGTAAAACACAACTTTCAGTAAAGATTTTTTCGTTCATGTCTTTTTTTTTTGCAATTAATGTTTTACAACGTTTTGAAACATTTTATCATGTGAAATCGTAAAAATAAATAGTTTAAATAGTATCTTTTATTTGCAAATCTAAATATTGTTTATATATATTTGAAAAATGTCATAAATAATCATTAAAGTTTTCAATTAAAATCATTTAAACAAGCCGCGCGTGCGTGGCCCCTCTCTATATGTGACTCGCTGTGGCGAGTGTAAAATGCAATAAATTTGGGTAATTTGGGGTAGTTTTGACTTCCCTTTGACCCCCTGGGGGCGCGAACCAGAATTTTCCTGAGGTCAAGGATTCTCATTTTATATTCAGAACAAGGAGGGGCGCGGAAAGTAGTGGGGATATTATTGTCACTCAAATTCGAGAGAAAGCTAAAAGTCGTTATCAGCAAGAAATTAATGGTAAGCGGCTGTTGCAACAAGACAAAGTGATTTGTAACAGTTATCGAAAGAGGTAAAGAGTTCTGGAATCTGGGGTGAGTTATTGTCACCCAGAGTCTCCAAAGAATTTCACTTAAAAAAGCGGTTAGAATCCTAAAACGTTTGGGGTGTCTGAAAAGGCGGACGAATGGTTAGCAACTGGTAGCATAATAAAAAGCATAATAAAGAGCATAATAAAGAGAAACAATAAATGATAACTTGTCTTGAGTGTTATCATCACAACGTTTCGGCTGCTGTAACCTCCGGCCTTTCTCAGGTGCATCTCTTCGTACTCAGGAATATTTCTGTCGAACTCGGGAATCTGGACGGGATTTCGAACGGAACCATTTATTTAATCCACGAGGATAGCATGCTCTCTTTCCGTCAGCCATGACTGAAGCAAAGTCTTCAGTAATTCGCAATTCTTCGCACCTTCAGATGACTATCACTTAGAACTGAATTTAACTTAGTACCATATCCACTACACCACTGGTCCTTGCGAACAGTTCTAGTATGAATTTTGGGAGATTTACTAAGCAAGCCTAGTATAGAATTTAATACAATACACTTATTCTTGTTTATTCTATGTGTAGTCTTACTACTTATCACTATACATCAGTACTTTTATTACTACATATCACTGTGTGCATATATATATATATATATATATATATATATATATATATATATATTTATATATATATATTATAGCCATATCTATCATTTATAATTAATGGTTCCCATATTGTATTGAATTCTATGCTAGGTCTGCTTAGTAAGTCATTGTCGCCCAACATATGCGCTGCTTCTTTGAGTCGTCTTACTCTCCACAGTTCTTCTCTATCTATAATGTTTATTCCAGGATAAATGCCAGTATACTGAAATCATATGCCCTTATTAGGGTTAAGATGACAATTCCCAATTTTTTACACTTTTATTGTCATTAATTAAGGGTATGACTACATATCAACTAAACCATTTCATTATAACATTACTACCTTATAAATCTCTATGCATGAGTGGATGAAGTGTGTGAGGTACGCTGAAGAAAAATTCCTATTAGTAAAATACATAGCCCTGTTGTGCTCGCATACCCTTAATGACAATAAAAGTGTAAAAATTTAAGAATTTCATCTTAACCTTATTAAAGGCATATGATTTCAGTATACTGGCATTTATTATGGAATGTCACTACTTTTGTAAAGGCCATGCCTCAATACAATGCTCATTTTAAAGGTTTTTTGGGAATTTTCTGGAAAACTAAGGTATATGGTAAACTGAAATTAAAATACCATCAACTAGACCCTAGAACCTCTATCTCTGCCAAAAATCAGCCGAATCCATCAAATAGTTGATGAGATACAGGGTGGCACATACGTACGTACACACGGATAACACAAAATGATGCCTGACCTTTCTGGATGTCTGGGTTGCCTTGACTAATGATGCTGAAATTCTATACACTTATAGAACCTATCAAATAAAAATTTTGTGCAAAGTTTTAACTAATTTGGTTTATTGGTTTTTGAGTTATGATTGATCAAAGAAATGAGATTTCTAGCATAGGCCGTTTTTGAAGTCTATTAAGGGATAGAGCGCTCTCGCGCCTCCCTTGATTCCGTTTCATAAGGGTAGAAAGAATTCAGAAATATAACTGATGATGACTCGTGTACACACTTCTAATGAGTAAATTATAACAGCAACAACAACAACAACAACGACAAAAACAACAATAATAATAATAATAATAATAATAATAAGAAGAAGAAGAGGAAGAAGAAGAAGAAGAAGAAGAAGAAGAAGAAGAAGAAGAAGAAGAAGAAGAAGAAGAAGAAGAAGAAGAAGAAGAAAGAGGTAAATGTGATTGCCGTTGTAATTGGAACGCTTGGGACCATAACGAAAAGCCACCATAAATGGCTTAAACAGATTGACAAGACAATTTCTTTTCCAATTCTGTAAAAGGCTTGCCTGTTAGGAACAGCGAAAGTGTTAAGGTACTGCTTGAATGTCTAAAGTCAAGGGAATTGACTTGATATTCACAAAAGAAAACTCCAACTAGAAACATCCAAAAGTTGAGACTACTATGAAATACTACCAATAATAACACTGGTTTACAAAAAAAAATTTGGGTTTGAGGCAAGAATGGGGATAAATGATTTGTGCTAATTTGGGTGTGCTGAATTCAAATTTATAAATAGTTTTGCTCTATCACCTCTTTTCTTTCTTTTAAATAGTCTTATTTTAGTATAAACATATAAAGACAGATAAAAAGGATAAAGAACACTGATTGATTAATATACTTGGATGACACAATTCCACAATTCATAGTACCACATACAGTCAAAAGTGTGTTTTCTTAGAAGATCTGGTGTATTTTGCCTCCGGGATGTCACGCAAGAGCATCCGGCAGAAGTCTCCCATCATGCCAGTATTCCATTTGCCTTGAGAGTTGCTCTCCATCTTCGTAATGTCTTGGTGGAATCTTTCTCCATGATCATCACTCACTGCTCCAAGGTTTGGCGGGAAGAAGTTGAGGTGGGAATGGAGAAAATGAATCTTGAGTGACATTCGGCACCCTATATCCTCGTAAGACTTTAGCAACTTCTTAACTACCAAAATCCGTCTTGATATATATATATATATATATATATATATATATATATATATATATATATATATATATATAATGTTATCACTTACATTTAGTGCATAATAACTAAAAAAAAGCCATAAGTCTCACGATATTAGAATTAGCCCTGAATGGATATACGCCTTTATGTACCATATATGCACAAAATGCACACTATGCATATCTAAAAACTAGAGGTGATGAGTAAAAACGGATTTCAAATTTGAATTCAGCACCCCTAAATTTAGTAAAAACGGGTATTTTTGTGCTTGCCTCAATTTCTTTGTAAATCAGCGTAATCAGTTAAACAGAATCACTACTGACAGATGTACTGAACAATGCGATTAAAACAAACTACATTAAAACTAAAATAGATAAAAGCTAGGAAAACAGTGAATGTAGATTTTGTGGACAAAGAGAGAAAACGGTAAATCACATAATCATGGAATGCAGCAAACTAGCCCAAAAATGAATACAAGAACAGACACAACTGCGTGGGGAAAGCAGTACATTGGGAACTATGCAAACAACTGCATTTCGAATATGCAGACAAATGGTACAGGCACAAACCGGAGACAGTACTGGAAAATGAAAACCACAAAATTCTCACTTTCCCTCTCTATCTCATTCCATAACCTTCTCCCTGTCTACCTTTTTTTCATCACTCTTTCCTTCTCTATCTCATTCTCTCCCCCTTCCCCCTCTCTCTCATTCCCTCACCATTTCCCTATCTTATTCTCTTACTCTTTTCCTCTCTATCTCATTCTCTCACCCTTTCCCTCTCTCTCCCTCTCTCTCTCATTCCCTTGCCCTTTCCCTATCTTATTCCCTTACTCTTTCCCTCTCTATCTCATTATCTGACACTTTCCCTCTTTCTCTCATTCCCTCACCCTTTTCCCTCTCTATCTTATTCCCTTACTCTTTCCCTCTCTATCTCATTATCTGACACTTTCCCTCTTTCTCTCATTCCCTCACCCTTTTCCCTCTCTATCTTATTCCCTTACTCTTTCCCTCTCTATCTCATTATCTGACACTTTCCCTCTTTCTCTCATTCCCTCACCCTTTTCCCTCTCTATCTTATTCCCTTACTCTTTCCCTCTCTATCTCATTATCTGACACTTTCCCTCTTTCTCTCATTCCCTCACCCTTTTCCCTCTCTATCTTATTCCCTTACTCTTTCCCTCTCTATCTCAATTTTCTACTCTTTTCCCTTTCTATCGCATTCCCTCACTATTCCCGTCTCTATCTAATTCCCTTCCACTTTAACTCTCTATCTCATTCTCTCCTTCGTCGTCCTCTCTTCGTTCTCGTTCATTGTCTGCTTAATCCTTTCCTTTTCCCCACATTACAGCCTTTTATTTTTCCTTTCGTTCTCCTTTCATCTTTCCCTTATTTTTTGTACACCCACTCTTTCACTCTCTAATCCACTTCTCCTTTATATTTTCCTTTTATCTCTCTCGCTCATTCTGCTCCTCCCTTTTCCCTCATTTTCTGCCACACTCTCTCCCTTTCTCATAGACTGCGTGTTTCTCATTTTTTGCTATCTTTCTTTATTTTTGCATCATATCTTTCTTTCTCGTCTAACCTTTCTCAACCTCTTTTAATCTCACCTTTTCAACGCCTATCTTATTTACCCTTTCCACCTTCTCTCTCTCTCTCTCTCTCTCTCTCTCTCTCTCTCTCTCTCTCTCTCTCTCTCTTTGTGAATATTTGTCCTGCTCAAACGCTGAAACGAATGTGACGTTGATCGGAACTAAAGATATTATTCCGCCCCATTCTAATGCATATAGTAGAATTGTTTCGGTGAGTTTCAAGTTGGCGGCCATTAGTTTTCTGTTTGTTATTTTTTTAAAGATTTTCACAGCTGCTAATAATAGAAGTCAATAGAAGAATGGGAGAAAGAACTCTCGGTAGCCATGAGTGTTAGAGGTAAATGATGAGAGTACGTCGTTGAAGATCCATTGTCACAACTTCCTTTTGATCAGCATCACCGTCGCGAGAACTGCCGGTCCACCATTTGTTCCTACCAAACCAGCCCAGACTCAAATCCCTTTTAAATGTCTCAGGGGACAACTATTAGTGACCGTTGATAATTCTTTTTGTTCTTCTTTTCCCACGTGTGTTAAGAAAGATCGGTTTGTTGGAATTGTCAATTGTTGCAGCCAGCGTAATTCATAATTGATCAATGGGCAGGCAAGGTGGTTTCAGTGGTGAATATTTCAAATAAAAAAAAAACAACAAAACTATTATAAGCATGAGTTGTCTCCTCCTGCGATCACTATTCCTTGAACAATGGAACATCCATCAATCACAACTTTTGTTCGATTTGCGTGGGACACTCATAAGTGTACTTTTATATATCTGCGAAAGAGTGTATTTGTCAGTTCTCCTGGAGGACACTAACAGTTTTCGTAGTGTCACCTGTGTTTGTCACCTGTTTGTTCCATGTGTTGGATAATCGCGTCGTCTGAGGTGTGTATGATCTCAGTATACACACCATAGTTGCCACCCTTCATCGTGATCGCCGTCTCAATCAATTCACACGCACATGAGGCTTTTTTTTAATAAATGATTTAATGGCTTTAGTATAGAGTCACAATACGGCTAAGGAGATCAGAGAAAGATAGAGATAGAGATACATATGCATTAAACGGTAGCACAGTGTATTAAGAGATTATATATATATATATATATATATATATATATTTATATATAAAGAGAGAGGATAGATAGGGACGGCTCGAGTCGCCATTTATGTTAGTTCATAGTGTTCACCCGCCCCACCTTCATTGGGGTTTTGGGGACGACCATTTTTGCCGTAGTCGTTTCATTCGACGGGCTGACAGGAAAGAGAAAGAATTCTCTCTATTAAGAAAAGAACATCAAACTCTCACCTTCCGTTTACCCGTTGAGGTCATTTCTTGTCCACTGATCCGTCAATTATTCCAACTGCTCTATAGCTAATACCCTTTAGCCGAACGAAGGCTTTCATTATGTAATGCATATCAATCTGAACTTTTACTGGATTTGGGAGAATGAACAGCTAATTAAACAAAAGACAAATCCGATTTCGGGGAAATTTGAAGAAATTTTAGCCCCGCACCTCGTAAGAAGTAACTAGCGTTTTACGGAAAAGAAATATGGCACAGTCAGTTTTCTGCTTTTATATTTAAATGGATATAGACCCTCTTCATAAGTATATTATGGAATGTGCTGAACATTTCAGAGGTCTGCAGAAAGATTTATAGAGAATATATGAGAAAGTCCTCAACGCAATTCATCAACTTTTGGTTTGAAGATTTAGCTAACTTTGAACCAAATGATAACATGGAACCTGAAGTAGTTAAATAACTTTTGTATTTAAAAGTAAATTCAAGTTATCAAGAAGAGTATATATATATATATATATATATATATATATATATATATATATAAACAATATTAGGCTACATTCAAGTGACCAAGATTTTATTCATTTTTCTGATCATCTTTTCAAAAGACAATAATTCTGTACATTTTTTACGAACCGTTTCGTTCACAGAACAATATCCAACATTAGTAAGTCAATAGCGGATCATTCACATATCGAATATTCAGAAACCAAAGAAGTTCTCTTTCAGTAAAAATAAATAGCGAGGCAGTGAAAAAGCAGCCCTCTTGTTTTATGAAGTGAAGCCATGAAAAAGACGCATAATATTGCCCAGGAGAAAACTGCCAGAATCGTTAATAGTTATAATATTGAAATTATAAGAAATTCCTTTATCAATGCTTAACATATATATTCCCCACGTCTTTCTCTCTCTCTTCCTTTCTTTCTCTCTCACTTTCTCTATCTCTCTCTCTTTATCTTTCTCTCTCTCTCTCTCTCTCTCTCTCTCTCTCTCTCTCTCTCTCTATATATATATATATATATATATATATATATATATGTATATATATATAAATCTATATATATATATATATATAAAGGTAAAAAGAAATAACACAAGCAAACATTCCGATCATTTCACGTCATAATTTATTTCTTAACGTTATGGCTGATGGGTGTAATCAGTCGACGAAAAATCATATAAATATGAAATAATAATAAATAAACAAATAAACGTGTAACTCACTATTTTCGTTCGTAGTGTATTATACGATTTCAGAGGCAAGGTAAATCTCTTTCTATTTTCTCTCTCTCTCTCTCTGTATATATATATATATATATATATATATATATATATATATATATATATATATATATATATATATATATACAATTCAATAAATAAAAACATGTGCATTTACTTTCGTATAAACAAATATCCATCCCGCCACCCCAAAACTTAAAAGTAAAAAAGAGGAATTACATAGATGGATAAGGTGGCAGTGGAAAAGCCAACATTCAACTGGACAGACCCTATTTTTTACACGCACACTCTCACTCTTCATTACTTAATATTTTTTTCAAATTTTGAATTTTGGCTTTTCCACTGCCAACTTATCCATCTATGTAATTCCTCTGATGACAAGATTTTGATCTTTGAAAAACCTTGGCTTAACATGTTTTACCGAGTACACCCTGCATTGAACAATCGAAGTTGAAATAGATTTGTCATTCGTACATGTTTACCCCTTTTCTTTCATTTATCTGTATATATCTACCTATCTATCTATCTATCTATCTATCTATCTATCTATCTATCTATCTGTATATATATATATATATATATATATATATATATATATATATATATATATATATGTGTGTGTGTGTGTGTGTATATATATTTACATTATTACGATTGTAATATAATATTTTAAAAATTATATTTTATTAATAAAAAAGTTGGAAACTGCAAAACTCATTGCACCATTATATGTCTAGATTTGCTTAATGCTGTCGGGATCGTTCGTCGTTTCTCAGTCCGGTTTGTCCGCTGTCGCCCCTACTATATGTTCTTGCGTTGGGGCTTTTCATGCGCAAGCTAACGAACAGGACAGCCTTATGCGGTATCGCTCTACTCGGTAGTGCGCAATCCCGAGTATCTGTGTATGCCGATGATGTCACCGTGCGCGTGTCGATCTTTCAATACATTATCCCGGTGACTAAGACACTTAAACGGTACAAATACAAATACAGGAGACGTAGTCAACGTCAGCAAATTCAATAACCTGGAGTTGTCTGCTTGGAGCGGCGCGACTGCGTTGCAGAGCTTTTTAACTGGTCGAATGGCCCGGTTCGGATCCGTCGCATATGGTTCGGACCGAACTTCTAGCTTGAAACTGGTTGGAGGTACAGTCGAAGGTCGAATCGTCAGTGAGGATTTTGCTTCAAAAAGGGGTTTTACTTACAGATAGAGCTGAGATGTGCATCGCTTACGCCTTTTCTTTCATCCTTAACTGATTGGCTGTACTACATCTGCCTACGAACCGCCTGGCAGCGCTTACGCGTCATCTCTTCTCACTTTTGTAGCAGGGCAAGAAGCCGCTAGTCCGTAGACAGGTCGGTACTCAACGCCTGAATGATTGGGGTTTGGAGATGCCCGACTTGGCAAGTGATTGACATGCCGAATGACTGCCATTCCTTTGCCCAACCTTGATATAGGAGTGTGCGTGGGGTCCTGAGGTTGAGAAGGCGTTTCCCAACCTCATGCCGATAATTTGGTTGAAGGCCGACGTAGACCAATGGGGAAATCGCAGTTCTTCAACGAATGGTGAGCTGCGCTCGGGTCACTGCCGGGGTCCAGTGGCCTTGCACGCTTTAGAAAAACGTTATATAGGGAGGTCGTGGCGGTGACCGCTTCGGATCCGCTTCAGAAGCGGCTGGGATGGTTGGAGGAGGAGATCCGATCTCAGTAGAGTGGGGCGCCAGGCCGGAATCATTTCAATAATTCTGAGGTTTCATTGACCGTGCGATTGGTCCGAAGTGCGCGGCCCTTTAATGACAATTTCTTCAAAGCTAAAACTAGCCTTAAACCTTGTTGCCTGCGCTGCACTAATATTGAGGAAGAAACGGCCGAGCACGCCTTCTTCAATTGCAGCAAGCTGCATGAGTTTGGGAAGTATGTCATGGAGATCGTTCCTGAGCAGTTGGTATCCCTAGATGTAACATCTGTAATGTACAATGTGATGCCTTCGTCGCCAGGGAGAAACGAATGGTGTTTCTCACGATCCTAGACGTAGCTTGGCTAGTAGTGTAGACCTCACGCTCAGACAGGGAAAAAGGGTGAATTGCCTTCTAGTTACGATCTGATTTCTCACTTTAAACATCGGCTTAAAGTCAAAATCAGATGTGATAGGAGAAGATTGCACTCTACATTATTTAAAAGGAGATTGGTACGCAAAGCTGACTTATGTGTGTTTGGACAAACCAAGTCCCTGCCTCAGCATGGTGTACGCCGTCTCTAGGTCTTATCAGACGCCATCCCAGTTACAAAATCTCTTAGCTAGTAGTAGAAATGAACCCTGCCCCCACCATTTTTCCTACTTTAAAACTGTCTTGCTTGTTTTCGGGTCTTTAAACAACCGGGAAAAAAGTGATCAGCTCAGACCTAGATAAATTTAAGAGGTTCTTACTAACCACCCCACTTTTATTTTTATTTTTCAGTAATCTCTATTGTTTTAGCACCCCCATCCCCCAACCGATGAATTCGTACATATATTTTTGTAAATAAAAAAATGTCAAACCATCGGGGGAAATGTTATGTAGATTTTACCCATAGAGTGAATGCGGTATTTTGGTGACTGAAATTAGTTTAGAGAATAGATCAAAAGGGCGCCAGCCGACAAATTTCGCTATATTGCGAAGTTTTTTTTTTTAATTTTAAAGATTAATAAATTGCTTCAGTTCGTGATTATCCGTTTCTACCTAGTCATTGTATTGCCTTCTATAAATTACCTTTATATTAGCAATATGTTTCGGTAAGTCCAATGTGTTGTTAATGCCAGTCGAGGATACGGCTAAGGAGGTTCATTTTCCCGGGTTTTACCTTCTCTCTTTGGAAAGGGGTTTAGTCTATTATTTATACATCGAGACGCACCTTTCGACGAATGCAGACCGAGCTGCTCTGGCATGTTTTGTAGGCCGGAGTGCACTTCTCATAGTGTGCTGGATTTTCAAAACCTCACCTGACCTTGTGTCTGACATCCTAGAGAGAAGATAAATAAAAACAATGTAGTAGGTTCTTCTCAGATTTTTTGTTGCACTGCAGTTATCCTGATATTATCCAACTGTTGATAGAGAAGCCTCTCTTTGCGCTGCCTAAGAGTTAGGGCTCTTGTACTATCAGTCGTAAACGGCAGCCAAACAAACTGCCAAATCTGTACCCTGGACTTGTAAGAAAAAGAGCTGCCCAGAATAATCATGTAAAACTAAGTGACCAGCAAGTATCCCAAGTTACCCAGACAAAAAGAGAGATGATGAGGCTGCATTTATTGTCTTAGTAAGGAAACAATATCAACCACTAACTGTTTTGAAGTGCCCTTGTGATAATAACTGTGTGCCTTGCTAATAGACAAAGAATGAGTGCAAACTGAGTGATAGGCAGAGCCTATCTACTCCCTTGAACCTTGGCCTTTTGGCTAAGATCAAAGTGTAGTATCTGTTCCGATGGATACTGCACCTGATAGACTGGTATTGTCTTGGCCTTCGGGGCTTGATTTACGCCGGTCTATGGGTCTGTCCTGTGCAGTTCTAGGAGGTCCACCCTCCCAGGCTTCGCCTCCCCTCTTTGGGGAGGAGTAAGCTTATTGCTTACTGCCTGAAGCGTCCCTACCGGGGAATGCCGACGGGGCTGCCCAGGCAATTTTTAAACCCCGTTTTCCCGACCCGACTTTGGGTCACATCTTACCTGTGGGAGTAAGATAAAAACTGGCCTTGTGTCTAACTCCTGGAGAGGAGTAAATAAATACTCCCTTAGCAATTGTAGATATGCAAACCTGATATTTTTTCGAGTCTCTAGCTTTAAAAAGTAGTCGACCAGGACTTAAGAGGGCTTCCTCAGTGGTTCTGTGCTAAGGCGTTGGAAGTCAGTACACAGGTTTTACATTAGAGTTTTCCTGATCTGACAAGATCTACAGGTCCATCTCACCGCTAGGGGTAATCCCGCGTCTGCGTACTATGTCAGGTATTTCGATGTCCCCGCCTGGGCAAAATAAATATCACACACATTAAGTATCTACTTAAATAAAATTTTTGTGTGGTTCTCGGAAAGATTGAATTTCCTCCTAAAAAAAACATATTCTATAGAAGTCGAAAGAAATGTTTAAAAATATTACCTTATAAATCATGGATGGACCCATGTTTTTATAGGAATAGTTTTCTTTAAGTAAGGTTTTCTACACTTAGGAACAGGTCACTCCAGGGCCGGGAGGGAATAGGAAAGCAAGTGTACAATTAAATATTAATAGATTTTCGTTAATTTGTTGTTTTTTATTTTAACTTAGATACAATTAGCACTGAGATGCTCATTGTTCATAAATAATAAATGTCAAGTTAGTAGAAAATTCTGAAGAAAGATATAGAAATACACTCCATAGAAGTAAAAAGCAACGTTTAAAAATATGAAGAAAGATATAGAAATACACTCCATAGAAGTAAAAAGCAACGTTTAAAAATATGAAGAAAGATATAGAAATACACTCCATAGAAGTAAAAAGCAACGTTTAAAAATATGAAGAAAGATATAGAAATATACTCCATAGAAGTAAAAAGCAACGTTTAAAAATATTACATTACAAGTCATGGAAGGACGCATGTTTCTCTACGAAGAGTGTTCTTTTTCACTCGCAAACTTTTGTGTGATGGGACAGATATATATTTATCTATACTAAAGTATACAAATCAATACACATTGGTCTTTATTATAAAATGGAAGATTTTAATTTATCTGATATCACGTAACAATAAGAATGTCTGATTTCTATAAATAAACTAGTAAAAAGAGTGTGACTCGTTGGGTCAGCCGTTGAGCTCGGGTTAGAGTTGGAAAATAATATTTTATACTTTAGATTATTTTCATTTAATTTGGTTTTTCAAATCTACAAATCGATAAAGTATGCGACCGGAGTGGGTCTTATTATAATTATATGTCGTCTGTAATCAAAACTATTTCACACAATTTCTGTGTTTCACTTTTCTTAGATAATTTTTATTTTTAAACGTTAATTATTAATATATATATATATATATATATATATATATATATATATATATATATATATATATATATATTATATATATATATATGAGGAATAACAGAAACAATGTTTCAGACAAAATGTAAAAATAAAAATGTAATAAAGGATAAGCAAATCAACAACTACCAAAAATAAACTCAAAAACACATATTGAATAGTTCTACCAACATATTTCGATTGTTATAATACAATCATTACCAATCGGTAGCAGAACTTTAATTAAAAACAGAAAAGTTTTCAAATTAATACAAAGAACGCAATTTGGAAAGAAAAATAGTCACGTGTAATAAACAGTAGAAAGGGAGAAAGAAAGAAATGTTAAGAAAGAAAAAGAAGAAGAAGAAGAAGAAGAAGAAGACGAAGAAGAAGAAAGAAAGAAAGAAAAAAATACCCTCCATAGAAGTAAAAAAGCAACGTTTAAAAATAACGGATAACTTTTTTAGTCCTTTTTCTTCCTCCTCCTCCTCCTTCTCCTTCTCCCGCTCCTTTTTTGTTTTATTCCTGGTTGTGATCCATTTTAAATTACCACTAATCTTCCTTGCCACTGTACTAACTTTTCCAATCGGCGTTTATAGCTAACTGTGGATTTTTTCTTTCTTCTTCTTCTTCTTCTTCTTCTTCTTCTTCTTCTTCTTCTTCTTCTTCTTCTTCTTCTTCTTCTCTCTTAACATTTCTTTCTTTATTTCTCCCTTTCTACTGTTTATTACACGTGACTATTTTTTTCCAAATTGCGTTCTTTGTATAAATTTGAAAACTTTTCTGTTTTTAATTAAAGTTCTGTTACCGATTGAGGATGACTGTATTTTAACAGTCGAAATATTTTGGTAGAACTATTCAATATGTGTTTTTGAGTTTATTTTTGCTAGTTGTTGATTCGCTTATCCTTTATTCCATTTTTATTTTTACACACACACACACACACACACACACACACACACACACACACACACACACACACATATATATATATATATATATATATATATATATATATATATATATATGAGAGATGAAAAGGGAGAAACCAAGAGATATTTTTTATATATTCATCAACTTTTCGTCTTTATTGTAAGACTTCCTCTGGATGATAATTTTAAGAAAAATGTCATGCAACTACATCGAAATATTGGGTTGACATGATGGGTTGATGAGAAAAAGTAGTAGCCGTGGCTACTGAGAGCGCTGGACAAATGTCCGGGCTGAGAGAAGTCACTGGCAGAGAGTGACATGAATGTGGACAGCAGTGAGTGAAAAAGGGGAGGTGTGGGAGTGTTAGTGAATTTGTCTTTGGGTAGGAGAGAGGGGAGGGGTGCTGAGGTTTTTGTCGTGGTGAGGTGTAGCATGGATTTTGAGGGGCTGGGGAAAGAGGGGGGACGGGGGGAACTCTGTGTCTTTGGTATGTAGGTAATATCATAATTTTGGAAAAAGATTTGAAGAAATTAAGATAATTTGAAAGTAGGCAGGGGTGGGTGGGTAAGAGTGTGAAAGAAGTAGTCGAAAGGGTGAGATGGGTGAGGGGGGAGATATTGTTGTGGTTAGGTGTGAAATATATATATATATATATATATATATATACACGTATATATTAAGTAATTGATTAATTATATATTGCTAAAATAGACCAATATATATTTCACAAGTGCTCAATACAAAGTAGAGCTTTATAAATAAATAAAATTATATAAGCATTAGTACAGCTTACGCGAATTAACCTGCGTTTCAATGCTAATGCATCTATACGGGACTGTGAGACTAACAATATATTACATTGTCCTAAAGAAATCATAAACCCCAGAAAATTGGTCAGCAAAATTAACTTCCTTCTAAGGCCGTAGTTTTTGAGGTGGCGGAGGAAAGACTTTTCAAGCATGTTATTTATTTATCCTTATCACCGATAAGCAGAAATCCCCCCTTTCTACATACCCTTATACTTTCAAAAAGCATAGCCGTTAATCACACACACATGCATAAACAGAGCCCATGTACACACTTACGCCTCACGGTACGCACAAAACTTTCTACCCACTACCTACCTTCACATGCCCAGACAATACGTATACTTGAATACACAACCGACAAGCATAGCTTAGATTAAAATACATACACTCCCATCGGCTAGAAATGGCTGTAAAATCAACTGCTTCCATATATATTTAACTGTATTTTATATATTAACATATACAGATTACAGGGAAACCATTCGCATATGTTTACTCACTACACTTCCATTTATACTTCAGACTTAATGAAGTTATAAGAGGTTTCAGGAGGACTTCATCTAAATTCGCACAGCCATTTTAATCATTTACTTCATTTTAATTTGC
>OY744537.1:78112525-78160025 GCA_963556195.1 Sepiola atlantica | reverse complement strand
AGCGTTCGTTATTTATATTTAAAATCCAATGTAGTATGTAAGAAATAGTAATAATTTAAAAAAATGAAATTATTACGTTGATTTAAGCGTAAGTAAGTATATTAAGGAAATTACCCGGTGAATTTGAGGGACGTGAGAGTAGATAATTGTTCGAGAGTGAAAATCTCTACCACCTTCTTTGTGGAATACGTAGTTGAGAGACGCAACTATTCCGGAAGAAGTGTAGGAAATTATGAAAGACGAAATTTACATTAATATTTACTGGAAACAAATATTAGTAATGGCAAGCGTTAATTAATCAAACGAAGTCATTACGAAAGGGAGAAAGTAAATGCATTCTTTTGTCATTGTGACAACTTCGGTAATCTCCGTTAATCCCCGTTTATCTCCGTGCCATGTCTAAAACAGGCACCAGTTTGTGTAAATTTGAGATCATTCTAAACCAGCGGTTGTAAAAACTTTCCCCCTTTTTCTTTTTATGAATGGGTCACCTTTTATCAAGGCCTGGAAGCCACTCGAGAATAAGGGTTAATGAGATTTTAAGTTGGACGATGAAACCACCACGTGCAGAAGATTACTTAAAAGAACTTAATTATCCAAGATGTTCAACAAGTATTTGTTTACATTGGACTTGAAGACGACCATGTTGTGGCTAGTTGAGAAGTAGCCTTGTGGTATTTTTTCCACACATGGGACGTTCTAGGAAGAAACTTTGTTCATGGAATTTCTGTTTTGCTTTCTGGTACAGAAATGAAAAAAAGGAAAGTTCATTTCTGTGGTTGTAACAAGGCGAGTTCTTGCTGTGAATGTGTTTTTCTTCGGGGATTACCATTAAAAATAATAATGAGCAATTAGAACGCCATACAATGCATTTTAGTTTTATTAACTTTTTTTTTCAATTTAATTTTCGAAGATATACTTCATCATCAGAATTTCTGAATTTCAAAATAAAGATATATAAAATACCTTTTTTTTTAGTCCTCATCTCGTTTTTCGTGTTTTGTCGGTTCGGTGTTGATGAAACGAATATGGATGAGAGTCTTTTTTGGACGGCACGTGGCGGTGCAAATTGTAATAAGAAATGTTGTCCTTGGTTAGAAAGCATTGTTTACATGGTAATATTAATTATTAAAAATCATAATAAGCAATTAAAACGCCATACAATGCATTTTAGTTTTACTAACTTTTTTTTTCAATTTAATCTTCGAAAATTAAATTGAAAAAAAAAGTTAATAAAACTAAAATGCATTGTATGGCGTTCTAATTGCTTATTATTATTTTTAATAATTAATATTATATATATATATATATATATATATATATTAATTTTAAGTAAATAATATTCAATTATTTTTACCTACATACGCCAGCGTTTAAAGCATTCGCTCTCATCAGTTTACGGAATGATAATCTCAGACAGTTGCAAGGTTCGAACCCCTGCTACAGAATCAACCTAGACTCTGCAAGCAAGCGTCATAACCATACGGCAACGAGACATTACCACGAAGGGGATCTAAGTTCTATTTATGCAAAGGGAGGCACATATAGAAATACTGACTAGAGATTCAACGAACGATGTCGGAATATGCCTTATAGCTACGTGTCAGTCTATTTTTAACTTTCCCGAACTGGGCTCAACTTCAATCTTATTAAAAGAGGGCTTATAACAATATTAATTTTAAGTAAATAATATTAAATTACTTTGACTTACATACGCCAGCGGTTCAAGCTTTCGCTCTCATCAGTGTAGGGAATGATAATCTCAGACGGTCGCAAGGTTCGAACCTCTGCTACAGAATCACCTAGAATCCGCAAGCGTATATATATATATATATATATATATATATATATATATATATATATATATATATATATATATATATATATATATATATATATATATGGGAAATGAAAAATGAAAAACCAAAAGAGATGGCTACTACTTTTTCTCATCAATCCATCATGTCAACCCAATATTTTCACGTACTTGCATGACATTTTTCTTAAAATTATCATCCTAATAAAGACGAAACGTTGATGAATATATAAAAAAAACATCCTTTTTGGTTTTTCCTTTTTTTTAATTTCCATTACCTTCATCCTTCCTTTCTCATATATATATATATATATATATATATATATATATATATATATATTGTTTATTTATCTTTTCAATCGAAACTCATCAGCATAGAAGTATGACTATTCACTACCGGTCACACGATTCGAAACCCTGGATTACAAGTATTTTTCAACCCCAATCCAACGTCGCTAATCGATCGGCCAATTCTGAATAGCTTATAAACAATGATAATTTTAACGGATTTAAAGCGGCGACACATACAGGCATTCTACTTCTATAAGGGAAGGAATGATGCATATAAAGCCAGTGACGTCACGCTGTGTTAGTACTACCATTTACAGTGCTCTACTTTTTTACGAGGAGCTTCAAATATAAACCCACACACACACACATATATACACACACACACATATATATATATATGTGTGTGTGTGTGTGTGTGTGTGTGTGTGTATTAGTCATTATTATAAAATAGAAAATGTATTTTTGGTTGGGTAAGAAGACTTTGTTACCTTGTGCATTAATAGTAAAAAAAACATCTAAACAAAACGTAAAATTCTTAACACAAAAGCTGAAGAAGAAACGCGAAGTAAAACGTTGTTTGCGCATGCGTCAGTGACGTCATCCAGTTATGGAGAAGTTTTAATAAGCGAGTTTCGCTTGGCCGGCTTAATAAAACGTCATCATCGCCGTACGTCGTCGTCGTCGTTGTCATGTAGACGTCTCCTTCCAATCGCAATTATTTCTATTCGCGCGCGCATAATTGTGTCGCAAGTTTTAAGAGGCAAAGAAAAAAAAAATAATATAACTCTTAAAAAAAAAGGAAAAGGAAAACCTTTATTGACATATGATAACAAAATCGCTACAATAATAATGGTTTATAGAAAAAAAAATTGCCATTATCAGAGCGTGAAGGAAAAATCTTCCCAAAAGAAAATTCATAAGTAGATAAGATCATGTTTGCTCTGAGGCAAGCATGAGAATATGTTTCGTTTTACTAAATTTGATATTGATAATATACATTTCCAAACAGTTTGTTATCATCACGTGTATTTGTTTTTCTATCACTTATATTGTTTTGACTATCACACACACACACACACACACACACACACACACACACATACATACATATATATATATATATATATATTTGTCGCTCCTCGTAAAATAAGTAGAGCACTCTAATGGTAGTACAAACACAGCATGACGTCGCTTGCTTTATAATGCATCATTCCTTCTTTAATAGAAGTGGAATGCCTGGACATCAAGCCGCTTTTAAATGTGTTAAATTATCATTGTTTATCGGCTATCAAAATATTGGCCACGCGGTTAGCGACGTTGGATTTGAGTTGAAAAATACTTGTAATCCAGTGTTTCGAATCGTACGACCGGTAGTGAATAGTCATATCTCTATGCTGATGAGTCTCGATTGAAAAGGGACGAAACGTATACGTACATAGATAATAAATAATAACAAATATTTATATATATATATATATATATATATATATATTATAACATTGAAAATAGAAGCCTTTATCAATGCAAGATTTTTTTTTTTTTTTTTACTTTACTATATATATACATACATACACACATATATATATATATAACATTGAAAATAGAAGCCTTTATCAATGCAAGATTATTTTATTTTATTTATTTTTTACTTTAATCGTATTAATTTCGGAATAATAATCTATCATCAGAGTTGACCAGTATTGCGTCATTTTTTTTTCATTAAAAAACACAAAAACAAAAATAAACAAACTTTTTCCTTTTGTTTCTTTGATAAAATGCCCTTGTTATGGTGTATCCACGCCGATGTCGTTGGCGGTTATGAATTCAAATTCTGGTTGTAGAACGAAGAAAGCATTGGTATGCTCGTAGTTTAAAAAATGGGTCGTTCATTTCAACGCATTGGTGGGTCAGTATTATAAAATTGAAAATAGAAGCCTTTATCAATGCAAGAGTAATTAATTATTTTTTACTATAATCTTATTAATTTCGGAATAATATTCCATCATCAGAGTTGACCAGTATTGTGTCATTTTGTTTTCATAAAAAAAGCACAAAAACAAAATTAAACAAACTTTTTTCCTTTTATTTCTTTGATAATGGCCTTCATTCAGTTTCGAGAGACAATGGATACCTCCTGTAAAGGTGGTTGTGCATGCACTTGTAAAGCAAGGGTGGCGCAATTACCAACCATACGGTTCCTGAGTCGCCACTGTCTGATTTGAGTGGAAAGGAAAAGTTGTGATGAACAAAACGCGATCCGAACGAACGTTAAAAAGCAAATGACATGAATTTCTACTCTCTTTTTTTTTCATTTTGGGCGCCAAGACAGACAATATAAGCCCAATATAATCAAGCTGATCAGAAGCTGGCTCGTCGATAAGCAACTCAAACTTCCTGACCCCTATAAAAGAACGAAGAGAGTATGCATCTAGCTATTTTTCACCAGACAGCCTTGGGGCAACACACAAGAAGACAATCCACTCTATCTCGGCCTTTTTGAGCTAGGACACAAAAACGGACACTGCAGAAGTACGTACAAGCTTGTCCTTCATCGCGCACACGTATCTACACACACACAAACACACACACCGTACCACATTGCCACTTAGCACATACACAGTCTATGACTCACACACACAGTAGCAGAACGAAGAACCTTATTCACACTCACCTTACCACGAAAGCGCATTAACAAATGTAGCCATACACATGTTTAGTGATGTGTGGTCGATAAAGTTCTCTGAAACCAGGCTTGGGTCTTTCGATTAGTATAGCAGGATGCGAAATCTTTCTGTCACACGTAGTCTACACATCACCATTAAAATACCCAGAGAATAAATGTTCAACAACACTCGTAAAGGTATTACATTAGCATTGCTTTTGTTTTTAAAATATTTTGTAAATAATATTTTCGTAAAAATTATTTCATTTACAAATATTACATTTTTTATTTAATTAAATATTTTTAATTCATAAAACCCCTAGAATTTTACGTGTTTATTATTAAAATAGAACAATTTTCCCAACAAATAGTGAAAACAAATCCCTGATTTTTGATAAGTTTATGTTTTCTCATATAATTGTAAAAGGGAAGGGAAAAACTGACGGCATAGTCAGTTGCTATGATGATCAACCTATTATTAATTGCTTGTCACATTTATTTCGACTTTTTTAAAACTTTGATATTCTCCCAGTACATTTGACCAGCCGCGAGAAGAGGCATCGTGTGGGTATTGCTGTGTATACTTCGAGTTTTAAAGTTGTATGATCAGTTTACCAATTGGCGAGGACTTTGAAGATACTAGGTCAAGGGTTGCTGGTTTCTGACCCTGACGAATTTTGGTTGCACTCGAAACATGCTGAACAATTAAGTTTTCTTTTTCTTTTCATTTTTGCTGAGGAAGGGGAATCTTGCTGAATGCCAGATATTCACCCTAAGCGATAGTCTTTTTAGGATTTTAAACCTCCCTTTAAGAGCAATTGCCTCGTCGCGTGTGCCTTTTTAGGCTACCATTTTGTGAAAATGCAAATAAACAAACTTGACAATAATAGGGGTTATCTCTTTTTTTGTTCATTTCCCTAACGTTTTGTTTTTGCTGAGAATTGGGCATCCTGTCGGATTACAGACATTTACTCGCTATTTCAGAGACTCCAAGCAAAAGATCTGTTTAGGATTTACACCGTCACTTTAAGCGCAATTGTCTTGGATCTCTCTTGCACTTGGTTCACTAAATATATTCGCCAGGTAGTTTTGAAATTTTTTTTCATGAGGCCGGATAGGCTGGACTAAAGAAGAACCCAGGAACCATGACTAGAGGACTAGCAAATTAATGAGCATGCACCACGAACTACAGCCAAAAGACGATACGGACGGACTCTACATGAAAAGAAATGAAGAGGGAAGTGATTGGAAAGTATAGAAGATTGTGGAAGACACACAACAGAGTTAGAGAAATACATATGCAAGAACACGGAATGGCTAATTACCGCAGCAATAGACACCGTCCCAACAACAATTCTGAGAGCATCGAAAGCAACAAGAAAAGAAAAGTGGGAATAAAAACAACTACATGGATGCTTTATAAGACTGACAAGAGAAGAAACAAACGGAAATAGCTGGGCATGGCTAAGAAAAGACACTTGAACAGAAAAACATTCATTTTACTGACGGCTGCACCGAACAATGCGATTAGGACAAACTACATTAAATCTAAAATAGACAAAACCCAGGAAAACAGTAAATGCAGACTGCGTGGACAAAGAGACGAAACAATAAATCATATAAGTGAATGCAGCAAACTAGCCAAAAACGAATACAAGAACAGACATGACTGTGTGGAGAAAGCAGTACACTAGGAACTGTGCAAACGATTGCATTTCGAACACGCAGACAAATGGTACAAATATAAATCAGTGACATACGGAAAAACGAAAAATACAAAATCTTTTTGGATATGTATGTACAAAAACATAAACTCATACAAGCAAGGAGACCAGATGTCATAATAATCGACAAGAAGGAAAAAGCCTGCCAAATGGACGACTTTGCTGTTCCAGCAGACTACAGGGTAAAGATCAAGGAGACGGAAAAACGAATCAAATAAACGGACTTGCAAGAGAACTGAAAAGAATATGGAGTATGAAGTAAGTCAATATAATACAAATTATCGTAGGAGCACTAGGAACAGTCCCTAAAAACCTGGAGAAAAGACTGGGAGAAATTGGAATCAAAGGGATCACTGAGACCATACAAAGGACGACAATGATCAAAACAGCTGCAATCTTTAAGAGAATGATCGATACTGAAAAAACCCGCATTAGCTACGAATGGTAACAAGTCACACTGACGTTACAATAGGAAGAAAACAACACCACAGGAAGAAAACAACCGCACGAACAAAAACTGCAAGAAACATCATAAGCTTCCCCCCCCCCCCCCAAAAAAAAGGCACTGGCCTGGGTTGATACCATACAAATAAGTCGTAGAGGACAAAGAACGATGAGAAGACCGAAGAAGGACAGCCCCAACCAGACCTCCACTTAAAGAGTGCAGAGAGTGATGAGACCTTGAGGAGGCTTATTGCCACCCAAATCCCAGAGAAGACCAATGGTCTTTACCAGCGAGAAATCAATGGTAAGAGGCTGTTGCGATACCGCAAGGTCATTTGAGGTGGTGATCGATAAGAGATGGAGAGTACTGGAAATCTGGGGAGGTTTGTTGTCACTCAGACTCCAGGTAACACCACCGGTTGTTGTCGGTGAGCAATCACTGACGATGACTTGTATAAGTTCTAGTGAACAAAAATAATAGAAATAATAATAATAATAGTAGTAGTAGTAGTAATAATAATAATAATAATAATAATAATAATAATAATAATAATAATAATAATAATAATAATAATAATAATAATAATAATAATAATAATAATAATAATAATAATAATAATAATAATAATAATAATAATAATAATAATAATAATAATAATAATAATAATAATAATAATAATAATAATAATAATAATAATAATAATAATAATAATAATAATAATAATAATAATAATAATAATAATAATAATAATAATAATAATAATAATAATAATAATAATAATAATAATAATAATAATAATAATAATAATAATAATAATAATAATAATAATAATAATAATAATAATAATAATAATAATAATAATAATAATAATAATAATAATAATAATAATAATAATAATAATAATAATAATAATAATAATAATAATAATAATAATAATAATAATAATAATAATAATAATAATAATAATAATAATAATAATAATAATAATAATAATAATAATAATAATAATAATAATAATAATAATAATAATAATAATAATAATAATAATAATAATAATAATAATAATAATAATAATAATAATAATAATAATAATAATAATAATAATAATAATAATAATAATAATAATAATAATAATAATAATAATAATAATAATAATAATAATAATAATAATAATAATAATAATAATAATAATAATAATAATAATAATAATAATAATAATAATAATAATAATAATAATAATAATAATAATAATAATAATAATAATAATAATAATAATAATAATAATAATAATAATAATAATAATAATAATAATAATAATAATAATAATAATAATAATAATAATAATAATAATAATAATAATAATAATAATAATAATAATAATAATAATAATAATAATAATAATAATAATAATAATAATAATAATAATAATAATAATAATAATAATAATAATAATAATAATAATAATAATAATAATAATAATAATAATAATAATAATAATAATAATAATAATAATAATAATAATAATAATAATAATAATAATAATAATAATAATAATAATAATAATAATAATAATAATAATAATAATAATAATAATAATAATAATAATAATAATAATAATAATAATAATAATAATAATAATAATAATAATAATAATAATAATAATAATAATAATAATAATAATAATAATAATAATAATAATAATAATAATAATAATAATAATAATAATAATAATAATAATAATAATAATAATAATAATAATAATAATAATAATAATAATAATAATAATAATAATAATAATAATAATAATAATAATAATAATAATAATAATAATAATAATAATAATAATAATAATAATAATAATAATAATAATAATAATAATAATAATAATAATAATAATAATAATAATAATAATAATAATAATAATAATAATAATAATAATAATAATAATAATAATAATAATAATAATAATAATAATAATAATAATAATAATAATAATAATAATAATAATAATAATAATAATAATAATAATAATAATAATAATAATAATAATAATAATAATAATAATAATAATAATAATAATAATAATAATAATAATAATAATAATAATAATAATAATAATAATAATAATAATAATAATAATAATAATAATAATAATAATAATAATAATAATAATAATAATAATAATAATAATAATAATAATAATAATAATAATAATAATAATAATAATAATAATAATAATAATAATAATAATAATAATAATAATAATAATAATAATAATAATAATAATAATAATAATAATAATAATAATAATAATAATAATAATAATAATAATAATAATAATAATAATAATAATAATAATAATAATAATAATAATAATAATAATAATAATAATAATAATAATAATAATAATAATAATAATAATAATAATAATAATAATAATAATAATAATAATAATAATAATAATAATAATAATAATAATAATAATAATAATAATAATAATAATAATAATAATAATAATAATAATAATAATAATAATAATAATAATAATCAAGATACCAGACAGGATTATTAATCTCATCCAGAAAGCAATGGAAACATGGAGACTAAAACTGACAGCCGGAGGACAATACCTGTCTGAGATAAAAATACAGAGAGGCATTTTTCAAGGAGACTCCCTATCACCACTACTGTTTATAATAGCCATGATGCCACTCAAGTACATACTCAGAAAGTGTGATGCCGGATACAGGTTTACGGATACAGAACAAAGAATAAACCACCTGATGTACATGGATGACCTTAAACTGTTTGCAAAAAACAAAGAAGAACTGGAAAAGCTGATAAACACAACCAGGATATTCAGCCAGGATATCCAAATTGAGTTTGGAATAGAAAAATGTGCACTGCTAGAGATCAAAAAAATAAAACTGGAGACGACAGAAGGTATAGAACTCCCCAACCAAGAGGAGATGAGGGCGCTAGGAGAACATGATAGCTACAAATACCTGGGAGTTCTGGAAGCAGACACAATCAAATATACAGAAATGAAAGAGAAGATTGGAAAAGAATATCTACGAAGAACAAGGAAACTCTTAGAAACTAAACTATATAGCAGAAACCTAGTAAAAGGGATAAACACATGGGCTGTATCACTAATAAGATACTCTGGACCATTCATAGGCTGGACCAAAGAAGAACTCAGGCACCTTGACCAAAGAACAAGAAAACTAATGACTATGCACAATGCTTTGCACCCAAAAGACGACACGGACAGACTCTACGTGAAAAGAAATGAAGGAGGTAGAGGACTGGTAAGTATAGAAGACTGTGTGGAAGACACCAAAAAAGAGCTGGAGAAATATGTAACCAGAACACGGAAAGACTGATCACCACAGCAAGAGACACCAGCCCAACAAACAACCCCGGAAGTACTGAACCCAGAAACAAAAAGACAAGAAAGAAAAAGTGGGAAGAAAAACAACTACATGGACGCTTTACAAGACTCACAAGCGATGAAGCCAATGAAAACAGCTGGGCATGGCTAAGAAAAGGACACCTGAACAGAGAAACGGAATCTCTGCTGACGGCCGCACAGAACAATGCGATTAGGACAAACTTTATTAAAGCAAAGATAGATAAAACCCAGGAAAACAGCAAATGCCGACTGTGTGGCCAAAGAGACGAAACGATAAATCATATAATAAGTGAATGCAGCAAGCTAGCACAAAGGGAATACAAGAACAGACATGACAGCATGGGGAAAGAAGTACACCGGGAAATGTGCAAACAACTGAATTTCGAATATGCAAAAAAACGGTACACACACAAACCAGAAACTGTACTAGAAAACGAAAAACACAAAATCATATGGGATATGAATGTACAAACAGACAAACCCATAACAGCAAGGAGACCGGATATGATAATAATCAACAAGAAAGAAAAATCCTGCAAAATCGTGGACTTTGCCGTCCCAGCAGACCACAGAGTGAAAATCAAAGAGACGGAAAAGAGAAGCAAATATACTGAACTTGCCAGAGAATTGAAAGGAATATGGAACATGAAGAAAGTCAGTATAACACCAATAATCATAGGAGCACTAGGAACAGTCCCCAAAAACATGGAGAAAAGACTGGGAGAAATAGGAATCAAAGGGATAACTGAGACCATACAAAGGACAGTAATGATCAAAACAGCTACAATCCTGAGAAATGTCCTCGAATGCGGAAACCAACCCACATAAGCAACGAATGGAGAACAAACACATGGAAGCACAAGACAGCAGAACCGGGGAAAATACAACCGCACGAGAGAGACGCAAGCATAGGCTGACGCCACAAAATTATGGACAGAGGGTCGAGGAGGGAAAGCGCAAACCAGACCTCCACTGGAAGAGCGCGGACAGCTCTGGGACCTTGGGAAGGCTTGTTGCCACTCGGGCCCCAGAGGGGACCAATGGCCCTTATCAGCGGGAAATCGTTGGTAGGTGGCTGTTGCGATTACCGCAAGGTCATCAGCGGTGATGAACGAAAAGAGGTGGAGCATACTGGAGGCCTGAGGAGACTTGTTGTCACTCGGACTCCAGGGAATACCACAGGTTGTCGGCAGTGGGTGACCACTGACGATGACCAGTGTGATAACTCCTAGTGAGTAAATAATAATAATAATAATAATAAACAACAACAGAATCCTTTAAGCATGGATAATTGAATGCTTAAGAATATCGAAGATATCCAACAAGTGTATTAATATTATTAAGAAAGAAATTGGACCATGAAGACTGGAACTAACAGCTGGAGGACAACACCTGACGGAGATAAGAATAAAGAAAGGCGTCTTCCAAGAGGTCTCTATCACCACTACCGCTTTTCATAGCCATGATGACACTCAACTACAAACTTAGGAAATGTGATGTCAGATAAAGGTTTACACAGAACAAAGAATACACCACTACATGTATATGGACGAGCTGAAGCTAAAAAATAACTGGAATAGCTGATAAGCACAACGAGAATATTCAGCCAGTACGTTCAAATGGAATTCGGAATGTGCACTTTTAGAGATGAAAGGCGGAAACCTGGGACATCGGGGGCATGGAACAGCCCAAACAAGAGGAGACCAGGACGCTTAGTGAATATGATACCTACAAATATTTAGGAGTTCTGCAAGCACACACCATCAAATCTACAGAAATGAACGAGAAGATTAGAAAAGAAAACTCTGAGAATAACAAGAAAACTCTGAGAACAATAAAACTCTGAGAAACAAAACTATATAGTAAAAATCTAGTTAAAGGAATACACACCTGGGCAGTATAGTATCACTAATAAGATACCATGGACCATTCATTTAAGAAGAACTTAGGTATATTGACCAGAAGACGAGAAAACTAATGACAATGCACAACGTACTACAACCGAAAGATGATAATTACCGACTATACGTAAAAAAGAACGACTGGGGGAGAAGAGTGGTAAGTAGATAAGACTATGCGGAGACGCAAAAAGACCTGGAAAATACATAACTCAAAATACAGAAAAACTGATCACCGCAGTGAGATACACCGTCAAAATGAATAATACAGGGAACAGCGACACAATAAACAAAGAGACAAGTCAAGAAAAGTGGGGAAAGAGACAGCTACACGGACGATTTATTACAATGACAAGATAAGAGAATCACACACACTTGGACATAGCGAAGAAAAGGACACTTGAAAAGAAAAAACGGAATCGCTACTGACAGCTGCACAGAATAATGCGATTACAACTAACTACATCAAAGCTAAAATAGATAAAACACAGAAAAAACAGTAAATGCAGCCTCTGTGGACAAAGAGATGAAACGCTAAATCACATAATAAATGAATGCAGTAAACTAGCCCCAAAAAATGCAACAAGAGGTACGATTGCGTGGGGAATGCAGTACACTGAGAACTATGCAAACAACTGCATTTTTAACTTGAAGACAAATGGTACAGACATAAACCGGAGACAGTACTGGAAAACGAAAATCACAAAATCCTCTGTGACATGGAGGTACAGACAGATAAATTCATCCAAGCAAGGAGACCGTGCGTCATAATAATAAACAAGAGGGAAAATAACTGACGAATTGTTGATTTTGCCGTCCAAGAAGACAACAGGGTAAAGATCAAAGAGACGGAAAAACGAAACAAATATACGAAGCTTGCGAAAGCACTGAAGGGAATATGGAACATGAAGAAAGTCAATATAATAACATTAATTGTAGGAGCACTAGGGACAGTCCCGAAAAAACTGAAAAAAAAGACTGGGAAAAATTGGAATCAAGGGAAGACGCGATGATGAAAACAGCTGAAATCTTAAGGGAAATCCTCGAATGCGGAAACCAACCAAGTTAAACTACAAACACTAACCAACCACATGGAAGTTGTAAAATAAACATACAAGACATACAGCGTGAACCTGAGGGAATTAAAACTGCAATAAACCTCATAAACTGTTACCCCCCCCTAAAAAATAAAGTGATGGCATCGGTCTCGGTTGATACTACACAAATTGGTCATGAAGGGTTAAGAAGAATGGATTGTCGAGGAGGAAGAGCACTAACCAGAACTCCACTGGATGAGTACGCATAGTACTGGGACCTTTAGTTGGCTTATTGCCATCGAAATACCAGAGAAGATGGTCGTTGCCAACGAGAAATCAATGGTAAGCGGACTTTGCGATAACGCAAGCTCATTTGCAATGGTTATCTAAAGAGGTTAAGAGTACTGAACATCTTGGAAGACTTGTTGTCACTCAGACTCCAGGGAACACCACCGGTTATTTTCAATGAGTAATCACATATGATGACCTGCGTGAAAAGTCCTAGTGAGTACATAATATTAATGATAACTGTAATAAAAACAACAATAACAACAATAATAATAATACCACCACATAATAATAATAATAATAATTTTTTTTATTATTATTTATTTATTTATTTATTTTTTCTAAATGGTGCCGGCCTAGGCTGACACCAGACAAAATATTTGTAGAGGGTCGAGGAGGATGAGAAGACCGAGGAGGGACAGCACAAACCAGACCATCACTGGAAAAGTGCAGAGAATGCTGGGACCTTGGGGAGGCTTATTGCCACTCAAATCCCAGAGACGACCAATTGTCCTTACCAGCGAGAAATAAATGGTAAGAGGCTGTTGCCATACCGCATCGTTATCGAAAAGAGGTGAAGAATACTGGAAATCTGGGGAGGCTTGTTGTCACTCAGACTCCAGGAAATACCACTGGTTGTTGTCGGTGAGCAATCACTGACGATGATCTGTGTGAGAACTCCTAGTGAGTACAAATAATAATAATAATAATAATAATAATAATAATAATAATAATAATACTAATAATAATAATAATAATAATATGTGTGTCTAAGTTTTAAAACATATTTTATTAAAAGTTGCAATGAGATTATCGATTAAAATAAGAAATACCCCAAAAGCTTAATAAATAAATACACAAATAAATACATAACTATATAGATAAATGAATAAATATATTTCTTGTGTGCACTTGATAGGTCAATCAAGAATTATCGAAATGTATTTGTCTTTCTCGATATGTCACTGATTTGATTTCAAAAGATTTTGCTTTTTTTTGTTCGTTCGACATTTTCTAATCGATTTTAAATATCAATATGTTATTCTCATTCACTTTCGTTCAATCGCTTAAATGATACTTGTACACGTTTTCTTTATACAAAAATCAATTCAAATATATCGATCATTCGCTCTGCCTTTTTATATAGCGATCGATTAAAACGTACTATTATTTATTCGTTCTCTTAATATGCCAATCAATATTTATTTATTTTTTTACATAACTATTTGTTTTTTTTTTCTTTTTACGGCATATCAACCATTTTCGGGTTATCTACAGTGCCTTCTAAAAGACACCAAAACTGTATTTCTTATAAAAAGACTATAGACTAAAAAGTCATAAAAATAACTTTTGTATTTCTGCATTATTACATCATTTTTTATTACGCCATCTTTCTATACAAATCTTGTTTTAGTTTTACCGCCATCTTGTGTTGTAATTCCTATTTACTTGCCCCCTTACGAGAGCAATGTTAGACACAGGGTCGCTTTTTAATGTAGGGGAAATCCAGCTCCCTAAAACGGGCACTCTAAATTGGAAGAAAAATAAAAATGTTCTCAGTGTAGAAGGATTTCGCGTTCACTGACCAAGGACAGAATGTACAAGTGTAGCATCAGAACAGATACTGAACTTCGTTCCTAGCCCAAAAGCCAAAGTTTTGCATTTATTCTTATGGCAAAGTTTCACTTCCTGATTTTTCTTGTGAGGTTTCTTAAAAGATGAAGTTTTCAAAAGTAAACCACAAAAAATTGATCAATTCAAGTCATGTGAAAGTGTGAAACTGTAGAATTGGGGGAGTGGGTGTCGAATCGCCATTTTGTAAAAAAGGTTGCTTAATCGGTATCCCTACTACTGGCCTTGTTTGCTATACAGAAAAGTGTTACCAAGTTTTAGCTAAAAGGACAAATCAGTTTTATTCTAACCGATCCATTTATTAATCACTAAATTAAGTGAGAAGATTCAATTGCAAAAGAATAATAAAAAAAATTGTAATGAAATAAATGTTACAAGAATAACTTCGGAAATCTGTTAAAATATGATACAATAAATTATGAGCCATTTTCAGAAATGTGGGGCAAGTAGGGTAGATTTGGTTGAATAAAATATATCTTTAATGTTGTGTTCGTGGTGTATATGTTTTATCGAGACTAATTTTGAATGTTGTCTTTTTATATTTATATCTATAGCTGGCTTTACAAACTCACTTTTCCCTGATTGAAAAACTTTAACCCTAACTCAGCGGGTGACCTAACGGGTCACTTTTGTTTCTAGTAAAATATAGACTTAAGTAAGGGACGCTGAAAGAGGCATCCGTAGATGTGATGAATAAGAAATAAAAATAGAAAGACAATAAAACAAAACCCGATGAGTGTCAAGAAGAAACCGGAAAACAAACGAAAAAAAAAAACTGCGAAAAGACAAGCATTACACACTGAGGATATACGTATTTGTCATTGTAACAGTCACTGCTGATGTAGTATTATTCGACTGGGCTACTATTCAGGAGATATTGATAAACGTGCAGCTTGTAGACGTTTATAAAACAGTTAACTCCCGCGTCTGATCGTTGGAGGATTACCCCTAACTTGAACAGCGGAGGTGCGAGGAAACCTGATTCTGGCGTACAGCATCAACGGGAATTTAAATCTACCTCTCGAGGAGGTTGTCATCTCGGCGGAAAGTCGCCATCTCGACGGGAGACCACACAAAAGATGTACAACCGTCGCTTTCGTCTCAATAGTAGAAAGACAGCATTCGCTGTCCATGTTTTTGTTCCGTGGAACAGTATACCAGAGGAGGTCGTGATGATGCCTATCATATCCAGGCAAACATTCTGACGGTATATAGATGTACACATTTTCTAACTGTCATTTTACACGGCTTGTTGCACTTTGTTGTTTCGTTGGCAATACATTTGATTTGATTTGATACACGATCAGAGGTCATGAGTGTACGCCCTCCGTCAAAGAATGACGGAATAATTAACTCTCGCCAGTGTTCGCACCAACATTCATATTCATATAAAATAAGGTTTCAATCGGTGAATTAAAAAAATAATAAGGCAGAAAGAAAACGTCTCTAACTGGGAAGTTTAAAAATAGAAAAAAAACGTATACATCGGTATAAAAAGCAGAAATTAAAAGAAAAAAAGAAAGAAAAGGTTTCATTATGGAAATCAATTTACTTTCTCGATTCTTCTGAATACTTTCAAAATTTATTGTAAAAATATTTTGACTTAGAGTATAAATGTAAAATGACCTTTCTTGGCCTTTTGGCTAAGATCAAAGTGTAGTATCTGTTCCGATAGATACTACACCCCATAGACTGGTATTGTCTTGGCCTTCGGGGCTTGATTTACGCCGGTCTATGGGTCGGTCGTGTGCAGTTCTAGGAGGCCCATCCTCCCAGGCTTTATCTCCCCTCTTTGGGGAAGAGTAAGTTTATTGCTTACTGCTTGAGGCGCCCCTACCGGGGAATGCCAACGGGGCTGTCCAGGCAATTTTTAATGGCCAGAGTGCTCACTTTCTCGGGCGCTGGCTTTTCAAACCCCACTTTCCCGACCCGACCTTGGGGTCACATCTTACTTGTAGGAGTAAGATAAAACTGACCTTGTGCCTAACCTCCTGGAAAGGAGTAAATAAATACTCACCCATAGTAAATATAGGTAAAGTCGAAATACAGTCATTTCACAATCAGGGGTTTTGATCGCTCCTGGAGGAGGAACCACTCCATGGTTTCCGACACCTTATTTGTAACTGCCATTCAGGGTTTTTTTTGCCATATCGCGACGCTAGGCACTGTGGCTTGGCGACGCTATTTACCCATAGCAAAGTGTCCAATAACACCGCGCCTGCTATTCCCAAATAGTCACCCATCTGGTACTGACCAGACTTAACGTCGCTTAACTTCGGCGATCTAACGGGAACCAGTGCGTCAACGTGATACACGCTGCATATAGGCATTTAAAAACTCCAAATACTGCAACTATTGAAATCAGCTCAATGGTTAATAATTAATATCAAACAGAGCTATTATAAAGTATGGTAGAATAAACAAAATTAGTTCCAAGAATAAAAATACAGCAAATGTTTGGCGTACGATCGTTTCTAAAACGATATGGAATATTTTATTTTATATATTACTTAAGATGATTCTAAAAAATCTTCCTCGGCGCCTCTCATATGTTGTGTTTGAATTATTGGAACTGATATAAATAATGCGCTACTTTTTTTATAGCAACTGTTATATCCTAAATTACATAGGACATACTAAATTAAGAATACGCCGAGTTGTTTGCGTTTAACAGGGATTCGGTAGGAAGTAGAGACGTTGACTCTTCACTGCCGTCCAGATATCACTGCCCCTCTTATATACGTACTTTCGTATATAGTCAATACCTGATTACTTCCCTTTATGTTAGTTTCGTATTTATGCCAAATCATGACCTTTACAACAGCAACTTACTTTATATATATATATATATATATATATATATATATATATATATATACGTAGATTATTTGTTATTGTTTTTGTTTATTGGTGATAGAAACCGGTGTCTTTACGGTGCGTTCCTATTTTTCGCTGGCCTGAGCGTTTTGTTTTTATTATTTAAGAATATGCAAATAGGCGCATTTTTCCTTTTTTAATTCGCTCTCAATCAGACGAGTCATCAATTGTATATATAGATTTTTAAAATTAATTAATTAATTTATAAACCATTTTATTGTATACAGATTTTTATAATTAATTTACAAATTAATTTTTGCGTGCACAAAAGTTAGACATGGACGCGCGTTTCTGGATATAAACTGGCATCAGTATGCCTCACCGGGCAGGGATCGAACCTTCGGTGTTAATAGTCGTATATATATATATATATATATATATATATATATATATATATATATATATATAATATGTCGCTATATATATATATATATATATATATATAATATGTCGCTATTTATTGTAGAGTGGAAAATAATGGCCTTCCGTAACTACGAAACGCCCGAATTTCAAGCCATACTTGTACGGACCGATAGACAGATGTGGAGGATATCCATTGCTTACCAATTATATTATTATCTCCTTTTAACTAGGCAACATACATAACTTACTGATTTGCTTAAATGTAATTTAAGTTGTGAAACCCTATAGACTTCATTGTATTCACAGAAGACTAAAATTGAAATTCCATTGATGTGCAAGTCGACAGAATAATGGTTTAACCGTTTCTTCCTAGTTGGATATTTTTTCCGGTTCCTTCTAAATTGTTGTAGAAATTAAGGGGAAAAAGTTTTATGGCAGGATTTTCGGTCATTTGTAAAAAAAGCCACGCCATAAATACAAAAATTATATATATATATATATATATAAATCTTTACAGGATGTATCTACAGGAGACAAGCACTACTCATAAACTGGACTTACCGATACACATAAAAATACGAACAAATACCTTAATCAACCCATATCCACACTACTTTTCAAGAGCAATAATTATAACTTTCCCAAAAATATTTCTCCAGTCATTAAGAGGGTAATACCCTCATTTCACATTATTATTACTCCCATAAGTCCCCACCATTTCTCGATCAAATACTAATCCTCCATGTCTCCCAAACAGGTCCAATCTTGCCGACCCAATCGTTATTCTTATCTCTAAACCAGTTGTATTAAGCATACCGATTTTATCACCCCCATAAGCTTTCAGTATACTTTAGTTAATAATGTTAATTCCCGAATACGAATCATTCAAAAACGCTGCTGAGTTACTGCCCTTAGACCGTCCGGATGATATCTTTATTTAAATTCCTTTGGGATTGATTTAAAGTCCTTTAATCCAGGATTTAAACTTGAATTTAATTAATGTTGTTCCTTTTAACCTTTTTATCTCTTCATAAGTATAATCCTTAAACCCATTTTATCTCCCTAATTCTCTTAGAAGACACATCATAAAACCCCAAAACAGTAACGGCCAAATATACAATACTCAGAATATTGGTTCACGGGATTTATATAGAAATATTTTTTTATTTTTTTTATTTATTTTTTATATCTCTTTAAATCTTCCTCGATTTAAATTTCAGTTGTTACATTTTACTTTTTTCAAACCTTATTAAACCTTCCTTACACTAAATTTAAACAAAAATACATAATACTCTAAGCAAATAACGCGCCCAAACGAGAGTGACACGTGACTTCACATTTCCGAAACAGATGACAACAGAAGCTGAAGAGATCAGGATGGCTAAGTCCTTCTGTGCTTGAAACCGACGGTACGAATGTTGTACTAATTTTTCTGTACCAAAATATTGACTGCAAATCAGTGGCGATTTGTGATCGGAGTTCGCATCTGCCGACCATTGAGAACTAGCTTCCTGCACTGAAGATTGCGTTAGCATGAAACATCGATATCTGTAGGTAATAAATAATTAATATATATATATATATATATATATATATATATATATATATATACGTTATGAATTTGTTATTGTTTTACTGGCGATAGTAACAGCGTTTGTATTTTTTTCAACTTCCAGTCATGAATAAGATTGCATTAAGTCGCCTTTACTAGGACGTATTTTTATTTATTTATGTATTCTATTAATTTTTTACACACATAAATGTCATCTATGGACACGTGTTTCTGGCTATCTATCGTCATTAGCATGGCTAACTTTGACAATGATCGAACCTACGATTACATTGTCTGTAGACTGAGGTTCAACCTCTGGACTACGACGCCTTGCCTGGAAATATGTACGATTATTTATCGCCTAAATATTAAGTTATTCTAGGTCCTTGCGGATACACCTGAACAACGTCGGAATTTACATCGGCCGAAACGTAGTGAGAATTGCACCCAAAGTAAGAACAGTAGTTCGAATCGTTTTCAGGGGATTTTAAACTACTCTGTTTACATTCAAGTTTAACTACTCTGTTTACATTCAAGTTTAACTACTCTGTTTACATTCAAGTTTAACTACTCTGTTTACATTCAAGTTTAACAACTCTGTTTACATTAAAGTTTAACTACTCTGTTTACATTCAAGTTTAACTACTTTTTTTACATTCAAGTTTAACAACTCTGTTTACATTCAAGTTTAACTACTCTGTTTACATTCAAGTTTAACTACTTTGTTTACATTCAAGTTTAACTACTCTGTTTACATTCAAGTTTAACTACTCTGTTTACATTCAAGTTTAACAACTCTGTTTACATTAAAGTTTAACTACTCTGTTTACATTCAAGTTTAACTACTTTTTTTACATTCAAGTTTAACAACTCTGTTTACATTCAAGTTTAACTACTCTGTTTACATTCAAGTTTAACTACTCTGTTTACATTCAAGTTTAACTACTCTGTTTACATTCAAGTTTAACTACTCTGTTTACATTCAAGTTTAACAACTCTGTTTACATTCAAGTTTAACTACTCTGTTTACATTCAAGTTTAACTACTCTGTTTACATTTAAGTTTAACAACTCTGTTTACATTTTCAATTTTCTAATCACTGAATTCGCCATGATTGAAATTTTCTATTTTAATTAATAAAAAAATGATTCTTCATCGTCTAATTTAAAATGAATCAATCAAAGTCGTTTTCATAATTTTTGATGTATAAACTTTATTCTTTTTAGATTTAATTCTAATTACACCTTAAAATAGGTTGTCTCGATTCCCTCAAAGAGACATGATGCTATTGCTCGGGTTCCAGCTGAGCTGTTCGGTTCAATAAGGATCAATTGAAAGAGCTCATCCATGCGGATCCGCGAGAATCCACTAGGGAATTTGTTCGTCATTGACCACGTAGTGGAACGTCGAATGGAGATTACATTAAGGGTCAATTTATTAAAAAATAGTTGATGACAAAATAAGCATTAAAATAAATAAAAACAAAAGGAGACAAGATCAAATCGTGTTTGGCACCTCTGTGATTGGCCCTACTTGAAGAATATAAAAACAACGAGATCACGAATTTTGGTATATTTCGCGAAAAAAATAATAAAAGAAATTTCATATGGATTGCGAATAATCCTAATTTTCTGCCCTATTGATGGAAGGGTTTTCAGAGAGTTAGGGTCAAACCAGTGCTTTTCTAAGTTTATCAGTACTTTAACCAAACATAAATCAGTAAATTTTTGGAGAAAGAAAAACTAATGGGTGTAATTTTAGGTATTTGCAAACAAGTGTGATGGTATGGGGATTTTTATCTCACCGCGGAGAGGGGAAAAAGGAGTTTTCCCGTGATCACCAATACTTGAATAATGTAATGTACCATTGATTAAAACGCTTGTTGGATTTTTGAAAAATGTCAATGTAATTAAAGATATTGCAGAAAAAAATCAATCTTATAGTAGGATATTTTCAACTCCTCTCCTCCTCGGAGTGAACCAAAAGTTCGCCTTGTGCCACCAGTACTTTAATCGTGTCTACCAACATAAAGTCAAAGTTTTGGTGAATTTTGAGCAGGAACTGTTACGCAACGAGGGGAGCGAACTTTAAGGGAGAGAATGATTGGCAGGTTAAAGTTCAAAAAGCGAAAAGAAAAAAAAAAGAAATTTTGCTAAATACGGTTAAACGTACGATCGTTTCCGAGACGTTTAGGAATTGTTTTTATTTACTTATTTTTGACATTAATTCCAATGCGTCTCTTCTCTCTCTCTCTCTCTCTCTCTCTCTCTCTCTCTCTCTATATATATATATATATATATATATATATATATATATATATATATATATATATATATATATATATATAATAAATATTTGTTATTGTTTATTATCTATGTACGTATACGTTTCGTCCTTTTTCAATCGGGACTCATCAGCATAGAGATATGACTATTCACTACCGGTCATGCGATTCGAAACCCCGGAACTCAAGTATTTTTCAACTCCAGTCCGACGTCGCTAATCGCTGGGCCAATTGTAAACAGCGAATAAACTATGATAATTTTAACACTTTAACGGCGGCTTTGACGTCGAGGCATTCTACTTCTATTAAGGGAAGGAATGATGCATTATAAGCAAGTGACGTCATGCTGTGTTAATACTACCAATTACAGTGCTCTACTTTCAAGGAGCGACATATATACATATATATATATATATATATATATATATATATATATATATATATATATATATATATATATATATATATATATATACTAGACTCGTAGGGTTTAGTACATCAAGTAAATTTTGTTACATTATTCAAATAAGTAAAGAAAAATCAATTGAATAAAATTTTGTTGTTATTAAACCATAATAAATTATTTTGGTTAGTAATAATAATCTGTTGACTTAATTAAACTTTCAAATGTATTTAAACAATTAAATATTACTACATCATTAAGTTTGTTTATGAATACCAGAACGGTGTTCGTTGGCCGTGTACTTAGCTAGTAGCAATATTATCAATAATCTAGATGTCTGTTTAAATCTCATTCGAGTTGTAAATGCCCTGAGGATATTTGTACAAGGGGACCACAATTGACATGTTTATCGATATTTAAATTGGAAAAATGATTGTTTGACCTTTTCAGACATGCTGGATACTTTTCTTGTCTTTCTTGCAAGCCCTATTTGAAATGTAAAAAAAAAAAGCGAACATAATTTTATCGCAGGATTTGTATTTTATTACCGCAAACATGTTTATTGACTTCCTTGTTTATTATCTATTATCGATGTTGGAGTTGTTATTGATGATAATTGGAAGGTTTTGGCCTTGTTCTGATTTCGACAAAGGTTTATGGTTTTTTTCCCCCTTTTTATTCAATTCAACTCCGATGTTTGCAGGTATACAACGTTAATAATTGTAAATTTCGTTTTCTTATTCGTAACTATACTACCCATGACCCGTTGGTTCAGTATTTGGTATATGTAACAGTAACATGAATGTAATACATTTTGAAACTATTTCATTTTAATGAAAAAATACTTGAGGCTATCCAACAATTAGAATTACGTACGAAAGGAGTTACAACATTTTGAAATGCATGTAGCAGTTACCTCCTCCTTTCAAAACATAACTACACCAGTTTGCCGGTAGGTGGCGCTTTATCACCAACAGGTGGCGCTGTAAAGCGACACCAGAGTTATCTGCCCTTCGGACTATAAAACCCGGAGCCAAACGGAAAATCTCTCTCTTTTTCACCGACCAGCATCGGAGAACAACGTTGGCACCAGCGCTCCGTTTCACTTGCCTTTTGGCCTCGACAGGATGACGCTGACACTAGCGTTCCGTTTCACTTTTTTCTTCTGGTCAATTGGCCTTGGCAGAACGACGCTAATACACTAGCGTTTCGTCTCACGCTTTTCTCTTGAACTGGTCTCAGCAAAACAACTACCAGCACACGTTTCTTCCGTCAACACGTGGGCAAACAACGGTAAGAGTTCACAACTCGTTTTCTTTGTGTACGGCTTTTCAAAGA
The DNA here is from genome assembly GCA_963556195.1 of Sepiola atlantica. Classification (NCBI taxonomy): domain Eukaryota; kingdom Metazoa; phylum Mollusca; class Cephalopoda; order Sepiida; family Sepiolidae; genus Sepiola; species Sepiola atlantica. Next base: position 78,136,000 of record OY744537.1, on the reverse strand, counting down.
CTTTTCCTACGCCGGATTCATTTCTTCTTATACCTTTTCAAGAACTGTTTTTCCATCGACACACATGCATACATCACACACTTCATCATTCCACGTACACACACGTTCAATAAACGTTATTTGAACTACTTCATTTTGTTTATTAATTATTACTCCGTCTTTGCATGCAACAATCGCTTGATTTACTGAACACGCTTATAATCGGGGGAACACGACCCTCGATCCTAACAATTGGTGACCCGACGTGCAAGCTTTGTTGTATCTGACGAAGTAATTAATTTCGTACTAAAAAAAAAAAAAAAAAAAAAAAAAGAAAACAACAAAAAAAAAAAATTCAAACAAATGCCGCCACTCTTTGCCATGACCACGTGTTGATAAAAAATTAAAAGAAAAAAACAAAAAAAAACGCCATTTTTATCTCTCGGACGACGTGGAAATGAAAATTCAAACAAAAAAAAGAAAATACGAATTTTTTTTTTCTTTCTTTTCAACAACAAAGAAAAAAGGAAAGAAAGAGAAGCCGCCATTCTTTCTCTACATGGAAACTAACATTCAAACAAACGAAAACAAAAACGTCATTCCTCGTGTGAAACAAATTATGACTCCATTTTTTTTTCTTTTCTTTTTCCCTTCCACCCACGTGTTGGAAATATATATATAAAAGAAAGGAAAACTACAAAACAAACACACGATGACAAACTCGGCCAGACACGAACAACATCACCAAGCCTCAAGACTTAATACTGGTTGTAAAAAGTCAGGCTCAGCAAGCACCAACATCACCTTTCAAGGGCTACCAACCCTCTTCAACAATTGGACGTTCACTGATCAACAGGAGGACACATCAACTTGAACAACCACATCTTCCCGGACATTCATCAAGCACCAAACATTCCCTGACATCACTGGGAAGAAATCACACCAGTTCAAAATGAGTACAACTGCACAAGCATGACTAAATACTCAACAACTGGACGTTCGTTGATCAACTGGGGACACATCAACTCGAACGACGCGCACCAACACCAGTACAGACCCACTTGTACCTGGACCTGCTAACTCACTTGCAGACATTTGTGCATCTGATTTTGACCATAGTGTACCACCGATCTCAACAACTAGATGTTTGTTCATCAGCTCCACAACACGGACTAATTAACATGAACAACATCAACAACTGCACAGATTCACTTGTGCTCATTCATCAACACCGCACAGACTCACTTGTGCTCATTCATCAACACCGCACAGACTCACTTGTGTTCATTCATCAACACCGCACAGACTCACTTGTGCTCATTCATCAACACCGCACAGACTCACTTGTGCTCATTCATCAACACTGCACAGACTCACTTGTGCTCACTCATCAACACTGCACAGATTCACTTGTGCTCACTCATCAACACTGCACAGACTCACTTGTGCTCACGCATCAACACTGCACAGATTCACTTGTGCTCATTCATCAACAACTGCACAGACTCACTTGTGCTCATTCATCAACACTGCACAGATTCACTTGTGCTCACTCATCAACACTGCACAGATTCACTTGTGCTCACTCATCAACAACCGCGCAGACCCAAGCACCAAACATTCACTGACAATTCAACGTTCGTTCATCAGCTCCGCATCACGCAGACTAATCAACATGAACAACGCCACCAACAAGTGCAAATTCACTTGCACTCAACATTTTTCGACCGCAAACTCACTTGCACTCGAACTTGATGCAGACCCAATTGCATGCAAACAACACGCAGATCCACATGCGTTACAAACACTCCGCAGACGCACTTGCGATCAATCATTCAATACAGATGCAGAAACAGAAATAAGTAGTGTGCACACTACTTTTTTCTAATCTTCAACCGCAAAACAGACATACCCACAAAGAATGCTTCTCATCTACAACTGTATATATTGAATAATATTTTCAATATTTTTCAATCTGGGGGGGAGTCCTTGTAGCAGTTACCTCCTCCTTTCAAAACATAACTACACCAGTTTGCCGGTAGGTGGCGCTTTATCACCAACAGGTGGCGCTGTAAAGCGACACCAGAGTTATCTGCCCTTCGGACTATAAAACCCGGAGCCAAACGGAAAATCTCTCTCTTTTTCACCGACCAGCATCGGAGAACAACGTTGGCACCAGCGCTCCGTTTCACTTGCCTTTTGGCCTCGACAGGATGACGCTGACACTAGCGTTCCGTTTCACTTTTTTCTTCTGGTCAATTGGCCTTGGCAGAACGACGCTAATACACTAGCGTTTCGTCTCACGCTTTTCTCTTGAACTGGTCTCAGCAAAACAACTACCAGCACACGTTTCTTCCGTCAACACGTGGGCAAACAACGGTAAGAGTTCACAACTCGTTTTCTTTGTGTACGGCTTTTCAAAGACTTTTCCTACGCCGGATTCATTTCTTCTTATACCTTTTCAAGAACTGTTTTTCCATCGACACACATGCATACATCACACACTTCATCATTCCACGTACACACACGTTCAATAAACGTTATTTGAACTACTTCATTTTGTTTATTAATTATTACTCCGTCTTTGCATGCAACAATCGCTTGATTTACTGAACACGCTTATAATCGGGGGAACACGACCCTCGATCCGAACATGCATAACGTAAATATAATTTCTCCTGTGAAACTAATTCGGGCGTCCTGGAATTTATATTGTAATCGACCGTCTGGAACTGCGCCGGTCTGTTCTTTTGACGTCTAACGACTTCACATACGACGTTCTCAATTGTTGTTGTTTTTAATTTTCTTATCTCCAGTTTTTTTTTCATTTATTTTTGTCACCTAAAGATGATTCGACGAAGAATCGAAAGTGCTAGTGATACTAATGAAACATTCATTGATGTTTTTGATTTAGACACAAAATAAAAACTAAATATGAGCTTCTTTTTTATATCATCCATTAAAAAAAATATTTCTTTATAATAAATATTTGCTTTCTATCTGCTCTTCTCCTGCTCTCTATCTCTCTATTTCCTCATTAATTTCCTCTATTTATTTTCTCCCCCCCCTCTCTCTCTCTCTCTCTCTCTCTCTCTCTCTCTCTCTCTCTCTCTCTCTCTATATATATATATATATATATATATATATATATATATATATATATAAAATAAAATGTAGTAACACGAAATTACATAATCATTGATGCAATAATTTATTTCAACCTTATGGTATTGTCAAGCATCCAATTTAGATGATTACATTTTTGAAACTGAAAAAAAGGGGAAAATTCACACTCGACAATTCAAATATAATTATAGAGAGAGGGAGTGACAACCTATTTAATACATATATAAAGAGATGGGGAAATTTGAAGCATATTTAATCTATAATTATGTAGGGAGGGGGGAATTACATAATTTATGACAGAGAGGGAAGAGGAGGCCATATATATAAATTGAAATTGGGAAATTGTAAAATTAGGCAGGGAGGGTATTCAATGTCTCTCAAGAAATCAGGTCGTGTCAAAAATCACCAGTTCTCACCCTGCCCCTGCCATTTGGAAAATGACATCTACAGTCTGGCGACTAAATATATATTGTGGTTGAGGAAGGGACATGAGAAAATATTTGAAAATAGACAATAGACATCCAAGGTTAGAGACCATATCACGCACATTCACATACACATACATGCATATACACGTACACACCATATGTACAAGTTTTAAAGTTCAAACGGGTATTTTCCAGTGTATAGGAGTGTCACAAAAACGGAAATCCAAGTAGTATGCGGTTCAGATGTATTTGTAAATCCCAAAGAATCCGTGTAAAAATCCAGCGACGATGATTCCACCCAAGTCTGTTGTCTATGGAGGGAACTTTAAACCTTTTTCAAATTTCGAATATTGACTGTCTTCATCTGTCAACTTATCCATCATTAACTTCCTCTGATGATAAGATTTTAATCTTTGAAAGCCTGGCTTAAGGAATGAAAGAGAAGAAAAATAAATATTGTTATTCATTAAACGTCCTTGTTTTGAACAACCGAAGATTATGATTTGCTTCCCTTTGCAGGTCTAATTATTTTCATTGACTTATATATATATATATATATATATATATATATATATATATATATATATATATATATTAATTACGCCATCCGCCTTTGATTCTGTTATCATTCTACCTTGGTGTCGTTAATTTCTTTTTACCACGTCAGATAAAGCGTGCACGGTAACAAGACATCGCTCCATACTTTTTTTTGCTCTCGGCCTCTCCTCTTCCCCTACTCTCCAAACTCTATCATTATTTAATTTATTCCCACTGAAATCGCAACCCCAATCAGAGATGTGCTTGCTTGTTTTCGGTCTGAAACAAATCGAAAACAGTGGGTGGTCTATGGTGTATAGATGTTTAACTCGTGGGAAGCAAACTCTCGGAATGCGTTCGGTTAGATAAGAAATCCTATTTAGGTTAGGGCAAAGTAAGCACAGTTTATGGAAAACTTTAGGTATAATAATATTAATTACCAAACAATACGGTAATAATAAGGTTATATTAGTATATATTATTAAATTATTAATTGAACCGAATTGTTATAAAACTAGAACTAATTTGATTAAGATAACGTTGTTTCAATGGCAGCCATCTTAACGCTCAAATGTCAAGATAACCATTCTAAATATTTTTCTTCTATTAAGAAGCACAAACAAACCCTAATACTGGGCCTTTTTGCATATGAATATTCAATTAAAGCCGGTAGCTTAAAAGCTTCAACATCACTTGGTATTTTAATCAGTCACGAAAAAAACACAGTGCCAATACTTACGTTTTATATACATTTACATGAGATAATATATTACGTAAATATATTGTAAAGGATCTACTTCAAAAGTGTATCATAGTTGGGCTTCGAATACTATGTCATTTTGAATATTTGGTCAGGGTTTTCTTGTAGAGTGAAGTATCCTCATGCTAAGTTGTCCTGAAAATCCTTTGTAGAGATAGCGAACACACTCGAGGATGATGTCTAGTAGGTAATTACAACTTGTATGTATTGATTTACTCCTCTCCAGGAGTTAGGCACAAGGCCAGTTTTTATCTTACTCCCACAAGTAAGATGTGACCCAAGGTCGGGTCGGGAAAGTAGGGTTTAAAAATTGCCTGGGCAGCCCCGTCGACATTCCCCGGTAGGGGCGCCTCAGACAGTAAGCAATAAACTTACTCCTCCCCAAAGAGGGGAGGCGAAGCCTGGGAGAGTGGACCTCCTAGAACTGCACAGGACAGACCCATAGGCTGGCGTAAATCAAGCCCCGAAGGGCAAGACAATACCAGTCTATGGGTGTAGTATCCATCGGAACAGATACTACACTTTGATCTTAGCCAAAAGGCCAAGAACTTGTATTATTTACTCCTCTCCAGGAGTTAGGCACAAGGCCAGTTTTATCCTACTCCCACAAGTAAGATGTGACCCAAGGTCGGGTCGGAAAGTGGGGGTTTAAAAGCCAGCGCTCGAGGGGTGAGCACTCTGACCATCAAAAATTGCCTGGGCAGCCCCGTCGGCATTCCCCGGTAGGGGCGCCTCAAGCAGTAAGCAATTAACTTACTCCTCCCCAAAGAGGGGAGGCGAAGCCTGGGAGGGTGGACCTCCTAGAACTGCACAGGACAGACCCATAGGCTGGCGTAAATCAAGCCCCGAAGGCCAAGACAATACCAGTCTATGGGTGTAGTATCCATCGGAACAGATACTACACTTTGATCTTAGCCAAAAGGCCAAGAACTTGTATGTAGGTAATTCAAACTTGTATGTATATGTGTGTGCGTGAAAATTCAAGATACTTAAGTGGTTTTGATGGGTTTTTTTTATGATTGCCTTTCCGGTTATAAATGACATAAGGATGCTAAAAACAGATCCGGTATGAATTTGAACAAAACAAAACAGATCCGGTAGAAATTTGAACAGGACATCGCCAATTGCATAAGTTGCGACAACTTTAAGTAAGATCACTAACAGCGGATCGCATTTTAAAATAGAATTATATGAATTCAGAAATAATGGTAAAATAAATATTAAGAGGGCATTTTGGGACTATCAGATGAAATATTTAACTGTATTCATCTGTATGCTAACATTATATTAATAGTATAAATGTTGCGCGCAATGTTATTTTAAAGTTTTAATTGCGAAGATAGTTAAAAAGGGAGATGCTCGCAAAGGCAAAACGAACAAACAACTAGTGAAGTGGAGTGACGCCATTCGAATTCCGATCACTTTTCTGATGTCATGTATTGAGGTGGCATTGAGGAACGAGGATGGAAAGTGAGTTGTCAGGGGGGTAGAAGTTAAACCTTGACATTAATATGAAAACTTGGGCGGAAGACGAAAAGCAGGAATCAAGAACCACGTAATCGATGTGCTGGAGAATTCGTTTGGAGGCAAAGCGAACACAGGTGTTGGCATGTAGCTCTTAAAATAGAACTGACTCTCTCCCCCCTCTCTTTGTATAAATATATACATACAGACACACTCCTATAATGGAGCACCCGTCAGAGTCGCATCCAGCTCAGCAGGACAATTCTAGCGGGTCAGCTAAGTAAGCCTGTCAGATGTTAAATATGCAATCGCCCACTGGATAGTCCGATACCCACGTTACCAGCTTTTCGATAATACAGTTAATTTATTAATAAAAAAAACATGCCTGGCTCTCTCGGTCAGCGTGTCAGTGTCCACGCGTTTTGTCACTATATCTTTCGAGAACGGAGATAATTCGTCAGCTGCAATCAAAATTTATTTCAAGCACAAAACCTTAGTTACGACAGAGCATTAATCAACCAACACGTCCTTACGAAAATAAATGGTTTATTTAGCCGTGCTCATCTTTGATCTGTACAGCAACACGTGGGGGGGGGGGCATGCAAGGGGAGAAGGAGAGAAAGAGACACTTAGAAGCGCACCGCTTTGTTAATAGATTTTAGGACATGTTAAAATAAGTCCAATCGCTACGCATTCTCCATCCAGACTGATAGAAGTTTGCATTCTGAAATCTTTCGGCTGACGTTATTCCCGCTAATCTGTGTTCCCATACTGGAAAGATTGCACCAAAAGGTTAACCACCTGAACCCTGCCGACCCCAATCTACAATGCATCCTGTTTACGACTCGCTTTAAATCCATCTACGGTCATAATTAAACCAAATAAACACTAGTGGACCTACTCAAATAATTATACAAGACAATCTTCATATTTTTATCCATTATTCTCTTTATCTCATGAAATTCTCATCATCGTCGTATGTGTTTATCTGATAGCTAAATGAAGTAGAGTAATGTTGAATCGGTTTTGTTATTAATGTCGTAAGGGGTTTGTCTTCCTTTTTAAGACATTAGCGGCAAAAAATGTCTCTATGATAACGATCTTCCGGGCCGGAATGAGTAATTTGCTTAATGAATTTTTAAAAACATATACTTGTGCAAGCAACATAGTGCAAGCATATAAAGAAAAGAATTGCTAGTCATAATCAAATATCAATTTATCAGATGCAATGCTATTTAAAATCTAACTTCGACAATCCGACTGACATAATTTTATATATCAGATACATCACTAATACAATTTAAAAAAAAAAAAATTTTTTTGAGATGAGGATTGATAATATGTATTTGGATGGTTCGGTCTATTACTCTCATCTTAGGTGTTGTACTCACAACGTTTTTGCCGTCTTGTGACTAGTGGAAAAAATGTGTTTGTTCTTTTTTCGCACGCACCATCGTCGTTAACATTTCAAAATCTGTGATGCACTTACGAAACGGAAAAGAGCATTGCTTAGTTTCTATCTCTGTATTAATTCAGGACTGTTTTGGTATTGCATGTGTTTTAATTTTTGTTTTTATTCACCAATAACAGCCATTGTCAAAATACACTTTAAGAATGTTGGAAGTTATATCAGCCGAAACATTGTGAAAACAACACCCAAGATGAGAGCAATAGTCCAAACAATCCAAATATAAAATACTAATACGTTTCGTTTTCTTTCAGGTTTTATGAATTTTATCTGAATTGAAGCTGAATTGTATTGTGTTGAATTTCAGTCCAAGCAGGACACATGCGTTATGTTATTCCTTGGGGATTTGAAAATACGCAATCGCACAAATGCAGTCTCAAAACCACTCTAAAATATAATTATACTGATAGCCTAGTAAATGAATAACAAAAAACACGCAAAGGATGGTGTTCACGATTCAGAAACGAAGACTACGGCCTGGAATATAGATCAAGAAAGTGTGCATGAGAGGGTAAACATCTTATTTATTAAAATCAACCGTGGATTCAAATCCGACTGTTACAGTTTGAGAACTAAGCATAGACTTTAATGTGAGTCATTCAATCATCCGGCCCGAATACAAAAATCTTAGTAAAGGAATCAAGATTTGAGAAATCGGACCCGCTTCCACATTGCATAAATGACCACAGTTATCCTAGACAAATATGCCTGGAAAATTATGCACCATCCACCATATTCCATAGACCTCGCCCCAACAGATTACCATTATGTGAGAAGCTTGATTTTTTTTAAAAGTAGATTAAAACTCACTTTAAAAAGTCTAAGATAAATTAGTTTTCTTTTTCAGTTCAAAACCTAAAAGAATCATGAACGTGGCATTAAAAAGCTTATTGAAAGATGGCCAGATGGCAGAAAGAATAATGGTGACTACATTAGCGATTAAATACATCTAATGTTTCGGAATTTTCTTTTTAATATGAGTTACGGTAAAAAATAGATTTCTATACTAATAAGTACTAAATCTATCCAGACATCATTAGATCTAAGGCTCCTAAAATTCATACTATTATTGTTCACATGGACCCATGGTGTAATGGTTCACAATCAGTTCTAAGTTAGAGTCTTCTGGTTATCGAAGGTTCAATCCTTACCACAAACGATAATTACTAAGAATAACATAAATTAACACTTCTAACCCACGTGTCAGCTGATTGAATCAGGACAATTTACCCACGTGGGTTTATAAAGAATTCAGCTCGATTTTCTGTACCGGTTTCCTGATTCCTTGACCTTTTCGATAAGAACACACTATAGTATCTGTTCTGATGCCACACTTAGTCTTTTTGTCCTTAGTCACTGGAGGAGAAATTCTTCTAGACTGACGCAATTTTAATTTTTGTCTCAATCCAGAGTGGTCCTTCTTGGAGAGCTGTAATACTCCCACATAAAATCCGACCTTGTGTCTAACCCTGCCGTGGTAAGAAGGCAATTAAATAGGGACGAGAAAGTGGTCAAGTTGAAAAAGATACACCCGTAGGAGAACGGTCGTTATAACGGCCGAAACGTTGTGGATGAGTATAGTAATCCGAATAAACCAAATGATACCAATATATCTTGTTTTCCTGGGTTTATCGAACCTTTAGAACGGACAGAACTTTCGTTACTACCTGTTTGGCTAAGATCAAAGTGTAGTATCTGTTCCGATGGATACTGCACGCCTGTCCTGTGCAGTTCTAGGAGGTCCACCCTCCCAGGCTTTGCCTCCCCTCTTTGGGGAGGAGTAAGTTTATTGCTTACTGTCTGAGGCGCCCCTACCGGGGAATGCCGACGGGGCTGCCCAGGCAATTTTTAAATGGCCAGAGTGCTCACCTCTCGAGTGCTGGCTTTTCAAACCCCACTTTCTCGACCCGATCTTGGGTCACATCTTACTTGTGGGAGTAAGATAAAACTGGCCTTGTGCCTAACTCCTGGGGAGGAGTAAATAAAACCTGATTAGAATTGCTTCCTGGCCTTTTGGCTAAGATCAAAGTGTAGTATCTGTTCCGATGGATACTGCACCCCATAGACTGGTATTGTCTTGCCCTTCGGGGCTTGATTTACGCCGGTCTATGGGTCTGTCCTGTGCAGTTCTAGGAGGTCCACCCTCCCAGGCTTCGCCTCCCCTCTTTGGGGAGGAGTAAGTTTATTGCTTACTGTCTGAGGCGCCCCTACCGGGGAATGCCGACGGGGCTGCCCAGGCAATTTTTAATGGCCAGAGCGCTCACCTTCTCGGGCGCTGGCTTTTCAAATCCCACTTTCCGACCTTGTGTCACATACTCCCATTGTGGGTGGGTGTTAAATAACGCCTTTTGGCTAAGATCAAAGTGTAGTATCTGTTCCGATGGATACTGGACCTCATAGACTGGTATTGTCTTGGCCTTCGGGGCTTGATTTACGCCGGTCTATGGGTCTGTCCTGTGCAGTTCTAGGAGGTCCACCCTCCCAGGCTTCGCCTCCCCTCTTTGAGGAGGAGTAAGTTTATTGCTTACTGCCTGAGGCGCCCCTACCGGGGAATGCCAACGGAGCTGCCCAGGAAATTTTTAAACCCCACTTTCCCGACCCGACCTTGGGTCATATCTTACTTGTGGGAGTAAGATAAAAACTGGCCTTTTGCCTAACTCCTGGAGAGGAGTAAATCAATACTCGGCGTTGCTCGGGATGCAGTGCACTAATCTTATTTTTATTTTGTTTTCACATGTTAAACTTCAGGTAGGCAACTCCTTGTGGTACTCTATCATTACGTCATGGCACGTGCTCGACTGAGCCCCACTCCCTGGAGTACACCCTGTAAATCATTCACACCAATAACTTGTCTATCTACAACCACAACAAAGACCTTTCATTTCTCCCCCTTTCTCTCTTTGCCAAAAACTAAACGAAACTTCCATGAACAAAGTTTCTTTCCTATAAAAACATCCCATCTGTGGAACAAGATACCACGAGTCTGCTTCCCAACTGACTACAGCATGGGCGTCTGTAAGTCTAATGTAAACAAATACTTGTTGAGCCGCCCTCTTGGATAATCAATTCCTCTTGAGTAATCTTCGACCCATCCCCCCCATTGTTCTCGGTCCTCATGTGGAGGCGGTCATCGCCCGACTCTCTTTAACCATTAACCAGCGGGTAGCCCCCGGGACTTAACTGGTGACCAATTAGTAAAATAAAAAGCTCTTATTATATTTTTCAATTTAAAATGAGTTATCGCTTGTGCTGATTTTTATTTTTAGGTGATTACTTTTAAATGCTTCATATTAACAGTCGCTTGGGCTTTTCAAAATTGTTTATGTTTTCACGCATTCCTTATGCCGAACAACAAATTATAAATGTATATGGTTAAAATCAAATCTTCCCTCATGATCTGTCAAACGAACACCTGAGTTCCAATGTTAGCCTACATTTTTATCAGCCCATTTTTGTACGCCAATCTCGCACCATCCTACTAGATATAACAAATTGCCATTATTGTTATCATGATTAATATAATTAGCACTATTGTTACGTTTTCTAGCTGCCCACAGCAATCTCCTTACACAACTTTGAAAATCCGACAAGATAACGTCATTTATTAGAAAAACACTTCTTTTACTTGGTTGGAAATGAACAAGATGGAAGTCGAGAAATGTTTCGGTAATTAACCCAACAATAACAACATCGTTTCATTGTTTGTCTCAATCTAATTTAAGTTGCAAATTCCCCTGAGCTGCTTTCACAGAGGATCTACAATTGTCATGTTTATCGATATGTAAGTTAATGGTAAACCGTTTGAACCTTCTTCTGTTCCATATTTTGTTTTCATTGGATTTCGTTCTTCCTTGTAAACGTGTCCTTGAAATGTTAAAAGGCGAACGGCGAACGCAATTTCATCATAGCAGGATTCTCCTTCCCGCCTGTTCATTTTTGTTTTGTTGTTGTATTTATTTATTTTGATTTCTGTTTTTGATTTAATATCGATGTTCGCGTGTTGTTGATGGAAGCTGGAAAATTCGTTGCGATTTTTATGATTTCTGCCGCATCTTGCTGGCGCGTAAATAATGTTTGCTGTTGTTTGTTATTAAATTGTTAGCGGTAGGATTCTTTTCTTTTCTTTTTTTAAAATTCTATCTCTTTTTTTGGTTTTTAAATTGTTTTCGTTTGTTTCCTGTAGGTGCATCCATACACAAAAAGGTTTCGCGTAAACAACACAACACACTCGGTCGCCTTTTTGCTGCTGGATTTGAAAAAAAAAATCGAAATTACGATGGAAATATCGAAGCGTATTAGAAAAAGAAGATGACATAAACAAAAAGCGCGCGAAAATTGATTGGGTTCTTTCACAGGATGCATGCCATAACAATAGGTAATGACAGTGGTGCACTGGTTACCAGCAGAGGTTACCAGCAGAGGTTACCAGCAGAAGTTACCTGTACGAATTCAACTTGTTGTGTTCGAGTTGGCAATATCGATGCGTGTCAGAAAATGGAGAGAAAAACAAAAAAAAATCTGCGTGAATTGATTGTTTTGTTTAGAGAATGCGTTCTATAACAATAGGTAGTGGTAGTGGTGCACTTGTTACCGGCACTTGTTACCGGCACTTGTTACCGGCAGTTGGTACCGACAGGTGTTTTCGACAGTGGTTACCGGTGCGATTTTGATATGTCGTGTTCAAGTTGGCAATATCGCAACCTATCAGAAAAAAAACTCGAAAATTGTGTTCTTTTCAAAGAATGCATGCTATAGTAATAGATGTACTGGTTACCGGCCGTGGTTACCGACAGTAGTTACCGGTGCGGATTCGATGTGTCGTGTTCGAATTCGTAATATCGAAGCGTATCAGAAAAAGAGACAAAAACCAAAACCGCGTGAAAATGGATTAGATTTTTTCCAAGAATGCATGCTAAAACAATTGCTATTGATTACCGTCAATACTTACCTACAGTGGTTACTGGTGCGAATTCGACGTGGTATCTGTTTTTTTTTTCTATAACAAATAGCAGAGAAGACTATACCCCAAATACACTAAGTAAATCAACCCAACCATCCGCGGATGTGAAAAGGAGGACCATACGATGTAGTACTGCCCTGTCTGTCCTCTACTGCTTCTTCTTCTTCTTCTTCTTCTTCTTCTTCTTCTTCTTCTTCTTTCGTGTGAATCAGATGATTCTGGTGTTGGCATTAGTTTCCCCAATGTTTTTCTAGTTAGAAATCTTTCTGGAAGGACCACGAGAAGGTTGCCAACATCCTTAAGTGAAAGTGGTACTGTGGAACCGACTGGATTCGAACTTGGAACACCCAGGTCTTCAGTCCGTGTCATTATCCACTTAACCACCGTCACCTCCTTCCTCTACTGCTCATGCCGTGCAACTTGAAATATATCGCAGAGTTCAGTGACCACATGCTTTGAAGACACGAAAAGCAGAAAAAAGTAAATTAAAACGTCGGAAATACTCAGAATAATGGTAGCTCTTTAACCCGTAAATGCCTTTTGTTTAAAACATGACACATTCCAACAAATTGAAGAGAGTGGAAAGTAGACCTCGGGTTTACTTTCGGCAGCCTCTTAACTTTCGCTTCCCTTATTTTGTCCTTTAGTCCTCGCATTCCATGATCGATGTTTCTGACAAAGGGGAAAGAATTGCTGTTTTCTGGGTCGGAATTTATCCATCTAACACTTATTGTTGGCTAGTTTTTGACATTAAAGTATTTTTAGCTCCTTACATCAAGTGGTTTCATGCCTTGTCTGGAGTGATTTCCATAAAAACAAAAAAATTAAATAAAAAAATTGCCTATTTAATATAATATTCAACGAAATGGTGTCAAACTGCAACTTGTTTCACATTTGCAACGAGCCTGTTTGCACGTGTGAGTAGGTATTAATGTGTTGTTGTATAAACACACTTGCTAAATAGGTAATCAGTAACTTTTTTTCTTTTCTAAGACCGAGACTCCTCCGAAAAATGATGTTTATCTTTAGCTTAGTAAGTCAAACGAATCGGAATAGTCCACTTTGACATATCAGCTTTAATTCTAACCAAGGATTCGATTATGTCCGCCAGTTTAAAGGTTATAAATCACTTTCGAAAATGTCAGAGGCAATACCGTCCACTGATCTGGTTAGATTTTTGATATTTTGTCTTTATTATCAAACTAGCTGACTTTGCTGGATCGCTATCCTCACTTGAAACATTAATTTAAAATAATAAACATTTCATTCATGACTTTGTTGTAAACACAAAACAAAATCTTTTCATTTATTTACAGATAAATAAAAAGTAGCATTTTGATAATTTCGATAAAAATATTTTTTTAAATGTGACCGTACAAAAACAAATGAAAGAATAAATGAATTTGCTTTTACACTTGCAATCTAGAAATAAGTCGCAACTTATTTAAAATCAAGTCGGTCCCTCTAAAGAAAAGACACATTTGAACAAAGTGCTTCTAAACGGAGTCGCTCGTGCTCTTCTATCACACTCTCTCTTTTTGCCATGTGACGTCCTATCCGTTTTTGTTAAATTCATAAAGTCTACGCAATTTTCAACTCAGGATCATCAAGTTGACCTCGGCTAATCCCTCGGCGGTTTCCATTTCCTGTTATTCTCAACTAACCGAATTATATACTGGGGGGATCTACCCGCTTAATATCTAACAATAGAAAAAGCATAAAAGGAGAAAAAAAGAAGAAAAACATTTTCACTAATTTCTGACGAAATCTTTTAATAATAAAGACGAACAATTAAAATAATTACTTTATCGGTTAATTTAATATTGTATTATTTTGGTATGTCTGCTTTTTCTCATTTATCTCAGATGTCTGAAGATTATCAAAAGGGCCATTCCTAAAAAGGCTGAAAACATTCTTTTTAAAAAAGTGCTTGGAAACTTTTCTGTGGTAATAAAAAAGGGCAGCTCTTGAGTAAATTTGAAAAAAAAACCAAAAACATAAAGGTTCATGAATAAAATAGTAAAAAATTATTATTTGGAGATAAATATTTGAAATAAAACTTATATGTTAATATAAAAAGCGTATATACAGAAAACCACAACAAGTGCACTTTCTGCAACCTGGCGTCCAGTTGTAAGGTTATGCTAGGGGACAGCTACTATACAATGTGACACGATGGAGTGTTCAAATATACCCACTGGACCACATGTAAAAAGTTGCAACAAGACCTGGGAACATTTTTGATAAAAATGAAAAAAAAAAATCGCTCCAGACAAGGCATGAAGCCACTTGATGTAAGGAGCTAAAGACAAACTACTACTTCAAGGTAAAAAAAACTAATCAACGATAAGTGTTCGATGGATAGATTCCAACCCAGAAAACAGCAATTCTTCCACCTTTGTCAGAAACATCGCTCATGGAATCGACTAAATAACAAAATAAGGAAGCAAGAGTTACGAGGCTGTCGAAAGTAAACCGAAAGTTAGTCACTTTCTACTCTCATTAATCAGCTAAAAAAAAAAAGAACTATTGGAAATAAACCATACATTACCCACTATGACTATGCAATCCCTACAGCTACATACTTAAGAAAACGGGGGTGTTGAATCTGACATAGTGATATGGGACAAAAAAGAGAGAGTAGCAACCCTAGTTGAAGTCAGTTTTCTTTAGTGATGCTGACTTAAACAGAGCTGAGCTGAAAAAGATAACTAAATACCAAGGTCTTATGTGCGACATGAAAAGAAACTGGAATGTTAGGAATATCTCCATCATTCCATTAATAATAGGAGGTACCGGGTTTATGAAAAATAATTTAAAAAACTACCTGGTGAATATACTCGGCGGTGAACCAAGTGCAAGAGAGATCCAAATTGGCTACTCTGGTGCCCCCTCGACGTAAATTCACTAGACTAACTCGACAATCAACTAAATCTCATTCATTCACTGTGGAGGTCCCCAGATGCAGGAGAGCTTTCTACTCAAATAGCTTCTTTCCTCGTGCTGCTGGCCTCTGGAACTCCCTCCCTGCCTTCCGTTTCCACGACAGTACTGACATGCAGAAATGTAAAACTAATGTGAACAGACATCTCGCTGCGCAGATTTCTTTTTTCTCAGTAGCCCCTTACGTCTACAGTGGCGGCCTGCCTTGTTTGGGGTGAACCATGTTAAAAAAAAAATTGCGCTTAAAAAAGCGGGTAGAATCCTAAAAGATCTCTCGGTTGGAGTCTCTGAAAAAGTGGGTGAATGTCTGACATCTTCTAGGATGACCTACCCCCAGAAAAAAAACAAAAGAAAAGGTTTTACGTAAATAAGCTAATTCGGTATAAACTATTTTTCTAAGAGATTAATCGACCTTTCACAAATTTCTTCTCGATGATACACAAAGAACACTGTTTTTTTGTTGTTTTTTTCTGTTGTTATTTTTGTGTTTTTTACATATCGTAAAATTGTATAGATGTATTTTGGCGCGCTTTGGCAGAGAGAGAATTGTCAAAAAGTGTCGGTAACTCTCTTACGTAAGTTTTTACGAGGGAACGTAAGTTACTGCGTGCACATTTGCATACGTTGTCGTGCAGCTTTATTGGCTCGCAATACAAATACATGAAGCCACAATAGATAGAAATAAAAAAAACAAAACGAGAAAAAAACTTGAAAAAGAATTCAAATAAGTCAACGTAATATTTGAAATACCTATTTCTCCGTTCGCTTCCTTTTTATTAAATAATAACCGCAGTGTCGTAGATTCTTTCATGTTTACGTTAAAGAAAGATATAAAAAGTAAGTAAAAAAAAAAATCCAATATAACTTAGTTATTTTTGTTGTTTTATTTTTTTTATTCTTATCTTTTAGTAATGTACTTATTGGTTCATCTTTTATCTTTTTTTTTGTCTGCATCTGTTAAAATAATTTCGGAAGATCACAAAACAAACTTTTAAATAGTTTACATATATTGCCGAAGTTTGAAAAGTTCACGATTGTCTTACCTGTGTATGCGAAAGACACACACAGACACACGCACATATATATGTATGTATGTATGTATGTATGTATGTATGTATGTATGTATGTATGTATGTATGTATATATATATATATATATATATATATATATATATATATATACAGATACCTAACTTATATATATATATTTATATATATATATATATATATATATATATATATATATATCTATATATATATACATAGACATGATATAAATCTATATATTATTAAACTAAATCTTACTTAATTGCCAAAGTTTGAACAATTCACGATTGTTTCATCTATGTATACGAAAACACACACACACACACACACACACACACACATATATATATATATATATATATATATATATATATATATATATATATATATATATATATAGTGTGTTAAAGTGAATAATTTTGGTAAGAAATCCAAGTAAGAGAGCTCAATGTAGAAAACAGAGCAAGAATAGAATATTTTATTCTATATATAGAGAGAATAACATATTCTATATGTGTGTGTGTGCGTGTAAATGCATATATATGTGTGTTTGTATTTGTAGGTGTATATATATATATATATATATATATATATATATATATATATATATATATATATATATATGAATAAAGCGAATTTTTTTCCATCTATCTTAACATCACGTTAGGATTATTTAATTCCAATGCTACTATTTATCTACCTCCCACAAGGTAAAATGTGACACAAGGTCGGAAAGTGGGATTAGATAAGCCAGCGCTCGAGGGTGAGCAATTCTGACCATTTAAAAATTGCCTGGGCAGCCCCGTCGGCATTCCCCGGTAGGGGCGTCTCAGACAGTAAGCAATAAACTTACTCCTCCCCAAAGAGGGGAGGCGAAGCCTGGGAGGGTGCACCTCCTAGAACTGCACAGGACCAGACAACCCCCAATAGACCGGCGTAAATCCAGACCCAAAGGTCAAAACAATACCAGTCTATTAGGTGGGTTAAAACATCTATAACCGTAGATTGAAATATCCTATATATAGGCATCTCCTACTCACTCAAACTAATCTCGATTTTGTTCATATGCATATTTATTTATTTTTAACTTTTTAATAAATTAAAATTCTGTTATATACCTTTCTACTTTGTATTGTCAAATTTTATTCTACATACGCAATCGTTTTATCGATAGTACTATTATTATAATTATCAATAAAATAAAATAAAGAGATTTTATTAAAAAAATGTTAGCGTTTAAAAACTTATTTAGAATTTTATTTTCAAGGGAGACAATTTACTTCAGGCTTTAGTAAAGTGTCAAATATCGCTGAGATGTTTGAAAACAGATATCTAAGCAAAAAGACCACGGAACCATAAAACTATTTTTTGTGGCTAAGCATTTTTAAATAAAAACAAAATTGATCAAATTGGAATAACTTCCTATGTTCGTTCACCATAATACTAGCTAAGGAAGAACGATAACTGAAGTTCGTAATAAACATGTATATTTAACTAGAAAATTATTGAAGTTATCGTTCTTCATTAGCCAGCAGATTCATCTTTGTTTATAAAGATGGCGACTATATTTTTCCAGACAATTTTCATTTGGGCGTTTCAGGTAGACAATGAAACTTGCCATGTTTTTTAAATGTTATCTAAATAAATAAATACAAAAGTTTTTTCCACTTATTTTAACTATATTGACATTCGAACCGTTTATGCTTATTTAATTCACTATAGTATATTTTCATTCATTATGATACATTCCTCCCAGGCATTGCCTCTTATTCGGGGGAAGGTTGTAGAGTATATATTAGTTACTCACGATACCATTTCCTCACGATTACCAGTTTTGTGTGTGTGGGGAGTTGTGTACTATCTATTCTGTTGTCATAATATCCTCCTCCCAGGCATTAACCCCTCCTTGTGTGGGGGGGGGGGTCAGTGTATGTAGTTCGTTCATCATGATATCATCCTCTCAGCCTCTCAGCCTCTCATTTGCATATTTATTTATTTTTAAGTTTCTAATGAATTAATATTTTCTAATCTGTTCATAATTAAATATATGCGTTTATAATTTTTTTTAATTGTTGCTGTTGTTATTGTTGCTGATGCCGGTGTTCTTATTTACTTCCTCCCACGAAAGCAGAGTAAGGCACAATGTCAATATTTAACGTTGGGAGAATCCAGCTCCCCAAAAATGGGCACTCTGAATTGGAACAAAACTTTCAATTGCCTCGGTCTAGAAGGAGTTCTCCTTCACTAACAGTGAACATGAAAACTAAGTGCAGATTCAGTACAGATACTACATTTTGCCCTTGTAGTGATGATGATGATGATGATGATGATGATGATGATGATGATGATGATGATGATGATGATGGGGAGGAGGATGATGAGGGTGATGATGATGATGATGATGATGATGATGATGATGATGATGGGGAGGAGGATGATGAGGGTGATGATGATAATGATGATGATGATGATGATGATGATGATGAGAAGGAGGATTATGAAGATGATAATGATGATGATGATGATGATGAAAAGGATGATGATGATGATGATGATGATGATGATGATGATGATGATGATGATGATGATGATGATGATGATGATGATAACTTAACAAATTGTCATAGAAAAAAACACCTCCTCTAATTTTTCTAAATGACAAAAAAAGTATTTTTTCTTTAATATTACTGAAGTATTTTTCTGTCTTTTATAATAAAGGCGAAAATTAATATAAAATATTTTTGTTTGACCAATTGATGTTACACGCTTATGTTTATTAATTTCATTATATAACAAGTTTTAATCGGGAATTTATTTAAATTTTTATGCTAAAACAAAATAAAATTTATCGACGTCGAAAATCTTAAAGACTATATCAATTAACCTTTTTGTTGTTGTTTTTCCTAAAACGTACTTTGACGATGTTCATGCACAATATATTTCCCCCACATTGGAATATTTCAAATAACACTACGACAATCATATTATTTTTATTTTTCTCTAAATTACCAAAATGTCAAATGAAAAGTATTTCTTTGGTTTCTGTAAAGAAGATGACAGCCTCAGTAATTGCCGCCTGGAGGGGGTAATTTTTGCTAGTATATATATGTATGTGTGTGTGTATATGTAGATGTATATATATGTGTATATATATATATATATATATATATATATATATATATATATATATATATACATACATAATTTTATATAGGAGCATGATATAAATATTTCTATTTTATTATATAGCAGGCTTAATTAGTATGTCTTTCTATAATCCCTTTCCGTATATATTCTAATCACGCAAAATACATGTTAAAATATTCGTTAGTTTTGTGACAGAGTTTTTATTTACTTCCCTTCGTACGAGGACAGATTAAGACACAAGGTCGGCTTTTGATGTAGAGAAAATCCAGCTCCCCAAAAAGGGGCACACTTTCTCCTTCACTGACAGAGGAGATAACAGATTAAGTGTAGTGTCAGAACATATACTACACTAAGCTCCGAGCCAAAAAGTAAAGGGAAAGAGTTATTTTTGAAAGGGAATAAATTCTCATTCTTCTAACTAGCCGTAATTTGCAATTTACTCATCAAGTTACTCCCGTCTTACTGTCTGTCTATTACTCTCACCGTGTCTTACTGCCTGTTGTTTGGATGCCGTCTTCTTGAGAGGGAGAGAAAGGGAAAGAGAGAGACAGAGAGAGAGAGAAAGAGAGAGAGACAGAGAGAGAGAGAGAGAGAGAGAGTAAGACAGACAGGCAGGCAGACAGATGAGAAGGAAAAAGAGACGAAACTCACTTTTTCCAGATTTAAACAATCTAATAACGTGTTCTACTTATATATATATATATATATATATATATATATATATATATATATATATATTGTGTTTATTTAGGCAGCATATTTTCATTTAGGCAAACATTATTAAATAACACGGAGTGGTTTTGTTTGATGCGACTTTTTTTTATTTTTTCAATTTTCCGAATTGTCCATCTAATGTTTCGGTCAAATTGATGTAAATATGATCCATGGGTTTCTTGTTCCATTCTTTTTTTCTTTTTTGCAAGTACTTTCGATTTGAATCGTCAAATCATCTTCAGGCGGTATTAGTTTTAGTGTCTTTACAAATTATGACTTTACTGTTGTGCTCATTTTTGAATTATAACGGCAAGTAGTTTATAACAACAATAAAAAAAAACTAATTCTTACATAGGTTTCACTTCCACAACACTATCCCGAAGACTCACCCTACATCTCTAATAAAAAAAGTCGCATCAAACAAAACCATTCCGTGTTATTTAATAATGTTTGCCTATATATATATATATATATATATATATATATATATATATATATATATATATATATATATATATATATATATATATATATGTGTATATATATGTATATATATATATGTATATATATATATGTATATATATATATATGTATATATATATGTATATATATATATATATATATATATATATATAAAGTTAGTAGAGATCAATGAAATTTTAACATTGTTTCAAGAATTCAAAACCAACTATTATTAGGTGTACGATCGTTTCCAAGACGTTTTGGAAATATTTTATTTTCACTTACATTTTATTATTACAAAACGGTCTTCTTCAGCTCCTTTTATAACATCACATACAGAAGTCTCGTTAAAATAAAACATCAGATTTTAGTACTAAGAGACAACACCAGTAGAAAGGGCTTCAGAAATAGCAGAAAGGGCATTAAATTGAATAACAAATCAAACATTTAAAATATTTAAGGCATTCACCATACCGGTTGAATCAAGA
This sequence comes from Sepiola atlantica, assembly GCA_963556195.1. Classification (NCBI taxonomy): domain Eukaryota; kingdom Metazoa; phylum Mollusca; class Cephalopoda; order Sepiida; family Sepiolidae; genus Sepiola; species Sepiola atlantica. The sequence goes on along the minus strand of OY744537.1, from coordinate 78,114,478 downwards.
ATAAGAAATTGCATAAGATAAAAAAATACATAAGTAGAAAAAATACATCAATAAATCAAATACAAAATATATACAATAGTTACATTAAACAATATTAATAATAAAAATAAACATACTACTACTACTACTATTGCTACTACTACTACTACTACTACTGCTAATAATAATAATAATAATAATAATAATAATAATAATAATAACCCTCAATAAATTACACCGGCCTCAACTGACAGGACACAAAAATGAACCAATGAACAGAAATAGCAAGAAACACCATCAGCTCCCCTCCCTCCCAAAAAATACAATAAATAAAATAAAAAATTTAATTTAAAAAAAACAATGGTACCAGCCAAGGCTGATATGGTAACGGCTGATATGCATATGGTCAAGGAGGATGAGAAGACCGAGGAGGGACAGAACAAACCAGACCTCGACTGGAAGTGCAGAGACTGCTGGGACCTTAGGGAGGCTTATTGCCATCCAAATCCCAGAGAATACCATTGGTCCTTACCAGATATCAATGGTAAACGGCTGTTGTGATACTGCAAGTTTATTTGCGGTGGCTATCGAAAAAAAGTGGAGAATACTGGAAATCTGGGGAGACTTGTTGTCACTTAGACTCTAGGGAATGCCACCGGTTGTCGATGAGCAATCACTGATGACCTGTGTGAGAACTCCTAGTGAGTAAATTATAATAATTATGTTAGAATACAATGTCATAAAATAAAATAAAACTAGATAAGGTATATAGAAAGTAAAATAATAAAGGATACATGAGAATAAAATAAATAAATAAATAAGAAAAGAAAATAAGAATTTATTTGATTTCAAATAGAAAACAAGAAAAGTATAGTTTAAATTAATGAAAAATTTAAATAATTAGAAGATAAAATGTCTATAATAAAGTAAATAGGGATATATCGAGAAGTAAAGAAATAACTCGAAAATATAATTCTATTTTTAAAAAGAAAATGTATCATAATTAGAAAAACGTAAAATAATAATGATGATGATGATGATGGGTAGATGAATATACTCATGTATAATAAATACCAGAAAAGAACAAGAAAATTTAAAATTTAAAATTCAAAAAAGAAAAATATACCAGTCAGAGGAAGATATGCTCTTCTACTGCAGACAAAATAACACAAACTAACAACTTCCGCCAAACCTGATGATGATAATAATAATAATATTAGAATACAATATAATAAAACTAGATGACGTAAATAAGAAAGTAAAATTAAGAAATAAAATAATAAAAGATAAATAAGAATAAAATAAATAAATAAAGAAAGAAAGAAAGAAAATAAGAATTTATTTTATTTCAAATAGAAAACAAGATAAAGTATAGTTTAAATTAATGAAAAATTTAAATAATAAGAAGATAAAAAGTCTATAATAAAGTAAATAGGGATATATCGAGAATAAAAGATATAACTCGAAAATATAATTCTATTTTTAAGAAGAAAATGTATCATAATTAGAAAAATGTAAAATAATAATAATGATGATGATAATAATAATGATGATGATGATGGGTAGATGAATATACTCATGTATAATAAATACCAGAGAACAACAAGAAAATTTAAAATTCTAAACAGAAATAAAGGGAAAAATCCCGATTAGACACATACAAAGTAGAAGAAATTATTTTAATAAAATTAAGATTATTATTTCTTCCTCTTCTTCTTTGCTTGACTCAATTCTTCCTGGACTTCACCGACCGGGTCGGATCAAGGAAAAACTTTCTGCCTGATGAGACCTCAGCTCTCGATAGCTGTAGATCGAAAACATCAACATGCCAGTGTAGCAGACCTTGTACATGTTCGAATAAAAGCATTCACAATACAGCTCTATATCTTTATTGAGCACTCTTTTGTAAGCCCGGTTTGATTCCCTTTGGATTTCTACCCTGTGGATTTTTACTCTACCTGTATTACTATATGT
>OY744537.1:78095025-78110025 GCA_963556195.1 Sepiola atlantica | reverse complement strand
ACTACATAGTGTAATTAATTGCACCCTGAACTAGTAAGAGAAGTGAATAATTTTAATGTAAATGACGAATTGTGAGTGTTTCGGTAAGGATTGAACTTGAAAACTTGACGGACCAACATTTCATTAAATCAAGGGAAGAAATGGTGATGACTGATTTCAGCGTCGCAGCTCCCCTTTCCATTCTGATGAGTGGTCATTGTTTGAGATAATGATTTAAACCAGGGGCGGGTAACCTCCAGCCCGCGAAAACTTAGCGTCCGGCCCGCCACCCTGCTATGCTTTATTATTGCAATCCGGCCCGCGGACCCCCCAGTAAAACTTATATCATTTTGTGACATAGACGTAAAAGTAGTTTTCAATTAAGATTTACAGTGGGATAAAAATTGTATGAATATCAGCGAGCGACGATGCATGTATATTTCATTTTTCTTTAACTATTAAGAGATAACAATAGAAAAAGAAAAAGAGAGAGGCAAAGAGGAAACGTGAGACGAGGAAAGGGCATGAAACATAAACCTATGTGATGTGTGTCAAAACGAATGCTGGATCAACTTGCTACTTCCCCCGTCATTATTTTTTATGATTCCAAAATGTCCCTTGGTCGGCGCCTTTTATAAGATCACATAGAGAAGTCTCTTGAGAAAAAATATCAGATTTGTAGAGTGTTCAATGCAATTTTTGTACAATTTATTCATGTAAACAAACTATAGTAATTCTGAGATTTCGTTTTTCACTCCGGCCCGCGATCTCCTTCCAAAAGTCTCATCTGGCCTTCACTCTGGAAAGGTTGCCCGCCCCTGATTTAAACCATTTATCGTTTTAAAAAGAATTGAATTTTTAAAATTTTAAATACATCAATAAAGAAGAGACATATTCGTTTTATTTACTTAAAGAATAGTTAGTTGACAGGGACAATTATTTCTACGGAAGAAGAAAGAGTCTTTTTTTTACCTTGGCAAACATTTATTACAGTCAAATCTCGATTAATGAACGTCTCGGAACTCGAACAATTCTGATTTCGAACAAAAAATTCAAGCCGGAAATGCCTCGGTTTTCTCACAAAATTTCGATTCCCGGACGACGCCGATCGCAACCAAAGCATACTTTCTGATGAAACGTTAACAGTTCTGTGCAGAGTTGTCATTCCTGAAGTCTGGGCTTTTTTTTTCATGAATCTGGGTTTTTGTCTTTTCTTTAATCTGGGGTTTTTCTTAGGAACTATATTTTTAAATACTTGCTAAAATGGAAAGAAAATGGTGCTTGGGAAGGAATTAATCTCTTTTATATTATTTTCAATGGAAAAAATATGATTCGGTTCTTGAACAATTCGGTTTTAGTACAGCTTTTCAGAAAAAAGTATGTTCTAAAACCGAGGTTCCACTGTATATTTTTATTTCAATTAATTATACAAATTCATGTAGATAACTCTGTGGAATTTCCACAGAGGTCTCGCTCGTTATTATCTATATATAAATACGCTAAGGTGTACGTACGCGTGTCACGCTCCTGAAGAAATTCAATAAATAAACAACAAATAAATCGGACGGTGAGACTTGGAATCGAAACCGTAACATCTAGCTCAAAAGCGGTGACTTTACCACTGAGCTAACTAAATGTAGTTGTTAAATAGATTATAATTAATTTACTCCAACTATTAACTGACCCCGCTCGCTACTGTCGCTTCAGGAGGAGGACATTGTGGAAGGAGGAGGAGACGACGTAGGGAGTGGAGAGCGAGTCATTATTTATTTAGTAAACTAAACAGTTTATGCACTTTTTCTTTAGTTAAACATTTGAACGACGAGAGAGAGAAATGTAAAATATTTTCATTTTACAATGCAACATTATCAAAAACAAAGGTAACTTCTATGAATTTCTGTGCTTCAAATACTGTCGCTTCAGCGTGGAACGAGGAGACAACGTTGTGAGAGTCAGTATTCATTTAGTAAATTAAACAGTGAACGGTGAAACATTTGTACGACGAGAGAGAGAGAGAGAGAGAGAAGGAGAGAGAGAAAGGGAGAGTGAGAGAGAGAGAACTGTGAAATACTTTTTCAATGCAACATTATCAAAAATAAAGGTAACTTCTATGAATTTCTGTGCTTCAAATACTTCTACATATATAAAAAAATCCAATATCTGTTCTTAAAATATATTTAGAATATTTACGAATAAAACTAATGTTTGGAATACAGTGAATACTACGAGCTGTGCCAACGCGAACGCTGGCAGACGATAACTTCAAACGTTAAAACATTTATTTCCTTTCTTTTGGTTGGAGAGACAGCCATTATTATTTTTTTGTTGTTTTTTAAACTCACATTAAGCAATGTTTTTTTTTTCGTGAAACACAGAGAGCACGTACGAAAGAAAGAGAGAGTGTTGTGTTCGTAAAAGAGCGATAGAGAGAGAAAATAGAGAGAGAGAATAAACGTAATTGAAAAGTGAAAACGCAAGAAGAACAAATAAATAAATCGCAAAAAGTTTTTAAAATATGTAACAAAAACGAAAGAGGCGAAAGTCGTGATTCAAAGCAGAATAAGAAAGAAAATATAATCGAAAAAAAAATAACAAGTACAGTTTTGATTTCTTTCGTTAAATCTGCCAGTTTTTACGGCGTATCAACCCTATTTTAGTAGATAGTCGCAGTGTCCATTGTACACGAGTTATTTGAATGCAAATTACTATTTTTAAAAAGTATTTCACTCTTATCCGGGGGGGGGGGCATAATAATGCAAGCTTAACTTACTAACAAATAGAGGGTGCTTTGTTACATTGGGATCCGCGCTAACTTTGACCCCGTCGTTAAGGTTAGGGTTACTGGGGGGAGGGGGTTAGGGTTAGCTATAATGTTCAGGGTCATTGGGGGTTAGGGTTAAAGTTAGGGTCAGGGTCAAAAGTAGCCCGGGTCCCAATGTAACAAAGTACCAAATAGAGACGTAAAAATAAGACGTTGGCAATGATATTGTACAGTTAACATCTGAGAAATTAATTTTTTTATTTCAAATATTTATTTAGTTATTTTGTCAAATTCGTCAATCAAAAATGGCGTTCGCTTATTTTAGGTGAGGTTGTCGCTAATTTCAGACTTTATAACAGGCTAAAGTGTCCGATTACAGTAGAGGATCTCTTTACATTAGCGACTAACCCGAGATGTAGGGGAGGGCGCCACTCTTTTCCCAGGATTGCTTCATTGTCCTTGATCCTGACCTTATAATACTGAGAGTTTTAGCAAAGTTTTTTTAGTCTTTGCTATGACTCAACCGAGGATAGAACTCTGGTATCCGTTCCATTAGCGGAAACGCTTACCAAATTGGCCGGTTTCAGACTTACGATATTTATTTATTATTATTTTTTTTAATATTTAAAATTTCTTCTTCTTCTTCTTCTGTTTATTATTATTATTATTATTATTATTATTATTATTATTATTATTATTATTATTATTATTATTATTTATATATTAATACGATATAGTGTGTGTTATTTATTTTGTGTCACGATCTGACACTCCTATTACAGAAGATTTAGTATTTACTTTTGCCCCTGACAACGGGAGGGGGGTAGGGAGAGGGGAGGGAGGATTCGAGTTAGAAGGGAGTCGCGACCGATGGTGACTGCTGAAGAGACAGCTTTTGCCCCGGCAACCGAGTGATATAAATAAATATATATACTTCCATCCCGTCACGCAAAATTTTGGTGAGTAAAATATGTGCATATTTCTAGCCACCGGATAATATTATTAACAGTAAATTATACAGATTGATGTAGAAAACACTGTGGAATTTCCACAGGGTCCCGCTAGTTGTTATTATTATATTAATACTATTCCATTATTATTATATTATATTAATATATTAGTACTATATTATTATATTACTATATTAGTATATTACTGTTATTGCTATTATATAATATTACTATTATTCCTATAATTACAATGTTACTACACATTCTGTTCACTAGATTTCAACAGAGACCTTTGGGTAGAGATGTTTGGTTTTTATGGCTATTTTTATTTATTTATCTTTATAATTGACAATGGCCCTTAACGAGTGTTCAGTGCTTACATGCATGATCTCTGGATCTGTGTTATACAAGGTTTAACTGGTATACCCCCCCCCCACCTAGATATTTATCAGTTCGCGTATTGATGCATTCAAGTGCATCTACTGGCAATTGGGATTATTGTGGTTTTCGTGTCCCACATCTCTGGTTAAAGAGCCTCGTTTTTAGGGCAGTTTGTTCGATATGCCGAGGTTGCATTGCAATGAGAACGCATTGGCATGTCTATGGAGATGCAGGACTTTTTCTTTTTTTCTTTTTTCATTTTTTTTTTTTATCAAGATATCTGGACGGTTGGCTTTGCTTTCCTGCCAGTGTGCATGGTGAAATCCCGTGAGATGGTTATGCTTCCTGCCAATGACAGGATGGATCATGGTAACATTAATACTATTTTGTCGTTGTTGTTTTTTTTAATGCAGATATTGGCCCTACTCTGTCGTGTCTATTTCTAAACCAATCAAGAGCGAATATTGTGCAACTTGAGATTAAGTGATCGATAGTTTCGTGATTTTCCTATCACGAAATTTACATTGAGAATCACTGTTATTTATGCTCTTCTTACTATTCTTCTTTTTCTTCTTCTTCTCCTTCTTCTTCTTCTTCTTCTTCTTCTTCTTCTTCTTATTATTATTATTATTATTATTATTATTATTATTATTATTATTATTTACTCACTAGGAGTTCTCACACAGGTCATCAGTGATTGCTCACCGACAACCGGTGGTATTCCCTGGAGTCTGAGTGACAACAAGTCTCCAGTATTCTCCACCTCTTTTCGATAGCCACCACAAATAAACTTGCAGTATCACAACGGTCGTTTACCATTGATTTCTCGCTGGTAAGGACCATTGGTATTCTTTGGGATTTGGGTGGCAATAAGCCTCCCAAAGGTCCCAGCAGTCTTCTCATCCTCCTTGACCCTATGCAAATATTTTGTGTGGTTATTATTATTATTATTATTATTATTTACTCACTAGGAGTTATCACACTGGTCATCGTCAGTGGTCACCCACCGCCGACAACCCGTGGTATTCCCTGGAGGCTGAGTGACAACAAGTCTCCTCAGGCCTCCAGTATGCTCCACCTCTTTTCGTTCATCACCGCTGATGACCTTGCGGTAATCGCAACAGCCACCTACCAACGATTTCCCGCTGATAAGGGCCATTGGTCCCCTCTGGGGCCCGAGTGGCAACAAGCCTTCCCAAGGTCCCAGAGCTGTCCGCGCTCTTCCAGTGGAGGTCTGGTTTTGCGCTTTCCCTCCTCGACCCTCTGTCCATAATTTTCGTGGCGTCAGCCTATGCTTGCGCCTCTCTCGTGCGGTTGTATTTTCCCCGGTTCTGTTGTTTTGTGCTTCCATGTGTTTGTTCTCCATTCGTTGCTTATGTGGATTGGTTTCCGCATTCGAGGACATTTATTATTATTATTATTATTATTATTATTATTATTATTATTATTATTATTATTATTATTATTATCATTATTATTATCATTATCATTATCATTAGTCTTCTTCTTCTACGTCTTCTTTCTTCTTCTTCGGCTTTTTTATTCTGATTCTCTGTTTTCCTCTTCTATACACATGTATTCGTTTAACAAGGCCCAATGGCCCCTCAAGGATAAGGGTCAATGAGTTTGTCAGTTGGACGATAAAGCAACACCTTGAGAGGATGTGAGACAATGGGTGAAATGTGTATGATGTGATTATTTAAGACGAAGGCTCGACAAGCAGTTGTAAACATTAAAATTGCAAACGACCAGTGGTCAGCTTTTTTCATAGAAATTCCGTTTAGTTTTAGGTACACAGAAAAAGGGATGAACATTATTTATAGTGGTTGTAGGTAGACGAGTTTTTGTTGTGAAAGATTTACAGGGGGGCAGAGACTGAAGCTCAGTCGAGCACCTACCATGAAAATAACGATAGGGTAGAGAAAGACTTGCCACGTCTGTTCTACGAAAAAGGAGCTATAGTTACGAGAATAGAACATCGCCCACTATATTTCAAAGTCGACTGTACTCTGTCAAGGCAGGAAAGAGTGATCGGAGCGGCACCTACCCAGATGTGACAGCAGTACCTCCCCATCTTAGGACGTATTTGATTCTTATACAGGTAGACGATTGTGTCAGAAGTGAGGTAACATCTGGAGCGGTAGAATGATCCAACGATTTTTCCAGTGACCGTAGCGACAGACTTGATGTAAGATTTCCATTTCAACTCTGAGGTAAAATTCAGTCCGAGGAGCTTATCAAAGCAGGGCCTTCCTCAAGGAGTGAGTTATTCATTTCAATTTAAACGAGTTATTCATTTCAATTTAAACGAGTTATTCATTTCAATTCAAACGAGTTATTCATTTCAATTTAAACGAGTTATTCATTTCAATTCAAACGAGTTATTCATTTCAATTTAAACGAGTTATTCATTTCAATTCAAACGAGTTATTCATTTCAATTCAAACGAGTTATTCATTGCAATTTAAACGAGTTATTCATTTCAATTCAGACGAGTTATTCATTTCAATTCAGACGAGTTATTCATTTCAATTCAAACAAGTTATCCATTTCAATTCAAACGAGTTATTCATTGCAATTTAAACGAGTAAATAAAAATAGAGAACATTTGAAAATACTGTATACTAACGCAAACTCATTGAAAAACAAAATAACGGAACTAAAATTAATTGCTAACAAATATAAAATAATTTGTATTACAGAAACACATTTATCTACGGAAGGTGCAGAAAAAGCAGAATTGGCAATACCCAATTTTAGATTAATTCGGGAAGATAGGAAAATAATACAAAGTTTGGGAGGTCTGCTATTTATGTACATAATACGTTAAAGGCTTCTAGATTGAATTGGTTTGATAAAACTGAATTTTTGGCGTTACGAATAATCAATGCTTATAACAGAGTTTTCGTCATAGTATGTATATACAGATCCCCGAATTTGTCCATAGAGGAAGATTATAGATTAAAAGAACAAATGAGTGAGATACCATTTACGTCAGAAGAATCTGAAGATATAATGGTCGGGGATTTCAATTTGCCAAATGTAAATTGGACAAAGGGTTTAGTTGTGTTTCCTATGAATTCAATTAGTCAACACTTTAGAATGCAGAATGAATATTTGGAGTTATTTACAACAAACGCTTTTCATTGGTATATAGAAGAATATACTAGATATAAACTGGTGGGAAATAGATTAGAAAAAGGTACATTGGATCAGATTTTTTTCCAATAATGAATGCATAATAGATGTAAATTTGAAAGCACCGTTAGGTAAATCTGATCATGCATGTATTGAAATCGAAGTTAAAATGAAGGCAGAGTTTGATTATATAAACAGAAAACAGAGAAACTGGTCTAAGATTAAATAATAGTTTGTGTCAGAGAAAAGAGAAAATATCGATTTAAATTGTAACTCGAAAACAACTTATGTTAATGAAATGTGGGAGGAATTAAATGGAAAGATAAAATCTATAATAGAAAATATTCCAGAAGTTATTATAAAATTCTCCAAACAAGGGGATCCATTAGAAAAATTACCTTGGGACAGTAATCGTCTATCTCGTAAGAGGAAACAAAACAATATAATAATAAGATAAAGCTTGGAGGAAATTTGGAATTATACCAAGTATGGAATATTATCAAAATGCTGTAAGTAAACAAAATGAATATGAAACACTAGAAGTAAAAGAAAAGTTGAAACACGAAAATAAGATTGTTAGAAATATTAAATACAACTGTAAACCATTGTACAAATATGTTAAAGCAAAAACTAAAATTCAAAATAGCGTGAGTACAGTAAGAGATTATGAGACAGGAGATTTAACAGACACGCCAGTAGAAATAGCTGGTGTACTAGCAAGTATTTTTCAATCTGTTCGTTCTTTTAAAGAATTTGGTTCACTACAGGAGAGTTGTTATGGGGAGGGTACAACAAAAATTATGGATGAACTAAAAATAGAACCTAAAGAGATAACACTATAACTATCTAAGTTGGATGTTAGTAAAAGTGTAGGACCTGATGAAATTCATCCTAAAATATTGAAATACTTATCATCAAATGAAGACTTTATCAATGCAATAACCAATTTGTTTAGGAAATATATGGAATATGAAGACCAGTTTCTCTAACATGTATTTTGTGTAAGGTATTTGAAAACATAATTAGAAACCACATATTGAATTTTATAAAGGATAATATAAATTGTAACCAACATGGCTTTGACTATGGTAAATCAACATTATCTAATATTTTGGAAAGTATTTACATTATAAATGAATATTTGATGGAGGAGGATAGTGCGGATATCATATATTTTGATTTTAGCAAAGCATTTTATACGGTATCTCATTATCATTTACTAGTGAAAATGAAAAATTTTGGTATTACTGACAAACTGGTAAGTATTGTGAGGGAGTATTTGAAGGATAGAACTATGAAGGTAAGGTTGGTAACAATTATTCTGAATCACAGTACATACCCTCCGGTGTTCTACAGGGTTCAGTATTGGGTCCTTATTTGTTTTTTGATATTCATAAATGACTTACCTAATAATATAAATTCAGAAATAGAACTGTTTGCTGATGATGTTAAACTACTTGTGAGACCTTTATCAAAGGAAATAACACAGATGGATCTATATAAATTACCATATTGGGAGAACATTTAGAAATTGAGATTTTACCTACACAAATGTAAAGTATTACATGTAGGATCCAGGAATGTTGGAGTTGAATATGTACTAAACAACAAAGAAATAAAAGAAGTAGATGGAGAGTGCGATTTGGGAGGCGGATTTGATAATATATTTAGGGCAAATAATCATATTTTGACCATTGTATCGAGGGCAAATAGAATGATCGGGTGGATGGTTAGGAATATATTTCGAGGGAGACAAATGTTGTGTTAAGGATATATAAAGCTCTAATAAGACCTCATATAGAATACTGCACCTAGACCTGGGCTCCAGCGACTAGACATGGAAATTGGAATGTAATATTGGAACTGGAACGCGTACAAAAAAGGGTGACAAAACTAATAAGTAAAGTAAAGTAAAGGAATGCAGTTACAGGGAGGGATTGGACAAATTGGGATTGACTACTTTGCCGGAGAGAAGAATGAGAGGTGATATGATTGAGACTTTCAAGATAATTAATGGCATTTCTAACTATGGTGGGCATTTTTTTAAATATTTCTTCTAGATCTGGAAGGTTATTGTTAAGGCAGTTTTCAAAAACTAGATTTGTTAACCAGTTAAGTTTTTTTTTTTACTCACAGAGTAATATGTTTTTGGAATAAGTTGCCAGATCGGATTTAGAACAGCAATAAGGTGGATCAGTTTAAGATAAGGTTGAATAAATTCAGAGAAAGTGGTAGGAGGGAGAAATTGAGGGGGTACTTTTGTAGCTGTCAAATGAAATATTTGACAGAATTTGATCTGGATATCGATACTGTACTAAAAGTGTAATTTTTTTTATTAACAGTTAAATTGAGAAGATAGTTAAAGGGGAGATGCCCAGGGAGGTACATCATCATCATCATCATCATCATCATCATCATCATCATCATCATCATCATCATCATCATCACCACCACCACCACCACCACCACCACCACCACCACCACCACCACCACCACCATCATCATCATCATCATCATCATCATCATCATCATCATCATCATCATCACCATCATCATCATCATCATCATCATCATAATAATAATAATAATAATAATAATAATAATAATAATAATAATAATAATTGGGGCAAAGCGAGGATCCAAACCTTCGTTGTTATAGGAGAGAAACTTGATTTTAGAAGTATTAGAAGCAGCAAACATTTCACCACATGCTCCAGATCGAAAGAAAGAGAAGGAGAAAGATATTCTTCTTATTATTATTCTTCTTTATACTTACGTTATCACCTTCATACACATTTTAATGAATGAGAGCATCCGATTAGACTTGTAAAACCGGCTTTGCTCGGACATACTTCACCAAAATCTTAACAGACCCAATCAAAGAGAATCAAAACCATTCCATTCGTCATTTCTGAGACTTCTTTCCTAACGGCTCTCTTCAGTTGTTCATGCTCAATTCGTCTTCTTTCATTATTCATTTACATCCGTTCGAAAAATTCAACATCAACAACAATATAGGCGTACGGTCGTTTTTTATACGAAAGGTCTTTAGTGCGGAGAATGCTGGGACCTTGGGGAGGCTTATTGCCACCCAAATCCTAGAGAAGACCAATGGTTCTTACCAGCCAGAAATCAATGGTAAACGGCTGTTGTGATACTGCAAGTTTATTTGCGGTGATTATCGAAAAGAGGTGAAGAATACTGGAAACATGGAGGCTTGTTGTCACTCAGTCTCCAGGAAATATAACTGGTTGCTGTCGGTCAGCAATCACTGACGATAATCTGTGTAGAACTCATAGTGAATAAATAATAATAATAATAATAATAATAATAATAATAATGATAATAAAATTATTATTATTAATAATAATAATAATATTATTAATAATAATAAAATTATTATTATTAATAATAATAATAATAATAATAATAATAATAATAATAATAATAATAATAATAATAATAATCAAAGCTGGAAAGCACCAAGCCATGATGGAATACATGCATACTGGTTTTAAAAATTCACGACCCTACATGAAAGGCTAGCGCAGAAACTCAGAAGATGTATCCACAAAACAGACTATCAGAGTGGATCACCAAAGGAAGCGCAACACTAATACAAAATGATGCCAAAAAGGGAACATCCAAAGCAACTACAGACCGATAACCTGTTTACCAACACTGTGGGAAATCTTAATAGCATAACCGAAAGAACAAATCTACCATACCCTAAAACACTCGTAATCTGCTGGAAAGGGAAAAGAGAGACGTATGACCTGCTCTACATAGATAAAAATAAACCTGAAGGAGGTAAAAAGCAGAAAAAAAGAACATATCTATGGCATGGATTGACTACAAGAAACCTACGACAGAATCACTCCAGCATGGATAATTGAATGCTTAAAAATATACAAGATACCCAACAGGATTATTAATCTTATTAAGAAAGCAATAAAAACATGGAGGCTAGAACTGACAGCTGAATGACAACAGCTGACTGAGATAAAAATACAGAGTGGCATTTTTCAAGGAGACTCCTTATCCCGACTACTGTTTATCAAAGTCATGATGCCACTCAACTACATACTCAGGAAATGTGATGCTGGATACAAGTTTACATACACAAAACAAAGAAAAAACACCTCATGTACATGGACGACTAAAAGTTATTTGCGAAAAGCAAAAAGGAGCTGGAAAAGCTGATAAATACGACCAGAATCTTCAGCAGGGACATTAAAATGGAATTCAAAATGGAAAATTGTGCACTGCTAGAAATGAAAAGGGGGAAAACTGGAGACGACAGATAGTATGAAACTGCCTAACCAAGAGGAGATGAGGGCGCTAGGCGAACAAGAGAGCTATAAATATTTGGGAAACTCTTGGAAAAAAAATTATATAGCAGAAATCTAGTAAAATGGATAAACACCTTGGTAGTATCACAAATAAGATATTCTGGACCATTCATAGACTGGACTAAAGAACTAACGCACCTTGACTAGAGGACTAGACAATTAATGAGCATGCGCAATCCACTACATCCAAAAGACGATACAGACAGACTTTACGTGAAAAGAAACGAAGGGGGAAGAGGACTGGTAAGTATAAAAGACTGTGTGGAAGACACCAAAAAGAGTTGCATAAATACATAAGCCAGAACACAGAAAGGCTAATCACCGCAGCAAGAGACATGGTCTAAACAAACAAATCGGGAAGCACCGAAACCTGAAACAAAAAGACAAGAAAAGAAAAGTGGGAAAAAGCCAACTACATAGACGCTTCATAAGACTGACAAAAGAAGGAATGCACAAAAATAGCTGGGCATGGCTAAGAAAAGGACACTTGAACAGAGAAACGGAATCTTTACTGGCGTCTGCACGGAACAATGCGATTAGGACAAACTACATTAAAGCTAAAATAGATAAAACCCAGGAAAACAGTAATTGCAGACTGTGTGGACAAAGGGACGAAACAGTAAACCATATAATAAGCGAATGCAGCAAACTATCCAAAAAAAATACAAGAAGTGACATGACTGTGTGGGGAAAGCAGTACACTGGGAACTGTGCACACAGTTGTATTTCGATCACGCAGACAAATGGTACAAACATAAACTAGAAACAGTACTAGAAAACGAAAAAAAACAAAATCCTCTGGGATATGGAGGTACCAACAGATAAACTCATACAAGCAAGGAGACCGGATGTCATAATAATCGACAAGAAGGAAAATTCCGGCCAAATCGCAGGCTTTGCGGGTCTAGCAGACACAGAGTGAAGATCAAGGAGACGGAAAAACGAAGCAACTACCGGAACTTGCCAGAGAATTTAAAGGGATCTGGAGCATAAAGAAAGTCAATATAATACCAATAATCGTAGAAGCACTAAGAACATTTCCCAAAGACCTAGAGAACAGACTGTGAGAAATTGGAATCAAAGGGATAAATGATGAAAACAGCTGCAATCTTAATGAAAATCCTCGAATGCCGAAACCAACCCGAATAACCTACGAATGGTAGCCGGTCACCTGAAGTTACAATAGGAAAAAAACAAAACCATAGGAAGAACACCACTGCACAAACCAAGGAACAGCAACTTTAAGAAATATCATAAGCTGCCCCCCCCCCCAAAAAAAAATGATGGCACCGGCCATCGGCTGAGACCCACAAAATAGTCGTAGTAGGTTAAGGAGGATAGGGAGACCGATTAGGGATAGCACTAGCCAAACCTCCACTGAAAGAGTGTGGAGAATGTTGGGACATGTGGGAGGCTTATTGCCATCCAAACCCCTTCGTTTCCTGCGAAAAATTAATGGTAAGCGACTGTTGCGATACCGCAATGTAATTTGCGGTGGTGATCGAAAAGAGGTGGAGAGTACTGAAAATCTGGAGAGGCTTGTTGTCACACAGACTTCAGGGAACACTACTGGCTCTTGTCGATGATCAATCGCTGACGATGACTTGTGTGATAAGTCCTAGTTAGCAGAAATAATGATACTACTACTACTACTACTACTACTACTAATACTACTACTACTACTACTAATAATAATAATAATAATAATAATACTAGTCAACCACACATGATACTTTGTCACCTTTATAATAAGAATAGAGAAAATTAGTTGGAATATCGTGTTAATTGGCGTCACATTTAAAAAGAAACAAAAGAAATATCAATTTTATTTTGCTAAAGCTGAGTTAATCAACGTTTTGTTTTTCCTAAGTGCGTTTTTTTTTCATATATATTATTTTAATAACAAAAAAATACATGCAAAAATATTCCTCAATTTTAATTTTTCTAATTAGCGGCAATTTGCAATGAAATTACGAAGTGATACATCTTTTACCAAGTTTCTAGCTATTACTTTCACTCTCACTCAGTTAATGTTGTTTGCCTCCCCCCCCCCCTGCGCTTATTTTAGACGGTATCTACCACCCCCCCCCTTTTCTGCATTTTCTCTCTGTTTATAAACAGTCGACAGAAATACAAAGATTGGAATAGTCTATTATAAACAAAAGAGAATATCACCGAGAGTTGTAATACTGTTCAACTCGTAGCTGTAGAAAGAGTGAAAGGGAGAAATGAGAAAGAGACAGAGAGAGAAGGAGAAAGAAAGAGAGAGAGAAAGAGAGAGAGAAAGGGAGATAGAGAGAAAGAGAGAGAGAGAAAGAGAGAGAGAGAGAGAGAGAAAGAGACAGAGAAAGAGACAGGGAGAAAGAGAGAGAGAAAGAGAGAGAGAAAGAGACTGAGAAAGAGACTGAGAAAGAGACAGAGAGAAAGACAGAGAGAGAAAGACAGAGAGAGAGAGAAAGACAGAGAAAGAGAGAGTGAGAGAAAGGGAGAGAGAGAGAGAAAGAGAAAGAGAGAGAAAGAGAAAGAGAGAAAGGGAGGGAGAGAGAGAGAAAGAAAGAGAGAGAGAAAGAGAGAGAGAGAAAGAGAAAGAGAGAGAAAGAAAGGGAGGGAGAGAGAGAAAGAGAGAGACAGAAAGAGACAGAGAAAGAGACAGAGAGAAAAAGACAGAGAGAGAGAGAGAAAGAGTGGGAGAGAGAGAGAGGATCGGGATGAAGCGAGTAGAAACAATATTGTCTATTTATTTTTTATATCAAGCTGGCTTTGCAAACTCTGTTTCCCTGATTCAAACGCTCCAACCCCAGTTTAATGTGTTGAACCAACGAGCCACGTGTCTCTAGTGTCTAATAAAAGTGGGTTCACTTTACTAACCATTATCTCAAGAATATATTCTTTCAACTAACATGCTTTTTATATAACTGGCTTTGCAAACTCACTTTCTCCTGATTGAAACGATCTAACCGTAGCTCAGTTGGGTGATACAATTGTTTAAGTAACATAACAAACGCCGTTGTTTGAATAGAACGAGGTTGAGTTTCACCTAAGGGTAATAGGTGACCCTAGAACGGAAGTCGACAAAAGTACGTGATTTCCGCAAGAATACTTTTCTGTCACTTTCTTGGCGACACTTGAAGCAGAGGAGACGTGTTCAAGGCGCCGTCCCCAATAGGGAGCGCACAATTGAAGCTATGTATAGCGAGGCAAGTTATTCGCCTGTTCGTCTATCTTCTTTCTCGCTCCAATGCCCGTGCGTAAGTTACCCGTTTCTCTGCCTTTTTCCCCTCTGATTGTCCTTCTCTTTTTAATAAACCTTTTTTATAAATTAACATCAGCGTCCGAGTTAATTTTTCAACAGACAATCCAGAACTTGGGCTCCCGACGGATGTATAAACGTTTATACACGCATCGGTAAGAGAAAACGTAACACACACGTGCACCTACA
>OY744537.1:78075025-78085025 GCA_963556195.1 Sepiola atlantica | reverse complement strand
AACGCACGCACGCACGCACACACACACACACACACACACACACACACACACACACACACGCATATATATATATATATATATATATATATATATATATATATATATATATATATATATATATATGTATGAGAAAGGAAGGATGAGAGTAATCTGACGTAATGGGAAATGAAAAAGGAAAAACCAAGAGATATTTTTTTATATATTCATCAACGTTTCGTCTTTATTTGTAAGACTTCCTCAGGATGACACGCATACGTATGTAAATAAAAAACACATATTTAAAATTAACTATATATATATATATATATATATATATATATATATATATTACTATTTCATGTATCCACATAAAATTTTATAAGGAGATATAATGTTTTATGTATCAATTTTCAGTATTTACTCTAACAGTGCTCGATACGTAAATAGAGCTATACATATATATATATATATATATATATATATATATATATATATATATATATATACATGCCGTAGTTTTGAGGTCTTTCTTCACAATGCTTACTAGGGTTTTACGATCTCTTTCAGTCAGCTTCGACTTCCTTCCAGAATTTTGTTAGAGGATGATGTTTTCCCTTATTTTTCATAAGCTGTCATCACTTTAGAGACAGTTCCTCTCGATACGGCCACCATCTCAGACACTACTGTTACATTAACACCATCCATACGGGCACCAATAATCTGCTCTCTTTAGAAATCTGATAGCGACATCAAAAGATAACAAATTATTGAAGCCCTCTACATAAGAACTAAGCACCCCACAATCAATAATGTGAATTACGAAACTAGTCACAATAATTTTAAGTGTTTAGCATAGTAATAAACGTTACCAAATTCTTAGCGGTTAAGCAATTATACTTTTGAATCTTGCACGCGCTTTGACCGTAATCAAATTCTTAGCCCTTAAGCAATCAAACTTTTTGCACGCACTTAAAACGTAATCACGTTCACATGTTATGTTGCATTACCCGTTCTTTCGGGGTACCCGGTAAGATCCAACAAGGATGACAAAGAACAGAACGTATATGGAAAAACTTAGGTTTTCTTTATTTCCCATCACCGGATGGTTTACGCCGGCTACGCACACACATATCAAAAAAATCTTTTGACATACTTTTCTCTCATGAAAGTCTATTTCTTGCTGAGGTCACAGATTTGGTTTCCTCTAGAAACTCGTTCATATATACATCCGATTGGAAAGCAATTTGCTCTGCATTGTCTATCCGAGTGTGAACTGAAACAATTGTTCCACAAGCACTTCCAATTGTCTGTTTGATGAAATACAAGTCAGGGGATTCCTTCACAATACCAACTTGCTTATCAGTTGCATTTTTAGTCAGAAGACACGAAAGTCTAACAGCAAGACGGGCTTGGGTACCATAACCAATAAAGCTTCATCGGTGCCATGAACATTGGTAAACTCCAATTCTTTCAGTACTTCGATAATCCGATCACCAAGCGCTCCGGCTCTTCGCGTTTTTTGAAACCGCTGCCTTTCAAATCTCGCTTGCACTGCGGAACCTTCTTTTTTTTTAACAGTTACCAAGTCGCTTTCTTTCTTTCTCGACGTCCCACCCACAATGGACTCGTCCACGATTCATTTTTGCCACTCTTCATTATCTTACAGTTACATCTCAATATTATAGATGCTCTTCTTACAGTTGTAAATTACTAGCCGTTATAATAATAAAAAAATCAATAGTAAAGAGATGTTTGTAAAGACACCAAGAATAACACCACCTTGACGAATCAAATCAAAAGTACTCGCGTAAAAGGAAAGGAAAATGGAACAAGAAAACCATGGAACTTACATACACTAATTTGACGGAAATACTAAATGGACTATTCGGAAAATTGAAAAAAATAATAAAAATTCTCATCAAGCAAAAACACTCCGTGTTATTTAATAATGTTCGCATATATATATATATATATATATATATATATATATATATATATATATATATATATATATATATATATATGATGGCGTATTAGTGGGTTCCCCCACGTGTGAGTTTTTGCTCCCTTTTCTTTGATTTTTGTTTGCTTTCACCCAAAAATGAACTACTGTATAGTGTAGGTTTTTTCAAGACACTTTAATCCAAGAACTTTTTACTCTTTGTGAATTTTTCTGATGATGTTGTAGTGTTGCAGAGACGACATTGACATAAAAATGTTGTTTGGCACAAGACAAATGAAACGGACCGTAAAAAATATATCTCACAGAAATGTTATGGTTTTTGGAAATGTGAAAAAATAAAAATAATAAAATAAAACCATGGTTATTGGAATATAATATGAACTGACTTACATATATATATATATATATATATATATATATATATATATATATATATATATATATATATATATATATATATATTGAGCCATGAAAAATGATTGTTTCGTTTGTACATCTCCAAACAGCTGATAATTCCCACAAAAGCATTAATATTGTAATATTAGCAAGATCAAAATTCTGTGTGAAGACCGGCGTCAATTCCTAGAAGCAAACCACTGTCGCAATTGTAAAGAATTGACTGACTTACAAAATAATGAAATTTTCCAACGGCTTGAGACTAAAAATATTTTTAAATATCATCTTGAATAGATTTAAGGTTGAAAGACTTCAAAGACTATTTCTTGGAACTGATATAAATGCATATGTAATAATTTCGTTTATTTCTGAATTATATATATATATATATATATATATATATATATATATATATATATATATATATGTGTGTGTAGGTTTGTAATCCGAGGCTGTAGCAATGCGATGTAGTTGCCGGAATGTGGAGAGGGTGAACAGAAACAAACGAGAAGAGAAAACGAATCTCAAAACGATTCGTTTTCTCTTCTCGTTTGTTTCTGTTCACCCTCTCCACTTTCCGGCAACTACGTCGCATTGCTACAGCCTCGGATTACAAACCTACACTTGTATTTACCAGCAATGTTTCAATCAAACTACAATCTCATTTTATATATATATTGTTTATCAGCCCCCTCCCACAGAGGCTGGGCACTTTTCGAGGAGCTTTAATAACAAGTAGTACAAATAGCTATATGCAATGATCCGACTCGTAGATCACTCTTAGCTACTTGGTGGATAGTAGTAATTCTACTATTTACAGTTAAAATTCCCCTTTATTTACTAATTAGTTTCCAGTGGCCTTCGGGTAAGATCTTCGACTGCGAATCAGTGGCGATTTGTGTTCGGGGTTCGCGCCCGCTGACCGTTGGGAACTAGTTCCTAGACTGAAGATTGCGTTAGCATGAAACATCGATGTCTCTAGGTATATTTTAAATATTTAATATTTATAAAAAAAAATATTATTGTTTATATATATATATATATATATATATATATATAATAAATTTCAAAGTAGAATATAAATGTACAATAGAATAACTCACCTATAGTAAATATAGATAAAGTCGAAATACGCTAACCCTAACCCTAACCCTAACCCTAACCCTAACCATTTAAATACTCCAAATACTGCAGTTATTGACATCAGCTATTGTTGTGCTTAAATTCTTGGAACTGAAATAAACTATGTGCTAATTTTATTTATCTCAACCTACTTATATATATATATATATATATATATATATATATATATATATATATATATATATATATATATATATATATATATATATAAAGTGGTGTACTAAAAGCGAACTTTTAGGAAAGGTAAAACCTATTGTGAAGAGTATACAGCTCAATATCCAGGATAGAGCAGGTAGATATGAAGAAGAATGGAAAGGAATTAGAGAAGCAAAAGCCAAATCAAAATTCAATTCAATTGCTCAGAGCAAGGTATATTCCGCAAAAAGGCAATTTATTCAAGTTAAATTTTCCTTAAGCCAGGCTTTTCAAAGATCAAAATCCTATCATCAGAGGAAGTCGCTGGGATAGATAAGTTGGCAAAGGCCAAGATTTAAAATTTGAAAAAATAAAATAAAAGTTGTAGGGAAAGAAACACAGGGCAACATTTTGCCCGAATGCAAGCAAATGTCCGATTGCTAAAAAGTCCGGTGTCGAAAAGTCCAGCTGAGAGAATGAGAGGTAGATAGGTAGGTCGTTAAAAGGCACGAGAGGTTGTGAGAGAGGATACAAAGTTAAATTCCAAGAAGCCACAACTTCAGGTGCGGCGAAAATAGAAAATCTTGGCCTTTGCCAACTTATCTATCCCAGCGACTTCCTCTGATGATAAGATTTTGATCTTTGAAAAGCCTGGCTTAAGGAAAATTTAACTTGAATAAATTGCCTTTTTGCGGAATATTCCTTGCTCTGAGCAATTGAATTGAATGTTGATTTGGCTTTTGCTTCTCTAATTCCTTTCCATTCTTCTTCATATATATATATATATATATATATATATATATATATATATATATATATATATATATATATATATATATATGATAATTTTATTTACACAGACATGTACAAAATCTGCGACACTGGCATGTCGATGTTATCGATCAACCGTTACTATAAACTGAGATCTCATCAGGCAGAGTTAGAATCCGATCTTAACCTCAGATCATATTTGGAGAGAAAAAAATGGAGGGATAGAGAAAGAGAAGAAAAAGGAAAGAAATTTAACATTTCAAAAATTGAGGCCGTTAAAAAATTAAAAATTAAAAATCTAAAAAATCTAAAAACAAAAAACAAAAAATCTAAAAAATCTAAAATCTGAAACAAACAGGACAAATAAATAAATAAATAAATTAATAAAAATATTAAAAAAAAAAAATATATATATATATATATATATATATATATATATATTGTTGAATGTTAGAGACAACTCATGACTAGATATCCTTTGGTAGATCTTTTCAATAGTCCGAATTAGGATTTTAGTTTCGGAGGGGAATTGGCTGATGAATTTGCAATAATTTGCATTTGTCTCGCAAGTACTTTCGGACTCGCCAGAGTCCATCTAAAATGTTTATAGCTCCAATATAGTTTCGTACTTAGTACATAACATCCGCCAAAAAACCTTCTATAAATACTAAAACATGGTCTAGACCTGATTAACCTCATTCCCCCGAAGATGGACCCAGATGGGCCCGAAAGTACTTGGGAGACAAATGCAAATTATGGCAAATTCATCAGCCAATTCCCCTCCGAAACTAAGATCCAGATTCGGACTATTGAAATGATCTACCAAAAGATATATAGACATGAGTTGTCTCTTATATTCAACAATACTTGCCTGCAAGAGAAGATGCTGCCTAGATATATATATATATATATATATATATATATATATATATATATATATGGATACCATATAAAATAAGGGCGAGGGAAGCTAAACCAACGCGCAGTGAGTTATAGGAAGAAACTTCGTGATTGATCACCTAGTGAGCTAATTGCGAATTGTGACTTATTAGAATAATTAAAATGTCTTTTTTTTCAAATATAATTCAGTCCGAAAACTGAGGAATATCTTAGCATGTATTTTGTGTGATTACAATATATAGCAAAAAAAACCTCAGGGAAACAGACGTTGATTTACCTAGCCTTAATATGATAATAGATAAACAAAGAAAGGGTATCATTTTATGAATTCCGTATGGCAACAATAATACAGAGGTGAGAAAAGACAATGCGAAAACAAAGTAACTGAAAGATTGTTTTAATTTTTTTTCTTCGATTTCTTCTTGTTTTAATTATCTGATACTTTATTAGAATTGGTAAAGACTTTTATTATTTTATTACAATGAACATAAATTATTTTCAACTTTTTAATTTCTCCCGAGTTGAAATAGAATGGTTTCCCTTGAGGCAGCTCCCTTCTTTGATAAGGTGCTAGGACTGACTTTCAGTCTAGACCAAAAATGGAAGCCTTACATCAAAATTATTTCTAAGGTATTAAACAGATAATACACCCACACCTTTACGAAAGGAAGAGATAATGTCTTTGAGGGTGGCATACCGTTATCTATGCATGTTAAATACCAGAATTTAGTCAAGGAAAGAATTAGTTGAAGTATTGCCCAAGCTTAATAATCGTTACGTCTCAATATGAAATAAAAATAAAAATAAAAAGGAGAAAAACGTCTCAATCAGTGAAGCAAAAACGAAAGACGACGTCTCGATCGATAAAGTTACAAGAAATAAAATAAAAGAAAAAACTGTTAAAAAACAAAAAGGAAAGGAACAAAACGTCTCAATCGGTGAAGTAAAAAAGAAATAAGACGTCTCAATCGGTAAAGTAAGCAAAGAAGAGAAAAAAGACAGAACAGTCAGCAATAATCTTCCGTGAAAAGAATTAAGTATTTCGCTTATCAGTATCGTAAAAATGTAAATGTAAAAAAAAGCTTCATATAATATAATTTTCTTCATTCAAGATGGTAGATTTAATAGCTCAGTTTGTAGAGCAACGGACGCCAACCACTGTGGTCCGGGTTGCGATTCCCCAGTTCTAGCCACACTGATGAGTCTTCGAGACGACGAAACATTTATATATATTTACATCGACTATTTTTATCTGTTTTTATTCAATGTATTTTCTTTCCTATTTAAATGTTTTATTTATTTATATTTATTTTTGTTCACTTTCTTCTTCTTCTTCTTCTTCTTCTTCTTCTTCTTCTTCGCCCAAATTTGGCTAAAACATCAACCTGTGTCTAATGAATTGTTTAAAATAGGTATTAGTTTTCTGCATTAATAAAACAGGAAAAGGCAGATATGACGTAACACTGTAAACACCAATCGACTCTCTTCCCCCCTCTCTCTATCTATCTATCTATCTATCTATCTATCTATCTATCTATCTATCCTTTATTTTTCTTTCTTTGTTCTGTATCTATTCATCCTAATATATGTAAATCTATTTTTTTTTATTGTTTACCTTCTACCTAGAATAGCCGTTACTTCTTTCATTTCTTCTTCTTCTTCTCGTTCTTCTCTGTCATCTTCTTTGTTTTCTTCTTCTTCTTCTTCTTCTTCTTGTTTTGTTGTTATTGCTGTTGTTGTTGTTCTTCTTAATTATTATTGTTTTCTTTTTGTCGTAATTGTTGTTCTTGTTTTTTCTTTTTGTTATTGTTTGTTTTCTCATTCTTTGTTGTTGTTGTTCTTCTTCTTCTTCTTCTTCTTCTTCTTCTTCTTCTATTTTTCGCCGTTTGCTCTGAATTCTTTTACTTTTTCGCCTACTCTTAATCCCCATTTTTCTTCTCTTTCTTCTCCCTTTTTCTTCTTATTATTCTGCTAATTTTATGCATATTCTCGTTCTACACATTCTCTTTTTTCGCAGCCATTTTTGTCTTGTTCGTCTTCTACTTCTATTTTTTTGCTTTCTTCTCTGAATTCTTCTTCTTTTTCTTCTCAATCTTATTGTTGTTCTTATTCTTCTTTTTGTTCTCTTTCTTTAAATTCTTCCTTTTCTCCATCTTCTTTAAACACTTTTCATTCGCTTTCTTCTTTTTTTAATCTTTCTTCTTCCGCTCTCTTCGCAGTTTTCTTTGTCTTCTCCTCCACCCCCTCCTCCTCTTCTTCTTTTTCTTCTTTTA
Source organism: Sepiola atlantica (assembly GCA_963556195.1). Lineage (NCBI taxonomy): Eukaryota > Metazoa > Mollusca > Cephalopoda > Sepiida > Sepiolidae > Sepiola > Sepiola atlantica. The sequence goes on along the minus strand of OY744537.1, from coordinate 78,077,465 downwards.
TGCCTTCTCTTTCTTCACAACCTTGTTCTTTTTCTTCATCTTCTATTCGTTTTCTTCTCCGGATCTTCTCCGGATCTTCTTCTTCTTCTTCTTCTTCTTCTTCTTCTTCTTGTCTTTCTACTCAAAATTCTTATACTTCTTCACTTTATTGTATTTTTCTTTCCATTTTAATATTTCGTATTTGTTTCCATCACTCCCAAACCTACCTTCTGTTTTTTTTTTACCCACGCGCGCCTCCACAAAGATACACGAGAAACACCGCTCTTCCGAAAAGCAGGAAGAAGGAAGGTTTGTGAATGTAAAATGCGGATATTGTAAATGCACTTGTTCAACTTACAAACACCGCCGCCGCCATCCCCACCTTTCTTTTTTGCACTTTTACGAAAAGCTCCCTCTGACCATATCAAGCCTGTGTTTGTCATCCCAAACAACAAGAACAACAACAACAACAACCTCAAACGCTGCCGAGCCACCCCAATCTGCACCCTGCATTCAAGACTCCCTCCCCCAAAACCGCACCACCTCGCACCCGAGCGTATCGCCAGCACCCGCGCCTATCGTAAAGTCCCCTTGTCGACACGACGCCCGCTTCGGAAACAACTGCACCGAGTAACCCCATCTGCATGTTTGAAAATCTGGCAGGGTGGTGCGGGGGTAGCCGAGGGTGGACGCGTGTGTGTTGGTATGGTTGGGTGAGGCGAAGGGCTATGTTTTCACGAGAGGCGAGAAGCGGGGAGTGACTTCCATCGGATGAGAGCGTAATTGTTTCGAGGGGGGAGGGGCAAGGGTAATGGATCGCCGAAGAAAGAAATTAAAGGGAGATAATTCGATAAAACGAGGAACAGGAAAAATGACAAAGAGAATCGACTGGTTTGAAGGTGTGAATGAGAATAATGTTGAAATGAAAAGGAAAGGAAAGAGTAATAGGAGAGAAGGGGGGGGGGGGGGTGAGGAAAGAGAAAGAGAAGAAGAAGGAGAAAAAGAAGAAGTATGATTAAAAAATGAAGAGGAGGAGAAAAAGAATGAGAATAACAGGAAGAATAAAGAGGATAGAAGAAGAAAAAGAACAAAAATTATTAAAAAGAAGAATAAAGAGGAAGATGAGAAAAAGAAAAAAAAGACGAAGAAAAAGAAAGAGAAGAAGGAAAATAAAGGGGAGAAGGAGAAGAAGAAGGGGGAAGAATGAAGAAGAAGAAGAAAAAGAAGAAGAAAAAAGTAGAAGGAGAGGAAGGGGCATAAGGAGAAGAATAAAGAAGAACGAAGAAGAATGAAAGCGAGAAAAAGAGAAAGGGAAAGGGAGAAGAAAACGAGGAAGAAGGAAAAGAAAAAGAAGAAGAATCAGAAGAAGAAGAAGAAAAGGAAGAAGGAGAGGAGGAGAGGAGAAAGAAGAAGAAGAAGAAGAAGAAGAAGAAGAAGAAGAAGAAGAAGAAGAAGAAGAAGAAGAAAAAGAAGAAGAAGAAGAAGGGATACAGAAAAAGAGGATGAAGGAGAATAAAAAAGAAAAAGAAGAAGGGAGAATGAAGAAAAAGATGATGAAGAGAATAAAAAGAATCAAGCGGAAAAGAAGACTGATGAAGACGAATATCAGCATGTTAATGATGGTGATGAATGAAGAAGAAAAAGAAAACCATGCTGCTGATGATGATGAAGAAAAAGAAGAATTATAACAAGAACCGCACTACCCATAACCCGTTGGGTCAGTATTTGTTATATCTATTTAATATATAATTTATTAACGTTGTCATGTTCTCCAAGAAACTATTTACTTGAAAATGGATGACGTCAGAAAATATGTGTGGTAGCCTTTGCCAACTTATGAAAAATAAAGGTCCCAACACTCTCTCTTTTCTCTCTCCCCTCTTTACTCTCTACCTAATTCCCCCCTCATACTACTTCTCTTTTCATTTTACCTTTATTTACGTCATTCGACCTTCCTCCGACCATTTAAACAGTTCATGTACAAATGAAGTGTGCAAGCAAGATCGTCAATGATTTTGTAGTATAAAGATATGCTAATAATAATAAAGTAATATATATATATATATATATATATATATATATATATATATATATATATGTAAAATGAAAAGAGAAAAACAAAAAAACTATGTGATTTATGTATTCATCAACGTTTCGTCTTTATTGAAAGACTTCCTCATGATGAAGAAAACAATGTAGAAAAATCATACAAAATATTAATTTTGATTTGTCAGAAAGTGTCCAGACTTCGGCATGGCTGTTGCCGTGAACAAGCAGACACATCAAAATTAATATGCCGTATGATTTTTCTACATTGTTTTTTTTATCCCTAGGAAGTCTTTCAATAAAGACAAAACGTTGATGAATACATAAATCACATATCTTTTGGCTTTCCTTTGTTCATTTTAGATTACGTCGGATCGTTTTATCCCGACTTTTCTTAATATATATATATATATAT
>OY744537.1:78042525-78070025 GCA_963556195.1 Sepiola atlantica | reverse complement strand
CTTACGTATCGCAGCTTTGTGCCAAAATACTTAATGATCGGTTAATTAATTTAGGGGTGAATCCTGTACATACAAATACATAAACATATAAACATACCTAACTTTATATATAGAAATAATTAGATGTACTTATTGAGATCGAACATCAAACGAAAAAGAATTATGTGTGGCTTAATATAAAATTAAATAAATTACCTGTGCTGTTGCGTTTTGTTGTTTGGACCAAATTGTAATAATAAGATTAAAATCCAAAAGCAAAAAAACACAAAAAAAGAACACAAAAAAACACATAAACAAAACAAACAAACAAACCCAAGTCTTTTTGTTTTTATTTTATTGTAGAGTTAGGGGCGAGGTGAGATGCTTTTCGGAGATAGCCATTCTGTAGTGGTGTTACCGTGTATGTATTTATCTAACTAGTCTTGCTTGAGATGAAGCAAGAGAAGTCTCACCAGAGTTCCAGTTAAAAAGATAAACATCTTCTCTACAATTTATATTAACCTTATTTAACAGTTTCATCAACACGGGAACACAAGAATGTAAACAAGTTGGTCTGACCGGCATGTATCACAGTAGAACTGTAATAAAGTCCAGGTCTTTAGTCTCAGTCTGTAGTCTCGCTTCTCGGCAGTCATGACCAGTCAGGAATATACATCGGTTTACATTGGCGTCTCGACTGGAACTGTTCATATTAAGCCCGAAATGAGCTTGGGCGGGAGTGGCTGAAATCGCGCATGCGCAATTGTGCTCTAATCGCCAGTGTATCACTATGCGAGTTTGGGCATGCCTGTTTAGCTACCCGAACCACGTAGTAATCACTACCCAGGTGATTACATGTTAGTAAAAAAAAAAAAAAAAGATCTGAATCATATACCTGCTACATGATGTTTATTAAGGTAATTTAGCGCGTTAACTACTTATTGTCAGTAACATGTTCACTCGGGGTTGAGTGACGTGTTCCTTCCCGTTCCCCATTTCATGGTCACTGATCTTTCTGTTAGTAGTCGTCTCGGTCCGTGTTTTTCGCTGTTTGTGGCGAATTGCAAGGTCAGGAATGCGAACCTTGTGTCCGACATTGAGTGAAGCTAACACTAAGACTGCAACCGACCGTTATTTTTTAAAAACTACCGAACGCAGCACGGGAGCTGGTTGTAAATGTCCAAGTGTAGGCAAATTTAAAAAAAAAAATTTTTTAACGTTGTTCACCCCAAACAAGGCAGGCCGCCACTGTAGACGTAAGGGGCTACTGAGAAGAAAGAAAAGGGGAGAAGGTTGGGGGGGGGGGTAAACGTAAACTGGGATCTGTGCAGCGAGATGTCTGTTTCCATTAATTTTAAATTTCTGCATGTCAGTACTGACGGGGAAACAGGGGGTAGGGAGGGAGTTCCAGAGGCCAGCAGCACGAGGAAAGAAGCTTTTTGAGTAGAAAGCTCTCCTGCATCTGGGGACCTCCACAGTGAATGGATGGGATTTAGTTGATTGTCGAGTTGGTCTAGTGAATTTACGTCGAGGAGGCACTAGAGTAGCCAATTCATCGGAGCATGATCCATTGAAGTATTTGTAAAACAAGCACAAGGATGCAACATTGCGGCGATGGGACAGGGACTGGAGTTTGGTTGACAGTTTGCAACCAATGAATGATCACGCTCGCTGCTGGATCCCTTCACATCCATACATTGAGGAAAACCGTTTAGCAACATTTCTTTTCGACATTTCGCAATAAAGTAAAGTTTATGGAGCTTTCTTTCCGACGTTTATTCACTTATTATAGAATGTTTTTGATTCCTCGCCATAATTGTAAGATCTATTTCATTGGTTTACTATTGAACAAAGATAGAATGAATGATTTATTTTATTTTTGATTTTTATTCTTTTTAATTCACCCCAAACAATGCACATTGCCACTGAGTCGTAAGCGGTTACTGTTAATTAGGAATCATACCTACAGGGGCATCCTAAGTAAGGACTTAGGCAGCGAGATATGTTTTTACATTACATTTAAATTTCTGCATGTTGTCAGAGAAACTAGTAGTTCGAGAACATAATCTATTAAAGTAGAAAGCTTACCGGCATCTGAGGATCTCTACATGAAAGAATTTTGCTGATTGTCGGGTCGGTCGTGAGTATTTACGTCAAGGGGCACCAGTTGGTTACCGGTCGATATTGTGAACACGTAATTTGTTATAGGATATTTTTTGTGTAAGCAATATGAAAACGTCATATAAGAAGGTCGGTCTTGACAGTGCCTACAAAACCGAAGCATTTATGAATAATAGAAAAAAATGTTCTGAATAACAGTGATTATTTCGTATTATATTATTTAATAAATAATTTTGAGCCGTGTTTATTAATTGTTATTCAAAACATCTACTGATTGTATGTTTGTTTTTAAAAATTTTGTTCGCAATATTTTCGGCAGTCGTGTTGTGATACATGTTAAGTAAAGAAATGTACCAGTTCCAATCCTTTTCCGTGAAGCTGTAAAAATGTATCTTATTATTTTGGGGTTCGGTTTACGTGTGAAGAGCATGAGTACATATAAAATAGGGAGCAAAAAGTACACTCAAGTCCTTTATTTCTGAAAAAAAAAACCCTCAGATTCTGATCAGGATTAATTATGAAAATCTAACGAAAGTAAAAAAAAACGTTTCTACCAACACGGACCAATATGTGCGCTATCTGAATAACCAAACATCATTTTTTTTTATTAACGTTTTATTAATAAAGCTATGGAACACTAATTACCGTATATATAAGAAATATAATTTGATGACGGTATTACCTACGAAACCAGAGACTTGGTGATATATTAAAGAAAGCAGTGTCACTGGTTGAGAAAGAGAGTGAGAGAGAGAGAGAGAGAGAGAGAGAGAGAGAGAGAGAGAGAGAAAGAAAGAAAGAAAGAAAGAGGGAAAAGGAGGACAGACTGTGTGACTGTTGTGTGAGAGTGAGAAAGTTAGAGACATACAGAGACGGTGATGGAGAAAGTAAAAGAGATAGAAAAATGAGATAGAAAAAGATATAAAGATTGAGAGAGAGAGAGAGAGAGAGAGAGAGAGAGAGAGTGAGAGAGAGGGGGGTGAATTGATTGACACGTGACTTGCAGAAGATGACATTCGAATTGAGCGTGTGAAAGTGAGGAAGATATTTGAGAGTGGGTGAGAAAGAGAGAAGGGAGAGATAGAGGGATAGAGAGGGAAGTAGCGTAACTAAAATAGAGGATTGCGTAAAAAGAAAGATGGAAAGAGATAGAGAGGGGAGAGAGGGAGGATAACGTAGAGGTTTAAAAAGGAAGAAAGATATTGCGACTGGTGTGTGGGAGTGAGAAAGAAACATACAGAGAGCGATTGTGGAGAGAAAAAGAGATAGATAAATTAGAGAAATAGAGAGAGAGAGAGAGAGAGAGAGAGAGAGAGAGAGAGAAGGGAGAGAAGGGAGAGTTAGGGTGAATTAGTTGACACGTGACTTACAGAAGAGGAAATGCGAATAAAGAGTGTGACAGTAAGGAAAACAATTGAGCCTTTATAAAATAGAGATAGAGAGAGGGGGAGAGAGGGGAGAGAGAGAGAGAAAGAGAGAGATAGAGAAAGAGAGGGAGAGGAGAGATAAATACATAGCTTGCTAGCTAGATAGATAGATAGAGAGGGAGTGAGCGATTTTTAAAAGTGAAAATAAATAACAAAAAAGTGGAAATACAAAAGGAAAAAGAAAATGGCCGCCATGACCACATTAACAAACGTATCTTCGGATCAAAGAATCTTTCCTTTTGATTTGTTGTCATGGTAATTGCGTATTTCGTCATTCGCGTTCCTCTTCACTGCGTTTTCATCGCGACCCATCCGCAAAACACACGAATGAGCTAATAGCCGACAAGCTTCCTCCTTTTCATTTTCCTTTCATTTGTTTTTGTTTTTGGTTTTCTTTCTTTTTTTTTTTCATATCAAAGATGGCCGCGCTTGGCCTGACCGATGGTTCACTTCTGCAGTTATTTTCCTTTCATATTATTTTTAACAATTTCCCCTTTGTTTTCGACGTTTATTCATTTATTAAAGAATGCTTTTGATTCCGTGCCAAATCGTAAGATCTGTTTCATTCATTCATTTATTTATTCATTCATTTATTTATTCAATATTTAATTACTTATTTAGGTAATGTGTACTTTATTATCGGCTTTTACCATTTATTAATTTAAATCGCAAAAAAGAATTCTTGAGCGGCATGTTTGTCGTCGAAAAAAGAATGCCCGGTACTTCTGCAGTTTACAGACTGTGCTGAAATTATAACGTTATTATTTAGAAACCTATCCTTAGCATGGGGAGGGGCTTTGTTAACTATTCTGTACTTTCACCTAACAATTAAATAAACAAAATATATCGTAAAAATTGAATTTAACTTGAAAATCCTATCTAAAAAATAGTACGGTCGGTAAACTTCAAAAGTACCGAATGCCCTTGCGTAACCCCAACACATATGATAACGAATGTTTGTAAATGGAGGATGTCGAGACATAATTAATCGTGGAAGCAGATGTCCTGACTAAACCTAAAAAGGGAACCAGAGTTCGGAGCTCGAGCACCTACCATGACAATAACGATAGAGTATTATTTACTCCTCTCCAGGAGTTAGGCACAAGGCCAGTTTTATCTTACTCCCACAAATAAGATATGACCCAAGGTCGAGTCGTAAAGTGGGGGTTGAAAAGCCAGCGCCCGAGAGGTGAGCACTCTGACCATCAAAAATTGCCTGGGCAGTCCCGTCGGCATTCCCCGGTAGGGGCGCCTCAGGCAGTAAGCAATAACCTTACTCCTCCCCAAAGAGGGGAGGCGAAGCCTGGGAGGGTGGACCTCCTAGAACTGCACAGGACAGACCCATAGACCGGCGTAAATCAAGCCCCGAAGGCCAAGACAATACCAGTCCATGGGGTGAAGTATCCATCGGAACAGATACTACACTTTGATCTCGACCAAAAAGAGGGAGAGTAGAAAAAGACTAGCAACATTTCTTCTGTGAGAAATGGGCCTGAAGACAACAGAAGAGATCATACCTTACTAGATTTTGGGCTCTGTCAAGTAAATAAGGTAAGGGGACTCTGAGCGGCATCTCCGCAGATGTGAATGACTATAGGTAGAGGATTTCATTATGTGTCGGGTAAATTTAGGAGCGGTACAAGGAACGAACGTTCAAGGAACGAACGTTAAGTGGAAATATTATTGATCGGCCTTTGTTCCGATGGATACTACCCCCCCCCCCATAAACTGGTATTGTCTTGGCCTTCGGGGCTTGATTTACGCCGGTCTATGGGTCTGTCCTGTGCAGTTCTAGGAGGTCCACCCTCCCAGGCTTTGCCGCCCCTCTTTGGGTAGGGGTAAGTTTATTGCTTACTGCCTGAGGCAGACGGGGAATGCCGACGGTGTTGCCCAGGCAATTTTTAATTGCCAGAGTGCTCACCTTCTCGGGCGCTGGCTTTTCAAGTCCCACTTTCCCATCTTACCTTGTGGGAGTAAAATAAAACTGGCCTTGTGCCTAACCTCCTGGAGAGGTAAATAAAATACTGTGCGCCAATGTATTCATTATTTTTCTTACTTTTCTTCTAGCTGAACGCGAAAACACGAGACTCCTCATAAGTAGATGATAGACGGCTTTGATGCGAGAGATCTGAAGGTTACTTTCTAAGGTTCCCAACCATAAATCTGCTTCCTTTTCTTGGTTTTAAACAGCGGCCTATTCATAGAAATTCAAGCCATAAATCATTTTTCTTTAGGCCTTTAAATTATGGCTTAATTATTTCTATCATGACATGGTGCCCGCGAACCTCGGTTCACGAATTATTAAAGATTTCCCGAGGTGCGAGGGGGTATTAAAACAGGCATTCAAGATGGCGGCGGGCTGGAATTAAGATTGACGTCTGCAAGCGGAACCCTAATTAACCTTCCATGCTTATTAATCTCACGACGTTTAATCAAAAGCTATGTTTAAGCTCAACGTATTATTTCTTAATCACTAGTGAGTTGCAACACGAATCATTACCAGTGTGGTGTTCCCTGGAGTCTGAATGACAATAAATCTCCCCAGATTTCCAGCAGCTTTTGCTTTCGATCAACGTTTCAAATCAATTTACTTTCTCGCAACAGCCGTTTTCCATTGTGTTCTCGCTGATAACGGCCATTGTTATTTTTTGAATTTTTAGTGACAATAAGACCATCAGAATTCAAGTGAGGTATGCGTGTTGCTTTCTCTCATCGGTCTTTCCATCCTCTTAGACACTTCACGAATATTTTCTGTGGCAGTTTTTCATACCAGCCGGGTTTCGTGCCTTGGCATAATTTTGGCAACCTTTCTGTGTCGGGATGAGATATGGTCATGCTCAATCCTTGGATGTCCACGCTTCCAGGCATTACCTACTCATTCGGAAGTGGGGGTTAATTGATTACCGATCGCCTGGGAAGCCCCTATCGAGGAATTCCGACAGGACCATTCATTTCTAAATCAGTAGCCACACAAAGTGTTCCCTTGGATGACATAGTTTTCCCGACTCCCGTATTTGTGCCACATTAGTCTATTTGTCTATGACTCAATCGGCCCGATTGATTTTTTGAAACATCTATTTTTAAATTTTGAAATGTTTCGGTTCTGGGACATTCTGGGGTCTCAGGAATCTGGTATATACAAGATAAACTTTGTTTTGTTGGTTGTTTGTTTAGATGCGTAGAGAGGGAGAAGATGTCAGGATCGCCATTTTCTAGTTGTATTTGTTGCATAGATATCCTTTCTTCTGGTCTTGTTGGATATGAAGAAAACGGGTTACCATAGTTTGGCTATAAGTACTACCACTTTCTACAATTTGAATCAATTTTATTCAAACCCTTTCATAAATACAATGAATGGTCCGGAAAGAGTTATGAAAACAAGGATCCAAAATATGCTGAGTCCGATTGATGATACAAAATATGCTGAGTCCGATTGAAGATACAAAATATGCTGAGTGGGATTGAAGATACAAAATATGCTGAGTCCGATTGAAGATACAAAATATGTTGAGTCCGATTGAAGATACAAAATATTCTGAGTTCGATTGAAGATACAAAATATGCTGAGTCCGATTGAAGATACAAAATATACAAGGTCCGATTGAAGATACAAAATATGCTGAGTCCGATTGAAGATACAAAATATGCTGAGTGGGATTAAAGATACAAAATATGCTGAGTCCGATTGAAGATACAAAATATGCTGAGTCCGATTGAAGATACAAAATATGCTGAGTCCGATTGAAGATGCAAAATATGCTGAGTCCGATTGAAGATACGAAATATGCCGCGTCCGATTGATAATACAAAATATGCTGAGTCCGATTGAAGATACAAAATATGCTGAGTGGGATTAAAGATACAAAATATGCTGAGTCCGATTGAAGATACAAAATATGCTGAGTCCGATTGAAGATACAAAATATGCTGAGTCCGATTGAAGATACAAAATATGCTGAGTGGGATTAAAGATACAAAATATGCTGAGTCCGATTGAAGATACAAAATATGCTGAGTCCGATTGAAGATACAAAATATGCTGAGTTCGATTGAAGATACAAAATATGCTGAGTCCGATTGAAGATACGAAATATGCCGAGTCCGATTGATAATACAAAATATGCTTAGTCCGATTGAAGATACAAAATATGCTGAGTCCGATTGAAGATACAAAATATGCTGAGTGGGATTGAAGAAACAAAATATTGTGAGTGGGATTGAAGATACAAAATATGCTGAGTTCGATTGAAGATACAAAATATTCTAAGTGGGATTGAAGATACAAAATATGCTGAGTCCGATTGAAGATACAAAATATGCTGAGTGGGATTAAAGATACAAAATATGCTGAGTCCGATTGAAGATACAAAATATGCTGAGTCCGATTGAAGATTCAAAATATGCTGAGTCCGATTGAAGATACAAAATATGCTGAGTCCGATTGAAGATACAAAATATGCTTAGTCCGATTAAAGATACAAAATATGCTGAGTCCGATTGAAGATACAAAATATGCTGAGTCCGATTGAAGATTCAAAATATGCTGAGTCCGATTGAAGATACAAAATATGCTGAGTCCGATTGAAGATACAAAATATGCTGAGTCCGATTGGAGATACAAAATATGCTGAGTCTGATTGAAGATGCAAAATATGCTGAGTCCGATTGGAGATACAAAATATGCTGAGTCCGATTGAAGATACAAAATATGCTTAGTCCGATTGGAGATACAAAATATGCTGAGTCCGATTGAAGATACAAAATATGCTGAGTCCGATTGGAGATACAAAATATGCTGAGTGGGATTGAAGATACAAAATATGCTGAATCCGATTGAAGATGCAAAATATGCTGAGTCCGATTGAAGAAACAAAATATTGTGAGTGGGATTGAAGATACAAAATATGCTGAGTTCGATTGAAGATACAAAATATGCTGAGTGGGATTGAGTCTGGGAGTTACATTTCGTCTAGCCAAGTCATGGCTAGATACGAGAAAAGAAATATGACGTTTCAACTCGAACTGTTCGTAATTCGAGAAAAGGTTTTGGCGGAAGCGCGGAAGTTGTCTCATACGCTAACTGTGTTATTATCGAACAACGCATATATAACTCCGCGAGTGAGAACATGCAAGTGCATTGTTACTGAATCACGTATTAATCATAATTGTAATTATGTAACTGCTACATTACCCCTGCTTTCAGACCTTTCGCAATGACTTTAGCGTTTTGTTAACACAGCGCTCAAAGTCTGACTGTTCACAAATCGCGGAAGTGCTATCCCACAACGAACAGCGCATCAATCGCTCCGCGAGTGAGAACATGCTAGTGCCACCGAAAATATAGCTTAATTATACAACCGCTACAAATGTTTGTATCTTTGCATCTTTGGATGTGTCATGGGGTGTTTTGTCATAGTAATAGATTCGTTAACAGAAAATTCAAATTAGTTTCAATTTCAAATAAGTGTTATGATGATTTGTGCAAAGCGGGAGAAAATAAATAGAGAAAGAAAGAACAAGTGATGAAAGCGTGGAGACGCTGAAATTTAAATGTATAATGGTGTTCTAATCTGCGATTTTTAAATAATGGTCTCCTTATTGTATTCAATTCTTTACTATGTCTACTGTCGCCCAACATATGCACCGTTTCTTTGAGACGTCTTATTCTCCACAGTTCTACTTTGTCTATAATTTTTACTTCGCCCCACGGGGGAAGATAGCTTCCATTTCTATTCACGTGCGGTCAACCAGTTCTTGGCCATGAGGTTTACTCGACTCGAACGAGATCTTTCCAGTGAGTTGCGTCACTCCCGAATACTGTCATGATGTCATATTGATTGCATATCCTCTGAATCTTTTTTAAACCCAGCCTTTCACATATTTAAACTATTATTCAAATTCATTAAAATTGGCATCCGATACAATCCGGGATTACCAAGATTCAATTGTTATATAATGACGGACGTAACTTGTGGGATTATAAAAACCTTGATGAGAGTGTTAGATAATGGCCCTAGAGAGATGGACGCATCTGTGGAAGTCGGGTTTGACTTGCGCGAATTAACGCGGGGCAGTCAAGTGCAGAACAAGGCTGGTTCTCACCGTCGGAGCTGGCAGATATGACAAGGTTACCGAGTGATGAGACATGAGCTCAGAGAGGTCAGTCTGCAGCTGTAAAGGGCTGGCCCTGCGTGAGAAACGTAGGGACCTGTGACGTCACTCGCTCTCACGAGAAGCGAATTTGATTCAGTCTGGTTACAGAGGGCGAACTGTAAAGACGTGTGATTCCAATGTAGGAATACGGAAGATTTCCCTAATGGGATGACAAGCGCAAGAATCATTCCCCTCCTCTCTCTATGAATAGTTAGGAATACATTAATAATCTAACTACGATATTCGTAAATCTCTCTCTCTCTCTCTCTCTCAACGATAGCAAAACACCTCCACGGGCAATAGAAACTGCCGCCGAATAAAAACATAATTAAAGGGAAAAGATTGTTGTCTTATGAGGCGAGAAAGGTCTTTTGTTACAGACAGCTCACGTAGATAGCCACTACAATGCAGAGGCGAGGAAGGTGATCAACCACTAGACGACAGAGCAAACCGAGAAGATACGAAGGTATGAATTATTTTTAAGGGCTATACAACACAATTATCGATTCCAGTTATCGAGATCCGTTAAAAATACTGAAATACCTTTGAATTTCAAAAACGAAATTTATTATTTTAATAATTGTTTTTTCTTTGCATGAAACAAAAACATTGAACCTAAAAATAATCATTTTTATTGGTATTTTTAAGTTAAAATCATTTTTAGTTTTACGCAAAGAAGAAAATATATGAAACAATGAATTTCGTTTCTTAAGTTAAAAGTATTTCAGTTATGGTGTGGGTGTGTGTGCGTGTACTTGAAAGTACACACCAATAGTAAAGTGGGAAATAATTAATTAAGCCGGAACATATATATATATCTAAATACACCATGTTACTTATGTATTTATGAGATGTTAGAAATTATTAGAAATCTAAATTAAGTATAGACATAACACAGTATGCATCCTAGAAAATTTGCATACTCCTTCGTAATGCTGGAGTACCTGTTTCCTTAGGGATTGAGGAGGGAGTCTGATTTTTCTTGCTATATATGTCCATGCATGTTTGGGTGTTTCAGTGTGTGTGCTTAGCTAATAAGGACTTTTACATATATGTGTACATGTGTATTTTTGTATAGATTGATATATATATAACTAGTTGCATTTGTATATATGTGTGTATGTGTATGGTTACATGTCTATTTATGTGTGTGTTTATATGTATGGATGTAAACGGATCTAGATTATTGGAATCGGCAAGAGAAATCGAATCACACAGTAATCTTTGATCTAATTTCATATTTTCACATTTACTTCTCAAAGTAAACTGGTCTATGTGAGTTGCGAAACACAAATATGAAGAAAAAACATGCTTCTGTATAAATAAAAAAAATATAATTATTTATATATATTTATTTATTTTATAAATATATATATTTACAACTGAACAAGAATTACTTCATAATGAGGACATAATTATTTGTATTCACTGTGCGATGCGTCAATGAGTCTTTATTAAAAAATGTCGGCTGGTCTGGAATACAAGGGACATTACACTGTTTCGCAAACTACGGGTTATGTCGATAGAGATAACAAAAAGCAAAGAGTTACTTCCCTTTTAAATATAAATTGTTAAATTATTATTTTTAGGTGGCATATAGCCACATAATACTTCTGGTTAAGCGTAGGAGACGTAGACAATAAAATAACATGCAGTGAAAACGTTTACTAAGTAAAGTTTCATTTCAGTGATTATATATTTTATTTAGAAAGGAAAAATACATTTTACGAATGGGTCATTACTTATCAAGGCAAAAAACACACTCGAGGATAACAGTTAATGGGATTCATAGATTAACAATCGAAAACTGATGGATGCTATGAGAGGATTGAAAATCTGCATATATCACCCACTAAAAACAACACCCAACCCAGTAAACAGCAATTCTTGCCCCTTTGTCAGATATGATGACGAAATGGAAAAGCGATTTACGAGAGTGCCGAAAGTAAATGAAGTCCACTTTCGACTCCCCACAAATTAAACTTAGCTTCGAAATAATACAAACAGCAATGGTTCGTTTTATTTTTTGTTATTTAACAACATTAAAAAGTAACGTAATAAAAATCATGGTACTGTTTTAGATATTGACCCTAATTTCCGTGACTGCCCGGCAGCAGCAAGCCGACAGCTAACGGAAGCGTCCGAGACCTGCCGAGTCGGCAGATGACAACAATGTAAGACGATGACTATACGTAAAGAAAAAGAAATGCATATATTTTTATACAAAAAATGAAATAAATGAACAAACCCATAGCTGAAATGAATAATTTTTTTAAAAATTAATATTTAACCATTTTATGTAAGAACATTTTTTTATAAACGCTAACATTTTAAACCATTTTTTTTCTAACTGAAATAAACTGTTTTTATAAACTTTAGAACGCGAAAATAATAATTTTTGTAAACCATTTTTTTTTTTTTTTGCAATTACGCATTGTTTTTTTTTTGTTGTTTTTTCCATTATTTTAGCTGGAGGGGTAAGGGCTTGTTTTTCGTTTTTGGAGGGGGGGCTTAGCGAAATACAGGCAGAAGAGGAGGACCACAGGTAGAACATTTTTAAAATTGTTGATATGGCGAGTTTCGACCGCGAAAAAAACGTCCTCGATCGCACCGAAATCCAAGCTCGGCATTCCTGGGTGGGGCATCTCCAGGCATATTTTTCAGTAACTGTCTTTCGCGGTACTAGCCGGCAAAGTCGGCTGCCGCAACATCGCATATCTTTTGCCAGCAGAGCTTTCTGCTGGCAAAAGTTAATGCACTGCTCCGGAGAGGCAATCGAACTACACAACACTTCAAAATTCTTTGTCAACAAGTGCCAAGCGTCTCTCCTTCAAATCAATATCGTCTGCCAGCCTCGTTTTCGATTTCGGCAGGTCTCGGACGCTTCCGTTATCTGTCGGCTTGCTGCTGCCGGGCAGTCACGGAAATTAGGGTCAATATCTAAAACAGTACCAAAATCATAACTAATAATAGTTAAATTATAATACTGGCAAAAATTGCTGCTAGTATATATGACGAATGGACATATACTACACTATCCTCCTAAAGGAGCAGGTAATGTCTGGGAGAATCGTCTCATGGCAACAGAACAGATACTATATTATTATTTCAAAAAGAGGAGGTAATGTATGGGAGAATGGTTGCATTACAACAGAAAAGATACTACATTATGTCCCCAAAGGAAGAGGTAATGTCTGAAAGAATAGTATCATGATAACAGAACAGATACTACACTACATACCTATCCTCAACAACAAAAAAGGAGAAGTAATGCCGGGGAGCATGGGATCATTTTTTTTTTACAAACGAGTCACCGCTTATCAAACCCTAAAAGCCATTCGATGATAAAGGTCATTGTGTTTGATAAGTTGACACTGAAACATCGAGGAGATTCGTTACAATTGTTGTGATTGGTCAGAATTGATTATTTAAGAGGACGGCTCATCGACTTAAAAACGGAAATGTTGTAGTCAGTCGGGAAGCAACCCAGTGGTACTGTGTTCCTACAGATAGACAGTTCGAGAAAAGAAACTTAGTTCTAGGTACATAGAGGGAGAAAGAGAAATTATTGACGGTACTGAAATAATGACAATAGAACAGATACTACACTACCCCCCCTCCTGAATTGAGCATTAAAAGTACGTTAGTCTGAAATCGTAGAGTAAAAGGAATTGAGCTATAAAAAATAATAGTATAGCTTCGGCTTCAGACAGACAGACACCGAATCTCCATTAGTAATAGATTTTGAAAAATGAATTGTAAGTTGAATGTTTACATATTGACTAATACTATGTGATTTACACAATCTCGTTAAAAATATTATGATTTTAATATGTGGAGTTTAGGAATAGAGCCCGCAGCTAAGGTCGCAACTCATGGTAAATTGATTTTGTTAGAAGGTTAATGGATTGTCTTTAGAATATTAGCAGTGGTGACGGTTAAGTAGATATCGACACGGACTGAAGACCTGGGTGTTCCAAGTTCGAATCCAGTCGGTTCCACAGTATCACTTTCACTTAGGGATGCTGGCAACCTTCTCATGGTCCTTCTCGTAAGTAGACGATATCTTTCCAGAAAGATTTCTAACTAGAAAAATATCGTCTGATTCACACGAAAGAGGAAGAATGTTAGCAGAGAAAAGGTATGTTTCTACGGCATGTGGAACTTAGTCGGTGAACGCACCGGAAGAGAACAGTTTCAAGTCCTGTTCGGGACTTATGTTTCGGATTTTTTTGTTAGTAATTCTGATCATGCAGACTACTATTTACATCTTGAATGTTATTCTCACAACATTTTGACCAATGTAACCGCCACCTTCTTTAAGTGCATCTTTTCGAACTCGGGAGTCTTTATTACGAAATCGGGAGTCGGTATAAAATTTCAAACGGGATTGTGTGAATAACACCCACGATGAGAACAGTAGTCTGAATATCTATTTACCTCCTCTCCAGGAGGTTAGGCACAAGGCCAGTTTTAACTTTACTCCCACAAGTAAGATGTGACCCAAGGTCGGGTCGAGAAAGTGGGGTTTGAAAAGCCAGCACCCGAGAGAGTAAGCACTCTGGCCATTAACAATTGCCTGGGCAGCCCCGTCGGCATTTCCCGGTAGGGGCGACTCAGGCAGTAAGCAATAAACTTACTCCTCCCCAAAGAGAGGAGGCAAAGCCTGGGAGGGTGGACCTCCTAGAACTGCACACGACCGACCCATAGACCGGCGTAAATCAAGCCCCGAATGCCAAGACGATACCAATTTATGGGGTGTAGTATCCGTCGGAACAGATACTACACTTTGATCTTAAATAATACGATCATGTACAGTTACACAGGTCTGTCTCTCTCACCATCTCTCTTCCTCTCTCTCCATCTCTCTCCCTCTCTCTTCCTCTCTCTGTGTATCTCCCTCTCTCTGTCTCTCTTCCGTTGATACTATTCTACGATCTCTCTTTCCCCCCTTCTTCGCCATCTCTATGAGAGGCGAAAAAAAATTATTTAATATTCGATTTTCATTTCCGCGTATATATATTGAGCAGACCATTAAATAAATTTGTTTTATTTCGTTTTGCAAAAAAAAAAAAAAAATATATATTCATAGCATAAATGCGACATTATTATTTATTTATATTGAATTTTGATAGCGTAGGATTTTATTAGTTTCAAGAGTAGGTCGGTTTTTCGCCAAACCTATTTCACGCTTTAGATGGAAAAGAGAAATGGAAGTAAAATATGATTTTATTAATAAAAAATAATTAAAGAAACAAAAAAATGACATATTTTTAAAAATAAATATAAGATGATTAGATACTATCAATTCGCGGGTAATGTCGATTGCCACTTCTCATATATATATATATATATATATATATATATATATATATATAAATTTAGGAAAGTTACTTTTTTTAAGCATCTTTAAAATTTTTAACATAAAGAAAGAGGGAAAATGCCTTCATAAAAACCATGTGTTAGATGCAGATATTGTTATTAAAATCAAAATAAAAATCAATATATATATATATATTCTTTTCTTTTTCATCTTGACTTTTTCATCTAATAATTTCGCCTGATATAACAGGCGTCGTCAGAGCTTTAACCAAATTAAAGTTATTAACCTTATTTTTGTAACAATCCTTCCTGGTCTTGTAGAAGTGGCGTCCGATGTTGTGTGGACTAACGGTGCAAATGTCTTTTAAATTTGAACTTAAATCGCGCATGGTCGCTGGTAGGTGTAAATTTGGGAAAGTTTCTGTCTTTATCTAACACTCTGTGACTCGGTCTCTCTCTCTCTCTCCCTCTCTCTCTCCTTTTATCTCTGTCTGTCTCTCCCTATCACCTTATTTCATCAGTCTGTATCTGCCCACCCTCTCTCCATCTCCTCCTTGCGTTCTTCCTGTGTGTTTCTCTGCCCAATTCTCCCATTCAGTCTCTCTATCTCTCTCTCTCCCTCCTTTTGTTTGTCTGTCTCTGTCTGTCTGTCTCTCTGTCTCTGTCTCTCTCTCTCCTACCCAATCCTGTCTTTCTATATCTCCTGTCTGTCTGTCTTTCTGTCTCTCTCTCTTGCATTCTATTACTCGGTCTCTCTGTTTTCATCTGTCTGCCTGTCTCTCCCTGTCACCATATTATTTCTTGGTATATCTATTGTCTGTCTGTCTGTCTGTCTGTCTGTCTGTCTGTCTGTCTGTCTGTCTGTCTGTGTCTCTGTCTGTCTGTCTGTCTGTCTGTGTCTCTGTCTATGTCTGTATGTTTGTTTGTTTGTTTGTGTGTTTGTTTATCTGTTTGTTTGTTTGTCTGTTTGTCTCTGTCTCTCTATATATACATGTATATACACACACACAAACCCCCTCCACACACACACACGCACACACACACACATATATATATATATATATATATATATATATGTCTCTTCCTATCTGTCGATCTCTCTGTCTGTCTCTCTCTCTCCTTTTGTCTTTACGTCTCTCTATCTCTCCTTCGATATGTCTATCTCTCTTTCTATATATCTTGTCTGTCTGTCTCTTTGTCTCTGTATGTCTGTCTCTGTCTCTGTCTCTGTCTCTGTCTCTCTCTCTCTCTCTCTCTCTCTCTCTCTCTCTCTCTCTCTCTCTCTCTCTCTCTCTTGTCACAGTACTGTTAAGAATACACATCAGCCTCGAGGCGAACAACAGACTATTACGTAAATCAAGTACCTCGTCGCTTACCTTGAATGAAATTATTCACTCAACCAGTGTGTCTGCACAGCTGGCACAGTTAACGCCCACCCTCTATTCATGCCGGTTACCTCATATTTCTTACTCTGCTTCGCCGCCCCCCCCCCCCTTCCGTCGGTCCCTTCCCTCTCTTCCTTTCCACCAGCTACGGCATATCCTTTACATTTCTCTTCCTTTTTGTGTTGCTATTATCTAGGTTAAGGTTACAATCAGTTGCCACAACTGCTGACACACAATGCAACCAGGTTAATCTGATCGCAATGTCGGCCTCTGACGTTGGTCGTGCTCGGCCAAAAAACAGGACGCTCTCAGAGGTCGTTGCTCGGTTGGTAGGCACGTTGGCTTCGTAGAAATATTAAGCGAATTGAGAGTTTGGTTATTGCTTCGGCAGAAGCGCGTTAGAAAATTATATTTCCCTTAGAAGCACAAATGAACCATAATACTTCGTTGAGAATTTACAACTTTAATTCAAACTAAGAATTTACTACCTAATGTGCTTCAAAGATAGCCTGCCTCTACCGGGCAAGAACACTTCTAACACTCGCCAGTATCCTAGTTCTCAATATAGCCATCATTCGCTCGTGCATAGGGGTACTTAAATCACATATAGGCTGATATACCAATCACTAGTTTCTCCATTTTGAACAAGGTACAAGAAAGAATTTCTAACCTAATAGGTCCGCACTATCTTCACAGCTCCAGTCCCTGTCGCATCACCGCAGTATTGCATCCCTGTGTTTGTTTTATAAGTACTTCCACGGAATGTGCTCCGATTAACTTAGCGCACTTGTACCCCCACCCCCATTAATCGTAAATACCCCGACTTTCTGCTAAATTCATTCTTCACTGTAAAGGTCTCCAGATGCCAGAATATTTTCTACTCTATGAGCTTATTTTCCTAGAGCGTTTACTTTTAGAATTCCCTTCCTGCTCACTGTTTCGTCAACAATACCAACATGCAGAAATTTAAATGTAATGTGAACCAATAATTTCCTACCCAATTCCCCACACAGATTGCCCCTTATAAATCTGGCTCTTAGCACAGTAGCTTCTTACACTTCTGTTGCAATATGCCTTGTTTCGGTTCAATAAAAGTAAAAAAAAAAATAATTAAAAAAAAAATTAGAAGTCACTTTCGAATTTCAAATAAGCATTTTTTTAATTTGTTAATGAATTTGTAAATGTTTAGAAACTAATATCTGGCCTTAATCTATCTATCTAGAGCAAGGAATATAAAAACATTTTTGTCCTCAATCCATAGATTTTCAAAGATGAGCTTTTTTCACAAGGGGAAAAAATCAGTAAACTAATGTATTATGTATTACTGATAATATACATTTGAAAAAATAAAAGTCGTAAACAACAGACATCGTTAATGTCAATTGGGTAGCAGAAACAAGGTGTCTAGGTAATCACCCAGGGGATCAATCAGATATAAACTGAGCATTGAGTTATAATCCAAAAGAGTCTAGATGGAAAGTTCAGAATCCAAGGTATGAGAGAATACAATAGAATGAAGTCCAAAACAAAAATCAGTTGACAGCAAAATGAATGACCCACCAAAAATATATAAATTATTCGTAGATTAATATATAAATAAAATTATTGCCATTTATAGAACTTCCTTGGCAGGCATATATATATATATATATATATATATATATATATATATATAATTATTTCCACAATCAGACAACGCCGCAGCCCACAACCTATGAAAGAAACAAACCGGAAGTCCTAGACTCGAGTTTCGCCCTCCTTTGGGTTCATCAGTAGAACACATCCGAACTCAGGATTCGAAACCCGAGTCACTTGCACGGTAAGCGAGTACTCTGCCACTGAGCTACCTCGCCACATACAAGAATGTCTATTAATTTACACAGATTAAGCAAACCGCGGCGATGACCGACTGTGGAATATACCTACTCTTTTCAACAGGGGTGTAGTCATCCAACTACTATGAACCCGGCCTGGGTTCATAGTAGTTGGATGACTACAAAGGAGGGCGAAACTCGAGTCTAGGACTTCCGGTTTGTTTCTTTCATAGGTTGTGGGCTGCGGCGTTGTCTGATTGTGGAAATAATTATATATATCATCTCACATTCAAGAAATCATATATATATATATATATATATATATATATATATATATATATATATATATATATATATATATATATATATATATATATATATATATAATACTACTAAAGCTGCGGATCTTGCTTGTTTGTTTGTTATCTTGCTGCCCCCTTTCCAGAGTCTATGACGTCATCCACTAAAACAGGTTGAGGACATAGGGAAGATCCTTTACGACGTATTAAATGATGATGTAACATCGAAAGAATACAAGGTGTATTTCGCTAGAATTAAATATGCATTACAGAAGATCAGAACAACAACGGTACCATCGGTTTCAAATCCAAACAAAGGGGACCTATACTTGGTCTCCTTTACCTGACTTTCTTCAACCTCGTTTTTCCATAGGCTGAAGAGAGTTCGGTAAAGAAGACCAATTATAGGCTTTGTAGACTACGGTTTTGCCAGAAAGGCTAAGAGTGAGACAACCCTGGCAGAAACTTCCGGAAGAGCTTAGGCCCTGTCAGCCGAGGCATGCATGTAGATCACACTCTGGTGCCTAGCATCCTGGGTCCCAGCCATGTGTATATGGTAATACTACTAGAAGAGATGCCCTCTTTAGCTTTTTAGGCATCTAGAAGAAGGAAACTACGATCTAATAACTGCGGTTTAAGTAACTACTGGTCATCCGGCTGTTTGTCTGTCACCGGGTTCGAAGTCGCCAATACGCAGAGAGTGGTCGTCCTTGTCACAAGCGTTGATCACTATAATGCTGTTGCTGTGCTGCTATTTGTGCCGTATGTAATCTATGTTATTTATCTACCTCCCACAAGGTAAGATGTGACACAAGGTCGGGAAAGTGGGATTAGATAAGCCAGCGCTCGAGACGTGAGCACTCTGGCCATTTAAAAATAGCATGGGCAGCCCCGTCGACATTCCCTGGTAGGGGCGCCTCAGACAGTAAGCAATAAACTTACTCCTCCCCAAAGAGGGGAGGCGAAGCCTGGGAGGGTGCACCTCCTAGAACTACACAGGACCGGCAACCCCCAATAGATCGGCGTAAATCCAGACCCAAAGGCCCGGACGATACCGGTTTTATTAGGCGGGGTAAAAAACCCTAACTATGTGTCTTGGTTAGCGGGATGAATGTAATAGGTAATAAGAAATTTAATTTGAAAATGTCTTGTAATGTTAGAAGCTTACTTAATCGTTATGGCTGTGATCGGTCGGAGAGATGACCAGCACTTGTTGTGTAAGAACTGTTACGTTTCATATAGCAGCCTTGTCAGAGATAAGATTGTTGGAGGAGGGTAGTCGTGTAGAGGAGGGCTTTGAATATGTATTTTAATGGATCGGGAAACTGGAAGGCGAACGACACAACAATGGCGTTGGATTTGCTCTTAAGCAATCACTTGGTTCTAAACTTGAGAATCTTCCTTATGGTCTAAATGAGTGCATTATGACCTTACGTTTGCTTCTATCTGGTCAGCGATATGCAACTCTTATTTCTGTTTATGCTCCTACATTGGACAGCTTACCTGAGTTAGGAGGATCCTTTTATGAAGATCTTAAAAGAGTTATCCTGACTACTCCGCGAGATGATAACATTGTCTTACTGGGGGATTTCAATGCGAGGGTGGGTAAAAAATATCAAACATTGCGTCCACTCGGACGTTATAGAGTTGGAAGTATGAATAAGATCGGGTTGCATTTACTGCAAATGTGTTCAGAGCTGGATTTAGTGATAACTAACTCATGTTTCCACCTGAAACCAACTATAAGAACACATGGATGCATCCACGATCCAAGCTATGGCATTTGATTGATTATGTCATCACTCGTAGACGCGATCTACAGGATGTCTGAAAGGTTCGAGTCAAAAGGAATGCCGAGGGCGTGACAGATCATCGTCTGGTGTCTGATGACATGAGGTTCGTAATTATGCCAAAGAAACGATCTGGCAGCGTCAAGTGTCCTCATAGATAAAAAACTTGCAAAGATGAAAAAACTGCTCTAGACCGACAGAGCAGATATCGTTTGATGATACGTGGGAGTGTTTTAAGAAGTGTGTTTATGAAACAGCAATAGATGTTCTTAGACCAACAAAGAGAAAGCGCCAATACTGGTTTTATGACAATAATGTTAACATCGCTAAACTGCTACAGAAAAGGCGTGGACTTCATCAAAGGCGGATTGATAGCGGCTTGTCACTTCAGGATCTGAAGTATGTGGAACCGTCATACTTAGCTATCAAATCAGAGTTGCAGAAAGAACTTAGACGGATGAAGGATGAATGGTGGCGACAGAAGGTTTGTGATATTCAGCATGCCGCTAAGGTTAAGGACAGTAAATAAAATGTATAACCTAATAAAGACAGTCTATGGTTTTAGCCATTCTAGTCTAACCCCATTAAAATCCAAGGATGGTACAGAGTTGATTAGGGATCCTAACAAGCTACTTGATAGATAGAGGATTATTGTGATCTGTTCACTAATCCGTCGATAGTCAATACTGATGTGATAGATAGCTTGCCTCAGAGGGCTATCATAGCCGAAATGGATTCTGTGAATTCCCACAAGGAAGTGGAAAGCCATTGGCAATGCAAATTAAAGGGTTGATAGACAATATCTGGTTTGACGGGCATGCTTACCAAAATTAGCGTGACTTCATTATAAGCTCTTTGTACAAAGGCAAAGGGAGGAAAGATGAGTGCAGCAATTATCGAAGCATATTTCTATTGAATGTGACAGTAAAAGTATTTACCAGAATCCTGTTGAATAGCCTGAATGCCTACATCTGTCTTTTTATGCTCCCTGGGAGTCAGTGTAGCTTTAGAAGAAATATGGGTACCACTGATATGATCTTTACGGAGCGTCAAATGCAGGAAAAGTGTTTTAAACATCGTCTAGACCTATATCAGTTCTTTGTTAATCTGACAAAAGCGTTTGATACAGTTAGACGGGATGCACTGTGGAAGGTATTGGGTAAGTTGGGATGTCTTCCTATCTTTGTTAGACTCCTTCGTGAGCTGCACAACATGAAAGTACGTGTCAACTGCAATGGTTGTCACTCTGAACCCGTTGCAGTTGACAATGATGTTAAACAGGGTGATATACTTGCATCTACTTTGTTTTCCATCGATTGTGTTGTAACTCTGTCATTGGCTTTCACTAACTGTGATACAGGTGTGTATCTTCGATTTCGCACATCGGGTCGGCTGTATAACTTACAGAATGATATGCAGTATTATAGTGGATCGCTTTGCGTGGGTCTATAGACGCATGAGTCTCAAAATAAGCCTAGGCAAGACAAAGGCTATTTTTGCCCAGGCCCCTGGCAACCTGTATCAGGAACTGGATATATTTGATGAAGGCCGCAGACTGTCTGTAGTGGATCGTTTTATGTATCTGGCTAGTGTTATTTTGAGGAACGGGTCGTTGGATTCTGAGATAAGTAGACGTATTGAACAGGCTGGTGTGGTTTTGATCATTTAGAAAAGCCGGTGTGAGTACTACGTGATATCAGGCTGGAAACTATGATCTCTGTGTATGAGGCTTGTGTTGGATCAACTTTGTCATATGCTTGGTAGACATGGACCACTTACAAGGTTTCATCTATGTGTTAACTACTATCTCTATTGGGTGTGACATGAAACTACCTCCGATGATATACACATAACGTTACATCATGTATAACTTTTCAAAAATATTAAGGAGTTGATATTTTCTCATAAAATGACTGCATTCAGAAAAGGGGTGTATGTCAGAAAACAACCAATTAACAACACAAACAATATGAAAGAATTAGAGAAAAAAATTAAGGTAGAAGCTAAAATATTTTTCTCAAAATCAATAAAATCACACGATGAAAAACTCTTTGAGAATATTAACAACCTGAAGCGTAAAATGACTGGCATTATATAACCGAAAAGGGTTGCTATGCCGTAAAACTAAACAACTACCAATGAAATATTAACTAAATTTGATGCCCTGTGACCTATTGGGTCAATGTTGGTACACTACACATTAGTGAGTAGATTACATAGTTCAAAATGAACAATATACACTATACATTTTTTCTTTATTTGCGTCATTTATTTATGTACGTAATTCTCTTACTGCTCTTCTCTTATACTTTTCCTTTTGTTCTTCATTTAGGTCATTTATTTATTTGCATCATTCGCTTACTGCTGCCCTTTTTTTACACTTTTCATTTTCATCTTTATTTACGCCATTTATTAATTTACGCCATTCTCTTAAACTTTTCCTTTTCTTTTTATTTAAGTCATTTATTTATTTACTTTATTCTCTTACACTTTTCTACTACTGCAGTTAATATTACTCATCCACTCCCGCTGCACTCATCACTTCTCATCTGATTCACGCTTCGTCGTATCGTTTAAAACATTCAATCTGCAAAACAACAAGCAAGATTCTCAGAGTTTTAGTATTACACAGGCTTAAATGAAGTAATGTCCTACCGATTCCCTACATTTTTTTTGTCGAATTTCCGCTATTTTCCGTCCGGAAACGCTCATCACGTAAACACTATTTCCATAAGATGTTTTTGAATCTCTTGGAATATCACCTTTTTATAAACAGGTGGAGATATTCTGCGAATAGGCTGCAATTGTTGAAGAACGGTCAAAACAAATAGAATCGCGACTTTGAGACTCAATGGAAGTTCGAAGTCCTTCTTGTCTGGCGCCAGGACGAACGAAAGAAATCTCTCCGCTGACTAATTGTACAATTTTGTGGAATTTAAATTTTAAAAGAAAATAAAGATAAAAGAATAGATTTTTAAAAAAGCGATGATTATATTACAATTTTTTTTTTCTTTCGATCAAAATGCTTTAATTGTCCGGATATTATTTAATGGTTCTTTTGATATTCTTTTTTAGAATCAGATAAATTGCATATTTTCCGAAAAAAAATCAGAGGTGAAACATGAGTAATACATGACCTAATTTGGAATCATTTGCGAGCGATTTTGATGTCGAAATGTAAAAGAGAAGATAGCAAGAAGTAAAACACAGTATTATTCAAATAACTATGAGGGCCCTGTGAAAATTCCACGGGTACTTCCTTCACCTTTCTGCATTGTTTACTGCGGTTGATAATGTCTGTCTAGATATAATAAATTTATATAAGGTTAAATAATCCTCCACTCTATAATAATAAGTATATATATATATATATATATATATATATATATATATATATATATATATATATATATATATACACACACATACATATATACATATATATATATATATATATATATATATATATATATACACACACATACATATATATATATACATATATATATATATATATATATATATACATATATATATATATATATATATATATATATATATATATATATATATATGTGTGTGTGTGTGTGTGTTAGAGTGAAATAAATTCCAGAAAGAGTTCGGGTATGAAAGCTCAATGTAATAAACAGAGCAAGAATAAAATAAAATAAACTAACACAGAATCACATACTGGTAATTATGTGATTCCGTGTTACTTTATTTTATTATATATATATATATATATATATATATATATATATATATATATTATATATAAATTTTTATATATAATATATATATAAATGTTTGCTTTCTATACACATTTATACGTTTCCTTTTTTCTTTTAAAAAAATTCTTAACTTTGCAGTTTGCGAGTTTTTCTTTCTTTTCTATTTTCTTTTTTAACTTCACCGATTTAGACGTTATTTTATATAAATATGAATATCATTGCGAACACTGTTGAAGCATAATTTCTTCGTCATTCTTTTGACGCAGGGTGTACACTCGTATAAGGATATTCTTCCGTAAAAATGGTTGTCATTGTAAACTAAATGCTCTTTCAAAAATAAATGAAACGAATATGTTTCCTCCGTACCGAAAGTAGTGACAGGTCCATTCTTTTTAAAACAATTAATATTCTCTTTCTTCTTATCGTAAAAATAATCGTCAGCTAATTATTGTTTAAATAAATGAAAGGACAGTTTTAATTTTTTTCATCAATTTATTCTAACAATTTAAATATTTTTACAATATATATTCTCTTACGTCTTGTATATAATTACTATATTATGGATTTATCTTCCTCTCACAGCGGTAAGATGTGACACAAGGTCGGGAAAGTGAGATTTGAAAAGCGAGCGCCCGGGAAGATGAGCACTCTGGCCTACAAAAAATGTCTGGCCAGCCCCGTCGGCATTCCCCGGTAGCGCGCCTCAGACAGTAAGCAATAAACTTACTCCATCCCAAAGAGGGGAGTCAAAGCCTGGGAGGGTGGACCGTCTAGAACTGCACAGAACAAACCCACAGACCGGCGGAATCAAGACCAGAAGGCCAAGACGATACCGGTCTATAGGGTGCAGTATCCATCGGAACAGATACTACACTTATTGGAATTTATTAACGTCCCCCTCACTGACTGGCTGCAGCCTTGTCCCTTAAGGCTATCACTGATTGGCTGTCAGGCATTCCAACCCCCACTCCTTTAGTGGTCACGTGAGTCAGCCCATAAAAAAGCTTGCAAGCTGTGCCCGGCCTCTTTTCGACATACCTTTTGAACCTGGTAGGACCGCGGCTGGATGCTTCTGAGACCAAGCCCACGACGGCAGTCGCAGAGAGCCCTTACTCCTTCCTGTTACCACCCATCTTGGACTGAAGTGACTACATCTCGACAAGAGCCAGAATTGAGGCGGGCGCACGTGCAACCTGTTACCAGAACTCCCACAAGATAATTTCGCAAAGCACGTTTTCGCAAACCTAAATTAACTTCCTCCTTTCCGAACGTTGTATATATATGCCCTGATTTTTTCTCACAAGTAAAACTGTTTTAAACTTATATACAATTGTTGTTGTGTTCCTTCTCACAAAAGCTGTTGCCCTGTTTATATTTAGCACTTATCTACATAATCGTTACTGAATTGTCACGTACGAGAATTGAACTTTCTTCCAGGGATATTTAATCCCAACACACTTTGATCTTAGCCAAAAGTCCAAGTACGTTCATCCCAAACAAGGCACACTGCCACTGAGATGTAAGGGGCTACTATGAATGAGAGGCATTCTAAGTGGGGAGTTGTGCAGCAAGATGCTTGTTCGCATTACATTGAAACTTCTGCATGTTGGTATAGTAAGGGAAACAGGGAGCAGGGAGATTTCCATAGGTTAGCAGTTCGATGAAAGAAGCTATTAGAGTAGGAAGGCCCCCGGCATATGGGCACCTCTACAGTGAAGGGGTGCGATCTTGCTGACTGAATCGTCATTGAAACTAGTCATTACCGATGAGCGACCCCAGAACATCTACAAGATGGACCATATAGTTAATTCACCTGAAACAGGTAGCAAGCTTTAAAAAATTTCTGTGGGAATTCGATACCTAAACTATATCCCTAACCCTAACCCTAACCCTAACAATCCCTTATCCTATATCGTTTATTAAATTAAACTTTATCAAACAATTTACCCATCTCTATCTATATATAAAGTAAGGTATGTGTATGTATTTATATATTCATATGTACAAAAAAATCTTTTAAACTAATAAACGGATCATTATGAATTATGGAATATATATTTTAGGCAATACGTTGAATGACATAGGCACATTATTTTTTGTAAATATTAGCATTTAAGGAAGGTATGTGTATATGTTTTTATATTTCTACGTATAGGATTCACTCCTAAACTAATAAACTAATCATTATGAATTTTAGAACACAGTTTCAAGACATAAAAGTGGATAAAGTGGGCTATATTTGGTTTAATTTACTTCTATCGAAATTCAGATACCTTCGATCTTTGTGAAATTTTAACAATCGGTATACGACATCAATTAATAAATATTCCCTCAATTCCAGTTTCTTTTGGAGTATTTTGAAGGGGGTTTAAAGGGGCTTAATAGTAACCCATTTGAACATTCAAATATTTCAGATTTGCATTGAATTTGATCCATAGTCATTAAGCAAGCTTCCCTGAATTTCAATTTTTTCATTAAAAGCCCTTAAAAACTTAATATTTAAACATTTTCTAGAATCAAAGTCATCTAATGGATTTTAATCAAAATTAGAATAAGGATTCTAGACATAGCGTTTAATATAATTAAATCTTAATTATAATTTTCGTAGGATGACATAAAAGTGGTGCAGAACTGTTCTGTTTGGAAATTAATTTGACTCCTTTTGAGACGGATATTCACTTAGTTATCTATATAATAACACGCTAAGGCAATTTCATGTTATCGCCTTCTATTCTCTTTTAAAAGATGAGATCGCTCGATCGCCGAAGAATTGCTACAATTTTAAATAAATAAATAAGAGAATATACGTTTTGTTTATTTATAAAATCGGGGGACTTATGTTTTGAGGCATGTCCATCCGTCCGTCCGGATTTTTCTCCGCAACCATCCATTGAATTTCTCTGAAATTTTGCATGAAGTTGTAACTTTGGTCAGGTTAGAAAGTGACATTCTATGATTTTTGAAAAATATCTGGTTAGCCCCCCAAGGGGTCAAAAGGTCTCGAAATGGCAAAAAAATGACATTTTTTGCCCCATAACTTTTCATCCATCCATTCAATTTCTCTGATAGAAAATAAGTATCGCTGACCCTGGAAAAATATGATTAGCTCCCCCAGGGGGTCAAAAGCCCCCAAGATGGCAAAAAATGACCCTTTTCTCCCATAACGTTTGATCCATCCATTCAATTTTTCTGAAACCTGGCCAAAATGTAGAGGCAATTGTTCTGGATATAAAATGAGCATCCTTGACATCAGAAAAATTCTGGTTCGCGCCCCCAGGGGGTCAAAGAGGGCGGGGGTAAAAAATGCCCCAAATTGCCCAAATTTATTGCATTTTACACTCGCCACATCGAGTCACATACAGAGGGGGACCACACACGCGCGGCTTAGTTATCTATATAATAAAACGCTGTGGCAATTTGATCTGATCGCCCGCTATGCTCTTTTAAAAGATGAGATCGTCCGATCGCCAAAGAATTGC